>JAQPZY010001234.1:0-642500 GCA_029931535.1 Margaritifera margaritifera | reverse complement strand
AAAAAAAAAACAAAACAAAAAAACAAAAACAAACCAAAACAATTAAACAAACAAAAAAGACAAAACTTAAATTCGATATGTACTAATTTTACCATCCATATTTGTCAAATCTAAGCAATCCAATATTCATTGTCAAATTTAAGTCCAAGGTATGAAAACATATTTTATAATCTATAATAATATAATATAGAGTGATGCGGTAAAGGTTTCATTGTTTGAATTAGATGATGACGTCTGGTACCATTCTTTTTCAGCTTTTCTCTATTTTAGGTCACGCGACACACTATGTAATAGTCAAGGTGGTTGTTATGATGCAAGATTTGGATGAACGAGTTTATTGTACGCCCAGAGACTCTAGAATGTGAGCAAATGTCATAAACATGGACTAGTAAACTGTTTTCACATGTAATAGTAAACTGTGTTCACATGTACTAGTAAACTGTGTTCACATGTTCGAAGAGACTGTGAGTATCACAATGTAAAACATATACAATTAAGTGGTGGTCCCAATTGACTTGGAACTGTATATATTTTCCCCATCACATCATGATTTTGACATTTTACATACCTTCTTCAGTAAATAGCATTAATGCAGTTCTTTAATCATCTCGGCAATTGACAGGGTCTGGATTCACTATATTTTATTGCAAGTACAAGGTGTTCTATTTGTAGTCCTTTCATGTTTACAGTGTTATGTAGGATGTTTACAATGTTATGTAGGATGTTTATATTAGAAATATTTCAGTAAATTATATATGTTTCTTGACTTTAATATTAATGTTATGTATCAGGTTTACATGTTTAGCTATTGTCCTTGAATTAGGTTGTTTTCTTAGTATTTGAGTTCAAGGACGGTTTTAGTAAACAATTTGCTGATTCAATTTGAGTTCAGGGTTGATTTTGTTTTCAGATAAAGCAAACAAATTCCTTGAGAATTATGTGTTAAAAGTCACATACACCATATAATTTATTTTCTAGAACATTCTGTCATGTGACCTATATTTATATATATACCATAATTTGTGTACAGTGTTCAGTTTCGACCTTAACACCAGTATTTAAAGAGTCAGTACAGTTGTGAAAAAATCATTCTAAATTCAGAGAGAGGAATTATTTAAAATATTCATTGGATTATAGTGCACATAGACTTTTGGATTTTGGATTTTGAATTGATGATTTGGGGATTTATGTGAACTTATTCAAAGATATTCTGGAGTACTTCATTTGGCACATTATCACTTTAAAGATAACTGACACACACGGACATTAAATACTATTGGCACATCAGCACATTCAAGGATACCGAAATTCATTCGGAACATTCTATATTTAGGACTTGTGATTAGGACACTTTGGATTATTTGGATTTTATTTCACGTTACTTTAAGTGTCTTTTGAATTTCATTTTAATTATCTAGAAGTAAATTGCTTGTTGATTTTTACTTGATTTGTTGGTTTCACTTACTTTCTGTTACATTTTTCTCAGACCAGAGAGTCGTAACAGAAATTGCTGGCTCGTTCGGGATATATCTAAATTTCTTAAAGCATATTAGAGATATTAAAGTTATCTTTGAAATTCATATTGATTTTGTCTCAGAAGTTTTATTGTCTTTAGCAAAGTTTTAATTTGAGGAATTGTTTTTAGTGAAACCAGCAAACATGCACAATGGCATCTAATGTTCAGATTTTCATTTAAAATCCTACCCAGGAGGGGTTAGAGTCAATAAGAAAGTATGATTTGCTCGAACTTGCCAGAAAAATATTAGTCTGTCTGAGGCGAAAGCATCATTAACAAAAAAGGAGATAAAAATTATTTTAATTCAATACTTAATAATGGATAGTACTGCTTTAAGTTTGATCGGAAAACCTGTATTTGGTTCTGACAGAAAATTAAGGGAATTAGAGTTAAAGAACCAGCTGGATTTAGAATTAGCAAAGCTTCAGATTCAGAGAGAGAGAGAGAGAGAGAGAGAGAGAGAGAGAGAGAGAGAGAGAGAGAGAGAGAGAGAGATGCAGAAAAAAGAAAGGGAAATGTAATTTAAGTTAAGAGAATTAGAACTGGCAAGCAGAGCACACACACACCCCCTTACACACAAGTTCAGGTTTTGATGTTACCAGATATATTAGGTTAGTACCTCCTTTTCAGGAAAAAGAAGTAGATAAATACTTTCTTCACTTTGAGAAAATTGCTGAAAACTTTAAATGGCCAAGAGAGCATTGGACTTTGTCATCACAAAGTGTACTTATTGGCAAAGCTCGTGAAGTCTACATTTCGCTGTCAGTACAACAAAGCACTGATTACTATGTGGTTGAGGAGTACATCTTGAAGGCTTATGAGCAGGTACCTCTAGGAATATCGACAGAAACTAGACGAACTCGTGTCAAATTTGCAAGGGAAAAAGAGCAACTATTTGATAGATGGTGCTCAAACAAGAAGGTTGATCAATAGTACGATAACCACAGACAGCTCGTATTAATTGAAGAGTTCAAGAGGTGCATCCATAGTGATGTTAAGACCTATCTTGACGAACAGATAGCGGAAACTTTGGAAAATATTGCTCGTATGGCTGATGATTATTCCTTGACTCACAGAATTTCATTTGGCAATAAGTCTTCCTCTCAGCATTTTTCTGGTAAAAATCCAGTTCAGTCTCAAACGAGTACTTCCAAATTTCAAAACAGCACAACTGTTAGGAATCAAACATCTTGTAAGACTGATCAGAAATCCTTATCTCTTCCTACGTGCCCTTATTGTAAATATAAAGGGCACATCAATTCTGATTGCTTCGGGTTGAAAAATAAGCAACAGAATAAAGACAGAGCTTTTCCAAATGCTCTTATTTCAAAGAGGTCAAGGCCACGGTCTTGTATTGAAAGCAATACATTTGTTTTTGCTAAACAAACCCCAGTCTGATTCTATTTTGGAGACTTATGAACCAATCATGTCAGGCCTATCCCTATTAAAATATAAAGGGACACCGGAGCTTCTCAAAGTCTTTTATTAACAGGTACTTTGCCTTTGTCTGAAGAGTCTTCTTCTAATGAAAGTGTTCTGATTCAGGGAGTAGAGTGTGGCTTTGTAAATGTTCCTCTCCATTGTGTCAATTTGGCATCAGACTTAGTTTTCAAACCCGTGACTGTTGAGGCAGTGACTTCTTTACCCACTCAGGGTGTTCATTTATTACAAGTCATTGACCTATCTGGAAATACGGTCGTGGTCAATCCACTTGTAACTGACAAGCCTTGTTTGGATCAAAAAGTTGATCCTATTGAGATTAAAATCCCTGATTTTCACCCTACTCGTGCAGTTACCAGAGCTATGGCAAGAAGAGGCCATGAGAGTGTTGTTGATCAGGAAATTATTCCTTTAGCTGACACATGTATTGGTCAATCTTTTGATGAGGTCACTTTTTTCTCAGGTATTGATCAATCAAACGGTATTGATCACAGTGATCCTCTTTTGACAACTTATTCTCTTTATTCTAATCAGAGTGACAAACGACAATCACTTGTCGTTGAACGGGAACAAGATCCCGAGATATCCTATTTGTTTCAGAGGGCTATTAGTGAAACTGAAGCCACACAAGTTCCAGTGTGCTACTTTGTGAAAAATGGGGGTCCTTATGAGAAAATGGAGACCACCTGAGGTACCCGCTGGTGATGAGTGGCCCGTTAGCTCTCAGATTGTCGTTCCTAAGTCATATCGACGGAAAATCATCCTTAGTCTAGCCCATGAAACTCCTTTGGCTGGTCATTTCAGAGTCAATAAGACTTATCACTTATTGGCCGAAACTCAAAAGTGATATTTCTAAATACTGCAGATTGTGTCACACTTGTCAAATGGTAGGAAAACCCAATCAGAAGATGCAAAAGGCTCATCTGCAGCCTATTCATACATTTGACGAACCATTTAGTAGTATAATGGTAGACTGTGTTGGTCCCTTACCTAAGACCATGTCATGTAACCAATACTTGTTGACCATAATGTGTGCCTCCACAAGATTTCCAGAGGCAATTCCTCTGAGAAATATAAAAACTAAAAACATTGTGAAAGCCTTGGTGAAATTTTTTAGACTTGTTGGCCTTCCCAAATCTGTCCAGTCTTATCAAGGTCAAATTTGATGTCTGGAATGTTTCAACAAGTTATGTATGAATTAGGCATCCAAGAGTTTAAATCTGCCGCCTATCACCCTGCAAGTCAAAGGGCTTTGGAAAGATTTCATCAAACTTTGAAGAATATGATTCGGTGACATTGCTTTGATACAGGAAAGGATTGGGCTGAGGGTGTTCATTTGTTGTTTTTTGTTGTTACTGAATCAGTTCAAGAGTCATTACATTTTACAGGATGAATCCTATCAAACAGGAATATGTGAAGAAAGAAATTCAGTATTTACTGGAGAATGATTGTATAGAACCAAATAAAAGTAACTGGACTTCACCATGTATTCTTGTGCTTATGCCAGATAATACATTCCGCATGTGTACTGACTATAGAAAAATCAACAGTCACCAAAACGGATTGATTTCCAATACCAAGAATGGACGATGATTGCATTGATAAAATTGGAAATGCGAAATATGTCACCATGTTTGACCTTTTAAAAGAATTCTGGCAAATTCCACTCACGGATAAGACAAACGAAATTTCAGTATTTGTAACCCCAGATGGACTTTATCAATATAAAGTCATGCCATTTGGAATGAAAAATTCTCCTGCAACATTTCAACGTCTGATGAACATGATAACATCTGGTCAATATAATTGTGACACGTACATCGATGACGTCATTATCTACAACGACACTTGGGAAGATCACTTGGAAACCATTCGGAAATTCTTCGATCGACTCAGTGACGCAAATCTGACAATTAATTTGAGCAAAAGTGAGTTTTGCCATGCTTGTGTCACATTTTTAGGACATATTGTGGGACAAGGTCAAGTTAAAGCTATAGAAGCTAAGGTCAAAGCTATCTCTGAATTTCCGGTGCCAATTTGTAAAAGGCAACTGATGCGATTTTTAGGTATAGCTAGATATTATCGGAAATTTTGTTCAAATTTGTCTATAATTGCTGAACCTTTGACAAGTTTGTTGAGTAAGAAAACCAAATTTCATTGGTCGGACAAGTGTCAGGAATCTTTTGACAAGTTAATGGCCATGCTTAAGAATGCACCACCAGTTCTTTCTGCACCAACTTTCAGCCAATCTTTTAAATTGTCTGTTGATGCAAGTGATGTAGCGGTTGGTGGGGTATTGATTCAGGAAGACAAGAATGGTGTAGCTCACCCTGTGTGTTATTTATCTCAAAAACTAAACAAACACCAGAAAAATTATTCCATAATTGAGAATGAATGTTTGGCTTTGATATTGCAGGAATATAACATTGACTTTAGACACAACAGGGGAAAGACATGTGTGATCGCATATGAACTCTCACGTGCATAGAAGTATTCTATTGATTTATATAATTAAATTCAGTATCATAAAACATCTTCCTATGTAATTTTGGCTATTACAGTATTAGATGCATATTTAAAAGAAAGCTTTATTGCATAAATCTTTCTTTTTCTTTATAAGGGGAGGTGTTATGAATGATGTTTGTATAATATTATAAATATTTCAGGAAATTATAAATGTTTCTTGACTTTAATAGTTGCTCAAAACTTAATGTTATGGATCAGGTTTACAGGTTTACAAGGTTTACATGTTTAATTATTGTCCTTGAATTAGGTTGTTTACTTAGTATTTTAGTAAACAAGTTGCTGATTCAATTTGAGGGCAGGGTTGATTTTGTTTTCAGATAAAACTAGAATTTCCGTTAGAATTATGTGTTAAAAGTCACATACACCATATAATTGTCTAGAACATTCTGTCATGTGACCTATCTTTATATATACCATGTTTTGTGGACAGTTTTCAGTTTCGACCTTAACATCAGTCCTTAAAGAGTCAGTACAGTTGTGAAAAAATCATTCCAAATTCAGAGAGAGGAATTATTTTAAATATTCATTGGATTATAGTGCACATAGACTTTTGGATTTTGGATTTTGAATGGATGATTTTGGGATTTATGTAAACTTATTCAAAGATATTCTGGAGTAATTCATTTTGGCACATCAGCACATTAAAGACCACTGGTACATCAGGACATTAAAAACTATTAGCACATCAGCACATTCAAGGATACCGAAATTCATTCGAAACATTCTATATTTAGGACTTGTGATTAGAACACTTTGGATTATTTTGATTTTAATTCACGTTACCGTAAGTGTCTTTTGATTTGAATTATCTAGAAATACATTGCTTGTTGATTTTTAATTGATTTGTTGGTTTCACTTTCCTTCTGTTACATTCTTCTTAGACCATAGAGTCGTAACAACAATATGTAATTCGAACGTTGTATGTGAAAGTGTATAAGAACAAATTAGAGCTACTGACATTCTAGGTGGAAGAATCAATGACACCTCTTGGCTGCCGAAGTGCCCTATCTCTAGAATACATTCATAATTTCAATAAAATGTGTAACTGTATATTAAATCATGGTATGTAACTGTATATTAAATCAGGGTATGTAACTGTATATTAAATCATCGTATCTGTTGTTCGTCCTTTAAGTTCGAAGATGACCATGACATCACGGACTCATCGTATGTAACTGTATATTAAATCATCGTATCTGTTGTTCGTCCTTCAAGTTCGAAGATGACCATGACATCACGTACTCATCGTATGTAACTGTATATTAAATCATCGTATCTGTAGTTCGTCCTTCAAGTTCGAAGATGGCCATGACATCACGGACTCATGGTATGTAACTGTATATTAAATCATCGTATCTGTTGTTCGTCCTTTAAGTTCGAAGATGACCATGACATCACGGACTCATCGTATGTAACTGTATATTAAATGACCATGACATCACGGACTCATCGTATGTAACTGTAGATTAAATTACCATGACATCACGGACTCATCGTATGTAACTGTATATTAAATTACCGTATGTTTCTGGCAGTTATAAAAAATGTTACTGAACACACCACACATCATATTTCTTCTATTTAAATTAATTTGCTGAAAACGCACCATATCAGGGTAACACAAAAAAACATCACAATATGGAGATGGAAAAAGATACTCCGACAATATTAATCCTATAGTGGAAGATGAACTGTAATAATGAACCATAGAATCGGAGTTGAATATTAAACTAACAAAAATAAATGGATATAGAAAACTTATAGAAGTGATTTTTTGATTTATTTCATTGCTAAAGAACCCCTTCCCAGCCCCCCCCCCCCCAAAAAAAAAAGAAAGAAAAATGTGTATTTAGAAGTCAATTTCATAATGATCATTTAATAATTGTGAATGTAGCTATTACTACGAGTATTATGTTTGGTATATTTGAAAACATGTTTATCATATTTTGTATATACTGGTACATGCATCGTATGACTGTACATGATATTTTCTTATTCTTTACCAAGGCGCTCACTACTACTTATTTATTATACTTGGCACTGGCGGGAACCGTTTACATTCAGCCAAGATTTACTGATTGGAACTTAGCTGAATTATTGAAAGAGCCGGATAGGCAGGTGAACACAATATAAAGTGACTTTAATGAAAACATGTTGGTTCCTGCACACTGCATATCAACATCCTGACATCATTTCATCTGTATTAAATTGATGAGTAATTCACCAGGATAATCCCAAGTAGTATATAAGGTGAGAAGAATTCTTGCACACCTACTATGTTTTTTCTAAATTAAAATTATTGTTTATTTTCCTTTTATTCAATTTACACACAACAACTACAATGCTCCGTAGAGCATCTGCTACTTCATTTCATTGTTATTACAGAAATTTAACACGTGTGCCAGTATCTCTCACGTTATACGCTACACACAGTTTCTAAATAGTAACTCACATAGTCTATAGTATATAAACGAAAAAAAATCAGTTTGTTCGGAAATAAATGATACACACATATATTTATTGATTAAGAAAACATAAACAAAAGTGTACTAAAGTAGTAAGAAAAAGTTTTAAAAAATAGACCTATATCTGTACCTAGAAAAATATCACTCAATGACATTAATATATATTTTCCACAAAGGAATTTACGCTCTTTACATAAATTTTGACAAAACTGCAATTGTTCCGGTTGGTATCATAATAACATTCCACATAGTCAAAACTTGAAAAGAATCAAATTCATACATCGCTCGAATGAAACATGAAATACAACCAATAACAGATTTTATTTAAAATATCAAACACTGCAGATATTGCAAAAAGACTGTGTAAATAGAAGGGCTCTTAAATGGTACGAGAATAGATGTATATGAAACTATTCTACCTTGTACAATTAAATAGTGTTTAGCGATATCAGCTATAGCGATTGGTTGTGTAATTGCTGGCATATAATTTGCCGTCTTTAGTGTGTTTAATTTATTTATATCCAACGGATGCGTGCTTTTAACTTGCTGTAAAAATTCAATATGTCCATTGTTGCGTGAAGACAACAAGTGCACTATTTTGGTATCATATCTATTCAAGCAGAAAATATTTAGTATAATAATTTCGACCAATATAAATATATCAGTCAAAATGGTTGTGGATGTAAAGATAGTTGTCAAAAGCATAGACGATGATAAAACATTGTGTACAAAAAGCAAATTATTTTGCAAGAAATTTAATACTTTGAAATTTGCTGATGAATTTGAACACAGAAAGGGTATAAAATATAAAACGTAAGTAGTGTGTAAATATCCCCAAACGATAAGAGTAAAAAAATATTTGAAGATCAAGAGAAAACAATTCAACAGAATACAATAAATGTGGAAAATCATTAAAATTATAATCAATGAGATCGGACTTAAAATCTAAACTATATGATAAAAGAATGTATGAAAGATTAGTTCAATGAATTCGAACGAACGTAACGAATATGTAAAAATGTCATGCCTAATAAAGCAGTGTCTTTCAGTGTGAAATATACATTGACAAATTTCATGTATAATAAAGAAATGTTTTCAAGTGTGAAAAATTTGACAATAAAAATGTTCGTGCTTAATAAATAAATGTCTTTAAGTGTGCCTATTAAACCAATATCTCGCAATGTGAAAAATACATTAACAGATTTCATGCCTAACTAATAAATATCTTCCAGTGTGAACGATACATTGCCACATTTTGTTCATAATAAATCAATGTCGTGCCTAATAAATCCATGGCTTCCTGTGTGAAAAGATATTGAAAGATTTTGTGCTTTAAATATCACTGTTTTCCAGTGTACAAAATGAAAAACACCAGAGAAGCAAGATGCAATGGCAAAAGCAGCGAAGTCGAGAGGAATTCCAAAGTAGACGAGAAATCAATGGATTGAAAAAACACGCCAGGAAAGAATTGGATAATCTCAAACATCAAATATTAGAACAACAAATTGGGGATGAGGCTGAAATTAAGAGAATGTAACGCCAAAGACAGTGTGAAAAACTGGAAAAAATGGAACGTCGAAGAAGATGCCTAAGATTCAAAAGGCAACGTCCGAGGCAAAATAATAATATGACAATGTTAAATTATGATCGAAAGAAAAGCATAATTTAGGAACAAAATTAGCGAATATACATGTTCAGATGGCAATAATCAAGCCCTCAATGTATATTTGGTCATACAGTACCACACGTGAATACAATAGTTGTAATGAAACTAAAAGAAAAATTCTTGGATTCGGTACTAGTTTAACTGTATTTACAGTCAAAGACGATCTGCTTTACTCGAAGTGAAAATACAGCGTGCAGCGAATATATATATATATATATATATATATATATATATATATATATATATATATATATATATATATATATATATATATTCAACAGCTTTTAGAGCTATCGTTGATAACTTCGAGATGAATTACATATTCTATACACTGTTCCAGACATTGATACCTAAATTGAACAAAGGATAACTGAAAGCGTTAAACAGCATTCGACAGAATAAAATACCTCACTATGAATATCGATACGTATGAACCGCTCGGAGGAAGTTCTTACATAAGCTTGCACGACTGGGTGAAAAGTGAAAAAGGTTGTCATAAACGTAAAAATAAACATTGTTGACAACAGATGCGTTTTTATGCTATCGAGTCAACTGCAAATAAAACTGGGGGAAAATAATTTTCATAGACCATACAAATGCACTTTAAATAATAGTTTGATAGATATCCGGTAAATATTTAGGATATTGATAAATTTGAAGATGAATTTGGTTTATCTGTACATGTTTACAAGGCAGTGGAATAAAGATACATTAAAATGGCGACAGTAGTTAAAGATGAAAAAAGAAAAATTGTTTGATATGCTAATATTTGCTTTATTTAGGCAGCGATGACCTCAAAAGAAGGAAAACACCGTAATGTGGTTGAGCTGGAACTGTTTATATTTGGTTACTTTCTTGAAAGACTGACCGATCCAATACTTTTGTGGTGCAAAAACACCTAGATCAAGTTGATATTTTGAATTCTGGTTTAAATATCGAGTTTGTGCAGTATTGGGGGCGTCCACATGTACTAGATAGAGAGAAAGAAGAGAGGGAAGAATAAGAATGTCAGAAACACTCTTCGTGAGACTGTGCGGATGTTACTGACTGTATTATACAAAATATTTCTTGTTGTGTGTGAATGCAAATTGATGCATGCGATGGAAGCGTAGAGTAGGAAAGATGAATCGATGAATCCGTGAATAACAAGATTAAAAGTTAAGGAATAAATAACTTGTTGTGTGTGAATGCAAATTGATGCATGCGATGGAAGCGTAGTGTAGGAAAGATGAATCGATTCATCCGTGAATAAGAAGATTAAAAGTTAAGAAATAAATAACTACAGTCCAATTGTCAAATTACGTAAAATAACCATATAATCTGGGAAAGACAGGTAGACAGACAAGCTAAAACAGTGAAAAGGTAACTCAAGTGATACAAGTTCTTTGAAAAATAAACAACATTAATAATATTGTTTGTATGATTAAAACCAGAAAGAGGGAATAATGTGGCCACCCACTCGGTTATTGAAGGTAAATACAGGCAATTAAATATGTTAAGGTCTCCAACATAAAGGGAAGAAACTGAAAGCTCAGCGTAAATTGTAATGGTACTCGGATTTGCCTCCCTTGCTAGTAGACGCTGGTAGTTTTGCATGCGAATATTTTGGTAGATACATTTAATATTGGCAAAATCGCGAACGGTAATTAGCTGCTAATTATCTTAGACTGCAAAGGTATTTCATGATCATTATCTCGATAAGTCTTTTTGAGATGGCGTTCCTCGGTTAATTGAAAGGTATTACCGTGGAATTACAGTCCAATCATGATTGGTCCTCTCATAATCAAGTCAATAGGTGCATGGGTCAAATCGTACCCATCTTTGGTCATCTCGTAGTGTAGACATTTAGTTATGTCGTAAACAATCTATAGTCACTTCTAAAATTAGTCATTGTAACTATTGTTCACAATCTGTTATAAAATTTAACTTATGCAGTTAGGGGAGACTTTGTCATGCCATAAATCGATTGTAGTGGGGTACTTATGAAACATCTTGATGAATTTACAGATTGTATTAAGATCTTTAGGTGGTTACATTTTTTGTTTTTAGATCTCTTCCAAGTCTAAATTATGTAAACAAGCTAATTAACACAACCTTTTGATGTAGGCCTGCCTCTATATAATCTTGCGTGTATTCATTAGTCGTGAAACCAATAAAACAATATAGCTGTGCATGTAATCACTGTGCTTTGTCAAATAAGCACAGGAAATATCATATAAAACTTAACATTTGTTTTGCAGACATATTATCATTTATGGCACCTTGCTATATAAAGCCTTTCATTGACAAGTTTTCTGGCACCTTGCTAGATAAGGAGACGCTCCACATATGTTATATACTTCTGCGAGAGTGACAGGTGTAAGGTGAAGTTGTTTGAATTTGCAACATGCACAAAGAAGAGAATATTGGCATACTTCTATGTTATTTTCATGTACTGTGGATGAAATTTCTTTACATATTGTACTTGTGGCCGCTCCCATGTCCTCGAAAAATCAGCCTGAATTAGTCCAAAGTACACTATTTTTTAGCAGTTATTAAAATAGAGAAAACGAATTTTGCCAGAGTAGGCAATAGCAGCTGCTGAAAGTACAATTAATGAATTACAAAATATATAAAACGCAAAAAGAGTTTTTGGCTCTTTGTTTCTACAATTACCTTTTAAGTCCAGGAAGTGAAAATGACCAAGCGGAACAACCAGTTTTTTGATAGCCGGTATAACCAGTGAAGAAAACCTGGTAAATTCTTTTTCTTTCAAAATCTAACCTTATGCAAAATACGAAACTGTAGAGCGCCACCAAAATCATCTCATTGACAAGATTTCTGGAACCTTGCTACATAAAGCCTCTCATTGACAAGGTTTCTGGCACATTGCTAGATAAAGTAACTCAATGAGAAGGTTTATGGCACCTTGCTAGATATGACTGTTTCCAATGACAATAAGATTGCTGCATGTATCTGTAAAAATGGCCCATGCAAAATTACACATAGACTCAGTTGTTCATCTTATCATATCAGACCCATGGTGTTTCATGCCAATATCGATGTACACTTTCAGGATGATTTTAAATATTGTGAAGTAATGGTTTGGAGATTTTTAGAGTGCTAACTGATGCTAAATTATTTGTACCAAGCTAGATTTCCACAGGTTTGTGGTATGGTAATTTGAGGACCCAAAAGGCACCAGTTCATGAATGTTCACTTTAAAAGTTGACCACGGCATCTTGTTATAACAAAGTTGAAAGACACATTTCTGTTTTTTTTTTTTGTTTTTTTTTAAATAATTGAGTATGTGCAAACTATATTATATAAATGTAGCACTTTGTAGGGTGTAGATACTGTCTTTATGGGGTTTAGAACACTCTTTTGAGTCCTTTCTCTCTGTAGCCAAGATATCTTTGCGAAAATAAGCTTTCTCTTATTGCAGGAATATCTTCAGTTTTTACCTAAAGGTTACACTACAGAAATTAACTCATATTTCGGCTAAGGATCTAGTAAAAAGGGCAAAGGAGAATTATAATTCGTTGGACACGGAAGAACAACTTCTGTTATTCGAGCGATTTAAAAAAGTAGGTTCCTCTCATAGATTTCATGACCAGCCACTTATAATGGGTGTCTTAAGCTAAGTTTATATTAGGATGTCATTTCATGAATGTGATATCTTTTTCTCAAGCACCAAACAGTTATTTTAAACTTTTCACTGGAATACATATTTCTTTCGTAACTTAGGGGAGATAATTGAGAATGCAAACTTTTGTCAGTTACAGCTTCTACTGCAGATACTTCAAGGGGTGGGGTCAGCATGCACCTCTATTTGTTTCCTCGTAGTGTGTGTGTGTGTGTGCGTGTGTGAGAAGCATTTTAATGTTCGTGGTTGTACATATATTTTAAATAACGTTATTGTGGTTGTTGGCATTGTGTTCAGTCTTTTATTTGATCCTATGAATAAAAGTTTCGTACTTACAGCTACACACTTGCGACATTAAAAAAAAGAAGTGAAAATGAGCTGAATCGATCATTTTATTTATTTATTTTTTTTTTACCTCAAACCTACAAACTCGGGTCATATCTGTGAGCCTGATACCACGCATGTGAAAATTAACTCTACACCAGTAAATGGGAAATAACTCATTCGGATCAGCTCGGCTATTTCTGGGAAACAAAAATATGCATGTTCCGTAGGATTGACCTCGAAGTTGTGAATGTGAAAACCTCTCGTGACAGTTCTGCTGAAGCCACATGCCCTTTTCACCATCATCACTAAAAACACCGAAACAAATGAAGATTGGTGCCCTATGGAGATGAACAAGTGGTCGGTGGAGGCCATGCATAACTGGTCAGATGGAAGTGTGCAAAGATATTTACTGATTATTGTGTCCATAAGTCTTTTGTTCTTGGCATTCTGCGTTTCATGGAAAGCTATTAGAGTGGACTTACAGTCCAATCGTAATTGGTCCTTTTATAGTCAAGTCGTACCCATCTTTGGTCATCTCGTATTATAGATATTGAGTTATGTTGTAAACAATGTGTAGCCACTTCTTAATTAGTCCCAGTACTATTTTCACTCACATTCTGTTAATAAATAAGATTATGATGTTAGGGGAGACTTGGTCATGCCATAAATCGATTGTAGTGGGGTGCTGCTTATAAAATATCTTGATGAATTTACAGATTGTATTAAGATCTTTAGGTGGTTACATTTGATTTTAGACGTATTTCATGTCTGAAGTATCTAAACAAGTTAATTAACACGACCTTTGAGGTCGCCTGCCCCTATAAAGCCTTGCAAGTATTAATTGGTCGTAAAACCAGTAAAACGATATAGTTGTGCATGTAATCACCTTTGCTTTGTCAAGAAAGAACAGGAAATATCATATAATAGTTAACATTTGCTTTCCAAGAATATTATCATTTATGGCACCTTGCTAGATACATCCTGCAAATGACAAGTTTTCTGGCACCTTGCCAGATAAAACCTCGCATTGACATGTTTTCTGGCACCTGGCTAGATAAAGCCTCTCATTGAGAAAGTTTCTGGCACCTTGCCACATAAAGCCTCTCATTGACAAGGCTTCTGGCACCTTGCTATATATGACTGTCCCCAATGTCAATAAGATTGCCACGTGTATCTGTAAAAATGGCCCATTCAAGATTACTGATATACTCAGTTGTTCATCTCATCATATCAGACCAAAATTGTCTCATGCCAATATCCATGTACACTTTCAGGACGATTTTAAATATTGTGAATTATTGTTTGTATGAGATTTTCAGTGTTATTTTTGATGCTAAACTATTTGTACCAAGCTAGATTTGTACAAGTTTGTGGTATGGTAATTTGGAGGACACAAAAAGCACCAGTTTCTGAATGATCACTTTTTAAAACTTGACCACAGTATCTTGTTATAATAAAGTTTTGAAGACACATTTCTGTTGCTTTTTTTGTTGTTGTTTTTTTGTAATTTTTTGTTGCTGTTGCAAATACTTGAGTATGTACAAAGTCTATTATATATTTGTAACACTCAGTATGGTTTAGATAATGCCTTTTGGGGTTTAGAATACTCTTTTTTGAGTCCTTTCTCTCTGTAGCCATGATATCTTTGTGAAAATAAGCTTTCTCTTCTTGCAGGAACATTCTTAATTTCTATCTTCAAGAGAGTCTCATGGAGATGATTCATATTCCGGCCTGAGAGAGGATGAAGGCGGCGGCTGGGCAGTTCAATTCTTTAGCCACTGAAGAGAAATGGCGCCTCTTTCAGCGTTTCAGAAAAGCAGGTTCCTCCGACAGATTTTATGACCAGCCACTTATAATGGGTGTCTTAAGCTAAGTTTATATTAGCGTGTCATTTCATGAATGTGACATCTTTTTCTCAAGCATCAAACAGTTATTTTAAACTTTACACTGGATTACATATTTCTTTCTTACCTTAGGGGAGATACCTACGTATGCAAACTTTTATCAGTTACAGCTTCTACTGCAGATACTCCTTAGGGCTATTCAGTATGGTACAAAGTAAGCCCAGGTGCTCAACACACAATGCTGCCCTTCCTGAACTTCACTTCTAGTCCTGCTTCTGAATACAGTATTGGTCAGAATTAGGACCGGCTAAGGTACATGTTTATTCTGACAAAGAGATAATTGATGCTGCACCTTTGTTCAGAGTAAATATGCAATGTGCTGCCAAGGATGGCGTAAACCAAATAAAAATACACCATTTGCATGTTATCGATTTCAAAGCTTGGGTATTTGACAAAAAAGTTTAAGTGAAAAGCAGAGACCTCTGAACACATTTCTCAGTGCAATGTTTTAATTAGGCCCCATGGAAAAACATGGGATTCGCTTTGTAGCATGTATGATCACATTCACGATCAGTTACTGAATGCCACAGCTGTTTATCATGCATCAGTGAACCCATTATGTACACGGACAGAACAATATGTCTTCACTTGTTATCATCCAGATAAATCTACATCTGCTGAACCCCTCCAAAGATTTGAAATGCAGCTTGTTTTTGATGTTTCAAAATTACCAGAACATCACTACCTGAAGTACCATGAGGCAAAGGCATTAGTGCAACCTTTTGAGGAACATGGTATTGCTCTTCCAATGTGGCTGTCTGTTCCTGACTTTGTCCTCCCATCCAAAAATATACAGTTTGTTGTAGCACAAAAATCATGACTTTTTCAAGGAAAGGTTAAATATTCTTGTTAAGTGTAACATTGTTTGCACATCTCTTGGTGAAATATTAGCAGGAGGAAAAGGAAACAATTAAATCTGGTAAAAAGGACATCATAAATAAATTTTCGTCTGGACTTGGCCATCTAAAAG
Source organism: Margaritifera margaritifera (assembly GCA_029931535.1). Lineage (NCBI taxonomy): Eukaryota > Metazoa > Mollusca > Bivalvia > Unionida > Margaritiferidae > Margaritifera > Margaritifera margaritifera. The sequence goes on along the minus strand of JAQPZY010001234.1, from coordinate 626,061 downwards.
TGGTTGAAATTAAGACTGCACTGAACATATTTCATGTAAAATGTAACAAGAATCAGAACAATAAAGCAGATCTTCTGTTATTGTCTGTCACTCTGAAAGATAATAATCTTGAGGAGTAAAGTTTTGTCAGTGGTTTTAGTTATGAATATCTTCAGACTGTTGAGTTTATTGGTCCAGTTTACATGTATATGTGTGAGGGCAACACTGGTCCCATACATATAGAATGAAAAGCATACTTTCTTATCACACTTGTTACGACTCTATGGTTTAAGAAAAATGTAACAGAAAGAAAGTGAAATCAACAAATCAAGTAAAAATCAACAAGCAGTTTATTTTGTTATGTATGATGCTTATATAGTATAATAAACATTTTAGGAAATTATAAATGTTTTTTTACTTTAATATTGCTTAAACCTTAACGTTAAGTATAATGTTGACATGTTTAGCTATTGTCCTTGGATTAGGTTGCTTACTTAATATTTGAGTTCAAGGATGGTTTTGGTAAACAAGTTGTTTATTCCATTTGAGGTCAGGGTTGATTTTGTTTATAGATAAAACCAGAATTTCCTTAGAGTTATGTGTTAAAAGTCACACACACACCATATACCATTCTAGAACATTATGTCATGTGACTTGTCTTATATTTATACAGCATTTGGTAAACAAGATTCCATTCCAATTTTAAATCTTGTGTTGAAAACATTCATGGTTTGTATGATCAGTCTTTTGGAATCATCAGATTGTTTGGAATAATAGTTGTGCTGTAACCTTGTAGTACTGTAATGCCGTAATGCTGTATTGCTGTATACATAATTCAAAAGGAATTATTTATTTGCACACTTATTGGAGTTACATAAAGTGTTTACAGCAACCTTTGGATTTAAATATATGTCTTTTGGATACCTGTAGACATTCTCAAAGATGATCTAGATTACATTATTGAGGTACACCATGACACTCCAGACTACCCGTTCATTCGGAACAATAATTCACTCGCAACATTCATTCATTCAGAACATTCATTCACTTGGAACATTCATTCATTCATTCAGAACATTCTGTATTTAGGACTTGTGATTAGGACACTTAGGATTATTGAATTATTTGGATTTTAATTCAAGTTACCGTAAGTGTCGTTTGATTTTCATTTTAATTATCTAGAAATAAATTGTTTGTTTGATTTTACAAATATTTTTGGTTTCACTTTCTTTCTGTTACATTTTTCTTAGGACATAGATTCGTAACAATTTCTAGACAATTAAAGTGAAAATTCAAAAGACACAATAACATGAATTAAAATCCAAATAATCCAATAATCCTAAGTGTCCTAATCACAAGTCCTCTATATATAATGTTCCAAATGAAGGACTGTATCCTTGAATGTGTTGATGTTCCAATAGTCTTTAATGTCCTGATGTGCCAGTAGTCTTTAATGTGCTAATGTACCAAAATGAAGTACTCCGGAATATCTTTGAATAAGTTCACATAAGTCCCCAAATCATCAATTAAAAATCAAAAATACAAAAGTCTATGAGCACTTTTATAATCCAATGAATAATTTAAATAACTCCTCTCTCTGAATTTGGAATGATTTTTAACAATTGTAATGGCTCTTTAAAGACTGATATTAATGTCGAAACTGAACAACTGTCCACTACATATGGTATATATAAAGATAGGTCACATGACATAATGTTCTAGAATAGTATATGGTGTATGTGACTTTGACACATAACTCTAAAGGAAATTCTGGTTTTATCTATAAACAAAATCAACCCGGACCTCAAATGGAATAAACAACTTGTTTACCAAAACCGTCCTTGAATTCAAATACTAAGTAAACAACCTAATTCAAGGAAAATAGCTAAACTTGTCAACATTGTACATAACATTAAGTTCTAAGCAAATATTAAAGTCAAGAAACATTTATAACTTTCTAAAATATTTATAATATTATATGAACATCATACATAACACACTTCCATATATATAGAGATGCAAGTGCTAAAACTTGCATTTTTATGTTGATATAAATGTGGGCTTGTTTGAAAACTAGCAATATTGAAAATAGAGATTGTTTTAAGTTGTATGTATTATGTAAATATGAGAAATTTTATTTTCTCATAGTCGTTTGTGTACTGGTAAACTAATAAAATAACATTTGGATAGTCCTTATTTTGTGATATACACATATCAGATTTTGTAAGCAGTTGTTATAATCACTCCCCTACTGGTATTTTCTTGTAGTTATGGTCTATTACTAGTAATGCATACATACGGTTTTAACCATTCTTTAACTATGAACCACTGTTTATAAATTTTCGACACAATTGAAAGACTCTTTTGGTCAAAATGAAATATTTAATACATGCACATGCTTGGAGGAACCTATTGTTGGTGCTTTTGTTTTTTTGTTTGTTTATTTCGTGCTTTTTTCACAGGTAATGCTCTTTTGTTGATAGAAATATGTACAAGGTTATATTCACTAAAGACAGTTTTAAAAAATAATGATAGTCTTGTAGTATAATGATAAATTTACTATTATGTGTGCTTGCCAAATGAGTCTTATTAAGAAACTTTCAAAAATTGAGTCTTGTAGTTTTTTTTCATGTGTTACTCCAATGCTGATTATTTTATAATTTCTGCATACTGTAATAGACAATCACTTCTAGATCAATTGTGTTGTGTTCCTTTCTAATTATTTGGAATAAAAGTAATATAGTTTTGGTTTGTTATGGGGGAAGGGAGGGGGGAAGGGCAGTTTTGGCTAGGACACACACGATGCCATGACTGTACCAAAGATGTCAAATTGATCCTGTCGTATGCCACACACCTCCGGGATGTGGGTTTGATCCACACCAGCTCAGTGTCCCACAATTATTGCATCACTACCTTCATGAGAACAAACACTTGAAAAACTAGAACAAATTGATCCTGTCGTATGTCACACACCTCCAGGATGTGGGTTTGATCCACACCAGCTCAGTGCCCCACAATTATTGCAAAACTACCTTCAGAGATCACGAGGCCGTATATGACCATATACGTATATATTTTCTGTACAACACATTACAAAAAATATATTATCAATGAATAAAATACATTTCAGCAGTATATGTTTAACTCTTTCTCTACCACTGTTGTGTATATCGGCTGCATATATGTGCTTTGCCTCCGGAGTGACTGATACATAGGCTTGTAAACAAGCACTGCTATCCGCCATAGCGGATATATCCGCTTGCTGTAGGTGCAAGGGTTAGTTTTTATGCACAAATTTAATGCCTCATCCACCTGCCGAATATAAAAATTATTAAAAAATAAAATACACAAGTGAGGTCAAAAGGTCATTCACTTGACCTGACAAGTCAATGAAAGTTCATAGAAAAAAAGGTTTAGGCACCCCAACTCCAAATTTATCCATGCATTTTTCACGTCCTAAGGTAATTTGGGACAAATAGCGATGCTCACAGTGCAAACGCAATATTTGGAAAACATTGTGTTCTAAACAGTTTGATGCAATTCAAAATAGTTGCCATCCAGGCCGTTTTTGAGATATTCTACTTGCCTTGAACCCACGTGTCTACTGCTATGGGTGGCTAGCTCTGCTTCCTAGCCGATTATTGGTATTTCACTGTCTACATACTGTGAAGTAATTATGGTAGGTGTACATGCCTCAGATCAGTTTCAAGAACAACACAAGCCCGAAACACCTAATTCACAAATATATCCATATATTTAATTATTAAACAATAATATCTCAGACAATTACATCATAGTCTTAAGTTAAGAAATTTTACAGGGACCAATTTACGAAACTATCCCTTGCCACCTATACATCGTGATAACTTGTGCTCCGAACCGTCCACTTCCGGGCGCCAATTTGATTCCAGCGATGTCGAGTTCACTTGAAGGTATGGATCTGTAAAGTATTCGCACCCCCCTCCCCCCCCCCCCGTTTGTTTGTACCCCCTACCGATTTTTCAAACGTAAAGCATCAAGGATATAAAAAAATACGCAAAACTTAGTCATTTCATTCATCAATTTATAATTTCTAACCTGACTGTAGCCAGGTGGCCCCTAACATTGTCTTTCTGTTGAAAGAAATGACTAGGTTTTGTGCGTGCGGTGAAAGAAGAGATGAAAAGAAGTGAAATGTAAACAAGCAAATAAGTCATTTTATAGTATGAATTTCAGGAATGTTTAGGAATTGCCTTCGCTATTCACAGTACCGACCACAACTCTAGAGTCTATATATGGAAAATTTTATAGCCATCCAAAATTGCTGGAAGAAGGAACAAAACCATAAAATGTGACCTAAGTCAGTCATCAAGTCACTGTCTAATCCTTGAACAGGAAAACAGTAAGCTGGAAGATAAAGTGAAGCATTTAGAATAAAGACAAAGATGATATGCTATCAGAAACAACCGAAATATAATATGATTCTGCTGCTATTGATCCTGAAATTCTCATGTCAATAATGGAAGATATTACAAACTTGAAAACTGAAATTGAAAGTGTGATAAAAGAATAATCTGAAAAGTGCAGGAATAATATCAGCACGAACAATTCATAGCTGTTGATAACATACTTCAGTCAATCATAACAGAGAGTTAGAAGATCAACAGTAATATGGATATATTTTTCAAAAATGAAACCACGCTGAAAGCTATTAACTCTACCACAGGAAATGAAAACTCGTCTTCGCTCTCAAACCACTTTGTCAAAGATGATCATACAAATGATTCTACAGAGAAAAGCTCAGATCATAAAAATGTTGTGAATGCTGAGCATCACTATTATAACATTAGCAGTGAAACTCTTGACTCTTCCAATACCAGGAATTATTCTCATAAAAGAAAATCTAGCCACCCAAAACATCAGGAAATTTCCATGAAACAAACACTGCTGATTGGTGACTCTATCATTAAATATGTCAATGAACGAGGTCTTAAACCATGGGTCAAAGTCGTCATTACCTGGGGTGGGAACTGGTCATATGCTTGATATTATTAGAGAAACAGACCTTTCTCAATTTGATAACATTAGCATCAGTGTTGAAGCAAACGATGTTAACAACAACATTGATATTGAACACATTGAAGACAATTTTTACCACATTCTGAGCAACATCTACTTGGACAATCTAGCTGATTAGATGTTCAATGCACAGTTTCTCCAAGAATTGACACTGATATTTGAAACTTGAATGCCTTAATAGAGCAACTATGCAATAAATGGGACTAGAAAATGATTGACATTGAAAATGGATTTGCTACAAAGTCTGGGTTGGTGCTGAAACTACTCATGGTTAAGGACACCCATTTAAACAAAAAGGGACTTTCACACTTTCTGCATGCAATACATAAATATTTCCCAATACTCAAGGGCAAATTCATTAATCAAAGATATGCCAGGGACCAAGAAAACACTTTTAGCGAATCAGGCAAACTATGGAGGTGTTATAATTGATTTGAACCCGGGTATTGCTTAGATTCGTGCAGAGATTCTGTGAAAATTCGATGCCATGACTGTTTGAAATATGGATACAGGTAAAGAACTGTGAAATGTTTCACCCTAGCAACAGGTGCTATGCTTATGGCTATGAAGATAGTGCCCTGTTTATAAGAGATAATTTCTCCTCTGTTTCAAGACAAGCCTTGAGAAACTCTGCTGAGTGATGATGCGGATGTTGTTTCCTTTCGGACCTCAGTTAAACAGTTTATCTCTAAACTGACAACTATGATGGATGTTTTAGATGTGGAAGTACATTATGTGTTTGTGAATGTTCTAACAAAGACTACATGCATGCTTCAAGAAATGTTAAAAATGTCAGGGTGGATCGAAACTTCGTGTCTGACCCTCCTAGTAATATTTACTTTAAGGACATATTAGATCTAGCAATTAAAGGAAAAGGTCTACACATTAGGCATACAAATATACAAGCCATGAATACAAAGTTAGACCAACTGGATTTATTATTATCATCTAAGGTCAACAATGTACATATTCTGGGTTTAACAGAAACAAAGTTACATGACAATCATGCAAATGACTTGTTGTTTATTGATGGTTATGGCACTACAATCAGACGTGATAGAGATTCAGGGGGTGGAATGTTGTTGTTATGTAAGAAATGGCTTATCAGTTAAATGGAGAAATGATCTAGAATCGATAAAATTAAAGCAATATGGATCCAGGTAAATCAATCAAACACAAAGTCCTTCCTATTGGGCCTTGTCTATAGGTCCCCTTCTGCGAAGGTCGGATGGAATAAGCATTTTAAAAAGCAACTAGATAAAGTGATTGATGACCAAAACGAAATATACATATTAGGTGACTTCAACAGGGATCTTATTAATAATCAGATTAACAGAAATTGGTCTAATTTCATAGAAACCTTTGGTCTAACCCAAGTAGTGGAACAATCAAAACGAGAAATTGACCACTCAAAAACTCTCATAGATCATATCGATACAAATATGGGAGAAAATGTGACAAAAATACGTATTCCTACGATGGGTCTTAGTGATCACTTTCCTAACCAGAAAATCGGGCTTAAAAACAGCTGTCAAATCAAAAACTCATAAAACCATAACATTTGAGCATTAAGATAAAACAAATTTCTGGAAGATCTCAGTATTGTTCCTTGGAGTATAGTATCTACGTTTGATGATATGGATGATGCTCTTGATATTTGGATCCAACTTTTATGCAAGTGGTAGATACACATGTACTTTTGGAAACACATAAAGTAAAAAATAGGACTTCCAACCTGATTGGTTAACTCCAGACATTCTAGACGCCATGACAATCCGAGATTATTTCAGATCTATTGGTCAACACGCACATTACAAAGCATGGAGAAATAAACTAAGAAAAATGATCGATGTGGCAAAGAAGAATTATTATTATTAGTCAGCTTTCAAAAATAACTGCATTAAGAATTCTATGTGGAAAGTTTTTAACAAACTAGCTGCAGGTAAATATTACACAAGGTCATCCAAAATCCAATCACTTAGCCAGAAAGGCCAGATTATTGATGAGGATGTTGAAATAGCAAATACATTCAATTAATATTTGTCAGTATAGCTTCCAGAAATAAGGAACCCATTGTATACCCGAATCACGATGAACTAAGAAATTTCTGTTCAGAAAAAATTTCAGCCGACACAAATGATTTTATCTCTGCAATACCAAATGAAAAAGTTATAAAATGTTTGCAAACTATTGCGACAAGGAAATCAACAGGCCTAGATAATATTGGACCACGTCTCCCGAGGGCTGCTGCAAATATAATATCTGATAGCATAGCTCACACGTGTAATCTAAACATATCCACCTCAGTGTTTCCCCAGACATGGAAATTGGCAAAGGTTACCCCCATTTACAAGTCTGGCAGCAAAGAAGATATCAATAACTACAGACCCATATCTATCTTACCAACTCCGTCCAAACTACTTGAAAAACACGTTCATGACAATCTTTTCATGTACCTATCAACCAATAACTTAATTCGCCAAAACAAATCGGGGTTCAGGGAAAACCAATCCTGTGAGACAGCCTTGATCTCCATGAGAAATAGATGAATTACTGCTATTGATCAAGAAAAATTAGTTTGGATCCATACTAGTTCATCTTAGAAAAGCTTTTGATCTTGTTGATCATGATATAAATTGAACATTTATCAATGTGACAATTCAACGGTTGTTTGGTTTACATCATATTTAGCAATGAGAAAAGAGTGTGTCAAAATAAATGCCAGTTTTTCTAAAGAATTACACGTGGAGTACCACATGGATCAATTCTGGGCCGCTCCTCTTTCTCATTTTCATAAATGATCTGCCATTGAAAATAGGCAACTGTATTTAATCTACCGACCTATATGCAGGTGACATCACTCTATCAGATTTCAGACAGCTAAAATCAGACCTATAGGTCTCCCTTCAGATAGCCTTACTTAGAATAGATTCCTGTTGAAAGGAAAATGGGATGAAAATAAATACAGACAAGACTAAAGTATTAATGATTACTACCCAACAAATGAGAGCAAACTGAAAAATAAAAAGTTGAATCTTAAGTTGAATGAAATTGGTCTATAAATGGTTACCCATGATAATATCCCTGGGGTGATGGTTGACAACAATTTGCAATGGAATGAGCATATTGAAGACAAGTTATATGTCTTAAATTCAATTAATGTCTGTTGTTATTACGCAAGATAAGTCCATATCTGTCAACTAAACATAGGTTAATATATTACAAAAGATATATACAACCATTCCTAGACTATTGTAATGTTATCTGGAGAAACACTTCTGACAAAAATATTTGCAAATTATTCCGCTTGCAAAAAGAGCTTACAGAATCATCCTAGATGTTAACAATAAGCGAACGAATATTTTTGAGAAAGGCTAGACATATGCACAAAGTTTCAAACAATATGGCCCCATTATATCGCAAGGAACTATTTCGTGCTAGAAAACAAGGCAATACTCCCAATTTAAGATCATTTTCAGCTAACCACCGTTCCATTCCAAAACCAAACAAAGAACTCTTTAAGAAACGTTTTCCATATTCGGGAGTTCACTAATTTGGAACAGAATCCCAAAGGAAATTAGAGAAAGCACAAATGTAAATGCATTTAACCATAATCTGTTCAATAGATGAAAGGTGGAACCTGTTTGATTTGATAAATACATTACAACTTAAAGTATAAATTCTCAAACCTTCCACTTTGTTGTCTTGCTATTTTTGTACTGTATATGACCAATGTACCTAGTTGGAGCATGTTCTTACAACATTTACTGTATATATATATATATATATATATATATATATATATATATATATATATATATATATATATATATATATATATAAATGTAGCTTCTTATATATGCTTTTAATATATACATTTTTTATTTTGTGTGCACTATGTACATGTACTCTGTATGTAAATATGCATATAAAAGAGGGCCACAAGGAGGATTAGTTCCATGCAACTAATTGTGTCGCCCTCTTTAAATAAAGTCGTTATTATTACTATTATTATTATTATTATTATTATTATTATTATTATTATTATTATTATTATTATAAACATTGGCAAATAAGTGTGATAAGTCCCAAACTTTCTCCACCTCTTCTCCCATGCCCCACAGCCCCTTGAGCTACAATGTTGTTACGTGGGCATAGTTTAGTTCTTGTTCAAGATCGAAATACTTAATTCATATATTTTGTGGACACCACATACCAAAATCAACAATCTTCCTAAGTTTAGACACAATTAATTATAGTGCTTGAAAATTAATTTTTTGTCCATGAATTTCCTGATTAAATATCTGACTGAACCATGGATATGTAGCCCCTGTATGAATTAATTTGTTCCATAAATATGAAAAGAAATCACTCACAGTATTTCTCCGGTCATTGATATTTGACATAATGCCTTGTAAGACATTATTGAGTAATGAAATCTATTGTCAGTTCGGGTCTCAAATTGCTAGCGACTCACCATGTATTGGAAAATGTGCCAATTCGTCACGTTCATCTACATTAAATTAGGGAACCCTGCACGTCACCATACAATCTGCCATTCATAATATGTATATCAGAGACATGACATAATTCAGCTAAAGATTTTCCATACATGTTATACCTCCTCAAGTTATCACAAATTGCTTCTTGGTCAAAAGAATTACCGTCATAATCGATATTTCCAAAAACAAAATCCAAGAAATGTAGACTAGAAAATCCTTATTGCTGGCATTTAAATCTCTCGCCGAGAAGTAATAGCACTTCTGATAGTCCCTTTTAGTCTAGCGGTATTATTTTATAATAGTATACCATTTCTTTTGTCCATACCAGCATAAACTTGAAATACAGTATAACATCACACATATTGAGGGAAAAAAAACTTTTAAAATATAAAACAATACTCTTTTCAAACTTTCACGTGTTTGATCATGTTATTCAGAATTAGTTCTTCTTTAACAAATACTACTCTTACAAGGTTTTGCCACAAAACATGTATTACAACTGAAGATGAAAATAAAATTTGCTTGCGAGGCACTACAAGGGAACGAGTGAAGTGCTGGCTGATGCTATATCGTCATTTGGATTATTTTTTCTTGCATATGTAGACAATTTTAAAAAATATCTGAATGAATGAAATAAAGATTGTGATATTACACTAAGAATTGTTATGTTCTGTTCATGTACCTTTACTGCTAACAGAAATATATTTCAAGTCCATGTGGTAGTTCTGTTTATAAATTGAACATGAAAGGATTAAATTACAGCCAAATATGTATGGCTTAAATAGCTAAATTGTGTAATACTTGCTCGTATTACCAACTTTCCGTCAAGTCTCCCTGCACTAGTGCTACTTCACGTATACTCTCCCTGCAATGACGTGCTTTCAGTTGTGTTCCAAGTCAAAGAAGGATATTCCAGAATACAAAAGTATATTGGGCATCAGACTGGGTTCATGCTGTTTGTGTTCCCAGACCTCCAATTACTCTTTGGAGGGAATTCACCTTGGACTGGAGACTGTGCTAGGAAAAGAGATAGCAAAGTAATAACAACAAGTAAGTATTATATAATTAAAATTAATTTTTTCACCTTAAATGCTACATTTTGACTCTTCTTGTATGCATACTGTGTCTGTCATAAAATAGTTATTTTATTTGTTCAGAGAAAAGATGTATAACAATTTTATAGAACATTGACCCATGTATATATTATTAGTATGCGTAGCCTTTGACATCCAACTTACAATTCAAATTTCTAACATAATAACATCAGATTTTACACACACACACAAAACCAAAACATTCCTGATATTTGTTTGGCAGATTATCATTTTGTGACATGGTGGTTGCCGAAAGTTTAACCAAAAAGACCCAGAAGATTGATGATCGGCAACAACGATCTTGCCTCAGCAAGGTGTCAATAAGATTCAAGACCTGTCGGGAAAACTTACAGTATAACCAAACTTATAAGTAAGTTTTTTATGACGAAGCATTTTCTTTGTGAACTAAATGCATTAATAAACAAAAATTGGGAACATTGTGATAAGTTTCGTCTGTTAATCAGTCAGTAATTATTAGAGATGGGTACCACACAAACTTTTGTAGCGAGGTGTTTCTGAACATACCGCAATACATAACATGGTATACCGCAATTATCTTAGGGACCAAACATTCAATGTTTGGAAGGATTTAAGAGGGGAGTGACATGTGATCATGAAAATTAACGCTTGCCAGACATGTGTTAAAATAGAAAACAAAGCACTTTTCCCATACAAGAGCCTCCTAACAGTTTACTTGTCCAGCTGTGAAAATGAACAATCTATGATATTGGACTATGAGACTTGATAAGATTTGTACAAAAATAAAATGAGATCATCTATTTTGCTTTGACATGGTAATTAGTTTTCTATAGCTTTGTCCTTTTCTGTTTTCAGAGAGAACACGATCAGTCCATTTCGTGAATGCAAAATGACCCAGTTATTCAAGACCTTTTTTATTTTAAATGGAAAAGCGGTCATGATGACAACTGTGAGCCAAGATGCCAGAAGTCTAGGGACCCTTCCCTCATCACCAAAGTGGGAAGTAATCGAACCTATGGAGTCACACCCACTCCTGTCAAGTCCTCTGCTTCATGATGTCCCAGAAGGTGCCAGACTATTTTTTTTTTTCTTCAGAGGTGTGGTTGAACATAATGGGTGATGCTTGTTTTTTTATATAATAAAAGAGGGTTAGCGGCTTTGTGTCCAGGACCCACCACCTCTATCTTGAACCTTCATTTGATCTCATCAGACTAAATTGGAATCCCTAATGGGAAAGGTGTACACCTTTCAAAGGTCATATCTGCCCCCTGCCCCTTTAACTGTAGATGCAGATTTTCTTTTTTTTCTCTATGGAGAAAAAAAATGCTCAGTATTGACCATTAAGCAGCCCTTTCCAATACTATGACGTTTTTATGGGGTGCAATGTAGGGTTACACACCATCTCTCAGAACGGATGAAGTAGTTTGAGCTTTAGAGACCAGTATCTCACTCTTTAATGTGTAGGTGGAACCTTTTGTGTGTTCTTTCGCCGTTATTTAATCTTCGTGATGAACTTTGAGTGAAGCTTCCTTTGAAAACCTTACCATTAAGACAGTCTTCCTTCTCTTCATAACGTTTTTAAGGAGTACGAGTTAAGGGTTGTTTATGGGTCGGTGGTAACTAGTATGGTTTGGTTTCTCTTCTTTGCCAACTGGGTTTCTGGCCAAGAATTAGCTACCTTTGGTAGCTCCTGATCCAATCGAAATCGGTTGTATCTCTGCTGTGAATAATCAAGATAGACTCCTTTGCCCAGTTTGGGCTTTATGCTTCTATTTGGCTAAATCAAAAGGGAAAAGTAAGGATCAAAACCGCTAATTATATTTGGGCAGCCACAATTTCGAGGTGAACTGTGTTATCAAAAGAGTTTATAAATCTCTCACTGAGAGAGATCTTTCTTTCGTGCGAATCAAAGCCCATAAGATCAAAGCTATTGCTGCATTTTGGGCCTTTCTTAATCATTAATTTTTGGATGATTTCATGAAAGTTGCATTTGGCGGTCACACTCCACGTTCTCTTCGTTCTACCTATGGTCAATGTCGCACTAGAATACAGGCGTTTAGGCATTAGGCCAAAATGAGTCAGCCCATCAAGTTGTCACACCTTCCTCCAGTCTGCAGTAGAGCAGCATACTGATAGCAGTATGTATGCATGCATGAATGTATGTATGTATGTATGTATGTATGTATGTATGTATGTATGTATGTATGTATGTATGTATGTATGTATGTATGTATGTATGTATGTATGTATGTATGTATGTATGTATGTATGTATGTATTGTTTTACGGCACCTCAGCACAAAAGTGGCTATGTAGTGCCAACAAAAGGTTATATTCCAAAAATGTAAAATTAAATTGCACAAAACTAGGAAAATGAACCTTCCAAATAAATGTATAACTAAGCACAACAAGATAAAATATAAAACGTAAAGATGTAAAATTTCTCTAAAATCTATATAAAATAACAAATAAAGGTAACAGTTAAAATTCTTAAAACGCGCTTAAAATGTCTTATATACACCCCAATCGATTAAAAATTTCAAGATTTTCTCTGGTGGAACGACCTCGAACAGTTTCTTCAAGCAGTTCACGTTAGGATGGAAATCGATACACTCTACAAAATTGTGCTCCACTCTCAGTGGACACTGGCAGGTTACACACTTCGCTCGAGGATCACCCTTCAGGAGGTATGCAAGAGTCGGGTATGTGTGTCCGATACGCGATAGGCACAATACCACCTAAACTCTCCGGTGTGTTGTATACGAGGGATACCACTAACTATCCACATAGTTTTCCAAATATGAAGAACATGCTGATTTGTATAATATTTCAAGTCAGTATATGGGCTCTTCCATTCGGAAACGGGTGGCTGTTTTGTCTGCCCTTTCTTTACCATTTATGCCATTGTGACCAGGCAGCCAACAATACATAACACTTTTCCCAGACTGAATGAGAATATCATGTTTCTCTAATATCTGGGATATTAATGGGTTGTCAAATTTAAGATTCTGCAAGGCTTTGAATGTGAAAAGGAAATCCTGAAAGATGGTGTAAGTTTTTTTTGGAGAGGTTTCGATATAGTTCAAAGCTGACAGTATGGCAGTCATTTCTGCACTAAAAATTGAAGCTTTATCCGGTAATAGGCTCGAGATGGTGCCATGGGGTATTGATATGGCAGCTACAAATTCGTCTCCATCTTTTGAACCGTCTGTATACAGGGACGTATGGCTACAATAGGAGGCTCTGATTTCACTGAATTTACTCTGAAAAAGGAGAGGATTTGATGAAGACTTTTTGAATTCGCAAAGGTCAAACATTATTTTACTAGGTTTTGAAAACGAAGGTGGTGATTTGGGAATACACAATTTTGCAATGTTTCCAACATTGATTTTTGCTGTTTCTAAGTGAGGACGACTTCGTGTGCTAAAGGGTGAAATCATGTTTGCTTGTTGATCGTACAAGGTTTGGTATTTGGGCCTAAACACTACATCACATGCGGGGTTAGATGGATTAGAAGATAGTTTGGTAGCATACTGAACAGTCAATTTCATTCGTCTCAACACAGAGGCTTTCTGAAGGGGAAGTTCTAAATGCAACCAGACAGAGTTCTCAAGGAACATGCCTATTAATATAAGAATATATTCTAAACCGAGAACCGGAATTTCTAGGATTTAACCAAGTTCTACAAATAGAATCATACCACACATTTCCCTATACAGTGTTTGCTTGTAAAACAGAGTGTTGTTTTGTAAGAACAAATTTGTGTATGTCATTATGTTAAACCATATCTTACGACCTAAACCTGGGGCTTTAAGGACGAGTGTTGTATTTAAGGAGTGTTTCTTTGTTATCATACCATATAATACTCTTGTTTCCCATACCGTGATTTGTAATGGTGGGTTTCGGTCTGTAAGAGCCAGTATTTGTCATTACGTATGCATTTGTCCGTCTTTCTGGTGTATTTGTCCATTCATGTTGAACTTCCATAATCCATAGTGACTCGTTCATGATAAATTCTCATAGTGTCCCATAGTAGCTCATCCATGTTAATTCCCACAGGGTCCCATACCGTCCTATTCCCAATGTTAAATTCCCATAACAGGCATAACATCCTATCCCCCATGTTAAATTCCAATTACCTCCATAGCGTCCCAGCCGCATTTCAAATTCCCTAAATCCACCATATTTAGCAGCTCTGAATGAATCAATTTCGGATCTCATCCTTACAAACCCTTGAATAGGAATAAATATTACTTTATCTTTGAAAGCAGCTGATATGTTTTTATTCATTTGGGGATTGCCAAATATATGATCATTTCGATAGTTATTATTGTCATAAATCTTGATGTTATCCAGCATGTTTCTGGAAACGTTTTCTGTCTGACGATGAACGCACAATGAATCTGTATCAGTCACTAACAATCTCAAAATATCACCATATTTGATTTTTCACCTTGATATAGTACAGTTCCTACATCAGTCATTTTGATAATTACAACACTGTGAAGCCTCGGGAAAGTGGTTTTATCAATTTGATTTTCTTGTTATTCAGACTGATTAACGCTAAGTCAAAATCACTAATTATTCTTCTTTTGGCATGAGAAATCTTTATTGCATTTGAAATGTTTATTCTCATGTGCATATACGTTAAATGTTCTTTTTCTGAGATTTTCGATCGGCTTACAGCTTGATTTCTGAATTTTTTAAATAAATAAAAAAAAAGTATAAAAAGAACCAAAAAAACATTTTATTCTCAAATCATGTATTGTCAATTCTGTGCATGTTCGTTTCAGTTTTAGATCTAACAGTTTGTGAAGCTTTAGATTTCTATAATAAATAAAGTTATTTTTGAACCCTTGTAATCAATAAATTTCTTCTGTAAACCCAGATAAATCATATTCATTTGGAAGTAATTTACCTGGTTTAACTAAATGCACACCCCTCAAATTGTGTTCACTGTAATTGAAAAATTAATATTATTGCTGCCACCGTAAAAACAATACTCGTGTAGAATTCGGTTAAACGAATCACTTAATCATTTCGTTATGATTATAGTTAAATTATATGTGTTAATACTTCTTAATTCTTTCCTGATTTGAACGCGTATTAAAAGAGTATACAATTCATTTTGTTAATTTTGTTTGGAGCTGGCGCATCAAATACTGAAAAGTTCATTTTGAATTTTATTTAACTGAAAATATTTCGATATATATTTGAGTATAATTCTGCATATGCAATGTGTGATCTTCGACATTTTTGAAGTTATTGTTATTGTTGTTTATTTTGAGTTTTTTTGTGTGGGCAACACTGTACCTTCTCCCTGGTCAATCCATGTGGACCGTCGTCTCTAGAGGTTTAGATTGCCTCCTTCCACCCTACAGAAAGAGGATTCACCTATTTTCGTACAGTGAATGTGGAGTGGTGTGTCGCTGATTTGTTCTGTGAAACGATTAGGAGGGTTGTTGTTGGATAACTTCAATTACACGGTTAAAACTAACCCCATTGAAGCACCTAGGTGGAAATAAAAATCTGTAAGTTCTTAAAAAATAATAACCTTTAGGTATGGCGAAGCTTCATCCAGAGATAGACGCGCACCACAGTGTCCTATGCCCTGTAATCAAGAGCGATTTCTCTTTAATAATCCCAACAGCTCAGGTCAAGCTCCACACAAATAAGGAAATATATGATTAATTGCTACTGGTAATTCCTTTTTGATCTATCCCAATATGATTATCATAAACATAGAATTTCGGTTATAACAACTATAATAATATTATCATCTTTAAATGTATGGACTTATGATTCAATAACTGATTGTAGTTAATAAACAAAAACAACAACAACAACAACAAAATATAAAATAAATAAAATATTCTTTTTATTCCAATTAAGTATATGGGCAAACTATTCTCTATATGAAACAATATAACATTCAAAAATATCGTATACAATATAAATTAAAATTTAAGCTTCAATTCAAAATTGTGTGACGAACGAAATATGATACCGGATACACTACTTGTCTAGAATTTAAATCAGTCGCAACCTGTAAAAGTCAGCTTGAACTTTAATAGGAAAAGGACAATGATACAATGCTATAAGTTATGAATACCGTTTTATAATAATGAGGCCTCGCACATTGTGACCACACTGATTATTTCATTTCTCTTATCAAAAGCAATGAAAAGTCCTTATAATCTTGCTCAGGAAAAGTAGCATTAGATAATTGTACGAAATAGGCAAAACTCCCTCAGACAGTTGAATAACATGGCAACCTGCTTGTGTAAAGAAATGATCGTTTTACACCCCAGAAACAATCACTATTTCACTATTATTACAAAAGTCAGAGATTTGATCGCAAAATAATCTCTCTGAAAGATCTTATAATTTGCAGGTAAAATATAATGTTTTAAAATAGACATCCCTGGCGTTAGTGTAAAGAAACTTATTGTAATAAACTTTGGTTATGTGCTATTTGTATTTACGTCTCTAAACTTTGTTAGATTGTAGTGATTATTTGTTGGTTATGGGGAGTCGGTGTTGGAAAATTATTTCCCTAACCGAGTAATTAGCCAATTTTTCAGTTTTCACGAGACTTTATTGTAGCACGGATTAGTTTCATAAAATGGGCCCTCCCTAATTTCTTAAGATAAGGGATTCTCGGGACATTTTAATGTATAATTGTTTAGTAATTTGAAATAGGAATACTTCTTTCTATTTGGTGTTTGGGTCGTGTTTTGTGGTGCATGGCGTAAAGTACCAAATCTCGGCTTAGAAAGGTTTATTAATGGGTCATACAAAATGTGAAGCAAAAGCAAACCCATACAAGTGTAAAATTAGAGTTTCGTGATGTGTGGTCATTAGGTTACAGGAAAATTATTCGTAGTATTTGCACGTTTAAGAACCCTTCTGTTGACAACGACTGTTGTCTTGAGGTACTTGGAAATAGAGGAAACAACGGACCTCAAGCCAGACTCACGCATGTGTTGTTTGATTTGCTAGGTATTGAGACCCCCTTGCATGTAACAAGAAAGATTTTCTGGTAGCAGCGGTGGAATTTCGGAAGGCTTTGTAATATTTATGTTTCGATTAATTTTATTCAGCAAAAACGAGGCTATTCATTAAGTCAAATGGAGGCGAAATGAATGGTTGTAATTTGAGTTCTATAATGTTAAAATATGATTGGATAGATGTCTTTTATTGTATAGAAGAAGATACTTTGTTTGTTTTTCTTATTCTCCATTTAAAGGTGAGAAGGTATATACCTTTATACATGAAAGCTGTTGTATTGTTACCGGTACAATATAATTTTACGGTGGAATAGACTATATTTTCAAGAAAAGGCGATTCTGCTTCCTAAAAGTGGGTCAATGAGAAACATCGTTTTAATTTTCTTGACCAGATATTAGGCCAGTATAACTGCATTTTCAGTACAAAAGAAGTGATTGAAATCTCATAATCTCTGATAGGTGAATTAAAACGACCAAACATATTTTGTAATGAGTTCCTTCCCATTTGGGAGTCATAAACAAATACTTTAGTGTGTTTGATTTACAAAAGAAGAACCCTATAGAATGTTTCTAACTAGTCCCCCACACACATCACACACACAGCTGTGCGCACGCTCTTGAAAGTTATCATTGGCAAATACTAGTCATTGTATTTTGCAACAGGAAAATTAAGAAGGGTGGGCAACGTTTGTATCCCCGTGACTGTTGAATGGTTATGTTAAGGACGGCCTAATGCTTTCAAACGGGTTAAATTGACAAAGTTGCATGGATAATGCAGACAGAGTCGTGCCCAGTGGTTGGGGTACATTTTGTAATTACGTTATCTGCCTCTGAGATTTTTATATGAAGGCAGATGCCGCTTTTTGCGTAAATTGTTTCGGATTAGTCATGTGCAGTTTTAACTTCCAGAAACATTGGTTAGAATTCGTTTGTTTGCTGCTTTGAGCATGATTTATTTAAATTTTAATTGGTTTATGAAGTTTTACAAAGGCGACATTAAGTTGTGATTGTTTAGATGCTAGTGAACGGTTTTCTATCTCTGTGGCACCTGAATATTAGTAGTGATGTAGATGTGAGGATACAGTTTGGCTAACATGGTCTGATGGCAACGAATAATTTGGCGCTGTTTATTGAAGCGTCCCGGGTTATGAGTCGCTTCCGGTTTTGGTAGAGATGAGTTGTCCCACATGAAGCGCAATCTCTGTACCTGATCCTTCGTCGTGGTTAAACAAGACGAGCCTGCGTTTCTGACCTGTTGGAGACCTGTTTGTTTAGAAGCTTTTCCTACAGTGTACTTTGAAAAATGTTGGCAGTATAGCATCGGCAATAGTCTTCTATGGCTTTCATCATGTATAGATTGAAGAATCAGCTTGTGAAGATCAGTGTTTATTGGTAACTCGCTGAATGACTGCTCATAATACACGAAAATCAATTAGCAGCATTGATAGATGGACCATCGCAATGTCATTTTTAGAACTGGTCTGTTCTTTGCTATGGGAGAGGAGACACTGCATCTCCTTGACTATTTGTAATCATCTATTTGATATTGTTTGGAATGTGCTCTCAGGCGTAAGACATCTTGGTTCGGCCGCATAATGACCGAATGAATCGGCTTGGATAGCCGCGATGTTTTATATAATTGGCAAAATATATGGAATCAAACTTGAATGAATAAATTTTGGAACATCAACTCGATCATTTGAGAGTGGCACCCCATGTATAGAGCAAATCGAAGAGATAAGGCTAGATTTAGGCATTCTTGATATTGATTTAAAAGAAATTCGTTATTATTTATAATATGGGCATTAAGATGTGATTTTCCGTGTGTATTTGGCGACCATGCAGAGTGAGTAATCTGGCATTTGTGCGTGCTCTCTCTGTCTGTCTGTCAAGATCCATAATGATAAAACTGACAGACGATCATTACCATTCCCATAGGGGGCTATACCGTCCCACAACGTTAACATTACATTTCCTGTAGTAGGACTGACCGTCCCACGCATGTTAAACTTATGGACATTTTTAACATTACCATTCTCACACGGGACATTACAGTTCCACAATCGTTACACATTACAAATGATGACAATTAATGTATAGATGTAGAGTTTATCTTATACAGTAGATAATAGAGCATGTACGCTTGTTTCATTTTCCCATTTCAGGCTCAGTCACCTGGTACCAGCCGTAATGTTTACACCAGAAGAAAAGGATACAATAGATGTGTGCATCTGTAAATTGTTTGGTGTGTGCAACGAAGATGGCGTGATAGCCTGAAATGGGTGGCTTGTAATGTGTGCTATCACAATGGGCACACTGTTCTTGCACAGGCCAGCACCACAGTAAGCACTATCGATATATATATATATATATATATATATATATATATATATATATATATATATATATATATATATATATATAGAGAGAGAGAGAGAGAGAGAGAGAGAGAGAGTTTAAATGTGGATGTGATAGAATCCGTCCATTCCCATCGAAACAGTAAGTCAGATTAGTATCATGCTTTTAGTCTTGCATATACATGTCAGACAAAATTGTTGTATCAGTCGCATTTGCTGGGGAACAAAAGCCTGTTAATTTTGCATAAGCTTTGAAGCATTACTTACATAATACATATAATTTTGAATGCAGAGAATCCAGGATGATAATGCTGCTGCTGATGATTGTTATATCAATTACTTTTGTACAAAGTAGACCATGCATTTTGTGCTGTGCTAACATATAAGGACCAGAAAGAGCAGGGTTTTAACAAAAATTAGCAAAAGGTAACCACTAATTGCTAAGCTTGTTTGCATTCATGGAGAAATGACATGCACAGAATTATTTCCTAATATGTATATTTTCTGTTTGTTTGTTATTTATAAAGTTGTACATATGAACATGAATAAATTCATAAAATCATCATTTAGTTTTTGTACTATATATTAAGTGACAATACTTACTCCTCATCCAGTGTAAGATTTATTTTAAGACATTTCTGGGATATAACCCTTTGTAGAAAGAGTTAGGATACTTTTCACTACCATTTAGATCTTATACTCATGGTTGTCAAATCATGTAAGGAAGATATCTTAAACAACAAATGTCTGTCTGTCTGTCTGTCTCAATCTCTTGTTCTGTTCACATGCTTATACATTAGATTATTTCCAAACAGAAGTTAAATATGGCTCAACGGGGACTTAGTAACAGTCCATTTAAAATAGTCTTTTAAGGACTTTAATTTCTAAAAATGGCATGCGGACATCATGAAACAACTTGGAATAACCCTCATTACTATGAAATATGACTCTACGGGGGATAGTAACAGTTCCTTTAGACCTTTATTACCTGATAAATATTCTTTGACTACCTGATAAATATTCTTTGACTACCTACCAGATAAATATTCTTTGACTACCTGATAAATATTCTTTGACTACCAGATAAATATTCTTTGACTACCCGATAAATATTCATTGACTACCAGATAAATATTCTTTGACTACCTGATAAATATTCTTTGACTACCAGATAAATATTCTTTGACTACCAGATAAATATTCTTTGACTACCAGATAAATATTCTTTGAGGCCAAACTTCCTTCAAGACCTTTCCTACCTTTAAAATAGTTTCTTTTAGAACTAAATTCCAAAAATAGCATACAAGCATCATGCAACAACTTGGAATAGCCACAATAACTGTGAAATAATGACTATACAGGGCGATAGTAACAATCCCTTTGGACCTTTAATATCTTCCAAATATTCATTGTATGCAACAACTCTCTTCAAGGCCTTTCCTACCTTTAAAATAGTCATTTAAGGACGAAATTCCGAAAAATGGCACGCAGGCAGCATGCAACAACTTTGAATAACCTTCATAACTGTGACATATGACTCTACGGGGGATAGTAACAGTCCCTTTAGACCTTGAATACCTTCTAAATGTTCATTTTATACAACAACTCTCTTTTATACCTTTCCTACCTTTGAACTAGTCATTTTAGGACAAAATTCCGAAAAATGGTGTACAAGCAGCAATAACGTATAAATAATCTTCATAACTGTGAAATATGGCTCTACGGGGTGATGGTAAGAGTCTTTTTAGACCTTGAATACATTCTAAATATTCCGTTGATGTTGAAATTGCTAAAAATGGCATGCATGGATCATGCAACAACGTGGAAAAGGCTTCATAACTATGAAATATGGCTCCACGGACTGATAATAGCAATCCCTATATACACCTTTCCTATCTTCATAATATCCTTTTCAGGCCAAACTGATTCAAAATAACTAATGCAACTGAAGAAACAAATAAAAAGGAAAAAAGAGACACATACACTATAAATTCAAAATATTATTTTTAGGTCTAAATTCCCAAACATGGCATGCAGACATCATGCAACAATTTATAATAGGCTTCATATCCGTGAAACTTTAGTCCACTGGGCAATAGTTACAGTCCCTTTGGATCTTTCCTTTCTTCAAAATATTCTTTAAGGACTAAATTCCGAAAATTCCCTTCAGACACGATCCAACAACTAGGAGTAGCCTTCATTACTGTTAAATAAGCCCCTGCCACCAGTAACATGTTTCTCAGTGACTATATATTTCACAAATAGTAATGTGTAACATTCTTAAACAAAATGTTTTGATTCAGTCTTTTCCAGCAACATACTTGGAACCACACTTGTGAGAAATATAGCACAATAAAAATAATATTAATGGTTAAATATAACTAATTGAGTAAATAAATCATTAAATAAATAAATAAATAAATAAATAAATAAATAAAGAAAGAAAGAAAGAAAGAAAGAATCATAAATAAATCAGTAAAAAATTAAATATATTATAGTATTAAATATATTCAGTTTTTTAAAAATATATTTGAAATACAAATATTTAAAAAAGTTATGCCATAAAGAGCAAAGAAAACAAATATGAAATCATTGTACAGCTGAGATAAGTACTAAGCTTGCACGATATGAATGGCCAAGTGATTCACGTTCGCTCATTCAAGTCGCTTCATAAAGGTCCAATCATTTCTAAAGGTATCACTGAATATAGATATTTGCTAAATAAGAATTTATTTTGTAAAACTGTTTTTATTCTTATACTTAATGTAAACTCAAAGTATACAACACACACACAGACATATATATATATATATATATATATATATATATATATATATATATATATACCCAGATGGAAATCTTTAAAGAAGCCTTCTCATAAAGTCCGACTTTAAAACACGCATAAAACCTGATCATGCATTTTCTTGAGAAAGAGCTCAACAATTTTAAGTTGTTGCGCGCAATTTCTAGAGAAATGGCTTATTCCAAGTTGTCGCCTAACAGCTGGCCACATACCACACATAATTTTCCTATATAGTCTCTACATTTGTTGTCAGTACTGAACGTTCCACTGTGTCCAAATCATAAATGTTGATGTAAAGTATCTTCAAGGATGAACTCACGGTGAAGTTCTTGTGATAGCTTAACCGGAATGCTTCTGAGAGGCCTGACTGTAAACAAAGCAACGTGCAATGGGTCACAGATTTCACTTCCGGATCAGCACCAATGCCTCATTACTCACTGTGCAATATCGCCAAAATACATACAGAGAACCACACCATAATGCTCATATTCTAAACAATAAACAATTTTCTTTAAATCAATACTAAGAATGCCTAAATCTAATGCATACATAACCACCAAAATGAGAGAGGAAAAATGCTCTAAAAATAGACTGGGACTACATTCGTGGGCACTGAACCGGAATTATTAATTGTGACCTGAGTTCAGCTTCAGTTTGATTGATGATGTGATAAACTAGTTGGTATTGACCTAAAAAAGGAGGAGCTATATCGCCATCTGTTTTTTTAATGTAAAGTGGTATAACCGTAAATTATACATCGGCTTTTCAATGTCACTGTAATGCAAGTAATGGCCATAGCAGAACTACAAAAAACAGTAGTAATTATAGGTGAGTGAGTAAGTAATGAGCAAAATGAATAAATTATTTAATTGAAAAAGTAGTGATGTAAACAGATGATGATGTGGTTGTCCTTTTTGAGTCTTCTTGGTTTAAGCCGCTTGGTTTCAGTGTTCTAAGGCGGCGTATCCAGTAAGATTCCTTTTCTTTCCCGGTTTCGGAACTCCGGTTGGGGTTGTGAGCAATTGTTATATTATATATAATTACAAATTATATACAAATAACAATCTCTCCAAATACACAGGATCTTTGAGAGATCATGTTTGTCAAGGAAAATTTACAGAGAAAACAAACACGAGAAAGCACGGTGCAGAAAGTCTGAAAAACTGGCCGAGCAGATTCGAGATCTACGGATTTCTTGTCAAGGCTGACGACAAAAGCAAATAACAATTACAAACACAAACAGGTAAAAAATATCTATTTATATAATGTTACTTTATTGTAACCGAAACCAAAGAATATAATCCTAATATATCCTAAAAAATCAGAAAACTGTATAATGTGAACTATTTACATTTTGGCAAATCACGTATTTCAATTTGGCACGAACACACTTTTGCGTTTAACTTGCCAGGTATGTGGCCTATTTAACTGACTGAAACCATGGAAACGTAACATGATATAGCAATGATGTCGATGCATAACCACCCACAGTTTTGTCACGGATAAAATATATTGTATAGTTATAATCCAAAGAGTAAAGATAAAGCGCTTCCAAAACCTAAGAATGAGATAATATGTATGTATGTATTAGCATTTAACGGTACCTCAACATAATAATGGCCATATGGTGCAAGTTAAAGTTAAGTTCGAAACATTTAGAGACCAAGAATTGCACATAAACCGTAGGAAGATAAACACTTCCAAACAAAAGTAAATTCGAAGAGGGAAATGGGTTTCCAACGTGCTTCCAAAATTAAGAATGAGCGGATATGTATGATTGTATATTTGCATGTATTAGGATTTAACGGCGCCTAGGTACAAAACTGGATATATGGTGTCAATTTAAAATAAAGTTTAAAAACAAGTAAAAATCAAGAACTGCACAAACACCGCGTGAAGGCAAAACTTCCAAACAAATGTAAATGTAATGAAGGAAATGGATTTCTAACGTGCTTCCGAAATTAAGAATGAGATGGCATGTATATATTAACAATAAACGACAGCACAATACTAGTTATATGTTTTCAATTTAAAGCAAAATTTACAGACGCAAAAACCAAGAATAGCACACACACACAAAAAGGAAGATAAACCTTTCCAAACAAATGCATACATAAAGAAGAGAATGGGTGCCTAAAGTGCTTCTAAATTAAGAATGATATGATATGTATGTATTAGCGGTTAACGGCACCTTATCACAACAATAGATACATGGTGCCAGTCAAAAGTACATTTCCAAACATGTAAAACCCAATAGCACAAGAACAGTAACAAGTTAAACTCTTCCAAACAAATGTAAACACGTAAAGGAAAACGAGTTTCTATTCTTCTTGATTCAAGCCGCCTGCTTTGAGCGTTCTGGGGCGGCGAATCCAATGAGTTTCATTTGCTCTTCTGGTTTCGAGGTTCCAATTTTGATTGCGGGATATTCCAGTTAGGATAATGTCCTTGAAATTGTTACCACGGGTAGAAAAGTGTCCTGCAACGGGGCTTCTAGCAAATGGTTAGGCTTGCCAGTCGAAGCTATGTAGATTTATACTCCTGTTAAGTTTTGTAGTCTCCCCCACATACTGGACTGAACAAAATTGTGCATGTTATTAAGTATATCACATTTTGTGTTCTGCATGTGGTGGTGCTACCGTGAATACTGAGTTGTTCATCGGTTACTGTGCGGAAGAAATCACTAGTTTTTTTTATCATGTTTTGGAATGTTTTGTGTCTTATATCCACACACGGTTCAGAGTATTTATTCCTAGTTTGGTTTGCGACAGATTTCAGTTTTGCTCTGACTATGATATCTCTCGCTCTCAGAATTTGTTGGTCAGCCCAGAATGTGTTTTTGTTTTTTTAAATATAAAATAATATTAATATATATTATAATATATAATATATATTACAGGCCTAATATAGATGGATCTTAGCTACTGCAATAATGAAAAAGAAGAAGGAACCTATTTTGACAATTTCCATGCGACACTGCCTTTGCTTCACTAGGTCATGAGTGTTCAAAACTTTCATCGACATGTTCTAAAAATATTTTGCTATTATTGTAGCATTCGCGTCGTTTCTTTAGAATATAACCAAAAACAAAGTCAGTGTTGAAAATTACTTTCCACATAATAATACCACAATCAGTGGTACCAGTTTTGTCTACAAAAGTTCATTTTCTTTACGTAATAGCAGCAGATTCTTTGCATCGACATAACAAACCTCCGATTTCCTTTTGGCCATGATTTGTTTGAATATATAAAGCGCAATAGTAATAGTTTCATTGTTGTATGCAGCACTTATAAAACTAAAGAAATGTGCGCATACGATATTTTATGTACCTATTTTGGTCCATGGTGTTGTTACGACTCTATGGTCTAAGAAAAATGTAACAGAAAGAAAGTGAAACCAACAAATCAAGTAAAAAATCAACAAGCAATTTATTACTAGATAATTAAAATGAAAAATCAAAAAGTCACTTACAGTAATGTGTTTTGAAATCCTAATAATCCAATAAGAATGATTGTTCTAATAACAAGTCCTAAATATTGAATGTTCCGAATTCACGGCTGTGTCCTTGAATGTTATGATGTGCTAATGGTCTCCAAAGTCCTGATGTACTAGAAATCTTTGATGTGCTGATGTCAAAATGAAGTATTCCAAAATCTCTGAATAAGTTCACATAAATTCCAAAATCATCAATTAAAAATCCAAAATCCAAAAGTTTATGAGCACTGTTATAATCCAATGAATATTTAAAATAATTCCTCTCTTAGAATTTGGAATGAATTTTCACAACTGTAATAGCTCTTTACAAGACTGATGGTAATGTCGAACTGAAAAAAATGTCCACCAAACATGATATATATAAAGATTGGTCACATGACAGAATGTTCTAGATTGGTCACATGACAGAATGTTCTAGAATGCGTGTCATCTTAATGGAATTTTACCTGTAAACAAAATTCAACCTTGACCTTCAAATTGAGAAAACATTATATTGATCAAAACAACCTAATTCAAGGACACTAGTTAAACATGTTTTTCCTGATAAACATTAAGATTTAAGCAAATATTAAAGTGAAGAAACATTTATAATTTCCTAAAATATTTATAATATTATATAAACATCATACATAACACCTCCCCTCATAAAGATAAAGAAAGATTTATATAATAAAGCTTTCTTTTGAATATACATCTAATACTATAATAACCAAAATTACATAAGAACGTGTTTTATGATACTGGACTTAATTACATCAAGCAATATTACATTTTCTAGGCACGTGAGAGTGCATCTGCAATCACATTGTCTTTTCCCCTGATGTGTCTGATGTCAATGTTATATTCCTGCAATATCAAACTCCATCTCAACAATCTCCGATTTTTATCTTTCATTTTGTTGATGAAAGTAAGGGGCTTGTGATCACTGTACACAATAATTGGAGAAAGAGCTGAGGTAACATACACTTCAAAATGCTGTAAAGCCAATATCAAAGCCAAACATTCCTTCTCAATTGTGGAATAATTTTTCTGGTGCTTGTTTAGTTTTTTAGAAAAATAACACACAGGGTGATCCACACCACTTTTGTCTTCCTGAATCAATACTCCACCAACCCCTACATCACTTGCATCAACAGATAATTTAAATGATTGGCTGAAATTTGGTGCAGAAAGAACTGGTGCATTCTTAAGCATGGCCTTTAACTTGTCAAAAGATTCCTGACACTTGTCAGACCAATAAAATTTGGCTTTCTTACTCAATAAACTTGTCAAAGGTTCAGCAATTTTGGAAAAATTGGAACAAAATTTCCAATAATATCCAGCCATACCTAGAAATCGCATCAGTTGCTTTTTACAAATTGGAACTTGAAATTCAGAGATAGCTTTGACCTTAGCTTCTATAGGTTTAACTTGACCTTGTCCCACAATATGTCCTAAAAATGTGACACAAGCATGGCAAAACTCACTTTTGCTCAAATTAATTGTCAGATTCGCATCACTGAGTCGATCGAAGAATTTTCGAATGGTTTCCAAATGATCTTCCCAGGTGTTGTTGTAGATAATGACGTCATCGATATAAGCGTCACAATTATCAAGACCAAATGTTATCATGTTCATCAGACGTTGAAACGTTGCAGGCGAATTTTTCATTCCAAACGGCATGACTTTATATTGATAAAGTCCATCTGGAGTTACAAATGTTGAAATTTCTTTTGCCCTTTCCGTCAGTGGAATTTGCCAGAATCCTTTTAAAAGGTCAAACTTGGTGACATATTCCGCATTTCCAATTTTATCAATGCAATCGTCCATTCTTGGGATTGGAAATGAATCAGTTTTGGTGACACTGTTGACTTTTCTATAGTCAGTACACATACGGAATGTATTATCTGGCTTGGGAACAAGAATACATGGTGAACTCCAGTTACTTTTACTTGGTTCTATGAAATCATTCTCCAGTAGATACTGAATTTCTTTCTTCAGATAGTTCTGTTTGAGAGGATTCATCCTATAAGGATGCTGTTT
Source organism: Margaritifera margaritifera (assembly GCA_029931535.1). Classification (NCBI taxonomy): domain Eukaryota; kingdom Metazoa; phylum Mollusca; class Bivalvia; order Unionida; family Margaritiferidae; genus Margaritifera; species Margaritifera margaritifera. Next base: position 597,763 of record JAQPZY010001234.1, on the reverse strand, counting down.
CACAGGCGCAGAATCTACAATGTCAACGTCATGATAAATTTTACTTGTTCGTGTTGGAACATCAGGAAACAAGTGCTCATAGTCATGTAATAGCTGTTTTAGTTCATTTCTTTCCTGTTGTTGTAGATGTGAAAGTTTCTGGTCTAGGTTGTTCAATATTTCTGAATTCCGAAGATTGGTTATACCAGAGTCACTATAGTCTGATCGTATTCCATCGTTGATATCTTTACTGTGTGGGACAGGTACAACTAAATTAACTGAATAATTAGCTGGGCTATCTCTGTCAAAATATTCCTTTAACATATTTATATGACAAAGTTGTTTCTGTTTCCGTCTCCCAGGAGTGTTAATGATATAATTTAAGTCATTTACTTTCTTTTCAACGGTATAAGGACCATAAAATTTAGCCTGAAGAGGATTTTGAGGTATGGGAAAGAGAGCCAGAACTTTGTCACCAGGTTTAAAACTCCTTTCCTGTGAATTTCTGTCATACCTTAATTTCATTTTTGACTGAGTAGTGTGAAGATTAGTTCTTGCTACTTCACAGGCCTTTGACAACTTGTATTTGAAATCAGAAACATAATCAAGAAGATTAATCTTTGAATCTTCATTTGAAAGAAGTTTCTCTTTCAATAATTTCAGTGGTCCACGGACAGTATGACCAAAAACTAGTTCAAAGGGACTAAAACCCAACGACTCTTGAACTGATTCCCTAACATCAACAACAACAAATGAACACCCTCATCCCAATCCTTTTCTGTATCAAAGCAATATGATCGAATCATATTCTTCAAAGTTTGATGAAATCTTTCCAAAGCACCTTGACTTTCAGGGTGATAGGCAGAAGATTTAAACTGTTGGATGCCTAATTCATGCATAACTTGTTGGAAAATTCCAGACATAAAATTTGACCCTTGATCCGACTGGACAGATTTGGGAAGGCCAACAAGTGTAAAAAACTTCACCAAAGCTTTCACAATAGTTTTAGTTTTTATATTTCTCAGAGGAATTGCCTCTGGAAATCTTGTAGATGTACACATGATGGTCAACAAGTATTGGTTGCCTAACTTGGTTTTAGGTAAAGGACCAACACAGTCTACTATTATTCTACTAAATGGTTCATCAAATGCAGGAATAGGTTGCAGATGAGCCTTAGGTATCTTCTGATTGGGTTTTCCTACCATTTGACAAGTGTGACAAGATCTGCAGTATTTAGAAACATCACTTTTGAGTTTCGGCCAATAAAAATGATTCAAGATCTTGTGATAAGTCTTACGGACTCCTAAATGACCAGCCAAAGGAGTTTCATGGGCTAAATTAAGAATTTCCTGTCGATATGACATAGGAACAACAATTTGATAGCTCACTGACCACTCGTCACCAGCGGGTACATCAGGTGGTCTCCATTTCCTCATAAGGACCCCATTTTTCACAAAGTAACACACTGGAACTTGTGTGGCTTCAGTTTCACTAATAGCCCTCTGAAACAAACAAGATATCTCGGGATCTTGCTCCTGTTCAACGACAAGGGATTGTCGTTTGTCATCCTGATTAGAACAAAGAGAATGAGTTGCCAAAAGAGGATCACTGTGATCAATACCATTTGATTGATCAAAACCTGAGGAAAAAGTGACCTCATCAAAAGACTGACCAATACATGTGTCAGCTAAAGGAATAATATCCTGATCAACATCACTCTCAAGAGCTCTTTTTGCCATAGCTCTAGTAACTGCACAAGCAGGGTACAAATCAGGGATTTCAGTTTCGACAGGATCAACTTTCTGATCCAAACAAGGCTTGTCAGTTACAAGTGGATTAACCACAACTTTATCTCCAGCTAGGTCATTGCCTAGTAATAAATGAACACCCTCTATGGGTAAAGAAGTCACTGCCCCAACATTCACAGGTCCAGAAACTAAGTCTGATGCCAAATTTACACAATGAAGAGGAACATTTACAAAGCCGCACTTAACTCCCTGAACAAGAACACTTTCACTTGAAGAAGACTCCTCAGACAAAGGCAAAGTACCTGATAATAAAAGACTCTGAGAAGCTCCAGTGTCCCTTAATATTTTAATTGGGATAGGTTTGGCAGAATCACCAATAAGTGATATAGAACCTTCTGACATGAATGGTTCATAAGCCTCCAAAATAGAATCAGACTGGGGTTTGTTTGACCCAACAAATGTATTGCTTTCAATACAAGACCGTGACCTTGACCTCGTAGAAATAAGAGCATTTGGAAAAGCTCTGTCTTTTCTCTGTTGCTTATTTTTCAACTTGAAGCAATCAGAAATAACGTGCCCTTTCGTTTTACAATAAGTGCACGTAGGAAGAGATAAGGATTTCTGATCAGTCTTATCAGATGTTTGATTCCTAACAGTTGTGCTGTTGTGAAATTTGGAAGTACTCGAATGAGATTGAAATGGTTTTTTACCAGAAAACTGCTGAGAGGACGACTTATTACCAAATGAAATTTTGTGAGTCAAGGAATAATCATCAGCCATACGAGCAGCATTTTCCAAAGTTTCCACATTCTGCTCGTCAAGATAGGTTTTAACATCACTATGGATACACCTCTTGAACTCTTCAATTAATACGAGCTGTCGGAGGTTATCATAACCTTGATCAACTTTCTTGGCTGAGCACCACCTATCAAATAGTTGTTCTTTATCCCTTGCAAATTCGACATGAGTTTGTCCAGTTTCTTTTCTACAATTCCTAAACCTTTGTCGATATGCCTCTGGTACCAACTCATAAGCTTTCAAGATGTACTCCTTAACCACATCATAATCAGTGCTTTGTTTTACTGACAGTGGAATGTAGACTTCACGAGCTTTGCCAATAAGTACACTTTGTAATAACAAAGTCCAATGCTCTCTGCGCCATTTCAAGTTTTCAGCTATTTTCTCGAAATGAAGAAAGTATTTATCTACTTCTTTTTCCTGAAAAGGGGGTACTAACCTAATATATCTGTAACATCAAAACCTGGACTTGTGTTTAAAGGAGTGGAGTGTGCTCTGTTTGTCAGTTCTAATTCTCTTAATTTAAATTGCATTTCCCTTTCTTCTCTTTGCATCTGCATTTGTATCTGCCTCTCTTCTTTCTGCATTTGTATCTGCCTCTCTTCCTTCTCTCTCTCCATCTGTATCTGCCTCTCTTCTTTCTGCATTTGTATCTGCCTCTCTTCCTTCTCTCTCTCCATCTGTATCTGCCTCTCTTCTTTCTGCATTTGTATCTGCCTCTCTTCCTTCTCTCTCTCCATCTGTATCTGCCTCTCTTCTTTCTCTCTCTCTCTCTGAATCTGAAGCTTTGCCAATTCTAAATCCATCTGGTTCTTTAACTCTAATTCCCTTAATTTCCTGTCAGAACCAGATACAGGCTTTCTCTTCAAACTTAAAGCACTATTTTCAAAAATTCCCTTTCCTACTAAATATTGAATTAAAATAATCTTTATTTCCTGTTTTGTCAATGATACTTTTGCCTCAGATAGACTGTATTTTCTGGCAAGCTCGAGCAACTCATCCTTCCTCATGCACTCTAACCCCTCCTGGGTAGGTTTTGAAATGAAATTCTGAACATTAGATGCCATTGTAAATGCTTGTTGGTTTCACACAAAAAAATTTCTCTATTAAAAATCTTTGCCAAAGACAAAAAAAAATAAAATTCCAAGACAAAATCAATATGAATTTCAAAGATAACTTTAATATCTCTAATATGCTTTCAAGAAATTCAGATCCCGGAACGACGAGCCCCCAATTTCTGTTACGACTCTATGGTCTAAGAAAAATGTAACAGAAAGAAAGTGAAACCAACAAATCAAGTAAAAAATCAACAAGCAATTTATTACTAGATAATTAAAATGAAAAATCAAAAAGTCACTTACAGTAATGTGTTTTGAAATCCTAATAATCCAATAAGAATGATTGTTCTAATCACAAGTCCTAAATATAGAATGTTCCGAATTCACGGCTGTGTCCTTGAATGTTATGATGTGTTAATGGTCTCCAAAGTCCTGATGTACTAGAAATCTTGATGTGCTGATGTCAAAATGAAGTATTCCAAAATCTCTGAATAAGTTCACATAAATTCCAAAATCATCAATTAAAAATCCAAAATCCAAAAGTTTATGAGCACTGTTATAATCCAATGAATATTTAAAATAATTCCTCTCTTAGAATTTGGAATGAATTTTCACAACTGTAATAGCTCTTTACAAGACTGATGGTAATGTCGAACTGAAAAAAATGTCCACCAAACATGATATATATAAAGATTGGTCACATGACAGAATGTTCTAGATTGGTCACATGACAGAATGTTCTAGAATGCGTGTCATCTTAATGGAATTTTACTTGTAAACAAAATTCAACCTTGACCTTCAAATTGAGAAAACATTATATTGATCAAAACAACCTAATTCAAGGACACTAGTTAAACATGTTTTTCCTGATAAACATTAAGATTTAAGCAAATATTTAAGTGAAGAAACATTTATAATTTCCCAAAATATTTATAATATTATATAAACATCATACATAACAGTGTGTTCTTAGACAAGTTACTTTACTTCAATGACTTCGGCACTCTACAACCTACTTCTGTGCCTGTGGCGTAAAACATGGAACCAAAACCAAAATATTTTTTGGTACAAACCTCGTCTCTTTAATACCTAGAAGACATCTTAAATATATAGATTGGAACCTACTTCTGTCTTGATACCTCTTATTGATTTTTACTTTTTTTTTTTTGCTTTTTACGGAGAAAGGGAGGAAGTTTCTCTCTCCAATAGGAAGTTCATCCCAACTAATCCCTTTAATTCAAGAACCCGTGGGAAAATAAACCAAAAATACTGCCAAAATTATACCATCAATCGTACATGTCCGTAAATTTAATGCCGACATCATTTTACGAGAAAAAGAAAATGTCTGCGATGAACAGTTCATATGCAATGCAGTTGTTTTCGACATCAATTTCCGTCTGTTGAAAGTCAATTTCAAACTTGTTATTATCTTCTGTAAAGTATTTTCTTTCCCTCTGTATGTGGGGGTGGAAAAGACTAATCCGTAAATTCAATGATACGGATTGGGATAAGGAAGAAATACATCATTTCACGTCATCGAATACACTTGTGATCACTTAGAAAACCTATGCACGTATTTAATAGAGAATAAAACTGTCTGCAACCATTTTGCTAGCAAGGCGATATTATTTTTTCAGTGTTATTTGTATTTTTTAAAAATTCTGTTTGCATGCAAAAAGAATTTCACATGCAAACTTGTTCTATCCCTTTACTATCACTTGCATCTATTACCTAATAAAATAACTGATTAAAACCTTGCTGAAAAGAAAGATTTTTCACAAGTTATTTGAACGTCGTATATTATCTGAAATAAGGCAAATATTTCTCAAACTCTATATATCATTTTAATAAACCTTAGAAGCTAGATCTAAAAACTGAAAGGAAAAAACAAAAGAAATTGGTCTATGCAGATCGCTTCTTGGTACAAACAAGTCATTAGTTGGCTGTCAACAGGCATAGTGAAGCGACGGCAGTTGTTAAATTTTATTTTTCTAAGCCGTATCCAGACGCCATATTTTCTATATACACAAGTAGTCCTATTTCACATAGCTACGGAAAGGGCAAATGTTCGGGTACAATATTAACGTATCTACCTTGAATAAGCAAAAGTATTACAACAATGCCAAGTGACTGGGAATTTATGTGAAATATATAATAATGTTTCTAATTTATTTTCAAAGAATTAAAATGTAGGAACGTTGAATTGACTATTGAGCCAACTGAAATTAGATCAAGTTATACAGGAAATCGAAGTTAGGAATTTGAGCTTTTGACATCCAGGACTCTGACAAATAGGAATTCGAGCTTTTGACATCCAGGACTCTGACAAATAGGAATTCGAGCTTTTGACATCCAGGACTCTGACAAATACTAACGTAGCAAAATCAAATTATCTGATCTCCTTGGCAGATCGTTACAAGGGGGTTTCTCTCGAAACTCATTATCAACAAAATGTCAACTGTCTGCGGGGTTCCGCATGGTTCCGTTTAGGCTCTTTACTATTTCTCATTTATATCAACGATATTGCAGATGATTTGAACTCGTTTGCAAAGTTTTATTTGCGGATCATACTTCTCCTGAAACTTCTTCCACAGACTCTTTACAAGTACAAATTATTATAAACAATGATCTTGGAAAATGTAATGCATGTGAAAAAGACTACGTTGTAACTTTTAATCCCTCTAAAACTGACATTTTAATAAATACAAACAGGTATAATTATTTTTCCATTCTGAATTTTTTGTTAGATGATATTATATTTATTTCCTATGAACAGTCATAGACACCAAGGTCTAACATTATCTTTTCACGCTAAATTTACCAAGCAGATTAGTAAAATTATTCATAACAAATCTAAATACGAGGGGTACTTGAAAAGTTCTGAATATTTTGTTATAACCTTTTTGTTACTTTGTTCCTGTCAATAAATTTAATACCGATCGGTAGACAAAATAACGTTCTATAAAATGATTGGCAGCTGCACGTGCAGCACGCTGGATAACTGCAGATATATGCGTATGATGTAAGATAAGTAATTGACAGTGACGTAAAAATGTCGGCGAAGGAGAACAATTCTTATTCTGAGCAAAGAGCACACTGTAAAGTCTGGGCTCTGTTAGGGTACTCTCCGACTCATATCAAGGCCAATTTGTATCAAGTTTACGGATTTAATTCTCTGTCATATCCCACAATTTTGAGGTGGTTGCATTGCTTTAAAGGTGACAGCACGTCCATGGAAGGTCGCCCACGTTCTGGAATACCGTAGTCTGCGATTGGGAAGCGAGAAGTGGCTGCTGTGAAGGAGACAACTGATGGAGATGCCCTATACACAATGGAAGATGTTTCTGTTATCACGGGCATTATTTTGTCAGCTGTTTTTAATATACTGAAGAATCATTTGAGGCCCAGAAAGGAAGAAATAATGAAGTTTGTATCGGAGAAAACGAGCAGAGACCACAAATCCCTTGACGTAGTCAGACTGTCGAGACAGTTTGCATACGTATTTATTTTTCGATGCAAAAGGCCCGGTCGTCCAGGTATCTGTGCCTGACTCTGCTAGTGTCCTAGACATTTGTATGCCTCCAAAGTGTTGCCAATAGTTGTGGAACACTACCGAACCACCCGTCCGCGGACCGGTACCCAAGGTATCCATGTACTTCAAGACAACGCGCCGGTGCATAAATCCGCCTTCGTGACAGACTTCCCGAAGGGGTACAGCATCCAAAATGTGCCGCATCCTTCATACAGCCCTGATTTAGATCAAATTGATTTATAGCTGAATCCAGTTATCAAAAATTCGCTGAGGGGCAGACGATTTGAGAGCCTCCATGCAGTTGGAAGTGTAGTTGTCCAACGTATGAACAATGAATAAAAAGGTGAATACAAAATAGCATTTAATAATTGAATAATCAGACTCAGAAAGTGCGTAGAGGGGCATGGGTAGTACTTTGAGCGGATCTACTGATCTACTGCTCAGTAATAAAAAATGTTGTTACACAGCGCACTAATATTTAGAACTTTTTAAATACCTCTCGTAGCTAAATCGGTTACGCGCGGCAAAAACTCTTTTAACATAATAACTTAAAATTAAAATCTCTTCACTATTCACACGACCTATTGTAGGAAATGCTCGTAAAGTCAGGGATAATTGCTCAATAAAGGCTAAGAAAGATCGGAAAAAAATCAAATCCAATCGTCTCAGGTCTGCACGTCTATTGTTGTAGAGATTTTTTTTATGCGGAACAGCTTGGGAAATTTGTACAAAAGAAACATAAAGATAAGATTATGAATTTACTAAATCATACATAATCAAGTACCGACATAGGATAAATGAGGCATCTAATTATCAACTATGCAACTCTCAAAACATCACACCAACCGCTACCATACATCACTTTCTTCAGGCGTATTTTTTACCATCTAAAATGCTCTTTGGATTTCCTCTCTCTCTCTCTCTCTCTGAGAATTTCCAGAATACATCCAAATTTGGCTTCTTTTTAAAGAACTCTAATATAAATCAATTTCCACCCCACCATCCTATTATACTGTTGGAAAACATCACCTTATTATCCTACACGCCAAACTTAGACACGTATGTAACCTTCTCAATTCCAACTTTTACAAAGTGAACTTCGTAACATTCCGATGTGTGCATGTGCTTATGATAACAAAAATGTTGAAAACAAATCTGTTTTGTTTCTATTGTCCCTTATTTAATACTCAGTGATCCCACCTCTTTGTTTTATCTTTCAAGTCACCTATTATGTAACTTTGGATTTATTATTAAAAGTTGAAGTGGAACTAAATAACGAAAGAAATCTGCAATGTGTAATTATTCAGACTTATATACAGGATTTTAGTGCCTAGACACATTCTACAACCTCAAATAAAGGAAATGGAAAAAAGTGCCTTTAACCATTGAAATGTCTCCCTCCCCTGCCTCTCTTGTCACCTCTCTAGATTTATTAATTAAAATGTTGATTTACTTCATTATATATGTTCATATTTATTTTGTTTGCATTGAAATGTAATATGTCCTTGGTAAATCAAAAATTCGATCTAGTATTCAGATATGCTCAAGGTTTTGTTAAAATTAATGTCATCTTTGGATTACTTTTCTCTGTATTAAGAAAGGACCTAAACGAATTAATTATTTCGCGTCCTATTCCATCTTCTTCAATTAAATGAAAATAAATATATAAAAAAGCAAACAAGACTAGATGGATCATTATGTGCGGGTCTTTTGCATCATAACAATGCAACAAAAAATGTATACAAGATAATCCCGATATTGAAGCCAAACATATGACACGGAGAAGGCACAATAAAAGACTTCCTATGCAAATTCATTGCGTGGTACAACCCAGTAGAGTTTGCACTTATTCGACGTCATCAAACAATTTTTGGATACTGTTAAACTCACATAGGGCCCATTAGGTGTGTTACTATGGCAACATGATATCGCAGGAGGTCTATCATGACACAAAAGCGTTCGGAACATTCGACTCCCAGGGAGAGAAACGGAAATAATCGAAATGATACTTCCCAAACTGGTAGCAGTAGTATAGGGGCGGGGGGGGGGGGTACTGGGGGTCAAGGGGGTCTCCTATGTTAAACAGGGTCAAAAATTTATAGGGTCTAGGGGAATTTAACATGGGACACTTTGGGTCATACGAGAAAGAGGAACAGGCGTGGGGACACTCTGGGGTCATACGAGAAAGAGGAACAGGCGTGGGGCATTTGGGGTCCTACGGGAATTTTAACATTGGGGGCACTCTGGGCTCCTACGGGAATTTAACATTGGGGGGCACTCTGGGGTCGTACGGGAATTTTAACATGGTAAGCAAGAATGGAAAATTAATCTTTTCTTGATTAATGGGTGGCCCTGAAAAGGACCGTTGTTTTTTAAAGTTGATCTAGAGGTGTGGGCACCTCCCTGGCTTGGCCCGACACGCAGGACAGCTCCCTCTCCATGTTTTACGACTCACATGACATGGAGCTGTGAAGGTCGACGGAGGATGAGTCGCTTCAGGATCCCAATTTTCTTTTTCTTCCATCATCAGGTGAGGTTGGATGGTCTCCTTCTTTTCCCTTTCTTCTTCCTCCCTCTTTTCTACTACCCCTAGGAGGTGCCACGCCACCTCTAGATGCATTCTAATTTGTTGGATGATTTCACTGGTATTCTTCATCTTGACAAGTGAACGAGTAGTTTTAACTTGGGAAGGTGTTGTTTTAATATACTTTAAGCCCGGACGTGAAGGAAAACATCCTTTACACCTTTAAAAAAAACATCACTCACACTACCCGCGTCTGACGTCATTCTAGGCTTCGCGGATTCTGCACTCCATCACCCCTTACCCCAAAAAAACACAGACCCAGTGCGCGGACCTAAAAGAAAATACTTTTTAAAATTTTTTAATCAAACACACACCATACCATCCATTTTTATTTTTAACAAACACACACCACACCATTTATTTTTTTTTTAACAAACACACACCACACCATCCATTTTTTTTTAACTAACACACACCACACCATCCATTTATTTTATTTTTATCAAACACAAACACGGGGTTCAGATCGAGAGTGAGAAAATGGATAGAGGGGGTGACTTCAGATCGATAGAAAGAGAGATAGAACATAATCATTTTTTTTTCAAATTCAATAAAAAAACCACACAACACCATTTTTTCAAAAAATCAACATTTTTTTAATGAACAAGAAGAAGCTTCTCTAACATAAAAATTTAATAACTAACATTCAACAAGATATTAAACAGGAACGTATTTACAGGGTTGACAACGTTGGGAAGGTAAACTAAACTTCCACTTTTCTACATCTACATCATTCTGATGCACACTACGTTTCTGAGCTAAAGACAAGAGATAACCATAACGTTCACAAAACCATCGTTCTACTTTAGCATCGTTTCGAGCATAGTCTCTATCAAAACAAGTCACTAAATGTTCTAAGGAATATCCGAGACTGCGTTGATGAAGAAAATGTACACAATATTGTCCACACATCATGGAATCCGATCCTTGTAATCGGGCATTATTGAATCGAGTAGAGATGGCATTTCTTCTCATAAAGGCGATGATGTCGTCTTCCAAAGGAGGTAATCCATAAGAATCAAAAAATTCCACACCACCACCATTGTGATCGTTGGGAAAGTACACCGCTACCCAATGGGTTCCTGGTACATGACTGTCGTCGGTATTGATGACATAGACATGAATGTCTTTAGGTTTGCGATGATGTAGTTCATCTTTAGCACACACCACAGGATTCCAAGAAGAAGTATAGGAACTGCGAGTCAACAGGTAATGAAGTTCCCTGGTATCCATTTTTTCTTCGTCACAGGAAATGATAAGTCATCAATTCACACTTGACTTTATGCTTGAATATATCTGTCAAGTAATTCCACGAATTCTCACTGCGGATAGTTTCTGTACTCTGTTGAATGAGAGCTAAGATGCGATGGATCTCCAGAGGAGTGAGTGGAGGTGAAAAAGAATCCTGCAAGTCTTTATACCATTGTCTCAACACCTTTTCTTCCGAGATCTGAGACCAAGCCTCTTCCAAATATTCGTCCAATTTTTCTTCGCCTGTCATCATCAAACATTGGTCGTGTTGTTTTTGGCTGGGATGATCGATTTGACATCCATGACAATGTTCTCGGGTCAAGCTGTTAATTCTTTCAGTCAATTCCTTAGCATAACAGGAGACTAAATGTTTTTCTTGTTCAGGCCATCGAGAAATAAATCCAACAAACTTTGGAACAGGATTGTTTTCTTCTTCTTTTGTAGGTACTGAATGAATGACTTCGTCATCATCATCATCATTCGTGGTAGTTTGTGACTGCTGAACTTCACAAAATCCCTCATCTATCTCCATAGGTTCTTCTTCTACGTGTTGCATCTTTTTTTCCTTCTAATAGTCTAGAATCACTTCTCTCAAACTGTTGATTTCTAGAGTGTTATCAAATTCTGCATACAAGACGACGTTCACCGTGTGAGGTAGAGGATCTGCAAACTGAAGTTCCACACGAAGTGGGCCTGATTTGATAGGGTGGAAATGTCCTTCGTCGCTGCCTTGGTCCGGAGTGAAATCAAATCCCCACAAGGCATACCCTCCTGCATAATCGTCGTACGAAATGCCGTGGCTGGTGTTGGTGCCTAACTGTCATGTGGCTTCAAACAGGCTCAAGTAAGATCGCAAGTAATTTTTCTGCTCAAAGTTAGGTTCAAAAGGTCTGGTACACAACGTTTTGCCATCTCGACTGACTTCTATCTTGGAGACGTTGTAGTGTTTAAACTTGAACGGATTCTGATCGTGGACTCCGTTGAGGGCTGCATTACTGACGATTCCAATCAGCAAACGTTTGGGGAGCTGTGCTTGGAAGACGTGATCTTCGACTTTGGATCGGAGTCCAGCGGCAATGGTAAAGGGTTTCACTTCCACTCGTCGCACAGGATACTTGGCAGTGGTTCTGCTCAACGTTTGACTGATGTCGTTGGCTATTTTTGGTAAGACTTCCACACGTCGCACGTAAAGTTTGGCTTCTTGGATGATGGTTTTCCACTCGTTGTTTTCGGCCATCAAATGGAAAGCGGCACTACTGCGATTCAGTCTCAGGCGTACATCTACTCCGTTCAACAAATACTTGTCTTGCAACCACATGTCCAAATGCAAACGATCCATCAGTTCTAAACTGCGTCTGATTTTCTTTCGACGGTCGTTAAATCCCACATTGTGTAGGACTGCTGGAATTATATCTTTAGTACCATTATTGCCATCCTCAGTAGACTTCGCCGCTACTGGCAGGTCTGTGATGTTGAACTTTTCCGAGGTGTCAGGTTTCCAGACCACCGAAGCATCCAGATGAGTGTTCTTGGCTTCTTTTCCGTACGTCAAGAGATTTTCCAAATAAGCACGGTAAGGGTAAGTATCCAAACTGCTGCTGACCAGTTTGTTATTCAAGTACAAATCTACTCCGCTGAACAAGGAATGCATGAAATTATTGACGGGTGCCACTCTGGCAGCGTCCCCAGGAAGGGTGTTGTCCGCCGTTTTCTTCACTTGAAGTTTCAGGTACAAGTAACTGTTATTCAGATCGATGTAATCTTCGGTTTGTCCTTTGATTTCAAATTCGATAGGAGCTGATACAGGATGAAATTCCACCCATTGAGATTCTTGCATCGTCATCATGGTGGGAGGCATGGTAAACATATCCAGTTCTGACTTGGTACATTCGCAAGAATCTCGGTGCATCATTTTTTTTCACAGTTAATAATCAAACACGTCTAATTCTCTGACGGTTCTTCTTCTTTTCTTATTCTTTTTTGAACTGCCGTGTGTTTTTTTATGAACTTTGAAGGGATTTCGATGTCGTTGTCTCTTTCTACCTTGTCCTTGCTGTGAAGTGGAGGAAGAAGTAATGCCAGGGCCAGAAGCGTGAAGTGAATTTATAGGATTCTCTCGGAGACCTAAAATATCTTTGCCAGTGTTCATCAACACATTTTTGCCTGCTCTCATAAAGGCTTCTTTGGGATTTTGTTTGTCGATGAGGACATTTTGCAAAAATTCTTTTCCTTGTGTCAAAGCGGCATCTTTTAAGGCATGGAATCCTCGAGTCACCATCGGTTTCAAAATAGGGGCTACCGTCCGAAAAGCCGATTTTAACATATCTCCTAAACCATGTCCTCGTTGTCGAGCCACTCCTCGGTACACTGGATACATTTTTTGGATGTTACAATGCGTTAGAGAACCTTTTTCGAAAATTTAGTTTCCCCGTGACTTTTCCTTTGTCAATGAATGGCACACTTTGTCCCAAATCTCCTTTTATACTAATGTTGACACTGTCAAAATACGATTTACTGGCTGGAAGATAATGACGATGTACAAATTCACGGTGAACGTGAAACGTGTTTCCACCTTCTTCGTGCGCACCAGCAACAGTATCCACTTTGAAAGGAATGACTCTCAGTAAGGGCGCAGCTGTGTGTCCCACCACGTTGTATTCTACCACATCGGAGTACACAAACATTAAATTTAGTCCAAATTTCAATTCGATAGGGGTGCGAAAAGCCTCTCCGAATTCTACGTTGCTTGCGACTTTTTTATTAGTATACTTTTTATTTCCACTCAAAATAGAATACAACCCAGGAGAAAATTCAATGGTCATGAATTTTCTGTCCTGCTCGGGTAAGTTTTTGTCTTTTTTGTCGTCAATGAGTTCCCCCTTCTCTTTGAAAAATTGCAAGATGAAACGGCGTGCCACATCATGGTAAGCGATTCGTACCCATTTTTGATTTTTTTTCCCAAGGCTTTGCCAAATTGAGCTACGAAGATGGCGTCAATGGTGTCCACCAAATGTTTAGCACTAAAAAAATACCCCTTAGGAATTCTCATGGTATGGCTCGCAAAGGGAGGAGTGGTCTTCGTGAATACCTTTCTGGAATGCTCAAGGCCAGGTTGAATTTTCTCCAACTCATCATGCACGCCCTTGTTCAAGATTTCCACGATGAAAGTGTTTTGACCTTCGTCGATGTTCATGATTTGCGTAGGATGAATGATTTCTACCAAAGCCACTTCCCAATGAGCATCGTGATCCAATTGGATTGATTGAGGTAATTTGGCCGTGAAACAACATAAGCTGTTGTTGGGAAACACATCCATGGAACTGTCACTAGGGAAAGTTAAATAAAATTGGTCATTCATAGTAGGTCCAAAGTGGTTTTGGCGTCCGAGGAGTCACTCGAGTTCAAAGGATGTTCAAAGGGTTCCAAAAGAGGACTACTGTGGTGACTGGAAGAAGAAGGTGGACTGACGTTGGTCGTACTCCCGTGGTGTTGGCTGCTGCTTTTGTTGTGGTGACTGCTGTCCGTCGTCGTCGTAAATTTCAAAGAGGGACTGGGTAAAAGATAACCGATGCAACTGCTAAGTAAAATGGTCCACAATTGTTTGTCTCCTTGTTGCAAACTCAAATTGGCAATAGCTGCTCCGATGACACAATACACTACAAAGATTTGGCAGAAAAAGACGATTTGATTTTTAGGCACACGTTCTCCGCACCACACCCAGAGCGGTTGTTTTTGTAATTCTTGAAGAGAAGAACTCTGCGTAGGAGTCGTCGAAGTCGTGGTTGTGTTGAATGGCATGTTAGGTTACTGCTTCTTTTTTCTTTTTATAGTCGACGACTTGGGAAGCAGCAATCCAAAAATCAAAACTAGGAGGATATCCTTTCCAACGTACTTTGACTTCTTCTCCTCGACGTTTGCCTACTTTGCGTGTTCTTTGTTCGAGAATGCTTTCGATGTCGTACAAGGCGTCTTCTTTTTGGTCACTCGTTGTAACTCAGGCAAGTAAAATGTTCCTTTGAGCACTTCACCGTGCATGTCTTCCAATTTATAGACGGGAGGATTGCGTCCACGCACGGGTGTAGTGACACGAAACAATTCGGTGGTCCAGTTGGGTAAATAACCTTTGTCAAAAGTGCGTTTGGTTTTTCCGATGGGAACCCAATCTCCCGTCTTCAACTCCAGCAAGGTTTTTTTCTGAGGTGATGGTGGTTTGCTCCCCTGGGGTGTACCAAACAATTTATCAAACACGGTCACTTCGTTTTCGGGGCTGACCTCTTCGGGGGCACATCCGATGCTTCGATGGTACGATTGATTGTACGCTTTGACCAAACGAGGTAACACGTCGATGTACTTGAGAGTATGTTGATGTGTAAAATATTTCCACATGCGTTCTTTCAAAGTTCTTTGAAAACGTTCCACGATACTGGCCTTGGTTTCAGGATTTTCGGTAGTAAAAAAATGAATCTGTCTTTGTTTCAATTCTTTTTGAAAAGCTTGGTTTAGAAATTCGGTGCCTTTGTCAGTTTGCCATCGTAAAGGGTGACGACCACTTTGTTTCAAGACCAATTTTAAGGCACGTACCAACTCGGTACTGCTTTTAGATGTCAGAGGCACGACCCAAGCAAATTTGGAAAACACGTCGATGACACAAAACAAATATTTGTGACCACGATTGTAGGTTGCCAAATGAGAGACGTCGGATAAATCGGCTTGCCATTGATGATCGATGCCTTCCACTTGGGTTGGACTTCTAGAAAATTTGCGTCGAATGGGTTTGTGTAACGTGTACGTCGATTGTTCTTGTAACCATCGTCGTACTTCTGGCAAACGTACACTTTTCAATTTACTTTTGGCAGCTCGATATAATTTTTGAACTCCTCCGTAACCAGCAGCATGGCCAGGATTGTAATAAAGGCTGGCTAAAAGTTTCTCCATGATTGATCAATAAATCAACCAAGTACCAATGCTCTTTTCTTCGTGGGGTATCTTTTTGGATTGCAATGCTTTACGTGTCCGACGAGCCACTGGTGTAAAGGAGGATGTTGTTTGAACAGGGGTCATCGGTTCTGTTTTGACTTCTGTCTTCACTTCTTCCTTTTTCACTTTTGATGGTAATGGGGTAGACATCATCTTTTTTATCCAACCCGGTGTGGCTAACTTTTTTTTTTAAGAGGTGGAGTTTGTAACTCTTCTTCTTCTTTCTTTTACGGTCATCCCCGTGGCGGTGTCTGTTTTAGTGGTGGTGGTGGTCACTTTAGGTTCGCTTTTCATCAGGGTTTTGAAATCTCTCAGAGTGGGTGGAGCTGTTTCGTCGACAGCTTTTTGGTGAAAGAGTTGCAGACGTTGTAAAAGTTGACCGTACCGTTGCGATTTTTCTGTTTCTGACAAATCGCTTCGTTCCATCAGGGCTTGTAATTCTTGTTGTAACTGTGACATCTCGTTGAGATTAGGATTGGGTGGTAAATGAGATATCCGTTGTTCGTTCCAACGATGAAATTCCATCCATCGTTTGTAAGGTACTAAAGTCAGTTTTCGTCCTTCCATTTCATCCAAAGGTACAAAAAGGTGTGGTCTTTTCAGAGAAGGGTGTCCTTTTTATCTTCTTTTTCTTTTGTTATCGCATGACACCTCCTAAAAGGGGTCCAGCAATCGTTCCTAACAAAGAACCCGCTATTTTTTAACAACGGTCCTATCAGCATAGGTAGAAATCCTCCTCGTTGCACCAACATTTTTTTCTTTTGTTGGAGAGGTATTTTCTTTTTCACCATTTGACGAAGAACGTTCCGATGTTTGCCTAATTTTTGTTTCTGTATCTTGGACAAAGGTACCGTTCCTTTCAAAACGTTCAAACAACATTCACACACGGTATCGATGATTTCTTTAGGGGCTGTTTGAATGAGTTGTTTTCGCATGGGAGGATTGGATTTGGTCAGGACAGACAAGTGGTGGTAGTCCTCCTTTTTTGGTGGTTTTGCTTTTCTTCTTTTGATGGTGGTGTGCACGTTTGGGAGTCATCTTTTTTAGTCGGTAGAAACAAGTCTGAAGTCTCTGGCAGGTCACCCTTCTATTTTATACTGGAACACGTCTCCACTGATTGTCTGCACGACGTACCAACTTCACGACAGGCATCACTCGACGTTGAGGTGTTTTCAATGGACTAAATCGTCTCAATTCTTCTTTGGATAAATCCACTAAACTTTGTAACACGCCGGTTCTTTCTTGGACTTTGGTTTTAGGGGATGGTACTTTGTTGGCGGCTGCTGCCATGGCCAAATTAGCCGATGTCGAGGGTCCCGAAGTGGTGACTTTCGAAATGGGTTTCCATTTTTGCATCAAATTAGGAAACACTTGTCTTAAGTCTGGTTTGGCAGGCATCATCGTGAAGGGAGGTGAAGAAGATGTGGACGCAAGAGGAGACCTCGTCACGGTTGTTTGTCGTGGTGTCTTGCGGGTGTACGTTTGCGTCCTGGCAGCAGTACCTCTCTTGCGGGTGCCAGTGGTGGTGGTAGGTGTTTTTTTCTTGGCACGACTTTTCTTTTTCTGGTGGGTGGTTTTCTTTTTGGGACTTTTCTTCTTTTTTGGTGTTTTGGGATTTTTGGCTTGGGCATTAGGATCCCATTTCAAAAGGGAACGAATCATAACCCCTCCTAAAGAACCGCTTCCTCCAGGGGTTAAAATGATTTGTTTTTTAGTCCGTGGATCGATTCTAGGATCAGCTAGTTGTGACAACGCCCCTTTATGTTTTTGAAAAAAACGTTGAGTTTGATGAGGGATGTGAATGATGCCTTGCAGTAATTGACGTGCCGTCAAAGTAAACCATCGTAACACTTCTTTAAGACTAGCTTCTAACAAATGAGCACGAACTTGTGCATCTTTTTCGCTACTGATGCCATACAAGGCACGAATCAATTTGGCCGAAGGATGAGATTGAAAGGAAGTCATCTCGAAGACTGTGAGACAGAAATGACGCGGTAGATGTTTTTATAGTTTTTTTTTTCTTCAGAGTGTGGCTGAAGGGGACGTGTAAATGACAGGACCACCTTCTTGACACCAAGGGTGAAACAATTGAGCACGAAATCTCAAATAGCCGGGAGTGGTAGGTTTTAAGTCAATGAGTAAATACTCGTGAGGTGTTTGAGTGGCATCGTCGTATGCATAATTTAACCAGGGAGTGCCTAACTGTTTGGCTAACACTTGCACTTGAGATTTGTCTCTGGGGCTTTTAAACAACACCACGTAATGAGCGTTGAGACTGATGGTCCGATGGGCTTTACTTTGTTGAAATAAATTTTGAGTAATGTATACAATACTAGCATTTCGATGGTGTCCTTTTCGTGTAAACCAAAGTTTAATTTCTTCTTCGTCTTCTCCTAACATGTCGTCAAAGATGACTAGATGTGTTTGACTCACGTCAGACACGATCCCATCGTCTTCGCGAGGGATACCTTCCACAAATGAAATGGCTTCTCCTTGACTTTCTTTCAATAACGTGTAAGACGATTGCCACTCTTTGTAACACCACACGATACGTTGAGGTGGACGATCGAACAAATGAGATTTGTGTTCGATCAAACGTTTGACAAATTCGGTTTTGCCTGAACCACTGGGTCCAGCAATCAACATGTTAAAAGGATGGCGCAGATACAAAGCGTCCCAACTGGGACGATCTAACTTTTCGTCAATCACTTTGACCACAGAGGAAGTAGAAGAGGCAGAGGAAGAAGATGTAGCCATGACTGAGGTAGGAAGATTTTTTAGAAGAAGACAAAAGACCCAAGACATTTTATACGTTTCATACACGTTTATTTATTTTTTTTTTGTAAAAACAAACCAACACAACAAACAAAAACATATTTACAAGTCATAAAGCGTACGAGTGTTTGACAATAAGGAAAAAGGTAAAAATGCTGACGTACAAGAATAAGGCTACCAGTAAAAAAATGAAAGTTAAGTATAAACAATTGATTGTACAACATTCTGGTGTCCTAGGAATGGAAGGCCCAGGCACTGGGGGTGGCAATCTTCTGGTCTCTGTGGTGGTGGTAGAAGAATGAAATGTCTCTGACGGTAAGGAAGGGGTGTGTTCCTCAGGGTGTGGTTGAATTTAGACAACAGTGTGGTCATCTTTCTCTGTTGTGTCAGGTTCGTCTTCTTCAGTCGTTCCCATTTCACTTTTGGACACTTAGTGGCATGCCAGATCTTTGGAAAACTGTGGCACTTCTTGTAACCAAGCATCGAAACCAACACTTTTCCAGTCACGTACATCTTTACAATCGGTAAGTTGTTGGTGTAACTCACTAGCAATACACACTTCTTGAAACGTGTCAAAGGTAGATAAAGTTTGACTAATGTCTTCTTCACACGGAGGTACCCCACTTGTCTTCATCACCACTTTCAACACTTTGAGTACAATTTGTCTTTCGTGTACCGATAAAGCATGAATGGTCATGTTGTTTTTGATGGTTCATCAAAATAGTCCAAAACAACCACGGGTCCTCCAAAATAATCCAAGGCAAACACTGTTCCTCAAAAATATTCCACAACGAATGTCCTGGAAAACGAAATCCAAGAAAGGCAGTCACTAAGACACACATACTGCATAGCGTCCAAAATTCAATGGAAACAGTTCTTGTATCAAGTCTTTATAATCCTCTAAGGTCTGAACACGATCGTTGACTTCCTTCCACGGAATACGTTTCACAAGTGAAGACCACAGATCAGACATTGTGAGATTTTATAGGGTGAGATTCCTAAGGTGGGTATCTTTGGTGGCGGGTTTTTATATCCAGGTTCTTTTGTGATAGACTATTCCCGGGATTCTACAATGAAAGGTTTTCTCCAGAATCTTTCTTCTGACAGTTTGGAAGTAAGCATACCTTAAAAATCGAGAAATGACTTTGAGTTTGCGTTTCACTTGGATCTGGACAAACTCTCGGTAAATGCGTACTCGCACCTCCAAAGGCAAACCACGAATGTCCTCTGGTAAAGTTTCCGACTTGGAAAGAAGTAACTCTCTTTTGTGTTCTTCACGATAGCGGTGATAGTTTCTCTCAGGAAACAGGCTTCTGATACGGTGGAAGTAGCAATAGTTTAAAAATCGAGGAATGACTTTGAGTTTGCGTTTCACTTGAATCTGGACAAATTCTTTGTAAATGCATACTCGCAGCTTCGAAGGCAAGTCACGAATGCAGTCTTCTAAACTAGGGACAAAATACTGGTAAATGCGTTCTCGCAGCTCCAAAGGTAAACCACAAATGTACCATTGTAAAGTATCCTCCGATATGTTGTTACTTCTTCTGCTTGGCATCTGGCTCATCGTACCCGTACTCTTCTAAGGCCACTAAAGGTAAGAACTGACAGTGCGGAGACCATCTGGCATGTTCAATGTAAGCTGAGTCGGTAGGCTCCCATTGGTGAAGTCTCACACCGCAACTGAAACACTGAACTTTATCTCCTTCTCCCAAGTAGATAAATCCAGATCTGGCTAAAGCTTTGGCAGTAGTGGATTGTAGTAAATATTTAGGCCACTTGTCTTGGAACGTCTGGAGTCGATTTTCAAACTTGGAATAACCAGGCAAAGCCACAGGTATCGTCAATTCTTTATGAAATTCACAGGTACGTTTAGCATTCTTCCCAATAAAGTCGAAAGGTCGTCCTGCATCTCTAGAGGGACGGTGAGGCACACGTACAGCTTCGACGATGTCCAAGCGTACGGCATCCGTCTGATCGATCGTGTGAATCGATGCTGTCAACGCTTACGGAATCCGTCTCGTCGCATGGCACTGCATCGCACTCCAAATCGTGATCGCACTTCTTGGAGTTCACAGTAGAGGTGAAATTCTCAAAATTGGCAAAAACACTCATCTTTTTTTCTTCTTTCTAGGTTGACGTCTGTATTTGCAATGAATGGTTTGGCTTGGAAGTGATCCCTTTTTTATACCGAAGATCGGCGTGCCCGTAAGGTAAAGTGGTGTGGTCTGGAAGTCTCACTCGTTTCTGGTACACGATTCGGTACACATTTTTTGTAAAGGGCGACTGATGATTTGGTGATTAGGTAACCGTACGATCTTGTGAGGTTCTAACGTGGGCACTCGAAAGTCTTCCACTTGTTCAGACAGCAAAGCATCTTTCAAAACCTCAAAGTTAACCACTTGGCTGGTTCGATAGTTGAGGGTCAATCCTTTGACTTTACATTGGGTGTGAAGTTGTCCTTGTGGGTCTCGGTATCGGTAGCCGTAATTTTTAGGGCCACGGCTGGCAAAACTCAGGATGGTGTCTTGAGGGTGCTCGTCTGTCCAGGCTCCTAAACGATCTCCTTGAATGGTAGGGTGTGGGCAACCGGGTCGATGGATGTACATACAACTGTCGGTGTCAAAGTACAGGACACGATCTCCCAAGACTTCTAAAGCTTCGTCGTACAATTTCAAACGAGCATGAGCGATCACGTAGGCGGCAATGACTACGTTGCTAAACTTGTCAGGTTTGACAAACTTGGGTTCTTCTTCGAAATTGACTAAGATCAAATCATCACGGACGATTTCGACGTGTTTAACTAGTACACTTTTGTTGTCCACCAGTTGAAAGAACTTATATTGATCGGTCAAGTATTCCGTCTTGAGTAAGATGGGTCGTTGGGCCATTTTTCCCCACAAGCAATTGAGCATCACTTTGGCAAACGATCTTTTTCCTTCGTTCTTTTCCACGTCTTCCAAAGTGATCCCTTCGATGTCACGGTACTCTTCTTTGAATCGAACTTGGTCTTCGGGAGTCTGACACCACGAGGGATAGCCGCTGGCTTCTTGTTTCAGTTTTAAAAATTGGTTGACGTACCCCGAGAAAATGCCTGGATGATTCGTTGCGTCGTCCTTTTGGTATTGTGCGGTGGTTGGAAAGTGCCAGATTTCGTACACTTTCAACAAACGGTATCCTCGATCCAGGGCTCGAAACAATTCGGCACTGACTCACGTTCCTCTCAAAGCGCGTTCTTCCTCCGTGTGGTGACAGGGATGATCTTGGTTGCACGTTTCGGCACACGTACGGCATAAAGGAAACATCAGTTTTCCTTGGCAATGGTGAGGTAAGATGGGATGGTACAAGTCGGTCGGAGGTAAGACTTTACATTTGATTAATCCTTCGTATTGACGAATGTGTTCCACGTTAATGTGTTCTGTCAAAATTTCAGGGTGTCCGGTGGGAAAACGAGCATATTTACACACCCAAGGATATAACGAACACACGTCGATGTATTTGATTTCTTCTCCTTGGGATTCGTCTACGTGGTACAGCAAGCGAGTAGCATTGGTTCGTCCTCCAAATAAACTGTGTCGCGAATCCAAAGGTTCGATGTCGGCCACGTCGTAACTTTCGGTGATGTTCTTAAATTCAGGATCGGTTTTCAAACGTCGATCGTACTCGTGCTCCCACATTTCTACCACTTGGTATCCTTGACTTTCTAAGTGGAGTCGTCGTTGGTAAGTGCGTTCGTACAACTGTTCCATGGTAGAATCTGAATAAGGACTTTTCATATCTCGATCAGGATAACAGGTAGGGCATCCGTGAAACAAGCAACCCTGAAACTCGTACACCGTGTGCGGGTTTTCTAAATCAAATCCATCCACGGAATAAGCTCCAATCTTCTTTTCTCCTCCTCCGTTTCTAGCATGTTGTATCCATTTATCTTCTTTTTCACACAAGTAATAGAGTCAATGTAAAGCTTTGGCCGAATATTGACGACTGGCAAAGAGAGTCGTGTTGGAGTCGATGATGGCTAGTTTGTTCTCGGGCATGAAATTTTGCCTGTAGACTAAGGAACAGGCTCTGGGTAGGGTGGCCGCATCTTTCAAAGGATCAACGTCTCCGTGATCTAGAAATAACTCTCGAAACTTTCCACAGCAACGCCGTAAAATGTCCACATCGGATGGACAGTACTTCAGCATTTCCTCTTGAAAGTCAAATGGATTGGACTGGTGAGCGCGGTACCAAGTGTGAAAGGCTTCTCGCTGTTCGGGGCGCATTCCGTCGGGGTCGTAATCATGGAGGTCAGGCAAATGAGGTAGGACGGCATGTTGATTAGCTTCCGTGTTGAAGAAGTGAGGAAAATAGCCTTTGGCCATTTCTGTCATGCCAAACGGTTTTGGCATTCGACTCAAAGGCATGGCCAAATAACTCATAGAATCTTTGAACTGCACTTGTCCTACTTTCATGTAGATGAGTTTTTTTTCCGTTCATGGTGACTTCAGAGCGTTCGGTACCTTGTTGCAAATAATAATTTAACAAAAACTGTCCATCGTATCCCGAAAAATTGTGAGCTATGACGGTCGCATACCGATGACAGTCTCCGTAACGTTGAATGTCTTCTTCGCTCCAACTGTCATCGGTAGGGTCTAAAATCCATTCAGCAAACTTGGACAGAGTGTTAGCCCCGCGAAAGATTTTTCACGTCCTCCTGGAATCCGACTACAATGAGGACAGTGAAAATGGATCGTTTCTTGAATGCACTTCTCACAAGCCCGATGAGCCACGCAGAAATTAGGGATGTGAATGCCTGTTTCTTGCATGCATTCAAAATCAAAAAAGATGAAATCCACTTGGTTCTTGTTCTTCTTTAATTCTTTCTTCTCTGTCTTGTCAAACTTAAGAATAAAACATTGATGATCAAAGTTCACGATCTACTTGCAAATAGAACATTTTTTCTTTCCAGCACAAATGTGTCTCTTAGGGTCGTTGGTGCAAATTTGCTGTCCACACGTGGAGCACAATTTCAATAAGTCGCAAGCACATTTTTGTTGGTGACCTTGTGTCTTGCGATGCTGTTGGTAACAAGAGGAACTGACAAAAGTACGTCGACAGGTTTCACAATGGATGTGGTGTTGTTCAGGAAGGCATGGCTTGTCCGCTAAACAACCCCGACATCTCTGACCACAATGAATGTGTCGCTCTCGACTGTTAAATCCTTTGTCGCATTTCTCGCAGTAGTAAGAGTGTCCTAGAAATCCGGTGATACTGGTGATGGCATCGAAATGTTCTTGGTGGTGATAGAGGTGAATGTATTTTCCCTCGTGGAAATCGGGGCCTCGAAACAGCATATCTCCGCGCACTTCTTGAGGGTGTACTTTCAAAGTGTAGTGCGGAGCCAAGACGTCTTGAAGTTGTTGCATTTGAGAAATACCACACACGGTCTCTTTGGGAATGCCTGCTTGTCGTAACAGGAGTTCTGCTTCGTTTCGTTGTTTGGCTCTGTCCGATTGTCGAATGTTCTCCCAGGCTCTTTTCCATTCTTTGCTCTCGTTCTTGTTGGCATACGTTCGCCCCACCACAATAACCCGAGCCAAGCACATCTGGTCTTGGGTATTGTCAATTTGGACGACACTGCGTTTGGTACTTCGAAGATCGTCCACCAGTAACGCTTTCCTACTTCGTCCACTTCCTCGAGGAGGGGAAACGTGAGTCAAGTAAAGTGTGGCCTTTCCATCGGTGATGGTAAACTTGTCGTTAGATTGTTGCACGTGTTCTATTTTGGTGATGATTTTGGCTGGTGTTAATTCTGCCGGGGTGCTGACCTCGATCCAGACAGGACTCTTCAAGTTGTCGTGATGGATGGACAGTCTCAATCGATCGTCTTCTTTGGCTTCGCATTGTCGTTTCAAGTTCTGTAACACAGAATCCCACAAATCGGTAATGAACCCCGCCGCTTTCTCGGGAGGTACTTCAGACTTGAAGTCTTTGAATTGAACCGTGTGAGTGTAAGCCGTGGTTCTGAATTTTCGAGAGGTTATTTTTTCCGTCTCTCGAATCCGATAGTAATTTTCGGGTGCCACGGTAGTAGGTCTTTTTTGGTTAGGGTTGTTGGTGGTGGTGGTAGTGGATTCTTTGGGTGGGTTGGAAGTTTGGGTTTCAGGTTCACTCATCTCTTCTTCAAAATCGCTAGCATGGACTTGAGCTAGCAGTTCAGCCAGTGGTGTTTCAGGCGGTACGGAATGTCTTCGTCGTCGTGGCCTCTTTGTTTCTTCTTCTTCTTCTTCTTCTTCTGTTTTCTCATAGATTTGGCGTGATCTTTTCATCTTGAAGTTTACGCTGAATCTGATTCAGTTTCACACAGGAACCTATATATATATATAGACCTTCTTACCTTCAGAATCACTAGCAGTAATTGCACTTTCAAACTGTGAAGATGGAAAAGTACTGCGCTCGAGATAAAAGTCAAGATACTGGAATTGAATTGAATAAGCATGTCTATAAGGTGTATGATGATTATGCTACTGACATACTTGGTAATGTCTATCATATGAATTCTGAAAGGAAAGTCAAAGGAAATTTGAATTCATTTGGATTGATAACTATAAAGGTTACTTGTAAGAAAGGAAAGAGGAAGAAACATACAAATCGAGGGAGATTTGTCTTTGAAGCGGTGAATGGAGTGGATCTACCAAGACAGAGTCAAGTGGTACATCTCAATGATGTACTTGATGATGATAGAATAGAAAATCTTCAAGTGATGACTGCTAGTGAACGAAAATGTTTGCACAACCATGTGAAGAATGATAAAGAAAAAAGGAGAGATAATTTTGGAAGTGCTAGATGTGTGTTGTGCCAGTTTGTTGGTGAGACTGAGGAAAGAAGATTTGGAAGTATGAGAAAGGCTGTTCAGTATTTTGATTGTAATGAAGGAAGTATCTATAATTGCTGTACTGGGATTTATAAGTCGGTCTTTTCGAAGAAGTTCCAGAAAAGATTTCAAGCTAGATTGGAAGAGCCAGAGAAGAAGAGTCAAGGAACTAGTGGATTTGTGAGACCTGTGAAATTAACTGACTTGAATTCAGGATTATATAGTCGGATGGATTCCACTTGTGATGTGGCAAGATGTTTTGGATTAGATAAGCGTGAAGTTTACAATATTTGTCAAAAAAGGCAGTGGATTCGAGATGCTAATGGACATTTTATTAAGTTGGAGTTTATCAATGAGAGTCCAGAAGAAAGTTATGAGAAAATTGTTGACAAGAATCTTCCTGAAGTGTCAAAACAAGAAGAGGATGAAATGGTGGAGATGGAAATGGATTGAACTGTATTGGATTTATATGAAATTGTTTTATTACCACGAGTAACATAATGTATATACATTGAATAAAATATAATTATTATTGATGTATATCTCTGAATGGTGTTGTGTGGTTTTTTTATTGAATTTGAAAAAAAAAATGATTATGTTCTATCTCTCTTTCTATCGATCTGAAGTCACCCCCTCTATCCATTTTCTCACTCTCGATCTGAACCCCGTGTTTGTGTTTGATAAAAATAAAATAAATGGATGGTGTGCTGTGTGTTTGTTAAAAAAAAATGGATGGTGTGGTGTGTGTTTGTTAAAAAAAAAATGGATCGTGTGGTGTGTGTTTGTTAAAAATAAAAATGGATGGTGTGGTGTGTGTTTGATTAAACAATTTTAAAAAGTATTTTCTTTTAGGTCCGCGCATTGGGTCTGTGTTTTTTTATGGTAATGGGTGATGGAGTGCAGAATCCGCGAAGCCTAGAATGACGTCAGACGCGGGTAGTGTGAGTGATGTTTTTTTTAAAGGTGTAAGGGATGTTTTCCTTCACGTCCGCGCTTAAAGTATATTAAAACAACACCTTCCCAAGTTAAAACTACTCATTCACTTGTCAAGATGAAGAATACCAGTGAAATCATCCAACAAATTAGAATGCATCTAGAGGTGGCGTGGCACCTCCTAGGGGTAGTAGAAAAGAGGGAGGAAGAAGAAAGGGAAAAGAAGGAGACCATCCAACCTCACCTGATGATGGAAGAAAAAGAAAATTGGGATCCTGAAGCGACTCATCCTCCGTCGACCTTCACAGCTCCATGTCATGTGAGTCGTAAAACATGGAGAGGGAGCTGTCCTGCGTGTCGGACCAAGCAGGGGAGGTGCCCACACCTCTAGATCAACTCTAAAAAACAACGGTAGTAGTTATATGTCGGTGTTGGGGGACAAGGGAGACTCCTATGTTAAAAAGGTAAAAAGTTTATAGGGACAAGGGGAATTTAACATGGAGATGGCACAAGGGGAATTTAACATGGAGATGGCACAAGGGGGTATCCTATGTTAAAAAGGTAAAAAGTTTATAGGGACAAGGGGAATTTAACATGGAGATGGCACTCGAGGGACAAGGGGAATTGAACATGGAGAGGGTAGTTGGGGGAGACTGAAAATAATCCGGAAAAAAAAAATGGAAAAAATTGACTGAGACAAAAAATAGTACTAAAATTTCGTAACTCATTTTAAATTTTTTTTGTTATTTTATATTTTTTTATATATAAACTCAAATAAACCCAAAACCCAAAACCAAACCTAACACACTATCCCAAATGCCTTGTGTGCTGCCTAAAAACCCCAAAAACCTGCTATCAGACGAAAGGGTATGACAAAGGGATGAAATCACGCCAACATACTATCCAACATATACACTATCCATTTTTTTACTTTTTAAATTTTTTTATATCAAAACACACACCACACTATCCATTTTTTTATTTTTTAAAATTTTTTTATATCAAAACACACACAACCATTTTTTTTATTTTTTAAATTTTTTTTATATCAAAACACACACACCACACAACCATTTTTTTACTTTTTAATTTTTTTTTATATCAAACACAAACTTACACACACCACATTTTCTTTATTTATTAAAATTTTTTTTATATCAAAACACACACCACAAATATACAATCCATTTTTTTAAAATTTTTTTTATATCAAGCACAAAACTTACACACACCACAAATATACAATCCATTTTTTAAATTTTTTTATGTCAAACACAAAACTTACACACACCACACAACCATTTTTTTTTACTTTTTAATCCTTGTCTTTCGACATAAATACGTCTCTTCCATATAGAGGTCTCTGTGATCTTAGTAATGGCCCATGAAGTTCGAACATACATAGGGAATTCTGGGTCAAACAACATCCCCGAGACGATAGTGGATGATTCCACACTTGTCCACATCTTTCTTCTTCTGGAGTGGTCTTGGAGAAAAAACCGGTGAAGCTTTACGAGACAAGCGGTGGTATATATACCCTACGATCGGATTGAAATGAATCGAAATGAACTATTAATCCAAACGCGCGTTACAAGCGGGTTGGTTTTTCTTCCAATGGGAAGAGAGCGGGGGTGTGACGTCATCTCGGGTATAAAGGTATCACAGCGTTCGTAGGGTTTTTACTTTTTGGACAGCCTAAATGGAGACCGCAAAGACTAGTATGTATTGGGGTGAGCCTGCAACGACTAATGCTGTGTTGAACTTCCAACCGGAAGAGTTTAATTTAGATTTTCTGTCTCAAGAATTTGAGCCTGAAACTACCACGACTGCTGCTGCTATATCAGCCTCTTTGCTGCCGGTCATGGATGATTTTAAAAAGAGGCAACAAGAAGAATTGGAAATATTTGTACAACGTCAGAGAGAGGAAAGGAGAAAGCGAGAAGAAGAACTAAGAAAGATAGAAGAGAAGAAGTGTGAAGGACAGAAGGAAAACAAAACGGTGAGTGTGTTACAAGACATTTTATCAGAGTTAAACCATCTGAGAAAGCTGTATGAGCATTCTTTAACTCAACCTAAGAGAAAAAAACCAACACGGGCGAAACATGCGAAGCCCATTACAACTGAGATGCTACCACCACCACCACCACCACCAGTCACTACTACTACTACCACCAAAGCAGCAGTAGCAGGAGGAGAAATAGGACTGGGTCGTGGAAAAGGATTGCGACAATTGAAGTTGATCATGTCAACTCCATAAGTTTGTTTTAACCAAACAACAAAAAAAAAAAACAACACCCCAACGGTCCTTATAAGGACCACCCAGATCTCTAGAAAAGAAATCAAATTGCCAAATCAATTAAAACTTTAAATCCCATTCCTTGGTTTTTTGTGTGAGTGCGTGCGTGCGTGCGTCCATACTCTAAAAACAAATAACACAAAGACACTTTTTTTTCCATTCTGTTCTATTCTCATTTTTTTTTTACAATAAACATCACACCACACTCCATAAAAAGTTCATTGTTCACTGTCTGTCTCTCTTGTTCTTCTTGAATTTCTTCACAGGGATCAAGGGTTCTTGTTCTTCCTCACTGTCTTCCAGTCGTCTAGCTTTCTTGCTTTTCTTGACGACGGGGATAAGTTCTTCTTCTTCTGGGACTGAAGATCCCTCTGCTTCCTCCCTCTCTGGTAGGTTTTCTTGTTTCTGAGGACACTCCGAAGACCAATGTCCTTTTCCTTGACAATGATAACAGGTATCTTTCCCTTTATCTCTCTTTTCTTTTTCTTGACGTTGTGGACATTCTGGAGCCCAATGTCATTTCTCTTGGCAGATATAACAAGTATCTTGACTTTTATCTCGAGAGGTAGAGGAGGAGTAGTCCTTAGTCTTATCGGTATACTTTCCAAGGACTCTCTGTAAAATTTTGATAGCCACAGCCGTCTGTTGTGCTGAAATTTTGAGCAGAAGGGCAAGGTTTTCTGACTTCTTCTCTTCCATCTTCACTGTTTGAAAGTGGAATCACGAATAGTGATTCTGAGGATAGGAAGGTCTCTCTATATATAGGGAGAGACCCCGTGTTAAACTTATGACAATTAAAACATACACCCCTTAACTCCAACAAAAAAAGGTAGCCACTAAACCCTGATATACAACCATACTATACAATCACGCACACGTAGGCAAGGGCACATTACTATACCCTCACACAAAGATAACTATCACAAGAGAAGGGGTTTTAAGTTTTAGTGTACAACACAGACAAAGACATACACAAACATAAAAATATTGGCATTGATGCAAGGTTGAAAACGTTGTAACGTAAGACAAGAGTTCCATTCCGTTGGCACAGTGTCATTTTATCATCAATGGTCACTACTTTTCTGAGCTAACGAAAATAGATAACCATAATGTTCACAAAACCACTTTGTTATTGACATTTATCCTGACTCGTGGACTATTTTGACTTTCTACTGTGAGCATAGTAAACAGAAATTAGCATCACTTGAACATTCTTATACAATATCAAAGATAAACATTAATTTCAATACATTGACTTACTAAAAGCTAGTAGTGGCTAAAGTTTACTAGCCTGCATACACGCCGTTTCGTACTGATTGACCTAGTCACGCGAACAACGTCTTTAGCTACTGTGAGCAGTGTACACAATGAAATATTGTCAAATGAACGCAGTAATAATTTTTAAAAACCTATGGTTTGCCTCAAACAGAGAGAAGGTTACTCTTTCTTTGAATTTCTGAAGACAAGGGTAAATTCTGTGATAGAAATGTTCATTGGCAAAATTGTTTTCATTCATCAGTTTTTTAAAAAGTGTGTTACATACAATTCTTGTCGAATGATTGCAGTAGCATTTGTTGAATGCCTCCCAAATATTTAAGATAGGTTATGTTTTTTTTTGCTGCACACGCCTTGCGGCTACAAACAATGTTACAACATTTCCCAAAACCGAAGACGGGAGAACAGTAAAAACACGTCTTGTTTTATCGACAGTCTAAAATGGACTGACTCAAAATAGGGCATGCATTGTTACAGTTTTACTGAACGCATGTTTTGGGCTCAAGAATGAGAGTGTAGAATAGGACGGGTTATAGAGTGCAGAATTAGATGGGTCATACTCGAGGCATTCTTACACCGTAAAGCTATGTGCTTGTTTTGTTTTTTTTTGTTTGGTTTCCTTCGGAAAACGGTAGATCTAGAATTTTTTTTCGTGACACATTGCAGTGCCAAAATAGGAACAAAGCTAAGATACCTGACATGCACAAGAACAACTAAACTCAAGATTTTTTATAATCCAACGATTGACCTATGAAAGAAAAATCGTTGTACAATTTTTAAGGGGTGCAAGGTTTTGAAAAATTTACAACACTAACGTCACATTTTACATAATCATTGTGACTACTGCCAACATTTGTGGAGAGGCATCTTAAAAACGGGAACAGATACCATGATCATTTCAATCGAAATCATTGTATAAGAAACTTAGTGTGTGTTTGTGAAACAGAGAGAATTGACATTACGACGGAGAGAGAGAGAGAGAAAGAGAGAATATTTTATTCCTACTTTTAAAAATATCACGACACTTATTTGTGGAGAGGCATCTTAAAAACGGGAACAGATACCATGATCATTTCAATCGAAATCATTGTATAAGAAACTTAGTGTGTGTTTGTGAAACAGAGAGAATTGACATTACGACGGAGAGAGAGAGAGAGAGAGAAAGAGAGAATATTTTATTCCTACTTTTAAAAATATCACGACACTTACGTTTTTTATGGTATATTTTCCTTAAGAAATTTCAAAAACACATTCCATTTTTAAAAAATCACATCGATAGGAAAAAATCCTCTTTTTTCGGTAAAATATCACAAGGTTGAATTGGAGACATAGTCTACTAAAATCCTTCTTTTGAAAACGTAGATGCAAAATTCTCACAAAATATTACATCCAAACGTTCCGTGATGTATTTTGACTTAAGGCTGATACAATTTCCATTGATCCCAAATTATACGATGGGGTTGTGCGTTAGCTTTTATTTTGTAAAGAGACTAACGGTCAGGCACAGAAAGAACACGTCTATTCTTCTCACTGTGTCAATAGCAACTGAGGGCGATTCAAAACGAACGCGGTAAGAAAATATTTGTAGCCAATGAAATTACTTATAATGAGTGACGAAGTGTTTTGTTATAGATTCCAGACAGGCAGTGTGGCAAAAATAATGCCTTTGGCCTGGTTTTTTACGATTGCGGTGCAGACAGACTAGAGGGAATTTGCAATCATGTTAAGAATTTGTGTCCTGTAACATTTTTTTCTCGCCACGCTAAATACTGAACTGTAACATTATTGGCTCGGGTTTTGAAACTGAAAAAAAAAAAATGTTGTCACTGCGTCATTTTGACATACACACACATAGGTAGAGAGAGAGAGAAGAGCTACACTATTTAGGGGTCGTATTTTTCAAACTAGTGAATTTGGAGACTTGCATGAAGTTACGATTTCTGGTACAGTTACAAGTTTTTGTGTCTTTGGAAAAAGGGCAAACATCGGATAGACATTTGTCGTGACACATGTAAAGTTGAGAGTCTGTGCTAGTTTCAAAAACCACAAATCAATAACTGCATCTTCAAAGAATCAACATAGAACGAACTCCGACAACAGCAATAACAACTTTATTACCAAACCAAACTAACTCTCAAATACAAGCAATATATAGTTTTCAATCAAGTCCGCTCAAAAACTGATTTCAATCCTACATGAAGCACTAAGCTACAGACACAGCATTCCACCCAAATTTCGATATAGTTTTCAAAAAAGTCCGCGCAAAAATTAATTTCAATCCCTTTCCAAACCACAAGATATACATACAACACAGAACCCGATTATCGCTATAGTTTTCAATTACCTCTCCACAATTGCAATTTTCAATCCATTCCAAAATTTATTCTCAATCATTATTAGAAATAAATTATAAGCCACAAAGAGTTTGAAAAATTTTTTATTTTTATTTTTAATAAAACACAAACACACACCACACAACCATTTTTAATTTTTATTTTTTTATTTTTTATCAAACAAAAACACACCCTACATACAAAAGTTTTTATTTTTATTTTTTATCAAACACAAACACCCTACATACAAAAATTTTTTTTAAAACAAACACAAACACCCTACATACAAAATTTTTTATTTTTAAATCAAACACAAACACACACCACACAACCCTTTTTAAATTTTTTTAATCAAACACAAACACACACAACATCTTTTTAATTTTTAATTTTATATTTTTTATCAAACACAAACACACACCACACAACCATTTTTAAAATTTTTTATTTTTATTTTTTATAATTCGCAAACACACACCACACAACCATTTTAAATTTTTTATTTTTATTTTTAAATCAAACACAAACACACACCACACAACCCTTTTTAAATTTTTTTATCAAACACATACACCAAACTTTCACTCTATACAAACACACACCACACTTACATTTTTTAGAAGGAAAGTTAATTTTTTTGAGTGGCATCGTCGTACTCATAATTCAGCCAAGGAGCCCCTAACTGTTTGGCTAACACTTGTACTTGAGATTTGTCTCTGGGGCTTTTAAACAAGACCGCGAAATGAGCGTTCAGACTGATGGTCCGATGGGCTTTACTTTGTTGAAATAAAATTTTGAGTAATGTAGACAATACTAGCATTACGATGGTGTCCTTTTCGTGTAAACCAAAGTTTAATTTCTTCTTCGTCTTCTCCTAACATGTCATCAAAAATAACCAAATGGGTTTGATTCACGTCAGACACGATTCCATCGTCTTCGCGAGGGATGGCTTCTACAAACGAAATGGTTTCTCCTTGACTTTCTTGGAGTAGTGTGTAAGACTTTTGCCACTCTTTGTAACACCACACGATACGTTGAGGTGGACGATCAAACAAATCAGCTTTTTGTTCGATCAAACGTTTGACAAATTCGGTTTTACCTGAACCACTGGGTCCAGCAATCAACATGTTAAATGGATGGCGCAGATACAAAGTGTCCCAACTGGAACGATCTAACTTTTCGTCAATCACTTTGACCACAGAGGAAGTAGAAGAGGCAGACGAGGAAGAAGATGGGACTGAGGTAGGAAGAATTTTGAGAAGAAGACAAAAGACACAAGACATTTTATACGTTTCATACACGTTTATTGTTTTTTTTTTGTAAAACAAAACAAACAACAAACAAAAACACATTTACAAGTTATAAAGCGCAAAAACATATTTACAAGTCATGAAACACAAAAACACGTCAAGTAAAAAATGTCACTTTTAACTTTGAATCAAAGTTCACTGGTCTTCTTCACACAGAGGTACGCCATTCGTGTTCATCACGAATCTCAACACTTGGAGCACCATTTGTCTTTCGTGCTCCGATAAAGTGTGAATGGTCATAGTTTTTTTCATCTACCGTTCATTAATAATCCATAACCAACACTGTTCCTCCAAAATAGTCCACCACGAATGTCCTGGAAAACGAAATCCAAGAAAAGCAGTCACAAAGACACACATGGAAACAGTTCTTGTATCAAGTGTTTATAATCCTCTAAGGTCTGAACACGATCGTTGACTTCCTTCCACGGAATACGTTTAACAAGTGAAGACCACGGTTCTGTCATGGTCAGCTACCTCTTATGTCCAAGCGTTGAATCCAAGACTTTTACAGTCACGTACATCTTTTCAATCGTAAATCTGTGGGTGTATCCAACATGCTATACCCACTTCTTGGTAAGCTGTCTTCTTTACTTGGAAGTGAAACCTGTGTCATTTGAATAGTCACTTTTCCATCG
This sequence comes from Margaritifera margaritifera, assembly GCA_029931535.1. NCBI lineage: Eukaryota > Metazoa > Mollusca > Bivalvia > Unionida > Margaritiferidae > Margaritifera > Margaritifera margaritifera. The sequence continues at coordinate 563,426 of JAQPZY010001234.1, read as the reverse complement.
GTGATGTCAAATTTGTCTCTCATGGATTGAGCGTCTTGAATTTTGTCCAAGAGTTTGGAAGAAGTTAATTCTGCCGGTGTACTAAAGCCGAGCCACACAGGAGATTTCAAGCTGTGGTGAGACATCGATAGACTCAATCGATCTTGATCTTTGACTTGGCACTGTCCTTTCAGTTCCTCTAACAATGAGTCAAATAAGTCCGTAATGAAACCTGCTGCTTTCTGTACTGGAACTTCAGACGTGAAGTCTTTAAATTTCACTGTGTACGTATAAGTGGTGGTTCTAAATTTTCTGGAAGTCACTTTGTTAGTCTCTCGAATGCGATAATAATCTTTAGGGACGACTAAATCATTTTCCTTCTTGGACGAACTTTGCTCTGTCAGTATTGTTGAGACAGAGGTAGATGATGTTGGATATGGGGTGTTTCTCTGTGTGAAATTCATCTTTCTAGGTCGACGTCTGTATTTGCAATGAATGGTTAGGCTTGGAAGGGGTCCCTTTTTTATACCGAAGATTGGCGTGTCCGTAAGGCAAAGTGGTGTGGTCTGGAAGTCTCACTCGTTTTTGGTATACGATGCGGTACACTTTTTGTACAGGTCGAGTGACAATTTGTTGATTAGGTAACCGTACAATCTTGTGAGGTTCTAACGTGTGTACTTGAAAGTCTTCCACTTGTCCAAACAGTAAAGCATTTTTTAAAACCTCAAAGTTCACCACTTGGTTGGTTCGATAGTTGAGAGTCAATCCTTTGACTTTACAGGAGGTGTGAAGTTGGCCTTGTGGGTCTCGGTATCGGTAACCGTAATTTTTAGGGCCACCGCTGGCAAAACTCAGAATGGTGTCTTGAGGGTGCTCGTCTGTCCAGGCTCCTAAACGATCTCCTTGAATGGTAGGGTGTGGGCAACCGGGGCGATGGATGTAGATACAACTGTCGGTGTCAAAGTACAGGATACGATCTCCCAAGACTTCTAAAGCTTCGTCGTACAACTTCAAACGAGCATGGGCGGTCACGTTGCTAAACTTGTCAGGTTTGACAAACTTGGGTTCTTCTTCGAAATTGACTATGATCAAATCATCACGGACGATTTCGACGTGTTTGACTAGTGTACTTTTGTCGTCCACTAGTTTAAAGTAACGATAAGGATCGGTGACGTATTCCGTTTTGGGTAAGATCGTACGTTGGGCCATTTTTCCCCACAAGCAATTGAGCATCACTTTCGCAAACGATCTTTTTCCTTCATTTTTTTCCACGTCTTCCAAAGTGATGCCTTCGATGTCAGGGTACTCTTCTTTGAATCGTTCTTGGTCTTCGGGAGTCTGACACCACGAAGGATAGCCACTAGCTTCTTGTTTCAGTTTTAAAAACTGATTGACGTACCCCGAGAAAATGCCTGGATGATTGGTGGCGTCGTTCTTTTGGTATTGGGCTGTAGTTGGAAAGTGCCAGATTTCGTACACTTTCAACAAACGGTATCCACGATCCAGTGCCCGAAACAATTCGGCGCTAACCCACGTTCCTGTCAAAGACCGTTCTTCCTTCGTGTGGTGACAGGGATGATCTTGGTTGCACGTTTCAGCACACGTCCGACATAAAGGAAACATCAGTTTTTCTTGACAATGGTGAGGCAAGATGGGATGGTACAAGTTTGTCGGAGGTAAGACTTTACATTTAATTAATCCTTCGTATTGACGAATGTGTTCCACGTCAATGTGTTCTGTCAAAATTTCAGGGTGTCCGGTGGGAAAACGAGCATATTTACACACCCAAGGATACAAAGAACACACGTCAATGTATTTAATTTCTTCTCCTTGGGATTCATTCACGTTGTACAGCAAGCGAGTGGCATTGGTTCGTCCTCCAAATAAACTGTGTCGCGGATCCAAAGGTTCGATTTCGACCGCGTCGTAACTTTGGGTAATGTTCTTAAATTCAAGATCGGTTTTCAAACGTCGATCGTACTCGTGCTCCCACATTTCTACCACTTGGTATCCTTGACTTTCTAACTTGGCAAGTCTGTTCGTATAACTGTTCCATGGTAGAATCTGAATAAGGGCCTTTCATCTCTCGATCAGGATAACAAGTAGGGCATCCGTGAAACAAACAACCCTGAAACTCGTATACTGTGTGTGGGTTTTCTAAATCAAATCCATCCACGGAATAACCTCCAATCTTCTTTTCTCCTCCTCCGTTTCTAGCATGTTGTATCCATTTGTCTTCTTTTTCACACAAGTAATGAAACCAACGTAAAGCTTTGACCGAATATTGACGACTAGCAAAGAGAGACGTGTTGGAGTCCATGATGGCTAGTTGGTTCTCGGGCATGAAATTTTGCCTGTAGACTAAGGAACAGGCTTTAGGTAAGGTGGCTGCATCTTTCAAAGGATCAACCTCTCCGTGATCGAGAAATAACTCTCGAAACTTTCCACAACAACGTCTTAAAATATCCACATCAGATCGACAATATTTAAGCATCTCTTCTTGAAAGTCAAATGGATCGGTCTGGTGAGCGCGGTACCAAGTGTGAAAAGCTTCTCGCTGTTCGGGGCGCATTCCGTCGGGGTCGTAATCATGAAGGTCAGGCAAATGAGGTAGGACAGCATGTTGATTAGATTCCGTGTTGAAGAAGTGAGGAAAGTAGCCATTAGCCATTTCTGTCATGCCAAACGTTTTTGGCATGCGACTCAAAGGCATTGCCAAATAACTCATAGAATCTTTAAACTGAACTTGTCCTACTTTCATGTAGATGAGCTTTTTTCCGTTCATGGTGACTTCAGGACGTTCGGTGCCATGGTTCAAATAATAATTGAGTAAAAACTGCCCATCGTATCCCGAAAAATTGTGAGCTATGATGGTGGCATACCAATGACAATCTCCGTAACGTTGAATGTCTTCTTCGCTCCAACTGTCGTGGGTGGTAGGGTCTAAAACCCATTCAGCAAACTCAGACAAAGTGTTAACTCCACGAAAGATTTTTTCACGTCCTCCTGGAATTCGACTACAATGAGGACAGTGAAAATGAATCGATTCTTGAATACACTGATCACAAGCCCGATGCGCCACACAGAAATTAGGAATGTGAATGCCCGTTTCTTGCATGCATTCGAAATCAAAGAAGATGAAATCTACTTGTTTCTTGTTCTTGTTCTTCTTTATTTCTTTCTTCCCTGTCTTGTCAAACTTTTGAATAAAACATCGATGATCAAAATCGACGATCTGCTGACAAATAGAACATTTTTTCTTGCCAGCACAAATGTGTGCTTTGGGGTTGTTGGTTCGAATTAGCTGTCCACACGTGGAACATAATTTCAATAACTCGCAAGCACATTTTTGTTGGTGTCCTTGTGTCTTGCGATGCTGTTGGTAACAAGAGGGACTGACAAATTCGCGTCGACAGGTTTCACAATGGGTGTGGTGGTGTTGTTGTTCAGGAAGGCATCGCTTGTCCGCTAAACAGCCCCGACATCTCTCTCCACAATGAATGTGTTGCTCTCGATTGTTAAATCCTTTGTCACATTTCTCGCAGTAGTAAGAGTGTCCCAAAAATCCGGTAATACTAGTGATGGTATCAAAATGTTCTTGATGGTGATAAAGATGAATGTATTTTCCTTCAGGAAAATCGGGGCCTCTGAACACCATATCTCCGCGCACTTCTTGAGGGTGAACTTTCAAAGTATAATGAGGAGCCAAACCATCTTGAAGTTGCTGTATTTGAGAAATGCCACACACAGTCTCTTTAGGGATACCCGCTTATTGCAACAGGAGTTCTGCTTCGTTTCGTTGTTTGGCTCTGTCAGATCGTCGAATGCTCTCCCAGGCTCTTTTCCATTCTGCGGTCTCGTTCTTGTTGGCATACGTTCGCCCCACCACGATGGCCCGAGCCAAACACATCTGGTCTTGTACATTGTCGATTTGGACGACACTGCGTTTGGTAGTACGAAGATCGTCCACCAATAACGGTTTCCTACTTCGTCCACTTCCTCGAGGAGGAGCAACGTGAGTCATGTAAAGTGTAGCCTTTCCATCGGTGATGGTAAACTTTTCGTTGGATTGTTGCACGTGTTCTATTTTGGACATGACTTTGTCTGGCGTTAATTCTGCCGGGGTGCTGAACTCGATCCAAACAGGGGACTTCAAATTGTCATGATGGATGGCCAGTCTCAAACGATCATCTTCTTTGGCTCCACATTGGCGTTTCAAGTTCTGTAACACAGAACCCCACAAATCGGTAATGAACCCAACCGCTTTCTCGGGAGGTACTTCAGACTTGAAGTCTTTGAATTGAACCGTGTGAGTGTAAGCTGTAGTTTTAAATTTTCGAGAAGTTATTTTTTGAGTCTCTCGAATCCGATAGTAATTTTCGGGAGCCACGGTAGGACTTTCTTGGTCAGGCGTGGTGGTGGATTCTTTGGGTTGGGTAGAAGTTTTGGTTTCAGGCTCACTCATCTCTTCTTCGAAATCGCTAGCATGAACTTGAGCTAGCACTTCAGCGAGCGGTGTTTCAGGCGGGACGGAAAGTCTCCGTCGTCGTGGCCTCTTTGTTTCTTCTTCTTCTGTTTTCTCATGGAGATTGCGTGATCTTTTCATCTTGATGTCCAACTTGGATCTGATTGAGTTTTACATAGACTCTCTCCCTATATATATATACCCCCTGTCTCTACCTGTGTTTGTGATAATGGTTTGCTTGACTTAAAATTTGCCAAAAATGGAAATGTCTAGGAGCAATAGAAACATATGGGACGTTAATTTTGAAACTAGCACAGACTCTCAACTTTACATGTGTCACGACACAAATGTCTATCCGATGTTTTTGCCATTTTCCAAACACACAAACTTGTAACTGTACCAAGAATCGTAATTTCATGCAAGTCTCCAAATTGGCTAGTTTGAAAAATTGTGGGGACGTAATTGAAAACTATAGCGATAATCGGGTTCTGTGTTGTATGTATATCTTGTGGTTTGGAAAGGGATTGAAATTAATTTTTGCGCGGACTTTTTTGAAAACTATATCGAAATTTGGGTGGAATGCTGTGTCTGTAGCTTAGTGCTTCATGTAGGATTGAAATCAGTTTTTGAGCGGACTTGATTGAAAACTATATATTGCTTGTATTTGAGAGTTAGTTTGGTTTGGTAATAAAGTTGTTATTGCTGTTGTCGGAGTTCGTTCTATGTTGATTCTTTGAAGATGCAGTTATTGATTTGTGGTTTTTGAAACTAGCACAGACTCTCAACTTTACATGTGTCACGACAAATGTCTATCCGATGTTTGCCCTTTTTCCAAAGACACAAAAACTTGTAACTGTACCAGAAATCGTAACTTCATGCAAGTCTCCAAATTCACTAGTTTGAAAAATACGACCCCTAAATAGTGTAGCTCTTCTCTCTCTCTCTACCTATGTGTGTGTATGTCAAAATGACGCAGTGACAACATTTTTTTTTTTCAGTTTCAAAACCCGAGCCAATAATGTTACAGTTCAGTATTTAGCGTGGCGAGAAAAAAATGTTACAGGACACAAATTCTTAACATGATTGCAAATTCCCTCTAGTCTGTCTGCACCGCAATCGTAAAAAACCAGGCCAAAGGCATTATTTTTGCCACACTGCCTGTCTGGAATCTATAACAAAACACTTCGTCACTCATTATAAGTAATTTCATTGGCTACAAATATTTTCTTACCGCGTTCGTTTTGAATCGCCCTCAGTTGCAGTTGCTATTGACACAGTGAGAAGAATAGACGTGTTTTTTCTGTGCCTGACCGTTAGTCTCTTTACAAAATAAAAGCTAACGCACAACCCCATCGTATAATTTGGGATCAATGGAAATTGTATCAGCCTTAAGTCAAAATACATCACGGAACGTTTGGATGTAATATTTTGTGAGAATTTTGCATCTACGTTTTCAAAAGAAGGATTTTAGTAGACTATGTCTCCAATTCAATCTTGTGATATTTTAAAGAAAAAAGAGGATTTTTTTCCTATCGATGTGATTTTATAAAATTGGAATGTGTGTTTTTGAAATTTCTTAAGGAAAATATACCATAAAAAACGCAAGTGTCGTGATATTTTTAAAAGTAGGAATAAAATATTCTCTCTTTCTCTCTCTCTCTCTCTCTCTCTCTCTCTCTCTCTCTCTCTCTCTCTCCGTCGTAATGTCAATTCTCTCTGTTTCACAAACACACACTAAGTTTCTTATACAATGATTTCGATTGAAATGATCATGGTATCTGTTCCCGTTTTTAAGATGCCTCTCTACAAATAAGTGTCGTGATATTTTTAAAAGTAGGAATAAAATATTCTCTCTTTCTCTCTCTCTCTCTCTCTCTCTCTCCGTCGTAATGTCAATTCTCTCTGTTTCACAAACACACACTAAGTTTCTTATACAATGATTTCGATTGAAATGATCATGGTATCTGTTCCCGTTTTTAAGATGCCTCTCCACAAATGTTGGCAGTAGTCACAATGATTATGTAAAATGTGACGTTAGTGTTGTAAATTTTTCAAAACCTTGCACCCCTTAAAAATTGTACAACGATTTTTCTTTCATAGGTCAATCGTTGGATTATAAAAAATCTTGAGTTTAGTTGTTCTTGTGCATGTCAGGTATCTTAGCTTTGTTCCTATTTTGGCACTGCAATGTGTCACGAAAAAAAATTCTAGATCTACCGTTTTCCGAAGGAAACCAAACAAAAAAAAACAAAACAAGCACATAGCTTTACGGTGTAAGAATGCCTCGAGTATGACCCATCTAATTCTGCACTCTATAACCCGTCCTATTCTACACTCTCATTCTTGAGCCCAAAACATGCGTTCAGTAAAACTGTAACAATGCATGCCCTATTTTGAGTCAGTCCATTTTAGACTGTCGATAAAACAAGACGTGTTTTTACTGTTCTCCCGTCTTCGGTTTTGGGAAATGTTGTAACATTGTTTGTAGCCGCAAGGCGTGTGCAGCAAAAAAAAACATAACCTATCTTAAATATTTGGGAGGCATTCAACAAATGCTACTGCAATCATTCGACAAGAATTGTATGTAACACACTTTTTAAAAAACTGATGAATGAAAACAATTTTGCCAATGAACATTTCTATCACAGAATTTACCCTTGTCTTCAGAAATTCAAAGAAAGAGTAACCTTCTCTCTGTTTGAGGCAAACCATAGGTTTTTAAAAATTATTACTGCGTTCATTTGACAATATTTCATTGTGTACACTGCTCACAGTAGCTAAAGACGTTGTTCGCGTGACTAGGTCAATCAGTACGAAACGGCGTGTATGCAGGCTAGTAAACTTTAGCCACTACTAGCTTTTAGTAAGTCAATGTATTGAAATTAATGTTTATCTTTGATATTGTATAAGAATGTTCAAGTGATGCTAATTTCTGTTTACTATGCTCACAGTAGAAAGTCAAAATAGTCCACGAGTCAGGATAAATGTCAATAACAAAGTGGTTTTGTGAACATTATGGTTATCTATTTTCGTTAGCTCAGAAAAGTAGTGACCATTGATGATAAAATGACACTGTGCCAACGGAATGGAACTCTTGTCTTACGTTACAACGTTTTCAACCTTGCATCAATGCCAATATTTTTATGTTTGTGTATGTCTTTGTCTGTGTTGTACACTAAAACTTAAAACCCCTTCTCTTGTGATAGTTATCTTTGTGTGAGGGTATAGTAATGTGCCCTTGCCTACGTGTGCGTGATTGTATAGTATGGTTGTATATCAGGGTTTAGTGGCTACCTTTTTTTGTTGGAGTTAAGGGGTGTATGTTTTAATTGTCATAAGTTTAACACGGGGTCTCTCCCTATATATAGAGAGACCTTCCTATCCTCAGAATCACTATTCGTGATTCCACTTTCAAACAGTGAAGATGGAAGAGAAGAAGTCAGAAAACCTTGCCCTTCTGCTCAAAATTTCAGCACAACAGACGGCTGTGGCTATCAAAATTTTACAGAGAGTCCTTGGAAAGTATACCGATAAGACTAAGGACTACTCCTCCTCTACCTCTCGAGATAAAAGTCAAGATACTTGTTATATCTGCCAAGAGAAATGACATTGGGCTCCAGAATGTCCACAACGTCAAGAAAAAGAAAAGAGAGATAAAGGGAAAGATACCTGTTATCATTGTCAAGGAAAAGGACATTGGTCTTCGGAGTGTCCTCAGAAACAAGAAAACCTACCAGAGAGGGAGGAAGCAGAGGGATCTTCAGTCCCAGAAGAAGAAGAACTCATCCCCGTCGTCAAGAAAAGCAAGAAAGCTAGACGACTGGAAGACAGTGAGGAAGAACAAGAACCCTTGATCCCTGTGAAGAAATTCAAGAAGAACAAGAGAGACAGACAGTGAACAATGAACTTTTTATGGAGTGTGGTGTGATGTTGATTGTAAACAAAAAAAAAATGAGAATAGAACAGAATGGAAAAAAAGTAAGTGTCTTTGTGTTATTTGTTTTTAGAGTATGGACGCACGCACGCACGCACTCACACAAAAAACCAAGGAATGGGATTTAAAGTTTTAATTGATTTGGCAATTTGATTTCTTTTCTAGAGATCTGGGTGGTCCTGATAAGGACGGTTGGGGTGTTTTTTTTTTTGTTGTTGTTTGGTTAAACAAACTTATGGAGTTGACATGATCAACTTCAATTGTCGCAATCCTTTTCCACGACCCAGTCCTATTTCTCCTCCTGCTACTGCTGCTTTGGTGGTAGTAGTAGTAGTGACTGGTGCTGGTGGTAGCATCTCAGTTGTAATGGGCTTCGCATCTTTCGCCCGTGATGGTCTTTTTCTCTTAGGCTGAGTTAAAGAATACTCATACAGCTTTCTCAGATGGTTTAACTCTGATAAAATGTCTTGTAACACACTCACCGTTTTGTTTTCCTTCTGTCCTTCACACTTCTTCTCTTCTATCTTTCTTAGTTCTTCTTCTCGCTTTCTTCTTTCCTCTCTCTGACGTTGTACAAATATTTCCAATTCTTCTTGTTGCCTCTTTTTAAAATCATCCATGACCGGCAGCAAAGAGGCTGATATAGCAGCAGCAGTCGTGGTAGTTTCAGGCTCAAATTCTTGAGACAGAAAATCTAAATTAAACTCTTCCGGTTGGAAGTTCAACACAGCATTAGTCGTTGCAGGCTCACCCCAATACATACTAGTCTTTGCGGTCTCCATTTAGGCTGTCCAAAAAGTAAAAACCCTACGAACGCTGTGATACCTTTATACCCGAGATGACGTCACACCCCCGCTCTCTTCCCATTGGAAGAAAAACCAACCCGCTTGTAACGCGCGTTTGGATTGATAGTTCATTTCGATTCATTTCAATCCGATCGTAGGGTATATATACCACCGCTTGTCTCGTAAAGCTTCACCGGTTTTTTCTCCAAGACCACTCCAGAAGAAGAAAGATGTGGACAAGTGTGGAATCATCCACTATCGTCTCGGGGATGTTGTTTGACCCAGAATTCCCTATGTATGTTCGAACTTCATGGGCCATTACTAAGATCACAGAGACCTCTATATGGAAGAGACGTATTTATGTCGAAAGACAAGGATTAAAAAGTAAAAAAAATGGTTGTGTGGTGTGTGTAAGTTTTGTGTTTGATATAAAAAAAATTTAAAAAATGGATTGTATATTTGTGGTGTGTGTAAGTTTTGTGTTTGATATAAAAAAAAAATTAAAAAAATGGATTGTATATTTGTGGTGTGTGTTTTGATATAAAAAAATTTTAATAAATAAAAAAAATGTGGTGTGTGTAAGTTTGTGTTTGATATAAAAAAAATTTAAAAAGTAAAAAAATGGTTGTGTGGTGTGTGTGTTTTGATATAAAAAAAATTTAAAAAATAAAAAAAATGGTTGTGTGTGTTTTGATATAAAAAAATTTTAAAAAATAAAAAAATGGATAGTGTGGTGTGTGTTTTGATATAAAAAAAATTTAAAAAGTAAAAAAATGGATATTGTATATGTTGGATAGTATGTTGGCGTGATTTCATCCCTTTGTCATACCCTTTCGTCTGATAGCAGGTTTTTGGGGTTTTTAGGCAGCACACAAGGCATTTGGGATAGTGTGTTAGGTTTGGGTTTGGGTTTTGGGTTTATTTGAGTTTGTATATAAAAAAATATAAAATAACAAAAAAAATTTAAAATGAGTTACGAAATTTTAGTACTATTTTTTGTCTCAGTCAATTTTTTCCATTTTTTTTCCGGATTATTTTCAGTCTCCCCCAACTACCCTCTCCATGTTCAATTCCCCTTGTCCCTCGAGTGCCATCTCCATGTTAAATTCCTCTTGTCCCTATAAACTTTGTACCTTTTTAACATAGGATACCCCCTTGTGCCATCTCCATGTTAAATTCCCCTTGTGCCATCTCCATGTTAAATTCCCCTTGTCACTGTAAACTTTTTACCTTTTTAACATAGGAGTCTCCCTTGTCCCCCAACACCCACATATAACTACTAACGGTCCTTTTCAGGGCCACCCATTAATCAAGAAAAGATTAATTTTCCATTCTTGCCTACCCTGTTAAAATTCCCGTACGACTCCAGAGTGCCCCCCAATGTTAAATTCCCGTAGGACCCCAGAGTGCCCCCAATGTTAAAATTCCCGTAGGACCCCAAATGCCCCACCCCTGTTCCTCTTTCTCGTATGACCCCAGAGTGTCCCCACGCCTGTTCCTCTTTCTCGTATGACCCAAAGTGTCCCATGTTAAATTCCCCTAGACCCTATAAATTTTTGACCCTGTTTAACATAGGAGACCCCCTTGACCCCCAGTACCCCCCCCCCCCCCCATACTACTGGTAGCGGACGAACAAATGGCTGGATATGAAGAATAGATCCTCATATTGAAAGATAAATGTCGAAAATAAAATTTCAAGGCATTTTAGCCATTAATAAAATACCTGTACTTTTAATTTGTAATATAATTTCTGGAACGTTTAAATACAAAATGGAGAAATCAAACTACTACGCTGCTATTCGTGATCACACGTCATCGAATTGTTGGTTCGGCCAGTGAAGTTTTCCAGAACGGCCATACAGGTAGTTCAAAATAACCACTAATTTAATCCGAAGTTTGTTCCAACATGCGGCGAAAAGAGCTGAGAATGTTTCGAGTGGAAGCAACATTATGTAAAACCACGTCACATCATACCACGTATTTATCCGGGATTCAGTCATATACTAATTAGAACAACATTTCTATCAAAGCGTATTAGTATTCACTCTAATTTTCTAAAGAAAATTAAAAACAAAAAAAAAAATTTAACGACCGAGGCATCTAAATGCATATTAAAGTTATATCACTACATTATTCTGCAGTTTGGTCAAATGAAATCAGTATTTTTCGCAATGTGATAAAACAAATCTTACATTTGTTCTCGCTTTAATTGAAATTTATGAAAATCTTCGAATGATTTAAATCCTCTGCTCGGCATAAATTCGTCACATTGCTATTCCAAACAACAAACTCGTGATTTCGAACCTGAGATAACGATACCCGAGACACAAAAGAGCGAGATTTCTCAGTCATGTGCTTGAGGAAACTAACCACCCGCAAGAAGATTACATTCGAGATTTTGAACATTTCATATGTGCCCAAACTTCACAACAATCTTCTTAACTAACGTTCCTATAATCTGTACGAGTGTAGTCTGTATTCAGATGAAAATAACAGGATGTCATTACATGCTGATATTTGCATGCACATTTAAATAGTAATTGTTGGCAATCATGGGCAGCAGTTGCACCTTTAACTGTCATTAAGCTTTAAAGCTACCAACATTTTGATAAAATGTCTTTTGATGAGACATGGGTTCAATTAGCCAGTGATGAACAGTAAAAAAGCAATTAATGTTGTCATATATTTCCGTCATCATGGTTCCAATTAGCTAGTGATGTACAGTAAATAAGCAATTGCTGCTGTCATCTATCTCCGTCGTCAGGGACTCTTTTCTTGAAATATATTTTATTGTACTCTTTTGTGTAGAAGCTGCTATCAAAGAAGAATAGACAAGTGGGAAAGATTGATTTGCTAACTGAATACCGTTCAAGGTCTACAGTAAGGGATGACTTTGCAAATTGTATCAAAGGAAAGTGTCGCCCTCTAAACCTCATAACCTAATAATTGAGACTATGACTGTCTACATACATTCTACAGGAACAAAGATATTATTTTATTAAATATTCTTTGTTCTTTACTATTAGAAAACATTGTTACGACTCTGGCCTAAACATATGTAACAGAAAGAAAGTGAAACCAACAAATTTAAGTAATATCAACAAGCAATTTATTTCTAGATAATTAAAGTGCAAATTCAAAAGACGCTAACAATAACGTGAATTAAAGTCCAAATAATCCTAAGTGTCCTAATCATCAGTCCAAAAATATATAATGTTCCGAATGAATTCCAATAGCTTTGAATATCCTGATGTACCACAAGTCTTGAATTTACCACAATGATGTAATCCGGAATGAATTCACACAAATTCCCAAAAGTCTTAAAATCGATGAGCACTTTAGCATTTCCAATGAATGGTTTAAATAAATAATTCCTCTCTCCGAATTATGTCTGGTTTTTACAACTGTAACATCTGATTATTAAAATAGCTTCTTTACAGACTGATATTTAGAAGAAGACTTTTGGAACCCGAATGATCTCTTATTCACTAAACTCATATATATATATATATATATATATATATATATATATATATATATATATACACATACATACATACATACATACATACATACATATATAGGCGTACCTGACAATTCTCATATCGGAATATGAGTAATTGTTATGGAAAATTACTTTGTGTATCTGACTTTTGTCACAACAAGACATGGAAATAACAGACCAGCTACTAACAAAACCAGCCTTGGACTCAAATGCTATGTAAACATGTTGTTTACAAAATGACCATAATCTGATTAAAGTACAACTTACAATCATGGACAAATATTATAAATTCAATATACATAACAACATACTTTTTCCTCATATAAAATGGATAAAAACCTGATATCTTTTTGGAAAAAGGAAACATTTGTTCTGAGCGAATTGTAAAGTATGTATTGTAAACTCTCTTCCGAAATATTTCAATTGTTTATCAAAGTTTTATAATATTAAAGAGGAGTCTCTGAAATTCAAAGTTAAAAAATATACCAGCACGATATTTAGCTTTTAGAGCCACCATACTACTAGCATGTTGTTGGAGGAAAAAAAATACAACTTCTCACACTAGAACATTTTTATAACGACAAACACATAGAAGTAATTTTAAAAAGAGAAACACAGAAGAGTATTAGTTGCGATTACTAATACCATATTATAATTAATCAGAGTTTTTTTTTTCTTCCAAAATTAATGAAAACCGAATTAACAGCTAACAAATTCGACTCTGCGCAAATAGTCCGATGTTAAAAAATTGTCCCAGATATAATTGACCAATCTATCACATAAAGTGTGAGGGACAAGGGGACAGTCAGTGCTATCACAACTACATTGGGGAAACGGAAAGGATATTGAAAGCGAGATTCAAAGAACATAGAAGACCAAGTTCAAGTTCGTCTGAGGTATCACGACACATCCACACAGTTTGCCCGGGCCATACGGTATCTTGGGACTCAGTAAACATCTTAGATCGAGAACAGTCATGGTTTGAGCGGGGAGTTAAAGAGTCTATATACATCCGTGCTCACAAACCAACGCTGAACAGGGACGCGGGCCGTTACAATCTGCCGCATATCTGGGACAATTTGCAAACATCGCTCACTATTCCCTCCGGTGATGTTAACAATCTGTAGTGTATAAATCATTCTGCTGATGAAGTCCTTAGTACGAGGACGAAAGCTTCAGGTTAGCTTTCAATTTATTTATTGTGAATGAAATTGATCATTTTAAACATTATCAGATATCAATAAGGTACCTTATGCTTAAAAGAACTAAGCCAGAGACAATGAAAAGCTAGTTTTACCTCAGTTTATTGACAGCCGGTCAAAGTATAGGTTGAAAAAGAACTATGAGTTACCGTTACAATTATCTGCAGGTCTTAATAAATAAAACAGATTCAGTGTTTACCAGAAGCTATAACCATTACATCGACTTTCAGTAGCTGTCCAGCCTCCACATTCCAATTTTAGTTTTTAAAAAGTAATATCAAGCTTGCCACTGTGTTTCTTCTGCGTAAAAACTAGCTATTATTAAATTTAGTGGAAACGTATCCTGACTACTGCATCATATGTATACCTCGTACTCTAAGAAATAAAATATTTAACAGAGCCACTTTCTTCAAGTGGTTGTGTACATTAAATATTTATCAGTACCACACATTTTCCAGTGCTTGAGTACATACAAATGGAACAGACGGCTATTATATGCGCGATAGAAATGTAGTGAACAATTTAGGAACCAGGAAAGAAACAATGAAAGTAAATAGCACCGAAATGAACGGTAAAGATAGATTTTCTTTCTCGTGAATAAATACCCAATATATCATGTGGAGGAAATGCTAGAAAGGCTAGTCAAACATGTGGTACAATGATTTAAAAACAAACTAATCAATGGAAAAGTTAGTGTATGTTTGAAAACATCCTCGGTCTATCATTAATGGTCATGTTAACATGTTCTTTTGAATAGGTATCGTTGATATAGAACAATAAAAAGGTCAAACTAAAGGAGACGCAAAACCGAACGAAGTAGCACAGCCGTAAAGACAATACAAGCATAGCAAAATACTCCAGAGTTAAAGAAAATCGATGGGTCATAGAAATTTGTTTCCGTGGTAACATGTTTGCCTGATTCATTTGAATTAGAAAGCAAGCACATAGACACGAGACCATAAAAAAAAGAAAAAAGAAAAAGAAAACAAAACAAAAAAAAAAGACAAAAAAAACAAACCATTAGAAGATATGTAAGTAATCATTGAGAGGATATACAGTGTACATGATTCATTATTGTTTACGGACAGACAGATATTAAGGAAAGGTTACTTATATTAAATATGCAAAAGTTACTAATACAACAAAGCATATAATTAAATTCATACATTCAGACCTCTGGAAATAACAGTTCTATACGATATTAAAGCACATTTAAGCTTTCAGAAAATCTGATATATTTTTGTAATACTATGATGTATTATTATTATTTATAATACTATGATGTATAATTATTATTTGTAATACTATGATGTATATTATTATTTGTAATACTATGATGTATTATTATTATTTGTAATACTATGACGTATTATTATAATAAACTGATAAAAAAAAACAGAGGAAAGAACTATATCTTATTTTGTATTTAAAAGGTAAGAACAAAACAAGACATTCATCGTTTAGTATGAATAAGGAAATCCGTTAGCCGTCAGGTGTACATTTATTATTTGCATCTTTCCAATTAATTCGAATTGCTTTTAAATTCGCGTAGTGTTGCTGCACATAACACTTTATTGGGAAGAATAATTCCGTCGTTCACTGCTCGTACAGCAAACTATGCTTTCTGATATATTTCGTGAAGAGTTTTTTTAAAAATAAATCTCAGTGGCTTCTCGTTTTGACGTTTGATTTAGCCAAAGAAAGGAAAACAACAACCCCAACCCCCCAACCTAAGCCCCCAAACAACCCCCCCCAAACAAACAAACAAACAAACCAATAACAACAACAAAACAACCCACAATTCACTTTGTCTATGTTTTTAGCAATCCTGAAAACTTTAATTAAATCATTCTTTCTTCGACATGAATCCAATGTTGGTAATCCTAGCTTCAATATGTTTTCACTTTATGACAATCCTGTAAGATCGTCAACATTCTTGTTGCTGTTGTGTGCACTGTTTCGAGTAGAATATACATTATTTCTTCATACAAAGTATGCCATACTGTGCTACCATATTCTAGGTGTATTCTTACTAATGATCTATATAATAAAAGAAGCATCTATAAAGAAAAAAAGGAAAAATATTGAGAGAACAGAATAGAATAGCACACTTCATTTTAATGAATTTTTATGTTATTGAATGGAGAGCATTCTGACGTCTTGTAACTTCTATTCATCTGAAGTATTTAAAAGAAACAAAACTAGTTTCCCACTTCGTTAGAGACAAACAGTGATAAAAATGCGTACGTAGAGGAACAATATTATGGTTTACGCATGATGTCATCCACAAAGTGTTCAAAAGAAATCTTGACACTGATGAGATGTATAATCGAGGTATGCACTAATTCCAAGTTTCATATGCGCACAATTCCACAAGCGTTGCTTAGGTTATATAAGTAGAAAAAAGAGACATCTAGCTGTGGGTTATGATTTGCTTCTGCTGAACTGAAAAGCATTTTCAAGCATTAAGAAACGTTTTGCTGAATTATCTCAATCGGACGTCATGGAGTGGAGATAAGTTAATTTCGCATAGCTACGAATCATCGATGTTTCGAAGAACGTTTGCCTCGTTATACTTCTTGTACCCCATATTTAATCCTCTTTATTATAAAGGTTGTCGTCATTCTTTTCTAATTACATATTATCTGTTCGTGCATATTAAAGGCACATCATCTTGTTTTTAAATAGAAGTTTTTTTTAGTAGCATTGCTTGATAAATTTCAAGACACATTTTGACTTTTAATGTGGCATATACACCACGTTACATGGTTTGAGCATAACAAACATTTCAAACAGGAATTGCAGTCTCTTGAATGAACTTATACCACGGTTGAAAGAAAAGGAAACAACAATAATTTGTTGACAAATGGTGATCTTTCGGAGAAAAAAAAATTGGATAATGCATATTTATGCTTGCTAATTATTTAGTACACTGCGACTACTATGTACGAAAGCAGATGATACTGGAGGATCATTATGTGCATATGTTTAGCAGTCACTTTCACGACGTGGATTACATCAGTTGACACTTCAAGAAGAGACAAAATTAATATTACTTGAATAAACGACACAACAATCGTTAATCAACGATGAATATTTGTAAATGTGTATTTTCAGTAGTTATTGACTATATGTCGCGTCATCTTTGTGGTTAAGTGCAAAGGTAAACATTTTATATAACTATATAATCTTAACAAAAAGGAAAACATATAGCAATATTTGAATTTCAATATTTCTGAGATATGTACGAACTTTTTATAATAAAGTAGTATTTAATATGGTAAATTTTGACAGTTAGAGCCTAAAATATATACATGTACATTAGACTCCATGCATAAACATACGAGTTATTTAAAGTTATGTAGGAGTTAATCATAAACGAGTAGGTTCTACATATTGCCACTGTTTTAAAGTTCCTGTAACAATTTAAGAACAAAACAAGTGGTTCAACAAATGTTGATGACTTGATTTGCAAATGAGTATTCCAGTTCATACAAAATTTGGTTTTCTTTCTTGTCATCTGGGTAATGTCTTCTATGTGCCTTTGAGTTAAGTGATGTCATCTGGGTAATGTCTTCTATGTGCCTTTGAGTTAAGTGATGTCATCTGGGTAATGTCTTCTATGTGCCTTTGAGTTAAGTGATGTCATCTGGGTAATGTCTTCTATGTGCCTTTGAGTTAAGTGATGTCATCTGGGTAATGTCTTCTATGTGCCTTTGAGTTAAGTGATGTCATCTGGGTAATGTCTTCTATGTGCCTTTGAGTTAAGTGATGTCATCTGGGTAATGTCTTCTATGTGCCTTTGAGTTAAGTGATGTCATCTGGGTAATGTCTTCTATGTGCCTTTGAGTTAAGTGATGTCATCTGGGTAATGTCTTCTATGTGCCTTTGAGTTAAGTGATGTCATCTGGGTAATGTCTTCTATGTGCCTTTGAGTTAAGTGATGTCATCTGGGTAATGTCTTCTATGAGCCTTTGAGTTAAGTGATGTCATCTGGGTAATGTCTTCTATGTGCCTTTGAGTTAAGTGATGTCATCTGGGTGATGTCTTCTATGTGCCTTTGAGTTAAGTGATGTCATCTGGGTAATGTCTTCTATGAGCCTTTGAGTTAAGTGATGTCATCTGGGTAATGTCTTCTATGTGCCTTTGAGTTAAGTGATGTCATCTGGGTAATGTCTTCTATGTGCCTTTGAGTTAAGTGATCCCTTAAGAACAGCCGTTCCAGACTTGATATAATATATATGCCCAAAAGGATTTAATTATTGGAACTTTAACAGTATTTTCTCAATAACGAAAACTTCGACACCTAAAAAAATATATAATCGTAATTAATTTCATATCGAGGCTCATATCTCATATTCCTAATATGTAATATAACTTTAACGATTCAATAACAATACCTAAATAAAGAAGGCACAAAACACTCAGATCTTATTAACTGCAGGTGATTCAGTGTTTACGTTAATTATCTCTCTATCTTGTTAAAGCACGCTTGAGATATATTTGAAGAAACCATTCTATCGTTCTTAGAAAAATACGTCATTGTTTTGTTAAGCAAAGCACCAAAATTGTTTCAGAAAAACGGAAAACACGCTCTCAGATGTTTTATATTATATCATTATTACCCCCGTTCTGAATTTATATAACAAATCGTCCACCTAAGACATATGTCATATCACCCAAAGGCTCTACCCGATGGTAGCACTACCTATGTTTAGGGTGGACAAATGGTCATGTAAAATCAAAACGAGGAGGATAATTGCTTTAATGTGTTGAAACGCGACATAATTTGTGAAAATGACGAGACGAGCACTGTTAATCTGATCTTATGAATACTCGTTTGTGAACTGTATAAGGATTTAGCTTAAAAAAAATGATTAAAAAACAACAACAAACAAGCAAACAAAAAATTAAATTACATAATGAAGAGTGCAAATAATCCCAAGTTTAAAAAAATACACTCCGGTTTGCATTGCCAGACTTAAATATACGCACCAAATTAAAGATTCCAACAAAGAAAAGCTTCGTTACATTTCCCGCAGACTTCATAGGACTATGATGTGTCGAGGTAACAAGTGAGGTCATGCCATCCGCAGTAAGCGTTAAAATGTCACTGAACAACAACCAGTGAGTGTGAAGATTCTTAAACTGATATATAAAATGAATTTCTTCTAAAGTAAGCTAGTTAGTTGGCGTGATATTGAAATTTAAGAAGCTCTTGCAGGCTGAGGATCAAGTACAAGTGTTTTATTCCACGATAATAAAACACATTCAAATCTAATCAAGTTTGTTCTTTGCTTTGTTCCCAGCTCGAAAATGTTCATACAGGATCAGCATAATTATAAGCGAAATATTTGCTTCTAAGCAACACAAATATACACAATCATTTAATCACTTTATTCCATTTTCATCGAACACGTAGAGCTGGGCATTGTCAGTATATAATTTCATTTGTTGCATTAATGGCTATTATGACATTGAACAATGCTCCTGTTTTAGTAGTAAAGTGAACCAGTTGGCTTTTACCTGGACTGTATGGGGAAGAAGACAAAGAGATTGTTGCAAACAAGTGTTGAAATGAGCATAGTTCTATAGTCGTCATGTCTCACTGACATTCATTTCTTTTCTACTGAAGTACAAACGTTGTCCTTTATAAAATATATCATGACAATTTAAATAAGAGATCAAATGCCACAAAATAAGACGCCACTACACATCAAAGTCTTCTGTCATTTATATTCCTAAATGTCGGAGTCACAAAGAGCTTAATGTCCTAAGCTTCCCACTACGCAGTGAGTAAAGTGTTTTTTTAGCTCCATCATTCTACTAAGGAAGGAGATGCATGATCCTTTTGACCACTGAATATTTTGCAATTTGAGAGAAAACTATTATGAATTCTTGAATTGAAGGAACGTGATACATGAAGCCCCTATACATCAGCATTGTGTTATCTTTACTAAATGCATAACACTTGGCAATGTCCAGATAGCATCTCATTGGATGCACACAGTGAGTAATATTCATGCTTTATATATATATATATATATATATATATATATATATATATATATATATATATATATATATATATATATATATATATATATATACAGAGAAAGAGAGAGAGACTTGATTTTCAAAAAAGACGAAAGCCTTTAACATATAAGAGAGGTCATATAAGAGGTAATTGGGAATTTGAAAAGTTGTGAACATTTTGTTATTACTTTTTCGTTTTTTGTACCTGTCTATACATTTAATGCCGATCGATATAAAAAATAACGTTTTATAAGATGATCTACAGCTGCATGTGCAGTACGCCTGACACATGCAGATATATGCGTGTGACGTAACATAGTTAAACGACAGTGACATAAAAATGTCGGACTAGGAAAACAATTCTTCTACTGAACAAAAAGCATACTGTAAAGTCTGCGTGTTCTTAGGGTACTCTCAGACTGATATCAAGGCCGACTTGGATAACATTTACTGAAGTGACTGCTGTATATAGGACAAGTGGGAAGTGGCTGCTGTGAATGGGACAATTGATGCTCGATATACAGTGGAAGATATTTATATTATCACGGGCATTAATTCATCAGCTGTTTTTAATATAATTATAAAATCATCTAAAGCTCAGAAAAGTTTGTACAATATAGGTCCCGCATTTGTTGACAGCTAATCCAACACAGACTTGGGCTGAAATTGCTAAAAAAAATTCTCGCCAAATATAAAAAGAGTTACCAGAGACGTTTGAATGAGATTGTAACAGATAATAATATATAGATTTACATTTCTGAATCCAACTCAGGCGAAAAACATAAAGGCTGGATTAGAAAGAAAAAAAATCCTTTACAGACGACAAATCGCTCGAAGTAGTCGGACTCTCAAGGGAGTTTTAGACGCATTTCTTTTTATGCAAAGGCCCGGTCATCAAGGACCCGTACTTGGCTCTGCTAGTGTCACTGGACATTTCTAAGCTTCCAAAGCGTTGCCAAAAGTTGTGGAACCACAAATCCGAGCACCGGTACCCGAGGTATTCATCTGCAATAATAACTTTTTAAATACTCCTCGTACATCCTAGAGATGCAAAACTTAAAATTTGCCGATTCCTAGTAGTTAGGTTGGGAGATTGGTTACATGAACCAGACATCACTCATGACAACAACCTTGTAATCTAGGCAACACTCAGAAGAGTTTAACATATGGCATAGATATATCTAAGGTACTGTTCCTTATAGGTATTTCCCTTGTAGGGTTTCTTATGAAAATCAGGGTCATGCCTCTGTTATGCGAGAATTCACAAATCAGTAACCGCATTTTTCGTGTAATACAAATATAAATGTCTTATTTTCAGAGATTTGAGTTATCAGGTAAGGAGAGGAAATACGGCACAATCACAATTATTGGAGGACTGAATACAAATACTAGATGATATATTTTAAGAATTTAACTATGGTCAGTGTAAGAAATCTAGGAGGAAAAATTACATATTTCAAAGTATTTAAAGGTTTACAAGACCATCTCTAACCAATCTGCCACTGTTTCCTCAGACAAAATGTTGAACATTGGCTCGAGATCGTACATCAAATCGATTGTGTCTTCATAATTGAAGAAATTAAAGATTCATGTTGGTCATTGATTTGGGAGACCATTTTGCGCCAAAGCTTCTTCAAATATTCAAGAAAATCTGATCATATAAACGAAAATTCATTTTGTAGGATTGTGTCATGTCATATCATCTCCTTTGTCACTCATTCTCCCCTCAATACGTGGCAAATCCTGTGTGTAATAAGGAAAAGTGGAACATATAATAACAATGCCTGCATATCTAATCGCCAAACAGTATGGCAGAGTTAAGGAGGATACATCACAGAGATATACGAAAAACAAACATAGTTTAAAATACTTTTTTGTTAATCTACACAAGGTTACCAGGGAAAAAACCTTATATAAAATGAGGGCATATCTATAATTTACAACAAATTGAGAGATAATTGTCAAGTATTCTTGTATAGTGTTCATTAGAGGTTTGTAAATCAAAGTAACGTTACAAAAATAAATGAATGCCATGCACAATAACAATAAAAGGAAAGCAGACTCCAGCGTTTGTGCTTTTCATAATCACCGATAGTTTTTTGTTTGCAGGATCATTTGTTGGCACCAGGTCCCTAAAGTTAGAAACGTTGCTTTATTAGTTACATGTAATACATTCCGAGATCCCTCAGCTGTGAGTACATACTTATTTCTGGTAAAATATCCCTCAATGATATTATCTAATTAAAATTCATGGTAAAGATGTTGGTGTCACGTTTAGTCTGTGGACCAAGACACTGATAGCGGAATTAGGTTTGAGCGAGAACAGACAACAGGCGCCTAAAGAAAAGAAAATTATCTGGCTACATCTATGTCTATGAGATTATTAATGTAACAAAACAGTGCAATATTGATCGAATAATGATGTAAGCAATAATCTGAATAAAACAAAAGTCTGACATTTTAAATAGTCAGCGCTTTTGGCATCTGTATTGTTTTGCTGACATTAAAAATATTATCTTTCTGATCACATCATTCTTCCCTATCGTGATTTGGACGGAAAAGCACGAACAAGCAAAATAACGATTTTGTTCAAATATCCTCAAGTCCTGGGTTTCTATTTTCTGTTCTTGTTTAAAAAGTAGATCTTTCCTAGGGAGAATACCAGACTTTGCTGGCATTTGCCCAGGGGACTATGCCACTCAAGGGACTATGCCACTCAAAGTTCGGAAAACAAACCCCCAAAATTAACAAGCATTAGTACAATCACGCACATATATCAATGAGTTATCTTTATTTTATTATGATAACCCATGAGTTGATGTCAGACAGCACAAGATTAAACTTTCGCTATATGATTATTTGAATAGAATAATTGTATGATGTAGGGTGATCATGTTACCAAATTGTATGGTGTATCAGTCATATTTATCTCTGAAGTAAGGATGAAATTTGTGATGCTTTCAATTCATTTAAAAATATGAAATGCATGTTACCGAAATAACCAATAATTCAAGGATGCTATTGCTTTATCACCGTGCATCCTTTATTTTCTTTTCATAATACTACGTATTGAACCAAGGAGTCAAGTCCAACTATATCAGTGATGAAATGTGCATCAATCTACAGGCATGATCTGAGAAGAATTGGTTTCAGAATAGTAATTTGTATACATATATACGCAGTTAAGTTGATAAATGCATACATATATACGCAGTGAAGTGAATAAATGCATACATATATACGCAGTAAAGTGGATAAATGCATACATATTGTTTATGCAGTTGCAATAAGGTAAACTATCTCAACTATTTGTTATCCCTTATTCCACTCTAGCGCGTGACCAAGGACGATTGTTTTTGAATGTTTCGGTATGGGGTGTGTACCAAAGTCAATGTATGTAGTCAAGTAGAAAAGATCAGGATAGAAATGAATTTTTTTTATATCTTTATCCATTCTCTGATACCTAGCATAGCTTTAGACAAACACAAACAGCTTCAAAATAAGATTTAACACTACGTCTGACACAAACAAACAGATAGGCCGCTATAGAGATAAATACAGATTGATACACACTGGTGTAGTTGAATTACCCAGGCCCTTTTTACTACAACAATTTCAAATTTTGGAAGCGGGGAAATGTTTAATACACATTTCCAATTTAATGGATGAATACTATTCCAAATATGCCCACAATATGTCAGTATGTAAGTAGACATGTTATAGTCATGCAGGACATATTACACAATATGTCAGTATGTAAGTAGACATGTTATAGTCATGCAGGACATATTACACAATATGTCAGTATGTAAGTAGACATGTTATAGTCATGCAGGACATATACACAATATATCAGTATGTAAGTAGACATGTTATAGTCATGCAGGACATACAGCTTACATAATCACCAAGCCACATGCCAATCTAAATAATTTCTACATAAAAGAAAAAAAAAAACATTAAAAAGGTCAGTAAAGATTAATACTTTATGTTCCGTATTTAAGCAAGAACAACAAGATGTGTTATAAAGGTATGTGCCAGTTCCTGTGAAGAAGAAATATGAAACAAACAGTACAAATGTAACATGATAGGTATATTTAAAAGTAACATGTAGTGCAATACATGAATGTAAACAAATATATAAACCTGAAACAACAAAGTGGCTTTTATCAGGTAATTCACACAGAAGGAAACACTGAAGACTGTTAACTTCGCTGCTATTAACAGTATTATGTGCAAAATGCAAAAATAAGCCACACCCTGATTAAAGATTGTACGGTACGGATTGTACGGTAATATATATATATATATATATATATATATATATATATATATATATATATATATATATATCTGAGATGCCGCCCTCTGCCGCTTATTTTATTTAGCTGTACCCTTGTTAGTTATTTGAAAAAACAATCAATAACAAAGAAAAATGTGTTAACAACATTGTTATCATGTATGTCACAGTGTCACTGTAATTTTTTAATTAAGAGTTTATAATCAGAAATTTTCAAATTTAGGATTCAAATCAATATCTAATGATCAAAAATATATAATGTAGTATGACTTTGTGTCGTTCAGGTCACAATGTCACAATGTAATTTTGCGCGCTTTTACGGCTGCAAAGTCACGAATGACGTCATCAAAGTTAATTGTTTCAGCCGTCTCCCTTTCAATGGACAGCATTGCCAAGTTGGTCAGCAGTGCCTCGCTCATTGTGGATCTTAAATATGTCTTAATTAGTTTGAGTTTTGAAAAGCTCCTCTCGCAGCTAGCTATGCTGACACACATTGTTAAAAATATGTGTGGTGCAATAGTAAGGTTTAGATGATAGTCTGCGTATCCCCACTAGACAGTCCATTGTAAAAGTTCCAGTGCTTCCCAGTTTTAAGCTTTCTTGTCTGTGATTGCCTCATAACTCTGAATGTGACTACGAAGACTTCGGATTTCGTAATACAGACGATCAGCATCAACTTCGTCGTACTGCTGAGTAAGATTCGCACTTTCAATACGAATTTCGTCTTTATTTGCAGGATTCATAAAAAAGTCAAATCGTGTGAGAAATCCAAACTTAGAGTTAATTTCACGCAGCTGCTGAGATCTACGCTCAATTTCCTCATGCAGACGATCGACAATCTCGATGTGCTCGCGATTGATTTCTTGTGGCCAAGCTAGTCCAACATCGTCCGACTTTTCTCCAGGCATTCGAAGTTTCTTGTGAACACGACGCTCTGTACTTATATCCTTGTCTTTGCAAAACTTGGCAGCAGTCGTCTGGGCCCTCGTAATTAGATTGTCTTTTTCTTCGTTGAAGTATATACTTAGAGCATTCATCTTAGTTGCACAACCGTCCATTCCGAGACCTTTTGTTTGTAGATGCTTCTGCGTTTTGTTTATTTCCTCCAGTATGGCGTTCCAAAAATACAGATATGATATGAAGGAGTATGACAATATTGCAGTGAGTATTGTTCCTGCATCACCTCTGGTTTCAACTGTATCTGATTCGCCATCTCTTAGCTCTTCCAGTGAATCAACAATTTCTTCAAGATGTGAAGCCACAGTCTCCACAGCATCATGTTTTCCACTCCAGCGAGTTTCACATATCCGTTTTACATTTTTTGGAACATGTTTCTGAAGAATGTCCCACCGATGTGTGGAAGAAGATAATAATACATACAATATTTCGACAGTGCCAACAAATGTTACTGTATTTGCACTGAAAGCAGCCGATTGAACTCCAGCTAAATTCAAGCTATGGTTTGTGCATGGAATAAAGATAGCTTTTTGGTTTAACTGCCAAATTCGCTGCTTATCTCCAGTGTGAATCCCTGCCATAGTCACAGCATTGTCATAACCTTGGCCTCTGCAGTCTGACAAATTTAGACCATCCTCTTGAAGCTTTGTCATAATTTTATCCGTTACAGCTTCAGCTGTCTTAACATCAAGACGAAAGCAATCGATATAAGACTCTTTGATCTCTACTTCTGCTTCATTTATGTCTACGTAACGAAGTATCTGACACATCTTGTCGACATGTGAGAGATCGGGAGTACTATCAAACATGAGAGTAAAGTATTTAGCTTTTTTTGCAGAATCAATAATGTTGGCCCGAACATAATTTCCAAGAAGTACAATGAATTCATTCTGAATATTAGGTACAAGATATGACACAGCTAACGTCTCAAGCGTAACCGTGGTGAGATAATCTCTCATAACAGGAACGTATTTTCCTAGCAATTGCATCAATTCAAGAAAATTCCCTGAGTTAGTGTCACTTTCCAAAGATAGGGTTTCCCTGTGTCCTCTAAATGGGATGTTTTGTTCAGCCAAGAACGTGATGCCATCCAACATTCGTTTGTGAATATCTCCCCACTTTGCAGTTTCTCCAACAATTTGCTTCTGAACTTGTTGATCAATCGTGACACCAACCTGCAATATCATTGCCATATCTTTTCAGTTGTTGAAGACAGTCATATGATGCCGGCTTATCTCATGTTCTCCAACTTTTGGACTGAGTTTTCTGCAAGCACTGAAGCCTTGAATTTTGCCAAACGCACTCTGATTTGAATTAAAAAGTCGACATCAAAAGCAGTGAAGGGCTCACTTTGAGCGGGAGTACAGCATCCAAGACCTCAAAATATTTTCTCCATTTCATAGCTTTTTGAAGAACTAATCTTTTGACAATGATCTGTTCTCATGTTCACCTTCACCAAATTTGCATTTAACTATGGCAAATGGTCCATCCTTATTCTGGAGAGTTTCTGAGCCTCTAAAACCAGTTCAGTTATAAGTTCATCTGTTATACTTTCGGGTCAATCGCCAGCATCACTGAAAACAACCAAATTGGCATTGGTAGAGTCCTGATTTACATTTATTTCTTCATTTAAATGTTGCTGTGTAACTTGCTGATATTGCAGTGCAGAGAAGGTTGCTGTTGACGTCATTGACATGGCTGTGGCGCCTTAAGCTGAGCCATCATTTGATATTGTTTCATTCCGACTTCGACTTCGTTCACCTTCAGCTTCATTGGCATTGATAATACTGCTATCACAAATGTCATCATTGTTGTCAACTAAATAATCCGGGTCCGGCGTTGCTGACGTTGTTGCTTGAACCTGAACAGCCAGAACAGGATCATCATTAAAGTTATGCAGCTCAGCACTGTCATGCTGATTGTCAGCAGCTTCAGTTGAATGTGTAGTAGGAACAAAATATTGACGAATAGCTGCAGCGCCATCTGATTTTGTTTTGTGGCGATTTTCTCTACGCTTTCTATATTCTGCCCCACTTTGTTTCTGCCGCTTGCTCGTGGTGTGACTTTGTAACACGGTTAATGTCCCAGATTGAAAAGTTTATATCTGAATAATCCGATTAAATAGATTATTTTCGTAAATAACTAGTACAGATAAAATATTTTTAATGTTAATAATGACTGTACCCGAAATTACCAACGTCATTGGTCCGTATTAACTATTGTATTTTGCTAAAGTACACATGACTGTCGAATTTTCCTTTAGCACTAAAGTACACATGACTGTTAAATTTGCCTTTAGCACTAAGGAAACCCAAGCATATCGGTGACTTGATCTCAGTAAACACAGCTCACAGAAGTCAAGCCGTCGAGGGCCGCACCGGCACCGCCACAGGGCGGCGGCATCATCAAGGGCGGCATCACCAAATTTTCAAAATATTATCCTCCTTTATCCCCCTCCCCGCCTCTCTGTCTCTCTCTCTCTCTCTCTCTCTCACTCTCTCTCTCCTTCTCTTTTCCTTTCCTTTTTCCTGGTTCCTTTATTTTTTTGTTCCTTTTTTGCCGCCACTACAGAATCCCGGGCGATTCGCCCCCATTACCCCCTATTCGGTACGCCAGTGTATATATATATTAAATAATAAGGTTCACTATAATATCCGTATCTCAATCAGGATGAATAATGAGGTTCAAACTTTGAGAAATAAGTCTCCATGAAATAATAGTGTGTCTATGTCGAGGCCATCATATGAAGAAAGAAAAGAAAGCAACGTCTACATGCAATATATCATTATGGAAAACAGAAACATATTCATTACAGATATGTGAAATGTGTTATATATTAAGAGTCTGGATAAAGAGACCTTGAGTCTGTATATTTTGGGTTCATGTGTAAACCATCAGTTTGTATTGAGTCTGTATATACTCTTTGGGTTCACGTGTAGACCATTATTTTGTATTGAGTCTGTATATTTTGGGTTCACGTGTAAACCATCAGTTTGTATTGAGTCTGTATATTTTGGGTTCATGTGTAAACCATCAGTTTGTATTGAGTCTGTATATACTCTTTGGGTTCACGTGTAGACCATTATTTTGTATTGAGTCTGTATATTTTGGGTTCACGTGTAAACCATTATTTTGTATTGAGTCTGTATATTTTGGGTTCACGTGTAAACCATCAGTTTGTATTGAGTCTGTATATTTTGGGTTCACGTGTAAACCATCAGTTTGTATTGAGTCTGTATATACTCTTAAAAAAAAAAAAAAAAGCCTGGTTGGTTTCTCATGATGTAAGAAAGGCTTTTCAAGACAAAGTTCCTCTTTGGTTGGTTCATTGATGATTACAACCTTCTGACCCAAAGTGTCAATATTTACTGGAGGTAAAATAAAATGAAATCAATATGAACTGTTCTCACAATAGTTAGAGTGGCTGCAATGAAATGAGCCAAATTGCACAAGATTTCATAAATTAATTTATTTTCGATTTCATTATTACCTACATGATATATCACATGATATAAAGTATCGATAAGTACCTGACGTGTCTGCAGATGTCTGATAATAGATATAAATCTGGTGCCTGAGAAAATTGTCATGGTTTTGTGATGAATACCTCGAATATATTTAAACATGGAATTACTTATCATTGTGACATACTTTGAGACGCAAAAAAAAAAAGAGAAAGCTTCCTGTAGGTTAGAGCAGAATGGATATGAAGATTATACGTGATTTGTTATTGGAACACAGCAAGAATGTGAGAAGGAATTCTTTGTTATATCTTGATTTCATTACTCAGAGAATAACCCAAATAGTTTGTATGAGCATCATAGGCCCAACCTCCCTGTAATTAAATTAACTTCCCTGTAATTAAATTAACTCCCCTGGTATATCTAATTGAACGGCACAAGTTGGTCCTCCACAACACCAAAACTGTGTGGAATGCAAACAGGGGTCTGGAACTGAGGCGTGAACATGATCTCTTTATTTATCTCGAGAATTGCTGTACGTGATGATTGTTGTGCCTGTGATTTTGAATTGAAAAACTGGGGAATTTGAATGCATCTGAATTTAAATTACAGTAGTGTGGTAAACTGCAACTAGACATAACAGACATACAAGGTTATTACGTCAAGAAAGTTAATGATGTGCTTGCATTATATAACAAAATCCTGCAAAGCGCCATCACATAAAAATATAATTTACACAAACGAAATTATAAATCGTATCCTTTAGAATAATATGATGAGAGAGAAAACAATGCGCTCAGTTAATACATCCACATTTCATTGCTCATAAATAACTTGAACAATAGCAGGTGATCATCGGTAGGTATAAGTGTACACTGTTTTTCATCATGTAAGTACATTAGAACTCATTCTCTGTCTTCATTAGCTGTTCACCGTAAAATGATAACTTTACCAAAATAATATTTTGCACTTTCTGAAGAAATAATATGTTTTTCCATATTTATGACATAATGTTGTTGATACAAAGTACCACACGTATTTTGCTGAATATGGCATTGCTAAATAGAGATGACAATCTGGTGTTATGAAAGGTTTTTCCAATTGGCAAAGCTGAACAGAAATTTTGCATAAAATCAGCGCGTGTTGATATACCGGATATGTGAAGAAAACAGTGTCACGAAATGCAAAACACTTAATTGTGATTTTTTGTAAATAGAAATAATACAAGATCTGAAATCTATATAAAATAAATTTACAAAAAAGAACGAAGATATAATAAATACTTATATATATTTGCTAGTTTTTTGCTTTGATGGTGATTTTAATTGCCATGAAACAAATATATACATTGTAGTAAAGTAAATAAAATGTTGAGGATGTAGAAACCTTCTGTCTCTCTCTAAATGAGAGATTTCCATCAATTAGACCCATACTAGAGCCCTATTTGTATGCTTGTCTTTCCAAGAAACATTTAGGATACAAAAGTACTACTTATAAAAAATGGCGCATTTTAGAGTGTAATATACTTTATTTTGAAAGATGCAAATGGGATCTTGTAAATAAATATTTTCTATTTATCACCAAAAGTCATTGAATGTTATATTCATTTGTTAGAGGACTGTACTGCAATTATAGCAAAAAGTAAAACCTTCTTCGCTATTGCTATGCAACAAAGCTCACCGCTGAAGCTGTAATTTTAGTTGTCAAAAAGTTTACGTGAAGATTACACCAAAGAAAAGTTAATTTCGTTTTAGGTAACAATTGCCAGGAAAGACATTTTATACGAATGATATGACTTTATATTCCCAATGTAGATAGCAATTCAGCAGCAAATATAGAACCATTGCTGATAAAAGTGGATTTCAATCGGTAAAAAATGTTGAAGTAAAAGCTTATTCTATTCGTTGTTTACATTTGTTCTTATGTGAAATCAGTATTTAACGGATTCATACGTCTGCAAATATTTTTCTTGGCGATAAAGTTATTTGTACATGTCATAAAACGTGAAATACGACATATAAGAAACAATGTAATTGCTCTTCGGTAATTTTATCCGAATTATATAGGTGTACATACTTAAGTTTATCGGGTATATTTTCGATAATTTGTTGATATATAGACTAATAAAATTGTTCTTCTGTTATCCATTTACCCCGATGAATATAGTTTTAAAAAAAAAAATTCGTCTTGCATTATTTATCATAAATTTGAATAACACTAGGGGTGGTGATACAATGTTGAAACTCAATCGTTCAATGTTGTCAATGTTGCCCTGAGATGAGGTAATATGAATCGTGTACAGTGTACACCTCATACAGTGTACACCTCATAGTGGAAGAATAAGACGAATCAGAAGAATAAATTTCTTCTTAAAAGCTTAAGGATGTAGTTGGATTTAATCTTATATATATATATATATATATATATATATATATATATATATATATATATATATATATATATATATATATATAATTCGTTGAGATCGTTGGGTTCAATGTTCAACGTGCTCATTCAGCTTTAAAATATTCTCTCTATTTCACCAAATATCAGCACCTCTCTGATTGATATTCAATGTTAATGGATTGTATATTTCAGCAAATATAAGCACCTCTCTGATTCATATTCAATGTTAATGGATTGTCTTTTTCACCAAATATAAGCACCTCTCTGATTCATATTCAATGTTAATGGATTGTATATTTCAGCAAATATGAGCCCTACTCTGATATTCAATTTTAATGTATTGATTAACTGCCGCAATTTAGACCTTAATGTTGCAAATAATATAAAGACAATCAAATACGATCCATTCCATACTTACTAGCATTTTGCTGAAATGGTTTTTTAATCTGTTTTTCAGTGGAAGATCGAGGTCGAACGAATTTGTACAAGAAGCTAAAAAATCATTTAGTACCTGAGAGAATTTACTCAAATGTATGGTCTCTGTAAGGCTATAGAACGTTAAGATCGCAAGAGATATTTTTTTTTTATAAATCACAATAATACCATTTATTAACAGGATCAATATACTCTCGGCACCTAGTGAGTTTGATATGATGCTGAATAAATATTCTATTCAAATCACGTGGCTTGATAATTTCATGTATTTTAATTGATGTGTTTATCCTGCGCCATCGTGGTGGCTTAACCTATGCAGAGAAAACTGATACACCAGAATGGAAACGATAATGGGAGAGTATTAGAAAATCGGACAGTGGAAAATAACGAAGAGAAGCAGAAATCCTAGTTGTGCCCGCCCCTCGTTATACATTGAAAGTCTACCCTCAAGTCATTCATGGAGATCTCCTGTTTCGAGGAACGAATTTTCCAGACGGAAAATCTACTCATGTCTATCATCACCAAAATAATTTCGATGTTATTACCAGTATCACAGGATTTCTCGGATACGGACACGATTGTGACAAATACGACCAAAGATTTAGCAATCGGGAGCAATATATTCATTGAGACGAGAGATATCGTGGCTGTTTAGCGTCCAGACCTTGTATTCCTGAATGACAAGAAATGATTCGATGTTTTACCAGCAGACGAACATTCGTGAGTTCAACATGTAACGAGCGACATCGCATGAAACAATTCCAACAACAGAAAATTGCTTGTCAATTATTAATAGTATGCCCCACCTAGGGACAGCATGTTTGTACCAATAAAAAAAGTCACACGTTTGTCCAGGAAAGAAACGATGTCGTATTTCTTGGTAAGTCATCGTCGAGTTGGATTATCAATGTTATATGCAGAGATATGACAACGAAACCGAGGAATCATTGAATAATCCGAACAATAAAAAGTAACGAGACCATCGCGTCAGTTTTATCTTTTATGACTTTGAATGTTCTCAAGAGACAGGGATTCACATTCCTAACTTTTGTGCAGCTCATCGTGCTTGTCAGGACTTTATTCAGAAACCTTTATTTCAGCACAGTCGGAATTGTAGCGTGATTCCAGGGGGAGATGAAAAGATATTTCGTGGCTCTCATATTCTTCCTGGTTTAACTTAGTTGGTTTTAGATCCCACTGACGACACCTGGAACGAAGAACAGGTGTATCGTTACGGGAATTGTCATTAATACGCTCCATTCATTGCTCACATTTTCTCGGAATACGACGGACAGTGTCTTTTGAAACATTTATCAGAACAAGGAACTGAATGTCCACCAGTGAGCATGAACGGAGAAAAAATCATTTACATGCAAGTGGGACACGTACAGTTTTAAGATTTCATGAATTATTTGGCTATGTCTAAAACCTTTGGAATGACAGAAATGTCTAAATGCCATTTTCCACACTTTTTCAATATCAAAGCCAATCAACACTTGATGTTCCCGCATTAAACTGAAGCCCATTGTTTCGACCCCGACGGTATGCGAACAGAACAGCAAGAACCTTTCTACGTATGGTACCAACTGCACTCTTCAGACTCTTTTGATTTTCAAGAAGACACTTTTGAAATATTGTCTGTCCGATTGGACATTTTGCGACGTTGTTGTGGAAAATGTCGACAGATATTTCTGGATCACAGAAGTATCGATCCTTGAATCGTATGGATTAGTGTACCGAAAGAAGTTCATGCCAGAGAACAAATTAGCCATTACATCATCTGAGTCATATCAATCTGTCATCTGTCGATATTCAGCCAAAGTTTTGTGTTGGTTGCAATATTTGTGTGGGACTCAAGACAAGTGGATCCAACCTGCTAGAAACTGTGGAAAGAAGAAGATTGAATCTTATTCTGTGAATGGCTAGGATTTAGAAAACCCTCAGATCGTGTAAGAATTTCATGGATGTTTGTTTCATGGATGCCCCACCTGTTATCCTCACCGAGACCTGAAAAATCCTTTGACAAGGTGAACTATGGAAGAGTTGTACGACAAAACTTACTAACCACGCCAGAGTTTAGAAGGTAAAGGATACCAAGTGGTAGAAATCTGGCAACACGAATACGATCGACGTTTCAAAACAGAACGAGAATTTCGACGCATCGTCAAAGACTAAAATTTGGTGGTCATCGAAACTTTGAATTCACGAGACAGTCCTAAATGGCATATAATAAAGAACCACCGGTATCCGAATGCTATAAAAATAGTCGGAAAAAGAGGTTCTGTGCCAATACATGATAACACTCTTCAGCGAACACGTTATAAGACTCTCCATGCAACAACTTATGTCATCAGTGTTGCACCGATTTCAATGTGAATTTACAGTTGAGAAGAACCCACTGAGGATCTATTTTTGCTCAAATAAAATAATGTTATAAGGCTCTTCATGGGACAACTTCTGTCATAAGGTTTGCACCAAATTCCGTGGAAGGAGGTGAATGACACAATTCAAGACTTAGTGGATTACCAAGTACTTTTAAAAGAACTGATTCCGCAAGACGATTAATTTGACTTTAGGACGACATGTCGTGTGCGTGTGTTAGTGACTGAATTTCTTGGATTTCGTTAACCGACAGATTCCCTGTGGAAACTATATCACCAGTTCATGCAGAGACATGATAGCCAAAACTTTATTCGTGCACGACAAACTCGTCGTGCTAAACGTGCTGTGATGAGTGATGAATATTATTTCTCTACGCCTGTATGAACAAGAACGTCGTCGCACTTTATGTAGTTCGATAGACCACCAGATTTACGACTGGAAGGATTTGACGCTTGAAAACAACAGGTGACTGACTATGCCTAAGACTTGCGTGACTGATGAAAGAAAGTAAACATCAAAGTTATTTTAAAATGTAAATATTTTTGTTATACCATGAAAAATTGAACATGAATAAAATGTCTTCCATTTTTAATGATTATATCAGAATTTTCCAAAAACTTCTCGAGAGTTATGGCTTCATCCTCCGTTCTTAAAGTGATTGATGAAATATGAGATCGTCAAAGTCGGGAGGCACTATATCTTCGCCATCCTTTGAACATGTTGATTACTGGACCAAGCGGTTCAGGCAAAACCGAATTTGTTAAATGTGTGATCGAACATAAATCACTATTGTTCGATCGTCCTCAACAACGTATCGTGTGGTGTTACAAAGAGTGGTAATCGGCTTACACATTACTGAAAAAAGTCAAGGAGAATCCATTTCGTTTGTAGAATGGATTCCTCGCGAAGACGATGGAATCGTGTCTGACTCTAGTCAAACGTATCTTGTCATCTTCGATAACATGTCAGGAGAAGACGAAGAAGAAATTAAACTTTAATTTACACGCAAAGGACATCATCGTAATTCTAGTATTAATTACATTATTCAACATTTAATATGACTTCCTTTCAATCTCATCTCTCTGCCAAATTGATTCGTGCACTGTATACCATCAGTTACGAAATAAAATACATAAGTGCCTTCGGATTTGTTAGAAGCCAGTCTCAAAGAAATGTTACGATGGTTCACTTTGATAGCACGTCAATTGCTACAAGGAATTATTCATATTCCTCATGAAACAAAACCTTTTGTGTTTTTTTTTATAATATAACGTAGCTTTGACATACCTAGCTGATCCAAGAATGGATACTCAGACCCAAAAACAAATCAGTTTAAAACTAGGTGGAAGTGGATCTCTATGAGGTGTCATTATTCGTTCGCATTTAGGATAGGATCCTAATACCTTAGCTAAAAGAGCAAAACCTAACCAAAAGTCCAAAAGACAGACAAATAAGAAAAGAGTGGCAGTGAGTTCATCCTCTATATCAACTTCTCCTCAGAAAAAAACCCAAAATGAAAACAGGCAACTCCTTCCAGTTTAGCTAAACATTGGCATGTATTGTCAGTCAATTCTGCGATGCGAAAACAAACCATTCAAAAAGCACTTAAAGATATCATCGACATAGTGGTTGACTGTTGTTTGAAAGTCTTGAAAGAACGGTACTTTTGATCAGGATACAGACACAGCGATTAGGACGACATCGTCACGTTCTTCGTCAAATGTTGAAAACGAAAATCCCAGTCAGTCAAAAGAAAAAAGTGCTCGTTCAACGACGAGGATTATGTTGTTAATAGTCGCTGCTCCCTTGTTAGGATCAATTGCTGGACATGTTTTAAGAGGTGTGTTAACGTGAACATAAAATGGACAGACCTTCCGGGAAGGACATTACACCTGTACCTCATACAGGAAGGACGAAAATTAACTTTAGTTCCTTACAAACGGAGCATCGAACTCCTAATACTAATCTCACAGAGATGTCACACTTACAACAAGTGTTGCAATCATTAATATCAAACAGATTTTTCAGGATCGAAAAAATTCGTAACGGTACGGTCAGTTATTGCAAAGTCTTCAACTGTTTCATCAGAAGGCTTTGGAAGAGACGGCTAAACCTTCTGTAAGATATTTCAAGAATCTCATGAAAAGCGACGAAAAACAAAAAGCAGCAGCGGGTCTAAAGAATAGAAAGAGAATGGAGAAGATTTCGAATAGTTCAAAGCCCACCTGCTGAAACACTCAAGTTGACACCTACATGAAGAATTGGTTGGATCAAGAATTTAATGTCACGCTAGCAAAAGGGAAAAAGAAAGAAGTGAAGACAGAAGTCACATGTTCATGCACCATTTACTACTATTGCTCGTCGGACACGTACAGCATTGCGATCCAAAACAACACCACACGAAGAAAAGAGCAAAGGTAGTTGGTTAACTTATCGAGCATCAACAACATGGATACACATTTGGCCAGCATTTACTATAATCCTGCTCATGCTTATCGTGCAGACACAACCAAACAGAAAAGGCTACATCCGCAAGATCTACGACAATGGCTACAAGAACAATCGACGTACACGTTACACAAATTCATTCGAAGAAAATTTTCAAGAAGTCAAACAAAAGTAGTTGGAATTGATCATCGGTGGCAAGCCGATTTAGCAGATGTACTACATTTATTTCTTACAATCGAGGCTAAAACTATTAGTTTTGTGTCATTAATGTGTTTTCAAAACCGGCTTGGGTGGTTCCTTTGACATGTAAAACTCAAGTTCAGAGTTAGTGCGAGCTTTAAAAACCGTCTTGAAAAAGGTGGTTTGACACCCTCTGCGACGGCAAACAGACAAAAAGTTACTTAACCATGCTTTTAAAAAAGGATTTTAAAAAAGACCTTCATTTTTACACCACTAAAGGTCCTGGAACATAAGCGAATGCATTATAACGTTTTAAAAGAATGTATGTGGAAATATTTTACACATCAAGAATCTCTCCAATACATCGACGTGTTACCACGTCTGGTCGGTCAATGCTTGCGATCAATCGTATTGTCGTAGCATCACGTTTGCTTTAGAAGAAGTCACTCCTCAAAACGATCTGACCATGTTTGATCGATTGTTTGGAATATCGAAGACCAGAAAAAGAAAGAAGTGCTAAACACTGAACACTGGGTACGGATTTGAAAAACAAAACGCACTTTTAATAAAGGCTATTTATCAAACTGAACAACATAATTGCTTCGTCGTACAGGACAAGTGCGTGGACGTGGCTCATCTATCTATAAATTGGAAGATATGAACGAAGAAGTGTTAGAATGAACTTTGTACTTGCTCGAATTACAACGAGTGACCAAGAAAGACGACGACGTGTACGATATCGAAAGCGTTCTTGATCGAAGAATACGTAAAGTGGGAAAACATCGTATCCAAGAAGTGAAAGTTTGTTGGTAAGGATATCCTCCCAGTTTCGATTCTTGGACTGTAGCTTTACAAGCCATCCACTATAAAGATAAGAAGAAGTCACAAACATGTCATTAACCACTGCATCCCCTTCTCCGAGTACATTCCTCCAAGAACTACAAAACCAATAACCATAGTAGGTGTGGTGTGGAGAGCTGGTTCCTAAATATCAAGTCGTCTTTTCCTGTCAGATCTATGTGGTGTATTATGTCCCTGGAGTAGCCATTCGAAATGTGAGTTTGCAACACATGCAGATAAATAACTGTTAACTATTTTACTTAGCAATTGTATTAGCTATCTTCTTCCAAATCCCTCGTTGAAATATACCGACAGCAATAACGGTAGCCACACCAACGCCAGTCATGGCTCTTCCAGTCACAGCAATCCTCTAGAGGTCTTAGAAAATCATTCTCATATGAAATTGAGTGACTCCTCGGAGACAAGAACAATCTAACTATGAATAACCAATTTATAAACATAGTGGCAGTTCTATGGTTGTGTTTCCCAACAACAAATTATGTTGTTTTAAGACCATATTACCTCAGTCCATATAACTGGATCACGAAGCTCATTGGTGAGTGACTTTGGTAGACATCATTCATCCCACTCAAGCCTGGAATATCGTTCAGAATCAAACCACATTCGTCGTAGAAATACATTTTTAAAAAAACAAGTCCAAGAACACTTGGACAAAAATGATCATGGCTTTTACGAAAAAATAAATTTAAAAAAAATAGTTAATATCCAGTTTAATATCCTGAGAATTCATTCAGGATATTATTGTAATGATCGACATCTCGTCAAAACGATTTTAACTATTTTCAGCGATCAGTTTGGCAAACCACTAGATAAAACTTACCGAAGTGTACTGATCGAGTACCATCCACCTTCACATCGTCTCAAATTGGATTGTTTCCGACGACAAAACATTCCCATCACCTTTTCTCCCAGTTTGTTTCTATTCTACGAAGAAACACAGCTCTTGCTTCTACCAAAGACATCAGCAACAACAACCGATTCCTCAAGTATTTTCGTTTCCTTATCGAACTGAACGAAGGACTGAATTTGATGTTTGTGTACTCATATATCATCGAGTGCAACGTAGTAAGAAACACAGCCGCTCTGTTGCTGAGAGTTATTCCTTTTCAAAGTGGATTCTGCCATAGCTTCTTACGATGCAGGAGGAAAAATGTATCACGACCATTGAGAATTTGTACATCCTCATTATCTTCCTGTCAGTAAATGGTATTTTGACAGTGTGAATATTAGTATAAAGGAGATCTTGGACAAAATATTATTCTCTAAATGAAGAGTCATCGTTAAACTACATTTTCCAAAACAATTCTCCATTGAATTTTAACTCATATATCATGTATACCGAGGAGTAACTCGACAAGGAGGAAATGTTTTGAGAGATATGTTAAACTCGTCTTTTCGTACGGTGCCATCCATCTGGAAACCTATAGTCACTCCAGGACTGCATGCTTTAAAATATGCTACGTTGACGCAAGGAAAAGAATGTCTCTAAACTGTGCTCATTGACCAATAAAGTCCCACACAACCCCTAATGAAGGCAGGAAAAATGTGCTGATCCAGACAGGAAACGAACTCATTGCTCGTCTGGACATGCGTTTAAATTCACTTTACACTCCTGTAGAATGCATAGATTCCTTCTCTATTCCGCAGGAATGACAAGTAAGTGTAGGTGTTGGTCAGTCAAAACTGTCAACTGGTTAGTATGAGTGGGTGCTGGTCAGTCAAACGGTGTCTTGGTTAGTAAATGTATGTGTTGGTCAGTAGATGACTGGGTTTTGGTCAGTCCAAACGACATATTGGTGATGGTGGGTTTAAATGGTGTGTTAGTTAGTAAGTGTAGTTGTGGGTCAGTAAAAACGGCGTATTGGTTAGGACGTATAGGTGTTGGTCAGTCAATCTAGTTTTAACATTACTATTCCCTTTAACCCCAGAATATATAGGTACAAGGGGAAATCTCGTTGTATTTTTTTACATTAACTTTCCTCGTGTCTCCGGAGTGTCATTTTTTTACTCAAGACCAAAACCATTTCTAGAGACAATGGAAAATGCTATGTTAATTTGTAACATTATGTTTTTTTCTTTTTCGCTATAGTGATGTAATAATGTATCATCTATGGACATTTGTAAAATTACCATTCCCCTTGTCCTCATAATACTATTTTTGAAACTATTCCCATGATGAATACTTGTTTATGTTAAATTCCCATTGTCCCCAGAGTGTCACGGTAATGTTAAATCTATGGACATTGTAACATGGAATTTCCATTATCCACAGTGTGTCATTTTTTCCAAATGGCGACAGTAATGTTAATTGTCATTGTCCCCAGAGTGTCATGTTTGTGCTCAGAGTGTCACATCTTATATATGTTTTTATTGGTAAGCACATGATTGGCTATGGCGCGTGCACAAATTCGGCTACAACATGATTTTGTCTCTGTTCAGCGTGTAAGTATTGAATAGTTATAACATTGTAAATTGAATGAGTTTCGTCTAAAGTATACTATAAAATATAATATGTAGCATCGACATCTTTTTTCAATCAATTGGATGAAAGCACTTACTGTCGAGGGTTCCTATTTGGGTATGTGTGTACAGCTTGTTCAAAGTGAGACCACCTCGTTACGTTTGACATATTTACAACTTTTGTAGCATTAGAATCTTTATCTATTGATATTTTTGTATTTGCCAGATAGATATTAGAGAATGGTATTAGTATGTTCCTAACGATTTTGGACTACTTAAAAGAATTAAAAAAATAATTTGTAAAGTCACATAGCTGTTTACGAGAAGAGGCCGGGACCTCTTAAAAAGTTTACAATTATATTTTTAAAGTCTCGTATCCAATATAAAAAAACTTATCTTATCAATATACGAGAACAGTTCTGGACCACTTAATTTGTTTTAAATTAAATTTGTAAAATTTCGCATAATACGAGAACATTTTTGGAGCACATAGTTTTTTCAACAGTATGTCATCGACCTTCCCAGACCATAGTGATATTTCTAAGCTGAAACTCTGATTGTTACAAAAAAGAATACCCTCGATTTCCTAGACCAGCGGCTTCAAGCTCAGGTCGTGACGAATTTTATATTTGTCGTATCTTCAGTTGATCGTGGGATCAGCATCTTTTATGATTACTTGTTTTCTTCTTGATATATTTCCACATAAACAAGTACAAATAATATTGATATTTGTTTTTGTCCATCCAACACATAATAAAGCAATTAGTAGTCAAATGTATATATTGAAATTTATATAAATCAAAATTACGTGGTATCTTTGAAAGATAATGAAGGCTTCAATACTTGATGAACCAAAGGGTACGAATAGCTTCGCCTGCACTTCAAATTACTTAATTTCATAGCTTGCGCAAAGCAATGTATATCAGCTGTAAAAATTTGGACAACTCGCAATTGTGTCAGTTAGTTTCTCATAAAAACATCCTGCACTATCAAAACTGTAAAAGAACTAAATTATATAATTGGTAAAAGAATTATAAAACAAAAATAAATTAAAATACACATCGAACATTCCGCAAGAGATTAAAAGATGTCAGTAGTGCAACACATGCTAAAAAACACCCCCCCCCAAAAAAAGTCACTAAAAAGACATTAAAAACTTTGCTCAGTACTGAATTAAAGTATTTACTGTTGTACACAAATATATTTCTGTACTTCTTTTCATTATCCTCATGATTCTGATTTGAAGTCACTTTGTGTTGTTTCATGCTTTATGTGTTGCTTTTGCTTTGATTCTAACTTGACAATTATACAGTCTGGACCTTACAAGGTGAGAATATTTACTACTGAAAAACCTATCAAGGTAAGAATATCTGTATACAGTCAGAACCTATTAAGGTGAGGATACTTTTTATAGTCAGAACCTATCAAGGTGTGAATATTTGTATACAGTCAGGACCTATCAAGGTGTGAATATTTGTATACAGTCAGGACCTATCAAGGTGTGAATATTTGTATACAGTCAGGACCTATCAAGGTGTGAATATTTGTATACAGTCAGGACCTATAAAGGTGTGAATATTTGTATACAGTCAGGACCTATCAAGGTGTGGATATTTGTATACAGTCAGAACCTATCAAGGTGTGAATATTTGTATACAGTCAGGACCTATCAAGGTGTGAATATTTGTATACAGTCAGGACCTATCAAGGTGTGAATATTTGTATACAGTCAAGACCTATCAAGGTGTGAATATTTGTATACAGTCAGGACCTATCAAGGTGTGAATATTTGTATACAGTCATGACCTATCAAGGTGTGAATATTTGTATACAGTCAGAACCTATCAAGGTGTGAATATTTGTATACAGTCAGGACCTATCAAGGTGTGAATATTTGTATACAGTCAGGACCTATCAAGGTGTGAATATTTGTATACAGTCAAGACCTATCAAGGTGTGAATATTTGTATACAGTCAGGACCTATCAAGGTGTGAATATTTGTATACAGTCAGGACCTATCAAGGTGTGAATATTTGTATACAGTCAGAACCTATCAAGGTGTGAATATTTGTATACAGTCAGGACCTATCAAGGTGTGAATATTTGTATACAGTCAGGACCTATCAAGGTGTGAATATTTGTATACAGTCAAGACCTATCAAGGTGTGAATATTTGTATACAGTCAGGACCTATCAAGGTGTGAATATTTGTATACAGTCAGGACCTATCAAGGTGTGAATATTTGTATACAGTCAGAACCTATCAAGGTGTGAATATTTGTATACAGTCATGACCTATCAAGGTGTGAATATTTGTATACAGTCAGGACCTATCAAGGTGTGAATATTTGTATACAGTCAGGACCTATCAAGGTGTGAATATTTGTATACAGTCAGGACCTATCAAGGTGTGAATATTTGTATACAGTCAGAACCTATCAAGGTGTGAATATTTGTATACAGTCAGGACCTATTAAGGTGTG
Organism: Margaritifera margaritifera; assembly: GCA_029931535.1. Taxonomy (NCBI): domain Eukaryota; kingdom Metazoa; phylum Mollusca; class Bivalvia; order Unionida; family Margaritiferidae; genus Margaritifera; species Margaritifera margaritifera. The sequence goes on along the minus strand of JAQPZY010001234.1, from coordinate 521,146 downwards.
AATATTTGTATACAGTCAGGACCTATCAAGGTGTGAATATTTGTATACAGTCAGGACCTATCAAGGTGAGAATATTTGTATACAGTCAGGACCTATCAAGGTGAGAATATTTGTATACAGTCAGGACCTATCAAGGTGTGAATATTTGTATACAGTCAGGACCTATCAAGGTGTGAATATTTGTATACAGTCAGGACCTATCAAGGTGTGAATATTTGTATACAGTCAGAACCTATTAAGGTGTGAATATTTGTATACAGTCAGAAAATATCATGGTGTGAATATTTGTATACAGTCAGAACCTATCAAGGTGTGAATATTTGTATACAGTCAGAACCTATCAAGGTGTGAATATTTGTATACAGTCAGAACCTATTAAGGTGTGAATATTTGTATACAGTCAGAAAATATCATGGTGTGAATATTTGTATACAGTCAGAACCTATCAAGGTGTGAATATTTGTATACAGTCAGAACCTATCAAGGTGTGAATATTTGTATACAGTCAGAACCTATCAAGGTGTGAATATTTGTATACAGTCAGAACCTATTAAGGTTTGAATATTTGTATACAGTCAGAACCTATCAAGGTGTGAATATTTGTATACAGTCAGAACCTATCAAGGTGTGAATATTTGTATACAGTCAGAACCTATCAAGGTGTGAATATTTACTACTGAAAGAGAGCCGAGTAATACCTCTTGTTCCCTTTTATTGTATTTTTTTTAAAAATTCTCTTTTATATTGTCCTTAAATTGTTCTGGGTCTTCCTCAGTTTCTTCGTTGACTACATTCTCTTTAAACAGTTAGGTGAATCAAACTTTCTTCTATCTTACCTCGTGTATCAAATACATCGTCAGGTGTTTCATTTAGAATCTTTAATTCGTTTGAAAGGAAATTGTATACTTTTTCTTCTGTTTTTGAGTGTTTGTGTTCTCTTAGGTTTCCACTGCAACATTTTTCATTTCAAATTCTTGAATCTTTTACTGATTTGATTTACTTGCAAGACCAGAGAAAGGTTTTCGCAGTGAAATGAATTCATACATGAAATTAGGGTGTTATATTTTCTTGAATGTAGTTTGAGAGCAGTTTAGATGCCCTCGTGAATACAATAATATCTCATGAATACAATAATATATCATGAATACAATATGAATACAATAATATCTACCTTTTATCTTGTTCACAATCTTGTAGACCAGCTCGTTGTCTTAACATTGTTTCTGTTTTTCAGCTTTTTTGAAATGTAGTTTAAATCAATTTTATATTTGTGAATGTTATCCTTTTTAATTTCTTCTGTGATGTCATTTATTAGCACGCTAAAATAGTGATAACATGATAGTCGCCTTATCTCGCTTTATCACGTGTACCATTTTATTGTTTTACTGTGATTTTTTTGACGTATTTTTCTTTTTTCCATCTGGTTTTGTAATCAATGAAAATTTGCATGATATGCATGTTCTAAGTGCACTGTTTTCTTCATAGCTGTCACATTCTATAAACTCGTTATCTTTATATAAAAAAACACAGACTTTTTATGCTCCTTAATATTACTGTCTAGGTATTGGGCTTCATTTGTCTCAGTGGTGGTAGTGGTGGTGTTGAAGCAACAACTTCAGTCATGTTGCACCTCTGATGTATCTCGTTGGCAGGACCAACGGCGAAAGGACAAAGGAGTGTATTTTTCACACATCGTGGCTGAACGCGAGGTGTACATTTGGTCCATCATTTACTCTGACAGAATGACGATTTCTGCTGTTCCCAGCTGCTTAGCCACTCATCATATCCCATCGAGTTCAATGGTGCATATTTTTGCCTCTCAGCGTCTTCAAAATCTTTCAGCATTGTATATGTGATCTTGTTTGTTGTATAGAGCTAACTCTTGTTCGTAAAACATGACCTTATCATCCTTTCCCTTTAATTCTTCAAGTTTAAACTATCTGATCACCGAAAATTACTTGACTTAGTTTTAATATTTATTCCGTGAAGCTGGAAAGGTCGCCTTTTGCATTTATTCCTTTTCCAACAAATTTCTTTCTGTTGTAACATTATTTTCCCTCATCAAACTATATCTTTTCAGGCTTTCGCTATTTAAAGATGTCTTTGAAGGCATCGTGTATGTCATCTACCTTTTCCGTTGTTTTTTTCTTTTCCAGCCAAAGTGTATTTTGAGAAGACATCTTTAACTGTCAAGATGCATTGGTATCGATTGATGTACTTTTCATATGTTTGCATGCCAACAATGTCTGCCTGCTACTGGTCATCCAGTTTAATAAAATATACCTTTTATGTGTAGAATCGTGTTCTAGCTTGCTTGTGTAATATATCAGTGGATTGTCCAGTGAACCATTTTTTTCAGTTCAGCGTAGTTTTGTTCATTTCAGTTTGTTCCAACAATGACTGATATTTGTGTACAAAACTGTATTTTTAGGATTGTAGGAACGATGCCTGAAATATTGTTCTTTATCAGACATTTAAAAGCCATTTAAATCATCCAGAGAATACTTTATGCTCGACAAATTGTCGTTAAGAGTTATAAATAAGCTAATATGACATCTATCTACAACAGGAATGTGTGTTTTAAGCAATTTTCAACGCTTTTTAAGTTTTTCAAACGTATGAATGATTTCATATTAGGTCAAATCTGTCACCTCTGCGGTTGTTTCAAAAACAGCCGTTTTAAATCGGACTTTATAGTCTATAAATTCTGTCTCTATTTTGGTCGAGTTGTTGCAGATTCTACTTGCAAAGTTTACTCGATCTTTAAATCGTACTGTAAATTTAGCTTTGTACTAATCTGTATTACTTTCCATATCAAATACGTAATTTAATCATTCTTCATACCGTACTCTTTAAACAGTCTAGCTATCGGGATTGATGATGCTTATCTCGATGTTATCATCACTGAATATAATCTCTAAATCTTCATCTTTTCTAAAAGATTTTAGGATATTTTACTTGATGATTGAAATCGAAAAATTAACATTTTTATTCTCTTTAATGTTGTTTTGTAAAACATCTAGTTTTGATCACAGTACTATCCCATCCAAACTTGTAAGCAAATACACGTTATCTCTTGATACTACTTTTGTTTGTCAATAATGTGAGATTGCAAAGATCAGATTTCATAGTTTTGAGGACATTATTGTGTGAATTCTGTTCATCAGCAAAAAGAACTCAAAATTGTGTAAGACGAACATCAATTGTCTGTGATTGGGCTCTACAGACATTCGACAAAGTGAAGACCGTTAATTGCTCATATCCATTTTCAAGTTTTTTAATATAATGCATAGATCGGAACGGGTGTATCTTGAAAGGAGGTTACAAAGTGCAGAAACAAATACAATAAGTTGTTTACGGTGTATTTAGTCCAGTTATTGTGTTTGCCTTCAATGGTTCTGAGAAATATTTTATTTTCATTTGAACAGTGTATTTAATGCATTTACTCCATTAAATTACACTCAACAGCAGAAAATGAGAGAATAGATAATGCAATGAAATAACTGTATGTGCCTCCGTACGGGGGAATTCGGTTTCCAAATTCTTCATACAACTATTTGAAATAAAGCGTTTTTGTTTTAATTTTTTTTTTCTTTTTTTTTTTGGGGGGGGGGTGAACGCATGAAATTCATGCACATGTTTTTTCTGAAATCTGTATATAAATGTACCTTTAACAAAATACTCCAAAAGCGGACACAATTTAATGTATGAGATCGAGATGACAAATATTAAATTACACCTTAAATATGTATTTATGTTGAGCTAACTTCTTCAGCACGAAGGACAGTAGCAAAAAAGATTTAGGATTATTGTCAAAAAATATCAGCAGGGTCCTTAAAAAGTAATAATTGTTGTGCGTTGTTTTAAATACTCCAACGTATATTGTTTATGTCTTTAATATATTCCTACGTCTAGAATAGAGGAGTGGCCTGTCTGATTTCAATAAGTAATTAAATATTGTTGCTAACATTACCCGTTGTTTAGAAGAAAAAAAAGAAGCTGACTTCATTCTTTTCCTTAAAAACAAATGAGATGAATCTTATAGTGGACTGTTTATTGCCATAATAAGGAAACGGTGTTTTACGTCCCGTCATATTACACTGGCGAGGCTGATGCTGTTAAAAGTCAAACCAGATGCATCAATAATGCATACAATACATATGGGCACAGACAACTAATTCAATTGACATAGATCATAATGTAAATATTTGTTCAAAGTACTCTACTTCTGTGGTAAGATTGGCAAATCACCCTTACATCCCATGCATTATCTATCCAAGTGGCAACCTGGTTCCGTAGCTCATAAAATAATTAGTTGCCTGTGAGCTAAAATCAAATTTTGCTTTCATAATAAGTATGTACAGCAAACAGAACTTTTTCTGGAAAGCTCCTCCAATAGCAGTATTGTCTCGCAATTACCGTTTTGAAGATATCAATGAATTTGTTTCACTTTCGGAGCCCTCTGTAATGATAAATTGATAACATTTTACACCAAAGAATAAAACTTTCCCTCTAAAACCTCTTCATATATCCCAAAACTAGTCTGATTCCTATGCAGATATGTAGTCTATATCCTAAAGGAGTGCATATCCTAAAGGAGTGTAGATCCTAAAGGAGTGTAGATCCTAAAGGAGTGTATATCCTAAAGTAGTGTATATCCTAAAGGAGTGTAGATCCTAAAGCAGTGTATATCCTAAAGTAGTGTATATCTAAAGGAGTGTATATCCTAAAGTAGTGTATATCCTAAAGGAGTGTATATCCTAAAGTAGTGTATATCCTAAAGGAGTGTATATCCTAAAGTAGTGTATATCTAAAGGAGTGTATATCCTAAAGTAGTGTATATCCTAAAGGAGTGTATATCCTAAAGGAGTGTATATCCTAAAGTAGTGTATATCTAAAGGAGTGTATATCCTAAAGTAGTGTATATCCTAAAGGAGTGTATATCCCAAAGAGGTGTATATCCTAAGCTAAATGAATTTCGACGCACACTGCCACAATGCTCTGATAAAGGGTAATGGGAGGTAATCCGGGATCGTTACATTGGCTCATTGCTGCTAGAAAATAATCAAAAGTTTTTGTGTTTCTCGACGAATAACTCAACATCACCTAATGTGCTTATATAAAAATGTGCTTATATAAAATAGGTATCATTAGCCTTTCTTTCTTTATAAGTGCATGTCTGGAAAATGTTTATCTGAATGGTGTGCGTGTACAGTAATAGCCATAGCGAAGGGAAGTAAATCTTGAAACCAACTCCTTCGTCACAGATTTCAGTTTTCACCAAGTTTGAAAAACCAAACGGTCCATTTCTTTGTGAATGAAATTCCAAGTTAAATATTTTATCGATAAGCACAGAATTTTTTTACCTCGATCATTTGCGTCATTGTACACGAGGCGGAGAGAGATCCACCTGTAACAAAATTAACCAAACATTTGAGAAAATGTATGAAAACAATTATGAAAAAGTCAAAAACAAATTATCATACTAAATTTGCCAAGTTACAGAAGCAAGATACGACACTTGACATATAGTAATGATGCAACTTCGTTTAGTGGTCCAGTTTTCTCCAGGTAGATGTACCCGTTTGCCAAAACAGGGAAAAAATGCCATATAGCTTTATACACACTTTAGTATAAAACTGTACATTCTTCATCCGTAACCTTTAATAATTACAATCATCTAGTTCCATTTTTGAAAGTCAGGACTTGTTAATCATACATTTATGTGCTCGAATTTACAACACAGTTATTGGAATACGTGTTATTAATAGCGCTGCTGAGAAAATGCATTATACAGCATTTTATTAGGCTATCACAGGATATCTATTGTTAAGTTCCAGAGGGACTAAAAATTGACCTTGTAAGTAGAAAACGTCTAAAACACATGCAACAGACAACGTATTCCAAACAACAAATGCAGCCAAACTGACTGATAAAACGGGTGAGAAAGGGTTTGTTCATATTTTATCCGGGTCCATTTCCACTAGGTGCCAAATTAATATACTTTTGTGGTAATATCGGCAAATCAAGCTTATATCGTATGAATGATCTATCCGAAAGGAAACTTTTCAAACGATAAAAATGATATGCTGTTCAGCTCGTTTTTGAGAAATATTCCCCTATAAAAATCAGGACCGGAGAAATATGTTTACATTCAATAGTACCTGTGCGGCGAGCGTTAGACCGGATATGGTTTTGGGTTCAAGCCTTCTATTGCGTACAATTTAGCCATACGTAGGCTTATTTCGAAAACTATCATTTATTTCTTCTGATAATAATTTCAGCCTATCAGTGAACGTCATTCTTTTAAATATGGTATTTAATATATCACCACACATAGCTTGGTTCCGTAGCTCATGTGACATCAAATTATGTTAAACGCAGATCATACTGAACTTTGTCATCATTAGAAAATGTGACTTAGAACAATATACATGACCATATATTCGGACGAAATATATAGTATATTCTCGTATATTTTTCTATCCATGTTATTTAACATTAATCTATATAACAGACTTTTAACACTTAATAAAACAATTTTTATTTTACGATGATGCCTATAGAAAACAATCTCTGAATTCCCCTTTTTGTTGAAAGTCATTAAGCAACCACATGTCTTGAATGACTGAGTAAATTCTTGTCCACAACTTTGTTTCACTTTTTAAAGTCATCCGTCTTGGAAATAAAATAAACCCCTTTTATCAAATTCAGTAGAAATTCAATGAAATATTTTAATTTTTTTATGGTTCATAAATATATGATTTGCATTATTGCCTAAAACAACCGCACAAATTACAAAAGCAAAAAGTTAATAATCGGACTAATGAGTTTCCGAAAATCTGTCATTTTGTCAGGAAGTCTTCATTTTCATAATTTCCGAATATATTATATATTCTCTTCTTGTAAGATAATTTAGAAAATATCTGAATTTAGCACTTTTAATTTACTATTCGCTGCAATATCATGCAAGTATTAAAAATAATTAGGGCCATGTGATTCAATGGTTAGCAAGCCAGACTCGCGATCAGAAGGGGCAGATTGGAATCATACCATCGGGTTAACCGGGTCGTCTCCCGTTGCGTGGACTTGAGGACCATACAAGTATGAACTTCATGTGTTGCTGTGCCATTAAACAAAAAACTAAAACGAAAAAAATTCTAGCCCCAAAAGATAGCAAGTTATGCTATTGAAAAGGCACAAGTAAAAAAAAATAGGTTTAATTTCTGGACTTCTCTGAACATTACTATTAATCAACATCTTTTTTTGTCCTTCGAAGATATGCATGTCTTCTCTAACCTTTCAATTCATTTATAAAATATAATATAATATTACATTACTTCCATAGGATATAAAAGTTATGTCATATGGAAATTTTGAAATTTAATGGCAATGACAAAGAACTGAAAATGTTGTGAATGTTTCTCTACTTCCCTTGTATTGAGAGCAGAAATCGTGAAATTTTGCACCAAAATAAAAAAGCACTACCTCAGTGATAACAATTTCAAACTAGATATTCGTAAACTATTTGCACATGTCTTAAGTTTAGACATGATTGAGACGTTTTCAAGCAATCGATCAATTGTCGGATAAAAAAATACTTTATGGCTCTGTAACAATATGTCATTTAAAGTATCTTCACAAATGTCGAATAAAAGTTCCTAAATACGTTATCTATAATAGTATATTTACGAGAAAATTTGTTCTTCGAGTTGGCGTGAAACTCATCACATCTTTGAATTATAAAATCGATGTATGAAGCAGAATTGCTTTTATCCATGGAAGTTTAAAATCATTGCCCTTTTCATCTGTCACATAAGATTGATATCAAGTAATCCCCAGTATTACCAGAGTAACTCCGTTGTTAGCATGATCCTTCTTTTTGAGAGTGGAACATTGATGTAAAAGTGATAGATGACTTAACTAAAGGCTTTGCGTTTGATAAGGTTAGCAAAGGTTGTGTTTAGGCAGTCAAATTAATGGGGATAATAACCATATAGTTTTCTAAAATATCACTTTGAGTTCAAAGCCTAATTCAAGATATACGTCCGCCAGATGTTATCAACCGTCTTTTAATAGAGGTTGTTACTGCGGAATGACCCATGTTGTTGGGAGTTAATATTATTGATATTTTCCATTACTAAGTTAGTTGCCTCTTGGTGCCCTAATGTAGGTCAAAGTTCATTTACGGCTATCCTTTGAAGCACAGGTAAGGAAGTTTATTGTCAGTTAATATTTCTAGTCATTGTATTTTAATTTAAAAAGGTGTTGCATACGACAATGACTGTTGAATTATTCATCATTCATTTTAAATTTTTTCCCCATAGATATCGACCATATATAACGGAGCTCTATGTCACCTTAATACGCGGTATTATTCTGCGTGTACTTTTTTTGGCATAAGATGCATTTAAACAGCACTCTCTCCTATATGAAATGATTTTCTTTTCCAGTTTAAGTAGCATCATACTTTGTTATTAAAAATGTTATTTTCCTATTTATCAGGTTGTTATCTATATCTAGTGCTTTAACTTTTTAAAATATATGCTTATCGTCGTACATAGAAAAGTGTGAACACAATTATACATGTATTTAAAAGAATCATTTTAAGTTCCCTTTTCTTTACCGTATACATTTGTGGCAATATCATTTGGTAAATTTACCTTGTTGATTGTACATAACTTCAGAAGACAATGAAAGAGACACAGCATATTGCAACTATGAGAACCAGTCTACACTTTCATCACCTAATTATGCACAGCATATTGCAACTATGAGAACCAGTCTACACCTTCATGACCTAGTTATGGTCTTCGTTTATTGTACAAGTTCTTATGACCATTACAAAGAAGATACATGTATTGATTTAAATGGCGTTTATGTCCTGATCCATACTTAAGTTTTCTTGCAGATACCTCTTACTATTCGTACATCCAACAGCCAAGTTTGTGTCTCATTCAAAGTTGATCCCGCTTGATTTAATCTTGGAATACAATGCACCTAAATCCAAACTCTCTACATTTATCAGCCTTAGCTGTCTTTATGTCCCTTTATAAAGGGCTTGTATAATGCGCCTATGAGACTCACTGTCCAGTCTCATTTATGCCGGCATGTGCTACTCTGACGTCTTGCCCGGTTTTCACTCAGTTTTAATTTAATACGATCCTAGTCCTACTATTTGTTATGAATACCAATCATCTTGGAACCCGTTCGTGGGCTGCTATCAGTGTTTATGTGTGTAGTAGTAGTAGCAATAGTAGCAGTGGTTGTGTTTTACGGCACCACATTACAAATGTGGCTATGTCAAGGTAAAGTTAAAAAAATGTGAAAATGAACTGCACAAAACTTAGGAAGATAAATCCTTCCAAATAAATTGGAAATATTAAGTACAACAAGATAAAATATAAAACGTAAAGATGTTAAAATTCTTAAAAATGTATGTAAAACAAAAGATAAAGGTAACACATGTAAAATCCTTAAAACATTATTAAACTTTGTTGTATAAACCGCATTCCCTTTAAAAGTCCAAGATTTTCTCGGGTAGTTCATCCTCATACAATTTTTTCCAGCAGTCCACGTCAAAATATTTCTGTTTCACAAGGTGGAAATTGACACTCTTGACAAGAATGTGCTCCACTGTCAGTGGACACTGGCAATGGCAGCTCCAACTCTTGTCTCCATCTTTCGAACCGTCTGTATACAGGCACGTATGGCTACAATAGGAAGCTCTAATTTCATTGAATTTACTCTGAAAAAGGAGAGGATTTGTTGGAGACTTTTGAATTTGCAAAGGTCAAATATTATTTTGGAAGGTTTTGATAACTACGGTGGTGATTGGGGAATACATAATTTAGCAATATTTCCAACACTGACATTTGCTGTTTCCATGCGAGGACGAACTCATATGCCAAAAACTGGAATGAAGTTTGGTTTCTGAAAGTTATAAAGTTTGGTATTTGGACCCAAACACTACATCACATACGGGGTTAGATGGATTAAAAAATAGTTTGGTAGCATAGTGAAGAGTCAATTTCAATCGTATGAAATAAAATGATGGTTCATTTGACTCAGCGTAGAGGCTTTCTGAAGAGGAAGTTCTAAATGCACGCAGACAGACTCTAAGTCCCTGATTGTGTATCGGGTCAAGCATCTGCAGATACAATTTACAAGCTGATCCGCACACAATCGAGGCATAGTAAAGTTTCGATCTTACTAATGATCTGTATAACTGGAGCAAGATCTTCCTATCTGCTCCCAAACGTATGTTTGCCACGACTCGTATTAAATCCAGGGCTTTTCGACATTTGTCCTTGAGGTATCTAAATTGTGGAGGAAAGGTTAGTTTAACGGGCAAAAAAACCCTAAAAATGTGGTCTCCGCCACAAAAGGAATAAGACAACCGTCAAGACAGAGTTTTGGATATCATGAATACGATGTAATTGGCAGAAGATATCAGAGGATGAAGCAAGATATTAAAGCAAATTTTGGTATTTAAACTGACAATGTTCCATATCTCATAACTAGACTTTGAAAAGTGTCTCCTATATATTCCTTGAAAACAATTTTGCTTCGTTGTTTTTCGTGGTTTTAAAGGCACTTTTAACATAATATTGGCTATATCATGCTGAGGGAATGGAAGATAAATGCCTTTCCCTAGGACATACCGAGACAGTCGACCCGGTCTGACCAGGACGGGTATGAACCTGCGAGCCTTGGATTACAAGTCCCACGCTCTACCAACTGAGCTACCGCGGACCCCCATTTAAGACAAACATCCTTGCTAATATGCATGGTATAGGCAAAGAAGCAAGAACAATAATTTGCTTTTAACTGTTGTTACTCTATGATTCTGGTATGCATTCATCCAGTTGCATGAATATTTAAATGGCGGTGGTCGTAATACCAAGAATACTGAATTTAAAAAGAAACATAACAGACCAGCATCTTCATGCTGGTCAGACTTGATACCTTACCTAAATTCCTTTAGAAATTAAAGTGGAAAGTATTATGAAATATCATGCCTTTTCAACAATTCCTTGAGGCAGAAATAAAATTATTGGTTCGAATTGGGAGCTTGATTCAATATAATGTTTAGTGTGTAAACCACGCCACCTACATCCTAAAAAAGCTTCCACCTACATCAATTGGCGCCACCTACATCGTAAAGGCATAATCTTCGAATTATCAAATTTAGAAATCGTCCATTTAGCATGGTGACATCAACTTGTTTAAAGTCGTTACAATACAGATGTACGTGCATAAGTAACGCTTGTTTGTGTATCTGGTTTGTAATATATTTGTGAGTCTCGGGTCCTTGGATGATATACAATGATATTGTGTGCATTCTTCCCAGAACATATCGCAGACATACCAAAATAGAAATAATTGAAACCTAAAAGGTTAAAGACATTCAAAAGACATCGCTGCTTGGCCTGCTCATAATTCTGCTTCCAAACATTAAAGAGAAAAATGACATGATTAGATAGATATCTGAAACTCAATATAGATGCTCGAGACACTGATCATTTTGCTGTCAGACATTTCATATCTTCAGGTTAATGATGATGTTGTCATTTCATCAGCTGTGCAATTTTGTTATAGAATTGATCATATGGTAGACATATTTGTAGCTCGAGGATTTTCTTCTGTAAAATGTCTGCGCACATTTTCCCTTGTAACCTGATTTAATTCCTGTAAATGTATTTGATACTCGGGCGAATTGTGACGCCAACATCCCCACGAGAAGCTTGACAAGATAATGTTATCAGATGATGTTTTCCACAGCCCACCCCCACCCAAAAAAAAAAAAAAAAAAAAAAAAAAAAAAAAAAAAAAAAAAAAACACGCGCTCCGCCTTAAGTGATCTCCGAACTTAATAATTTATACAATCAACGTCTCTAATGTTTTGGGTACGATTTGCATGATGATATGAGAAACAAAAACATGTTCCTTCGCACGACGATTATAAAACCACAAATGATATTGTCTGCTTTTCTTGTTATCTCTGTATCCAATAACCTCGAGTTATTCGTATATACCTTGACTTTCAAACTTATAAAAAGCTGTATGCAAGAATATTTGCAATTATTTATCAAATTGTCAAATATTTTATATATTTCTTTATTTCACTTAACATATGGTTATTTCTCTCATAACGTCTTTGCAAAACTATTTCTAAAGAGGTTTATAATGCGTCTGTATGATTCATATTTAGATCTGTTGTTGGATATCTACTGACACTTTTGGACCGTTAGTTAACTTTAAGTAGTAAAGACTTGTTTAGTCGTGGGCTGCTCCCGTGCACAACAAATAAAACAAAATGAACTGATTTATTAATTTAAGTGCCGGCTCTATCAATAGCCACCCACCCATTGCTGGATTATTTTCATTACCATATCAACAACAGCTTAGTACTCCTTGCACGAGATCATAACTGGAAAACTTCTTCAACATAAAAAAAAATAAAAAAATATCTAGACCTTACTATTTGATCATTTCTTTTACTACTGGTTTTCATGGATTTGGTCCAGAAACTACACCAGAATCCTTAGATACCTTACTACTGAAACAAATTCTATCCTTATTCCAGCGTTGTAGTTGTACAATTTACCTTAATGCTCATTATAAACTACAGACCGATGTATACTGTGTAATTAGCATGCGAACAAATCTAAATTCCGAAATCGTTTTTGCCCAGTAACATAACTTTACCCAGTAACATAACTTTACCCAGTCAACATAATTTTACCCAGTAACATAACTTTACCCAATCAACATAACTTTACCCAGTAACATAACTTTACCCAGTAACATAACTTTACCCAGTCAACATAACTTGAGTTAAAAGGATTGCACCAGTATTTCTCGTTCAGATTGAGAGCATAAACAAATTTAAATTACTCTGTGTTAATTGGTCAACCAGATAGGTAGTAATTCAAGAGATCTGTATAGAAATGGATATATATATATATATATATATATATATATATATATATATATATATATATATATATATATATTAAATCGGGCGACCTACATGCGCCAATGTGGGCCATGCCGGCGTTTACTGTCTATTGTCAATTTATAAGATTTGTTTTTAGTATTGTGTGTGGCTTTCTTATCATAGTTGATACAGACGAAAAGCGATTTATATATGGCAGTATTAAAACACGCAAAGTGAAAAGAATATCAAATATTTCACAACGAATTTGTGGAAAGTTCTAGGCATGTATAGTGACGTCAACACAGCAAAATCCGCCTTGCTGGATAACTGGTGAAGAAAAGAATTGCATGAAAGCGTTATGCAATTCTTGCACACAGCAAGTCACTATGTGGACCAGAGACAACCTTGACCAGGCTTTTTTTTTTGGCAGGGTAAACAAGAGTTATGAAAACCTACATCAAAAATTGGTATTTGTTGGAAGATGTAATAAATATATCTTCAAATGTCATTGGCATGTACATTCTTACAGACACAAAGTCTATATAGGATTGGGGTAGATACAGTTGGTCAGCTGTTTACTTTGACAATTAAGACTTAAGGTTGAATCCCATAGATTTAAGTACCAGCTAAAATTAATTTATTTTATTTTTCATGAGTTACTGTGTTCTTGAGCCATACCTACATTTACACTTCCTCATACCGGACACTTGTTTAGAGTGAAGAACCACTCATTTCAGAGACCTGTTTATACTGCCGATAGCAGACACATGTTTGAGTGAATGCCTGATCACAACTAACAAAACTAAATTATAATTTTAAATAAATGCAAACTACTTTATTCTATGAATTCACATTTTTTCTTACACTGATCACATACTTATTTTTCTTGTTGTCTTTCCATACAAAAACAAACGCTATACCTTTATTAGTTCTGTCCATCTAGCACACATTTTAGAGATAGTAGTATATATATGTGTGTGCATATATATATATATATATATATATATATATATATATATATATATATATATATATATATATATATTGCTAGTTAAAAAATAGCGATGACGACTTCGATACTTGATTTACCAATTCCACAGAAAGTTATAAAAACTTGATGTAAGTAAGTATTAAACAAAAAAAAAGGGACTTTCGACATATGACTAAGCAAAATGTAAACAGAGTTATCACTTAAAGACTTACAGATACTTTTAGAAGAAACGTAAACGGGTCCTAATTTCACTGTGGTAACAATTAAAACATGTATGAATGTTTCCGCCATGCTAAACCATCCCTGGAAAGTCATAATTAGGGAAAATTGGGCATTTTTGTTCTGCCCACAAAGGATGGAGAGATGGTTAAATACAGGGAATTTAATCATGGAAAAAGACCCATGAACATAATGAACAGAAGTAAAATAGATCATATATATATATATATATATATATATATATATATATATATATATATATATCATATCATATCATATAAACGAACTTTTGTTTGACATTCTACATACCCAATTTGGACGTGAAATAAGTGAAAGCACAATATGGATGTTTGATAGGATTGAAAATTTAACATTGCATGTAGTTGGATATCAATGGGTTTCAAGCGATACTAGGAGCTCACATGGAGATTTGCCCAAATGTGTAAAAAATGAAAAGGATTGCGTCAACGAGAAGAATATTAACGATAAATATTTTTTTTTTTGTTTTTTTATGCAGTTGAATCTGTGTTAAAGGCAGCAAGTGATCATATAGATAGACCATCAAATTAGACGTTGCTTAGATACAGTCACTGTAGATAGACCATCAAATTAGACGTTGCTTAGATACAGTCACTGTAGATAGACCATCAAATTAGACGTTGCTTAGATACAGTCACTGTAGATAGACCATCAAATTAGACGTTGCTTAGGTACAGTCACTGTAGATAGACCATCAAATTAGACGTTGGTTAGATACAGTCACTGTAGATAGACCATCAAATTAGATGTTGCTTAGTTACAGTCACTGGTTTGACAGATACCCAATAACAATACAGTGCATTAAAAAATTGAACTCTAACATAACGTCTCCCTAAATGTATATGAAATAGTTGAAGATAAGACATTAGAGTAGATACAGCGAAAAAATAAATAAATGAATAAAAATTAGCATGTTGACGTGTTGCTTGTATTTGATGAAATGAAAACATACTATTACGTTGGTATACAAGATTGATCCAGATTGGCATTATCACTAGTAATGCAAACGCGATGAAAAGAAATACATCTGTACAAAACGCGTGTATTTCTCAGTGTAGGAGAAAAGTTTATCAGATCACAGAAGACTATGTTATAGTGTAGAGAACTCGATATATATCATTCGTGAAAAGGGATCTCAAATTCAGAAACTATCATCATACACAGAAAGTTCCTTGTGTCGCTTATTGCGACTTTAGCAACAAAATGGTAATGATGTTACAAATAAAATCAATTGATCATGGACAGTGTAAACACCTAAACATATACCATCAGGGTTTTATATATACGTCAATGCAATGTACAAAAGCTACAGGTCAATAATTTCAGAGGTACTGATTGAATACAAGTGTTTTATAACTTGCTGGGTAGGATATCGATACTAGTCTACACCTAACTCAAACAAAATCTATCGTATTTATAGATAAAGACGAGACGCATTTTAACTCCACGAGTACGTGAGATATGTGTGAGAGAGAAATATTCAGCACCGGAAGTGTACGGACGTTCCTTCATAAATATCTTTGTTGCAGAGCACCAACGCTATTCTCCACCTCTAAAGATAAAGTTCGCGATCGTGATCACATAACAACCAATTACAGATATCATTTCCATAGAGACTGTAATTTTAATTTGAGATACCCAAAATACATCTTAATAACTTGTCTCGTTATGATGGCCATCTGTTCATCAAGCCGTTTTTTAAAAAATGATGCAGATGTTTTGTGATCTTGTAACTGCACGCCCGGACAGGCGGTAGCACATGATACGCACCTTTTCCTAGGACACTGCGAGGATAATTAGACCTTTGATATCTATTTTACACCATCTCGGCGAGCTAACTTTGGCGTATGTATATTTTCAAATATACATGAGGCTATGTATGCCCTTTGTTGGGACACTAATTAATATTCTGATAATAATTCATGGCTTATATTTCTCACAATGATAGAACTATTATTTAAAAATATCTCCCGCATGTTTAGATTTGAGAAACATATAGAGTAAAATCATGAAAAAATGAATTAATATGCAGTTTTATTGAAACATTACAGTGTAAGATCATTGAAGATTATGATACATGAAAGTTTATGTAAAATTAATTACTGAAATATATATTTTCATGTGTTGAAGTTTCGCTGTTAGTAAAAGATAATGTCAATTCTCCACTCATTGAATCATTCTGGATGGATCTATCGTACCATAACTTAAACAACTTTCCTTTGAAGATGGTTGTCACTTATATCCAAAAACAAAAGAAGTAAAAGAGAGAAAATGTGGTAAGGGTTTGCATACTTATATGCGAACAGCGTTGCCAACATCCGTTTAACCAGTGTTTGATTGTTCTTTTCTTTTCTTTTTTCTTATATGCTCTATGCATCTTGCATTCAAGTTGAGAAAATGTGCAAATTGTTACTGAAATATGACAATATGTAAAATATGTAAAACCCACTCGTGGATTATAATATAGTTCGCATATGTAGGGACAATCCATATGTCTGTGGTGTACACCATTAAACTTTACCACATAAAATATAAAATGCAATTACCATGTACAACCCATATATGCGTGGCGTACACCATCAAACTTTACCACATAAAATATAAAATACTGTTATCATGTACAATCGATATATGTGTGGCGTACACAATCAAACTTTACCACATACAATATAAAATGCAATTACCATGTACAATCCAGATGTGTGTGGTATACACCATCAAACTTTACCAAATATATATGTGGCGTACACCATTAAACTTTACCACATACAATATAAAATACTATTCCCATATACAATCCAGATGTGTGTGGCATACATCATCCAACCTTACCACATACAATATAAAATACTATTACCATGTACATTACAATATACAATGCTATTACCATGTACATTACGTATTACAATATACAATGCTATTCCCATGTACATTACGTAATACAATATGAAATGCTAGTCCCATGTACATTACGTAATACAATATAAAATACTATTACCATGTACATCACGTAATATACAATGCTATTACCATGTGCATTACGTAATACAATATAAAGTGCTATAACCATGTAAATTACGTAATACAATATAAAATACTATTACCATGTACATCACGTAATACTATATAAAATAATATTCCCATGTACATTACGTAATACAATATAAAGTACTATTCCCATGTACATTACATAATATACAATGCTATTACCATGTACATTACGTAATACAATATAAAATGCTATTCCCATGTACATTACATAATACAATATAAAATGCTATAACCATGTACATTACGTAATACAATATACAATGCTATTACCATGTACATTACGTAATACAATATAAAACGCTATTACCATGTACATTACGTAATACAATATACAATGCTAGTCCCATGTACATTACGTAATACAATATACAATGCTTTACCATGTACATTACGTAATACAATATAAAATACTATTACCATGTACATTACATAATACAATATGAAATACTATTCCCATGTACATTACGTAATACAATATAAAATACAATTACCATGTACATTACGTAATACAATGTACAATGCTATTCCCATGTACATTACGTAATACAATATGAAATGCTAGTTCCATGTACATTACGTAATACAATATAAAGTGCTATTCCCATGTACATTACATAATGATTAATGCCTGATAATATTTAAATTCCAATAACGTTGTTTGTTGTTCTTTATATTCAGAAACACTTATATAAATTATACTTGCAACAAAGATGACACGATACTTAGGTAATAACAACAGAATATATTCAATTAGTATAGCAGTGACTATGTGTTGATAATAGTATCATTTATTTCGGTAATATCAAGGTAGCCATGACCTCAGTATAGTGAAGTTGGGGATTTTAATGCTTTTTTATATAGTATTTGCTGAGTAAGGCATGAATATATATATCTCTGTTGCACCAAAAGACCTATATATCATTTAACTCAAATTGCCGCTTCACTTCAATTTCATTTTAATTCTCTTGAACGTTCTGTAATTCTTCTTTCGATTTTATGTTTCACTCAAGCCATTAAACATGATTTAAGCTGAACATTCAAAATTCTTATATGCATGGGCCGCTTTTGAACATAAAAAGCACAGTTTCAAAAGAATAAAGTATAGCTGCTGTATGTACGAGAAAAACTCAATCTGTGATTAGATGAAAATTGGGGTAATGCTTATGATAAAACATGACAACGATATAAAGAAAAATGAGGAGGAGAAATAATGAAAGAAACTATTCTTTGGTAAAGCCAACCATTAACAGTGACGCTAAATAAACCAGTTCTATCCACTCCATGTCATCCTATTTGTTTCCGCTTTAAAAACACACTTTGCTGCACAGACTCAGATATTACACATTTTTAAACTGAAACCAGGCCGTACTGGGGGGGGGGGGGGATTCTCGGTCTAGTCAGTGTCCGAGCAAATTCTGCCAAATTTCTGTATGGCATTTCATATTAATAACAACATTGTTTTATTCTTGCATGAATTTGTTTTAGAAATGTTAGTCGCGGATATAGCATGAACCTAGGTGTCTTTAGTAAATATCTCTAACAAATAAAAATTTCATAAGACGGTAGATAGCTACTTCATTATATTTATATGTATTGGATCCCAATTAAATGCATATGACGGTCTTTGTCAAATGATTTTGCAAGGAAATTGTTAGGATTATTTATAGTAACTATACATCAGTTACATTTCCTTCAAATAGCGCTTTATTTATAATATTAATGCATGATATCATTACAAATATCTATCAGATTTTCTCAAGGGTTATTTTTTTTTTCCTCGTATAAAATTTCCATTTCCACGACCCCCAACGTATAAACTTTAAATATATGGTTATTTTTTGTCATTAGGTTTTACCTATGTACTATAAGTAATTTTTCCTTAATGTTTGTCTCGTCCGTAAAAATAAACTGTACATCCTGTAATTGTTTACTTAGATGTATCTTATAATGGTTTATTTTGTCTATTTTCTTTATGCTAGCCGTATAAATCAGATGAATCAGGCAAAACTGAACTTCTGTGACCCATCAATTTTCTTTAATTTTGGAGTATTTTACTGTCATTGCATGTTCTCAATGGATGCGTTATTTCTTTTGGTTTTGCGTCTCCTTTAATTTTACCTTGAACGTTTTATATATGAACGATTCCAGTTGAAGAAAACGTGTTACAGTGACCTTAATAATAGATTTATAATACATTCGAACGTCTTACAGTGACCATTAATAATAGATTTATAATACATTCGAACGTGTTACAGTGACCTTAATAATAGATTTATAATACATTCGAACGTCTTACAGTGAGCTTAATAATAGATTTATAATACATTCGAACGTGTTACAGTGAGCTTAATAATAGATTTATAATACATTCGAACGTGTTACAGTGACCATTAATAATAGATTTATAATACATTCGAACGTGTTACAGTGACCATTAATAATAGATTTATAATACATTCGAACGTGTTACAGTGACAATTAATAATAGATTTATAATACATTCGAACGTGTTACAGTGACCATTAATAATAGATTTATAATACATTCGAACGTCTTACAGTGACCATTAATAATAGATTTATAATACATTCGAACTCGCTTACTTTTCTATTAATTGATTTTTGTTTTAAAACATTGTACTACATGTTTCACTGAAGCAAGTTTCTAGCCTTCTTTCGCAACATGAATTAATTGTTTGCTCACAAGACAAAAATTCCATAGCTATTCTTTGTTATTTACTCTCATCATTTATTTTCTAGTTCCTAAATTGTTGACTGTATTTCATCGGGTATATAATAAGCACTATGGTGCATTTTGTATACACAACCACACGGAGGAAGTGTAACTGACAAATTTTGTATATACACAACCACACGGAGGAAGTGGTACTGCCAAATTTTGTATATACACAACCACACGGAGGAAGTGGCACTGCCAAATTTTGTATATACACAACCACACGGAGGAAGTGGTACTGCCAAATTTTGTATATACACAACCACACGGAGGAAGTGGTACTGCCAAATTTTGTATATACACAACCACACGGAGGAAGTGGCACTGACAAATTTTGTATATACACAACCACTGGGAGGAAATGGTACTTCCAAACTTTGTATATACACAACTACAGGGAGGAAGTGGTACTGACAAATTTTGTATATACACAACCACTGGGAGGAAGTGGTACTGCCAAATTTTGTATATACACAACCACTGGGAGGAAATGGTACTTCCAAATTTTGTATATACACAACCTCTGGGAGGAAGTGGTACTTCCAAATTTTGTATATACACAACCACTGGGAGGAAATGGTACTTCCAAATTTTGTATATACACAACCTCTGGGAGGAAGTGGTACTGCCAAATATTTTATTTCTTAGAGTAGGAAATATAAATATGATACTGTAGTCAGGATATGTTTTCACTAAAAGTTCTTCGTACTTTGATTTTTGTTGGAAGAAACACAGTGACATGTCTGATATTACGATTTTAAAATTTCAATTGGTAGGTTCTGGGATGGACAGGTATAGGAAGTCTTGATGAAAGTTTTGATTGCTGGTAAACACGGACTCTATTATATTATTTTTGACAATTAATTAAATGTAATCGTAACTAGAAATCCTACATCATCCTCTGCGTTGACATTCAGTCAATACCCTGAAGTAAAAATAGCTTCTCATCTTCTCTGACTTGGTTCGTTTACATTTCATTTACTAACTTCCTAATATGCCTAGTGTGTGATGAAAACAGCCGGATGTAATCACCCACGTTTACATTTGCATGCATATTTCAGCCGTGATTATTGGCAATTATGGACAACAGTTGCATCTCGCTGGCATTAAGTTTAAAAGCTACCTACATTTTCATAAAATGTTTTTCCATAAGACAATGATTCCAAATAGCCAGCGATGAACAGTATATACGCCGTAATAGTATATACGCAGTAACAGTATATACGCCGTAATAGTTTTGCTGCTGGCGGCAATTTCCGCCAAGTGGGACTTGTTTCCTGAAAGTTTTACACTGAACTATTTTTTTTCTGTGAAGAAGCTGCTATCAAAGACAAATAGGCAAGAGAAAATATTGATTTGTTAACTCCATGTCGTTAGATGCACCCTTCAATGTCTACAACAAAAGATGAATCTGCAAATTGTATCAGAGGAAGGTGTCGTCCTCGAAACCTCATAACCTGATAAAAGAGACACCATGTCTGCCTACATACATTTTAATCAAGCAAAGATGTTGCTTTGTTGAATATTCATTATTAGTTTTATCAGAAAATATGCTTTCTCTGCACAAAGAAAGGATGACAACCTGATATATTAATGAAAAAGGAAAAGATTTTCTCTGAGCGATTTGAATACGTGAAATATATAGACTAAACGTTGCGTATTGCGTTGTCCGTCTCCTAAAATACACATGTGTCATATTTAGTTTTCAAATCTACCCTATTACTACTATTACCAATTTAGGTTATTACATTCATCACGAAAAGGCGATTATTATGTGATAAGTGTTACTCTGCATCAGATCTTTGACTCAGGTTTAATCACTTCAGCTCAAACAAACCTTGCTTCCCTGGCAGAAAACAAGCAAAAGAGTTTCACTTTATAACCTGAACTCAGTGACGCAGCAGAGTAGAATCTGAGAAATACCTATTTGGAGTGATTTATATTAGTTTGATCTGTCAAGAGAGGGACGTGTAATTGTTACAATAATATATTACAGATTATAAAACTGCAACATACTTTATAAGAACAGACACGGAAGAGTACTTGTTGTGATTATTAATGCCATGATTTAATTAATCAGGTTATCCTTTTCGTGTTCAAGTTTGATAAAAATCAAATTTACGAGCTCCACAAATTCGACTCTGCGGCAATATTCATTGCATCGATAACAAATTATACGCGATGCAGAAATAAGATTGTCGCTCGCGTTAGGAAAAAGCCTGTTGAGATATTTGGCCACTACAATCCAAGCTGTGTAATGACAGTGGTCTTTCTATGTCTTCAAGAATTTGTGGAAAAGTCGAATAATGGTTGAATAAAATATAAAAAATATTATATTAATTCGATCTTATAAAGATACTCACGCTACAACATAAAAATGACTCAATCTCGTTCTCTCCTTCCAAAATTTTTTTTGATATTCACAGTGATGTCTGTTTGTATTGAGTATTCCTCTTCCAATATCAGTCATCGCACTTACACTCATACAGGAAAGACTAGGAAATATTATTCGTACATTAACCTGAAAATATATATGTAGATTAGAGGAAGATACCGGTACAGGTCATCCAGGGTAGGCTGTATTGGTGTCTTCTTGAAAAAGACACTGAGCTCCCATTTTCTTGGTCATGATAAAGCAAATAATGTGTTTCAAACAATGCCGTAGCAAAAAATAAAAAAAAAATTATAAAAAAACTAGGTTAATTGAATAGTCAATGAACATCTCAACTGAATATTTAGCAATAAATGAGCATAGTCAGTTGCTCTAAAATGATTAATGCGGCAGAAAGGTAGAAAGCTGAGCTAGATTTGAATTAACACGTTTTCCCTGATAACGGCATAATGCCACGTACTCTGCAACTACGTGAATACCGTAGACAACCCGTCAATATCGTCTCACGGACGTATGCCTCACTTCAGTGGCGTACTAAGGGTAAATGGCGCCCGGGACGACGATGATGACACAAAGGGCCAGAATACAAGCCCCGAATTTTGTATTAGCTGTTTTGGCGCTCCAAGACCTCTGGCGCCCGGGGCAACGGCCCCGTCCGCAACCCCACCCCCACCCCATGTTAGTATGCTACTGCTACACTTCAATAAAGGCGGACCTCAATATTTAACTGACTCTAATCTATTCAGAATAAAATAAGCGCCAGCATATTTTAAGGAACATTTGGCTGATGATGGATGAAATGTTATTCACCAATATCGAGACCATTTGTCCTTTTGATTGTCAATTCCATTAATGCACAGACAATGGCTTATCATCTAGGCTACGGAAAAATAGCACCACGGAAGAGAGTCAAAAAAGTTTCTCACGCCTCCAAAAATAAGTTTCTGTACAAAGGCTACCCTGAATTCTGACCAAAGACCTGTATCGCTGGATATGAGTGCATGTAACATGATATGTTGACACACACTTAGAGACGACTCCACTTATTTGCATAATTCGCTTATTTGCATAATATCTCCATGCATAGATTCTTTTCTTCGTCTCAGTCTACAGATAAATTCGATTAACTGCATATTGGTTTAATGCAGAATCCGCATTTATTCATAGATTTGTGTTCGTAAATTGCCTCCAGTCATCCTTTAATTGCATAATTACAGACGATAGAACGCTTACTGGAACAAAACACCCGAACGTGGCTAGCAGAATTCACATTCGCGTGTACTAGCAAGCAGGCGCGGCTACTCACCTTTTATATAACACGACTAAAATAACACAATTATACAGAGAAGGTTAGTACGTCAAATGCCTATTTACATTGATGATCTTGAGTGTAACTAGTTCATTATCATCTCACGTAAAATTTCCGTAGTACCGTATCCATGGAATAAAAGTACCAAATATATCAGAAGAGAAAAAAAAATGTTTTGACATGCAGCTGACTGCAATCAACTTTATTTCTGATCAATATATCTTCGCACACTTACAAAAAGAGTATGAATCCTTTCGGAAAGCGTTGTGTTCGCAATGAACCACTTCAAAACATATATAATATTAGTAGGAAACTGGAGAGGGAATCCCCCAGGCCTCCGCCTTCCCCCGAGTATATACAAGAAACAGTAAAAGCTTTAGGCATTTTTATGGTACAAACGAATAGTTAAAAAAAAAAAAATACAAACATATCCTAAACAAAATGAAAATGAATATAAATCTCTGGAAAGATCAAAACCCTAGCAAAATACATAAACTACAAATAATAAACACATACATCCTTAGTCAATTGTGGCATGTATTAAATACTACTAACCTATCCAAAGCTATGTTAGATGAAATAGAAATATTAGTAATATACTTTATTCGGGAGGGAATTCATCATATTAATAAAGGAACATTAATCAAAGATAAAGAAAAGGGAGATTTTAACATTGTCAGAAATAGGAACAAATTGAGAGAAATTTGAAAATTAAAATAAATTATACAGAATATTTATATATCCACACGATGCATGGTTAATAGAGGAAGTAGCGAAGAAGAAAAATATAATTCTCTTAATACCAATATTGATTAAATGTTACAATGGTCAATTTACAAAGAAACCTTTAATTTTAGAATGTAAATTGTATCAAAAGGAAAGTGAAGAAGTAAAGTTAGAAAAAGATAACTTATTGTATCTGAGCAATATCAGAAATGGAATAGTATATAGGAATTTAACGAAAATAATTGCTAAAATCATAGATACAAATTGGAGGAATTTCAAATAATTTGAGAATTGATAAAACATACATATATATGCCAAGAAATAATATTAGTATACCTTTTTCAGAAATATACATATATTTAGATGTTATTCCCTCGTTTACTAAATCGAAAAAAAGGACTCTGATCCCCTGAGACGGTGGAGGAACGAAATACAACCACTGGGATGAGGCGAAGAGGTTGGTTATATCACTCCCATTAGAGGAGATCATGCGCTTAGCCGAGGTAACCCCCACCCTCACATTCTAGAAAATTCCATCCCCGATTAGAGATGACCAAGTCCAATCACAATGTAGACGTATTCATCCAAATAAAGGAAAAATGTTGGTATAATATCAATATACACGATAACTTCTCTCCCATTGGAGGGAGAGAAGGAGGAAAAGCATACGATATATCTTTCAGGAATAGATAAGGCTACAGAAGAAATCTAACAATATATAACACAAAACATATAAGACTCACAATCGCTAATATACGACTAACACAAAACATATAAGACTCACAATCGCTAATATACGATTAACACAAAACATATAAGACTCACAATCGCTAATATACGACTAACACAAAACATATACGACTGACAATCGCTAATATACGACTAACACACAACATATACGACTGACAATCGCTAATATACGACTAACACAAAACATATACGACTCACAATCGCTAATATACGACTAACACAAAACATATAAGACTCACAATCGCTAATATACGACTAACACAAAACATATAAGACTCACAATCGCTAATATACGACTAACACAAAAAATAAGTAATAGGTCTCGATGTAAAGCAATAAAACAAGGAGTTATGCCCCTGATGTAAGTGATGATGCTGGCTATGCTCTCAAGGCGTTTCGTGAGGTAGACAGATTTACACAGCAGTCTGGGAAAATAAGGGCATAACAAAAATATACACAACACAACGGGGAAAAAGGGCATAACAAAAATATACACAACACAACAGGGAAAAAGGGCATAACAAAAATATACACGACACAACAGAGAAAAAGAGCATAACAAAAATATACAAAACACAACAGGGAAAAAGAGCATAACAAAAATATACACAACACAACGGGGAAAAAGGGCATAACAAAAATATACACAACACAACGGGGAAAAGGGCATAACAAACATATACACAACACAACAGGGAAAAAAGGCATAGCAAAAATATACACGACACAACAGAGAAAAAGGGCATAACAAAATTATACAAAACACAACAGGGAAAAAGGGCATAACAAAAATATATACGACACAACAGAGAACAAGGGCATAACAAAAATATACACGACACAACAGGGAAACGGGTGAAACATAAACATATACAAACAATTGTGAGTCAAAAATACACATATCATACAGACACTCAGCAAAAGAAAGAATTTTTCCAATTTTCTCAAATAACTCCTTGGGGTTTTTTTGTTGGGGGTCGGGGTGGGGGTGGGGGTCTCTTTTTGATCTCATAGATAGGGTTGATAAATACAAAACGCAAAACATTTGACTTCAGGAAAGGCCAGTCCTGGCAACTACACATATTAAGGGTTAAATATCACATGTACAACAATGCAATACAAACACATGCATTCATGGAAAGGACAACAAATAATCAATATCTAACAAGGATCACAAAAGTCGTTCAAATTGGGAGAGGAAACCAGCCTAACGGCGCAGTGCCTGAGGAGGGGAGTACGAGCCTGTATTGAAATATAATTTAGGTCTGGGAACGGTAGGAATGGACACCAGGTAACGGGAATCTAAACAAGTACTAAAAAGTATAATGAACCCCATTCCAAGTTATATTTTATTTTCCTCAAAATGTGTATTTTGATTTTGTTATATAAAAAAAATGAATAAATAAATACCCACAATGCAGATGGGGTGGGGCGGGTGGGAGGAAACATACAGATATAAACGTCATTTTGACTTTTGGACAAAGGGGGAGGGGGTTACCTCTTAGGCCTTCCAGTTTTCAATATCTGGAGGTCTGGAAGTGTCCACACACACACACACACACACACACACACACACACACACACACACACGCGCACACACACACATATACAATTAGAAGGTGTAAGAGGAAATTATTTATCACTTGGTGAAAAAGTAGAAGTCATTAAATTAATTGATCAGAATATTTCACAGAGTGAAGTAGCTAAAACAAAACGAAGTGTTCTCAGTCTCAAATTTCTTGGATTTTAGCTGCAAAGTCTAAAATTCTATTGCATGAAGAAATGCTTACTGGTTTCTATCCCACCGCAGGAACAAAATGGGGTATCAACAAGTTGAACGCATTAAAGATGAGCTTTTAACGAGCTTACATTGTGTCGCAATCTAGTATGGATAATGTTTAGGGCTCAATGTTTAAAACTAGGCATATTGTTGGCTTTGATAATTGGGCATAAACACTTTTTCAAAGCACTGTAAGACATGTTACACAAGGCCACTGTTAAGGGTAAAAGAGATGATTTGGTGGAATTTAGCCTGAAATTACAAGTGGCTATATTATTTGGATGTCGGAGGTTATAATTTCTTTGTTCGGACACAGGCTGAGGGAGTAACTCAAACAGATAGTCCGGCGTTTGCCTCGTTTTAATATTGTAAAGAGTCAATAACTTTTGTCTCTTTCGTCTAGACTCGAGACTTTCCCACCCTGTTTCAAAATAGAGAGAATTCCTACTAGAGCATTTTGGAAGTCCTATAACTATTCTTGCCGCTTCAAGCCGTATTTTTTCAATTTTTTCTGAATCGATCAACGAACATCCATCCCATACTATACTTGCATATTCCAAGATTGGCCTGATATAGGTTATATACAGTTTTTATAAAATTTGCGTACTAAGTTTGTATTTTAGTTTTCTAAGAATGGCTGTTCGGGATGATGCTGTTGTTAAAATACTATCAATGTGGCAATTCCATTTCATACTTGATGAAAGTAGTAATCCAAGATGGCAATGGGAATCCACATACCGATAATCAGTATTTTCAAAGACAAGTTCAGGAATATCTGTTACTTTCTTGTTAGTAAAAACATAGCCACTGTTTTTTTCTGGATTAAACTTTAAGAGCCTTTGCTTAGACCATTTATGCAGTTTTATTAAATCAGTATTCATGACTAGTTCTATTTCAGCACAATAAGAGGATGAATAATGCAGAGATGAGTCATCTGCAAAGAGACAGGGCTTAGATGGGAGGGGGTTGGAGGTTGGCAACTGACATAAAAACTGTTCTCTGTGGCAAAGTAGGGAGAGCCACTAAAGAATATTGCCATCGGGCGCCTCAAACCCTCGCGCCGCCACTGCGAGTAATATTTTGAATCTTCTGCATACCAGATTTTCTCCATGATACACATAACAATTGCATAATTACAATAAGGTTCCTATGTTTAAAGAACGTATATAAAGCTTATATGTTTTGCACAAACATTTATGTCAAAATTCACTAAAAATACGTACAAAGTCTCTTAAAAGCAACATTTACCAACTGATCATGTGAAATGCGTGATCAACGATAAATTAATTTTTTCATGTATATACAACACGCTCGTAACTTTATCAAAGACAAAAAATACTCTATCACAGCCTTTTAATATCAATATCAAGCACTATCCGTGCTAAAAGTTTAGAAGTGGAATTTAGTATAAATAAGAAAAGAAACCAGGTGCAAAAGCATACAAATTAAATTGAAAAACAAACGGACAAAAAGAAAACCACAAGTTTTGCCTATATGTTCCATGCATGCTATTCAATTGCTGAATGGAATCAAATTATCATTACATTGCATACGTGGGTTTTGGATATATTTGATCATGCAATAATCATACCATTTTAAAAACGTTTCCAGTTTATTGTCAAAATATATCTAGGAATTGAAAACAGCAAGAGACCAAATACATGACCGAAAGTATAAATCTCAGGAAGAGTTAATATATCAAGTTTTGTAGCGGTTGATGCAAGCCTATTTATTCATTTTCTTTAAACATTTGTGTTAATTAGAAATGTATTTAAAGAGTTACAGTTCTTGGAAGGTACCACTGAATTGATTTTTATACAAATGTCTTTCTTGTTTTTATATCCATAAATCGTTTGATGACAGAATTTTGACTATTGATCATAAATACCCCTTTTGTGAATCTTCACAAAACCTTCTTTTATGTAGCAAACATTAGGATCTGAAAATGAAAAGAACTATTCCTAAAGACATGTGTAAATGAAAAGAACTATTCCTAAAGACCTGTGTAAATGAAAAGAACTATTCCTAAAGACCTGTGTAAATGAAAAGAACTATTCCTAAAGACTTGTGTAAATGAAAAGAACTATTCCTAAAGACCTGTGTAAATGAAAAGAACTATTCCTAAAGACCTGTGTAAATGAAAAGAACTATTCCTAAGGACCTGTGTAAATGAAAAGAAATATTCCTAAAGACCTGTGTAAATGAAAAGAACAATTCCTAAAGACCTGTGTAAATGAAAAGAACTATTCCTAAAGACCTGTGTAAATGAAAAGAAATATTCCTAAAGACCTGTGTAAATGAAAAGAACTATTCCTAAAGACCTGTGTAAATGAAAAGAACTATTCCTAAGGACCTGTGTAAATGAAAAGAAATATTCCTAAAGACCTGTGTAAATGAAAAGAACAATTCCTAAAGACCTGTGTAAATGAAAAGAACTATTCCTAAGGACCTGTGTAAATGAAAAGAAATATTCCTAAAGACCTGTGTAAATGAAAAGAACAATTCCTAAAGACCTGTGTAAATGAAAAGAACTATTCCTAAGGACCTGTGTAAATGAAAAGAAATATTCCTAAAGACCTGTGTAAATGAAAAGAAATATTCCTAAGGACCTGTGTAAATGAAAAGAACTATTCCTAAAGACCTGTGTAAATGAAAAGAACAATTCCTAAAGACCTGTGTAAATGAAAAGAACTATTCCTAAGGACCTGTGTAAATGAAAAGAAATATTCCTAAAGACCTGTGTAAATGAAAAGAACTATTACTAAAGACCTGTGTAAATGAAAAGAACTATTCCTAAAGACATGTGTAAATGAAAAGAACTATTCCTAAAGACCTGTGTAAATGAAAAGAACTATTCCTAAAGACCTGTGTAAATCGTTAGCCTATGATAGGTGTATTTATCACCAGTATTGCAAGTTGGATGATTGAGAAAATACAAGTTAGTTAAACTAAAGAAAACCAAAGTCTCAAATAGGACCTTAACGTCAAATGCACGAATACATCTGAGTCCACTTATCATAAACGAGGGCATACAATAACATTTCACACAAGCCAGATCACTAAAGTGGATTCATCCTTTTGTAAGACACTTCATATCAATCATAAATCATTGATAAGAAAAGCACACTTGCTTAGACAATTCCATCAAGTTAGTTATGTTCCGATATTTACTCTACCATATTCAAGGTCCAGAAATGGCAGTGTTGTTGATATGTGTTTCCAGTGAGTCTTCTGATATGAGATAGAGATAAAGTACACTTAATATCATTGAACTAACATGACTTGTATGTCACGAGAAGAAATATTATTGTGAACTTTCTGTACCGAGGGTTAGTTAATTTAGAGTGCGTTCATTGCTATGTATTTGAAATTAATCAGTCCTCCTCGAAAATATAGCATCATGAAAATTTCATCATGGGTAAAATAACAAATTTTAAACTAATAATGTCCCACAGACAGTAAGTGCAAGAGTAAAAATAGAAAAAAGTGCGAGACTGTTTTTGTACCGAGAAAGTTAACCCTATGCATTAACTTCAATAAAGTCGTGTTATCTCGAAATACGAATTAAATTACAAAACTCAAGACAGAGGGGAACGATTAAGTCCAAAGACTGTAATTTTGAATCACATCAAGTTTTAGACACCTTATATCCATAAAGAAAACTATCCAGTTCAGAAATGTGTAATGGTGAATTTAAATATAGCATTTGTTAAATAATAGAATCATATCGTAAATAAATTATCAATGAAACTGTGCTTATGGATGTATTGGTGCTTTTGTCATCCAGATGCATACAAATAAATAAAAGAGTTCTATTTTCCAAAGAACGAAATTTTACAGTTCAAACAAAGCCTTATAAATGATATATTTTTGGATTTCATTGCTAGTTAAGAGTACTAAGCGATCTAAATTTCTGGAAAATGTAATTATATTAAATATACAGAACCGTCTACTTAATTTGGAGGCTCTTTTAAATTGACAAAGTTGTAGGTTCTTTCGTTTCTTTATAACAGACTTAATATGGAACCCCGTTGTACATTATCACAATATATGTAAACATTCTTTTTGCCTGTAACAATATAACGGTGTGCTAAAAGAGCTGGAGAATGACTTGCTATGCAAAAAGTGAATTCAACTTAATTGCTTCAATCATCAAAGGAAAAACCGGATTTCTCATGGCCGTTTTTCCCTTGTATCCTATTCAAATAAGTATATCTTATAATTCCTATTACACTTGCATTTATATACTTAGCAAAAGTTACATAAACTGCCAAAGACAATACTTTTGCAGTATCTAGTTACGAAAACTATGACAATTTTAAGACAAAGAAAATATATCCAAGGAAGAGAAGGCATGATGATGAGTATCGACTGACCAATCACAAATAATTAAGTGATACTATGTCTAGAGTATCGACTGACCAAACGTAAATAGTCAGTAATACTATGTCTAGAGTATAGACTGACCAATCATAAATAGTCAGTGATACTATGTTTAGAGTATTGACTGACCAACTGCAAATATGCCTAGAGTATCGACTGACCAACTGCAAATAGTCAGTGATACTATATCTAGAGTATAGACCGACCAATCATAAATAGTCAGTGATACTATATCTAGAGTATAGACCGACCAATCATAAATAGTCAGTGATACTATGTCTAGAGTATAGACTGACCTACTGCAAATAGTCAGTGATACTATGTCTAGAGTATAGACTGACCAATCATAAATAGTCAGTGATACTATGTCTAGAGTATAGACTGACCAATCATAAATAGTCAGTGATACTATGTCTAGAGTATTGACTGACCAACTGCAAATAGTCAGTGATACTATGTCTAGAGTATAGACTGACCAACTGCAAATAGTCAGTGATACTATGTCTAGAGTATAGACTGACCAACTGCAAATAGTCAGTGATACTATATCTAGAGTATAGACCGACCAATCATAAATAGTCAGTGATACTATATCTAGAGTATAGACCGACCAATCATAAATAGTCAGTGATACTATGTCTAGAGTATAGACTGACCTACTGCAAATAGTCAGTGATACTATGTCTAGAGTATAGACTGACCAATCATAAATAGTCAGTGATACTATGTCTAGAGTATAGACTGACCAATCATAAATAGTCAGTGATACTATGTCTAGAGTATTGACTGACCAACTGCAAATAGTCAGTGATACTATGTCTAGAGTATAGACTGACCAACTGCAAATAGTCAGTGATACTATGTCTAGAGTATAGACTGACCAACTGCAAATAGTCAGTGATACTATGTCTAGAGTATAGACTGACCAACTGCAAATAGTCAGTGATACTATGTCTAAATGCATATATTGAAGATTTAGATTCATATAAAGGACATTTTTAAGGCAAGTCGCTATACTATTTAATAAAATCAACTGATTTTGAAACATTTGAGAAAGAGTCATGAATCTGTATTCGCTTATCCGTTCATCAGATGTAAAAGTTAAAAATGGACAAAAATAACATCAAGTTACAATTTCTTAAAATTGGTTATAATATATTATAAGTATTTGATTTATATTTGATATTGCATTGTCTAATATTTCTAAAGATATTTTCCTTAGGACGAAAAACTTAGTCAAATATATACATTCTTTCCGCTGACCTTAGATTTTTGTTTCTAACGCTTTCACCAAATTGATTGGGTCCCCGAGTGGCCGATTGGTCTAAGGCGCTCGTCTTAACACATCACTGACGTCTAGAGTCTCGGACTCGGCCAACGTGGGTATGTGAGAAAGCTTGCCAGTATCTTCCCGTGGGTCGGTGGTTCTTAGCGGGTTTTCCCTGTTTCTTCCTCCACCAGATATACTGGCAGCCATGTATAGCATATCACGTGCTGAAAAATGGCGTTAAACCCACAACAACAACAAAAACAATAACAACCAAATTGATTATTTGTTCGCCACTTTGGATAAACTTTCGCCATCCTCCTTTTTGTAATATAAAATGCTAGTCCAAGCTATTCTGGAAATGTAGTTGCCGTTACTGCTTGGAGCGAATTATAACTCTCTAACCT
This sequence comes from Margaritifera margaritifera, assembly GCA_029931535.1. Lineage (NCBI taxonomy): Eukaryota > Metazoa > Mollusca > Bivalvia > Unionida > Margaritiferidae > Margaritifera > Margaritifera margaritifera. The sequence continues at coordinate 488,153 of JAQPZY010001234.1, read as the reverse complement.
GTTAGACTATATATATATATATATATATATATATATATATATATATATATATATATATATATATATATAGCGAGAGAGAGAGAGAGAGAGAGAGAGAGAGAGAGATACAAATATGCACCAAACATAGTGGATAGTGCTATCCCTGGATCCAAAAGGAGAATGCTTGATAACATTAACATAATTTTTAAATAAGAAGAAATAATATTATCATACAGGTTAGATAATTTTTAATTCCTACTCTTAGATGAGAATCAATTACTGGGTCAAAATGCGGGTGTGTCTACTACGCACGAGTGCCTAAACCAGCGACACTGTAGCATCATTGTTTGGTGATATGTGCATGGTCGAGAGGGTTTAGGGGTTGGTGCGTGTAGGCAAGGCGATGGGTGCCGTAACCCGCGTACCTGGATTTGAATTTTCGTAGAGTACGAATTAAACATTCTCTAACCTGTATGATAATATATTTTTCTTCGTATTTATATATATATATATATATATATATATGTGTGTGTGTGTGTGTGCGTGCGTGTGTGTGAGTGTGAGTTTGGAAAACAGATGGATAAAATCGAACGAAAATAGAAGTGATAGCCTATTACAGATATTTTAAATCAATTTTTAATTTAAAATTAACTGTAGAATAATTAGTGAAAGAAAAGACAAAATAAATTGTTACCTCTTGTCCTGCATGAAAAACGGTACTCTAATATTGTATAGAATTGGAGCAATGATCAAAATAAAGCGTAGAGATCATGTCATACATTATTGGGAATCAAATTAACAGTCTGTGGCATGTAAACACCCAATACCCGTTAAAGATTCTTTGGTGTTCACTAGATTTTCTGACAAAATTTCATCCATTAATACTAAATAACCAAATTTCCTTCCATTGCCTATTAGTGAAAATATATGTTAATACTTTTTTAAACAAAAAGGTTTCAAAGACAGACAAAATTAGGACTGAAAAGTTTCCTTCTATCCCGGCAGATTGAAAGAATTACTTTATGTATTAACTAAGTGTACAAACTACCAATGTGTGCTATCTATATGCAAATAATTATAGAGGGATAACATTGCTTATCTCTATAGGAAAAGCTTTCACTAGCATATTAAATCAAAGACTCTCCTCTTGGGCCATTAAATAAGATATTTTTATTACTGATGCACAATTTGGTTTTAAGAAGAATAAAAGTACAGTAGACGCCATTTTTATATTAAATATTTATGTGCCTTTATTGATTTTAAAAAGACATTTGATTATGTAGAAAGGACAAGCGAAAATCAATAAAATGCGATGTGACTGGGAACATTTAAAAGATAATAAGATCTTTTTACAACTCAGTGCAGTCATGTGTAAAGCAATTAACATTCATACTATTTCGATTGTTCACTTGGGCTTCTTCAAGGCGAGAGCCTCTCTCCGTTTCTATTTTCTCTTTATATTAATGATCTGGAAATTGCATTATAATCAAATATAAAGGCGGGTATCATTTTAGAAGAAATTTCTTTATATCTTTTATTGTTTGCTGATGGTACGGTGATATTTTCAGGGACAGCAGAGTTTAAAGGCTAGATGTTTAATGTAAATACGGAGATGTGTTTCTAGACACTGTGGATAACTTTAATTATTTAGGACTTGTTTTTGCAAAGAGAGGCTCGTTTTGATGTGCTACAGAAACTATTGCTGGCAAAGGTGTCAAAGCAATAAAAGTACTTTTGAATAATACTAATAATATGCAATGTCCAATGAACATAATGTGTGATTTATTTGATTCTTTTGTATCTCGAATTTTGTCTTATTGCTGTGAAATGTGGGGATTTTCGAAAGCTGAAAATAAAGAACGGATATATAGAAAATATTGCAAGTTGTTACTAGGTGTTAAACTTTCTACCAACAATATGTTTGTACATGGAGAGTTGGGCCGATATCCACTTGATCTAAATTGATATGTGCGCATCATTAAGTACTGGTTCAAATTGCTAAACACCAAAAAATTGTATTCTTCGAAAAATATACAAATGAATGCTTAGCGATTGCGAAGGAAAGAATTATAAAACTGGGTTTCTTATGTAACAAATATACTACTTATCTCAGGCTTTGGAGAAATTTGGTATTACCGTAATTCAGTCCAGGTGTCTTACTTTTTGTCGCTTTTTAACCAAAGACTAAAAGACAGTTTTCATTCTGACTGGAGTTCTGTAGTTGGTTTGAAAACTTCATATATGTATAAATATATAAAAGATATCTTCGAAACAGCTTCTTATCTTAGAACAATTTATAATGCCAGAGACAGAAAGGCTTGAAGTAAATTAAGGGTTTCATCACACCCATTAAGCATCGATACTGGTAAACATGTAGGAAGCGAACGACATGAAAGGAAATGTAAATTTTGTAGAAATAATGATGTCTAAGATGAATATCATTTTGTCTTAATCTGTCCACTATACCTCTCACTTAGAAAATCTGATATTAATCCATATTATTGGCAGAAACCTCTCTCTCTCTCTCTCTCTCTCTCTCTCTCTCTCTCTCTCTCTCTCTCTCTCTCTCTCTGATTTATGCACGTTTTCTATCGCCATTATTCATTCACTTATGCAATATGCATTATGTATTGTATTGACTGTGGTTTTTTTTTTTGGTTTTTTTTTGCATACGTCAAAATCAATAAAGTTGTGTTCTGTCCTGTATGAAAGGCAATATGATTGAACATTCTAAGCGACAGGCGTTACGGTAACTGTATTCATTCCTAAGGGTATTACGCCCTTTGGTGACGTTTCCAATGCTACGGTCGGAAAAAATTAGTCTAAAGCACAAACATTTTTTAAAATTAGTCTGTGAGTACTGTTATTAATTTACGTATTACGGCAAATAGTCCAAAGCTGAGCAAAACTTAAGACTGGAAAGAAAGTTTTTTAAAAAAAGACAAAGAAAAAGCTATCTGCTGTTGAAAACAAAACAAAACAAAAACAAAAAACAAAAAAAAGCAACATTATTTGCACAGGCCATACAATCAAGTCGCTCCCTCCCATGTCTAGAACAACCTGTAAAAAGCACCATAGGTGTTCGCGCATCGAATCTATTTTTGGCAGGCTTTGCCATATCTGGGGAGCGGGTCAGCAAATCTAAATTAAGCATTGTCATACCTTTCTATTCTGACCTTCCTCCTTATTACAAAAATGTCATGCTAAAGGACATGATTTCAAGTCAGAAAAATAAAATAGTGAAATATAGCAAATTTCCCGTTTAAAGTTAGATACCTACCTATGCGTTTTAATATATTCAGTTGTATTAGAACTTTTCTACATATCTAATTTATTCACCATTTAGATTTGACAAGGAAATCTATGTCGAATCCAAGCAGCCGAACACTGTCGTCACAGACTATCTGATTTCTCTCAATGCAGAAAGATGATAAACCCCAGTGTGCATGTTTTGGCCCAACGCAAATGGCCTGGAACTTATCCGGGTTGACCTTCGTTCCATTCTGGGTCAACCAGTCGACCATGGTTTCACTCTCCCGCTGCAATACATCATTAATGTAAAAAGTAATGTATGCATGTATACAAAATAGAGTATTTATCTGCATAGTTGTAGAGTGTTGCCAGCTGGACAAAATAAAATATATAATTGATGAAGATATTAAATAGTAAAGACCAAAGAATATATTCTTGCGGGACTCTTATTCTATATATAGACAGTCACTCTTGCATGTACCGAGTTTTACCTGTCGTGTTCGGTGTGAAAGGTAATTTGAAATTAGATTGCATGCTTATCACCTACACCATAAAGCTTTCATCTTTCAGTTCATTGGGCAGGTATTCAACTGTCTTGGATAGATCTCTAAGGATTGCCGCCGCGCACTTGATGTCATCAAGAGCGCGACACCAATCCTCAAAAAGGCGGAGTAAAGTAGTGTGACACCTATGACCTGGTCGAAAAGCAGATATATATTGATGGAAAATAAATTAGGTGGACCGACCTGTATAGTAATAACTATGAACTTGTTTGAAATCTCATCGTTTGTCCAAATTATGCTTTCAGATAATTGTATTTATGAGAATCATGCTTTCATAGAATTGTATTCATGAGAATCACTGTTAATTTGAAATACCTAGCTAACTGAATTTCATTTCTACATTGTTATTTATAACAATGCACCGAATGCATTGTTGTTAGTTAAAACAATGTGGTCAATTATCGCTTGAATAAAGCATTCACTTTGTGTATTACAAAAAGTGACTTTTATAGTCATGATCGAGCTCGAATTAGTAGAAGTGAAAAAATATTATAATTTAGAAATCTTAAATATCTGCGCTGTTCTAAGATGGTTAGATAAATATGCCGTATAAAGACCAATTTAATTTCTGATTATGTCTCTAAAACATAGTGTGTGTTTCTCAAGAAAATGATATACATAAAAATGATCCGTGTAATTTCGAAACGTTTTGGAGTACAAAACGAAAGTTCAGCGTCCTAAAATGTTGACAACTTTGGCAGAATGAAGTTAGAATATAAAACGTCTAGATTTATCTTAATTTTAATCTGCTATTATAGGATTATTGTCCATCTTCTGTGACATACATATTTACTAAAGCTTAATCGAAGTGGATGCGTTTTTTAGATATGCAAAACTAAGTCAAGCTGCTATAACGATTTGCCTGATTTTCAAGCTGTTTTCTGATGTGCTTTCAACCTTTACAATGATATTTTTGCCTACACAGTTCCTTCATTGGTTCCACTATTGTCGCTCTAGGAAAACTCAGTATGAATTAATGACTTTTTAAAGTAGGTGCGAATGTATAAAACAAATGTCTGGAAAACATTTTCTAAACGATTAATTTTCTGCCAAATGTCCTTAGCTATCTTATGAATAATTTCATTTCGTGTGAGAAAGGCATAGACATAAACTTGAAATGAAAGCGTGTATATAAGAATTCATCAATACTTCTTGCGTCATACAAATATCGCCTCAGGAAATTAATCTCTAAATCGAATGGCAGTTGATTAAAGGTTTCTAGTAGTATCTTTTAAAAGCTGAACGCAATTAAAAATGGTTTCCCTTCTTGTCAATCAACAAAAAAAAAAAAAAAAAAAAAGAGATAAAAAAAAAAAGAAATGATTTATTAGCTGTAAAGGTGGGTGCACCCTAATAACGTCACTACGATAGCAAAACTATGGATTGAGGATTAAATTTAAACATGTTTGGTGTTTCTACACTTTATTGCAATTTTACTCATACACTAATGTGTGTAATTTTGATTTCAAAATATGATGACAAATCTTTAAGTCTCTCAATTTATCTGAACATTTTTATTGATTTTTTTTAAATATCATGTTTTGTGCCATTCTATTAGTCCCAGGTTTAAAAATGCGATTGTCTTGAAACAGTGAAAGAGTGCAACATGGTTGATATACCGTATATACTTGCGTATAATGCGATGCCATCTGCAAACTGCATAGACCCAGATCTGCCGTCTCATAAGGCACTGGCAGATCTGGGTCTATGTAGTTTGTAAGGACTAATCAGTAGAACAAACAACATAGACCCTGATCTCCCGGCGCATTATGCGACGGCATATCAGGGTCTATGTTCTTTGCATGTGGACTGGACCTATACGCGAGTATATACGGTACGTTCTAGCCTAAAAGCTATAGCTTGAAAGGAAGATTCTTTCAATACTTCTTTAGACGACAATGACAACGATTTTGATGAGGTAACTCAGATAGGTACTGACCATGGTCTCGTACTTAGAGCGTTACTTTCAGAAAACATTAATTCCATCTAGAAATTTGAGTAAAGAATCTATATTCTCACACACCATCAAATGTAATGCGCTTTCTCATTAGTCGAGCTTAAAAAAATTAAAAAACAAAACAAAAAACAATGCAGCAGTAAAATCCAAGATATACTGTCCGAAACGTTGGAACGGTTGATAATACAAAACATATAGGAAAGTACTTAAAATAATATGGGTGTATGAGTATCGACTGTGTTGATGGGTCTATGAGTATCCACTGTGTTGATAGGTCTATGAGTATCGACTGTGTTGATGGGTCTATGAGTATCGACTGTGTTGATGGGTCTATGAGTATCGACTGTGTTGATGGATCTATGAGTATCGACTGTGTTGATGGATCTATGAGTATCGACTGTGTTGATGGGTCTATGAGTATCGACTGTGTTGATGGGTCTATGAGTATCGACTGTGTTGATGGGTCTATGAGTATCGATTGTGTTGATGTGTCTATGAGTATCGACTGTGTTGGATAGTGAAAACAAACCTTTGCATGTGTTATCCAAAATGTGCTACTATTCTCTTAAACTAAGCACAACCTATTCGTCCAGAATGTTAAGAGAACATATTTCTAAGCAAAACATTAAACTGTAATTGATATTTTTAAATCATCTAGGTACATGAGATGGCAGGTTTAGATTCCTCCTGGTTCAAGCCGTTTGGGTTAAGCGTCATTCGTCACTGAATATAGTTGGTTATTTCTCTTTCTTAGTTTCTGAATCCCAGTTCATGTCATTCGCAATTTTGCCTGAAGATAATATCCTTAAAAATGTAACCAGGGGATGAGAAATGTTTTGCCACCGGATTTTCTAGGCTTTGTCACCCAGTTAGACTTGTAAAACCTCATTCTTTAATTGAGTTTCTCTGTCTCCCCTACATTCTGGATCGCACATACCCTGCATGACTGAAATTATTGCCTTACCACAGGAGATAACACGAAAAATATCATGTTATGATACCCGAAATCTACGAGAAAAAAAGTCGTGACTTATTAAATTTATCAATAAGTATTGTTTCGCTCATCATCGAGGTAGATTACTTTTCAGACATTTTTTCTCAAATAAAAAATTGGCAGTAAACTTTTGATTGCTGTAAAAAAAAATGTCTGGCATGCATATTACCGTAACATACCTAAAATAACAATAATCTTTGGATAACCGAATGAGAATCGTATAATTCAAATGAATCGTGATCAAAATGGCGTACATGCACTTGCTCTAATATGGAGTAAACATTTTTACGCAGCCATCTTTAGTAAAAAGTAATAATTCTTTGCCCCTCCTCTTCCTCGTTGTAGCTGCTGTTGTTTGTCGTTGTTACTGTTGTAATTCTCGCTGCCTTTGTAGTTGATATTATCATTGTTGTTAAATCTCTCCCAGAAGAAACATCATTAGTGATGCATATTTGTGTTTTATGTTTTGGTGTCTTATGGCACAAGAGCACACTGAAGGTCATATTTTGTCTAGGCAAGTAGAGTAGCTTTAACATTGGACAAACCACAGTAGCCGATTCGGGCTGATCCAACGCTGGCAATCAAGCCCGTACGCTTCTGGTCACGAGTTCAACGACTTAACTGCTGAGCCATAGCGGCTGATATCCTTAGCGATGACTTCACGTGATGCGAGAAATATAAGGCTGATGGAATTTATCCTGATGCAACCTCCATTCAGAGAGTTTGTTGATCTGATAGCAATGATTGAAAACTAAGTCTGATATGTAATTACATATTTCCTACTCATTAAGCAGCTTTCAAGGTTTTGAACTAGAAGCCCCTCTATACCAGGATCATTTGCTTTAGATTTGCTTCTTTGCACATACGATACCAAGAATAGTTGTATAAGGGAATAAATAAAATTATCTAATAGGAACCGCGACATCGGTTTCGTGAACATTGTTATGTGATATTATCCGTGAATACGGAATTTTATGTCGCACTCATGCACACGTACACAAACGCACATAAACACACACGTGTGCGCGTGCGCAGAACAGGTCAGTCAACAGTCTCGAGCAGTGGCCTTTAATAAGCCTGAAAAGAAAAATAGATGCCTTTTTTCTTGCTTGAAGTAAAATTTTACCCTGGATGCAAATACATTAGCTGCACACAGGCGCAAGAAAACGAAATAATGCGAGAGTCATTTTCACTTTTCGAATACAATTTTAATGAATTATTACTATGTGCGGTTAAGCCTTCATAGAAGGGACACATATCTGTTATGTTGTTATTAATAATGGATTCATAGAAGGGACACATATCTGCAATGTTGTTATTAATAATGGATTCATAGAAGGGACACATATCTGTTATGTTGTTATCAATAATGCATTCATAGAAGGGACACATATCTGCAATGTTGTTATTAATAATGGATTCATAGAAGGGACACATATCTGCATTGTTGTTATCAATAATGCATTCATAGAAGGGACACATATCTGTAATGTGCGGTTAACCTTTGCTATCAATAATACCTTTGTAGAAAGGAAACATCTGCAACAATACCATTTCTGGAGCACATTAGAGCAAATATAGGAACATAATTAGCTTCACTGAACTGTTTACGCCACGCAGATTTATAATCACTGTACGAAATTAGAATTAATTTTTTTTCCCTCAATTATTCACGATTTATGTGAATGCTTTACGACTGGGTGAACCCGCATTGGTGATTTACCTCGCTTCGAATGCTTTTTGATGTCCACTAGTATGATTTATGGACTCCATGTCTTGTAAGACATTTCTTTCCGTTTGAGATCCCAGTATTGAATGCATGACATATTGTTTTGCAAGGATAAAAAAGAACGAGGCATTTATGATCATAAATATTAATTCTGTTAGAGAACGATACATTTATACAATATTTACATTTTTGCATAGAGAAGAAAAAATATCCAGAATAAAAAAGTTGAAACTAAAAAAAGAATTTAAAAAGCAACAACAAGAATTAGCAATATGTCTAGAAGATATTTGATATATATGAATAAGGCGAACGAGTTTTGATGCAAGTTATGAGCATATTGGCGTGACCTAGGTATCTACAGCCTTGCGAGGAGATCGTGTTTCATAGAGCGCCATCTATTGCGGTGCATACTGTTTCGCTTCTAGCTGTACATCCCAGGTATAATTACCATTACATGAAACAAAGACATGAAATTATTTGCACTGGAAGGGAAGGTGGGGGATAGACGTACTACTACTACTAATAATAATAATAATTATAAATTCATGTCACTTGAGGGGAATGAGGCTGAGCTAACTGATGGGAAAGAAACTGATGCACGGTAGGTAAAATAGAATACTTTTGGACTTCAGTTTTTCGTTTAAGCCAATTCGCCATGTGTTTGCATCTGCAGTATCCAATATTTTTCTTTATAGCCACGTTCAGTGTCAGTCCATCTGTTATTTGACCCAATGGCCATCATTTCGAGGACTGGACAAGGTCAACGACAGTCGCCCAGGGCCAGAATGAAAAGTAATTGAAAACTGCATATTATATCGTGTATTGGTTTTATGAAGATGCACACCATCGATGCTCAAATTGTCTTCATTTCTTGAATAGTGTAAGCAGAACAGAACATAATTTATTGCCAAATCAGGTCTAGCAATAAACATATGAGATTAAGTACAAATACAAATTATTAATGATGGTGGTATAGCGGATAGAGAAAGGTAGAGAAGAGCATGGTACAAAGAGCTATATTCTGATCAGTATTGTGGATATACATAACAAAATAATAAATAATATAATAGATATAACTATTTTGAGTTTACATGGGAACAGAATGATTTAAATATTAGTTCTATATAAATTTACTTAATCTACAAAGTACGTTAGCGTTTGTGTTAATTAACAACTCACTAAATTTATATGTATTAACATTTTTGGTACCTCTTACTTATTTATTGGTTTCTTATTTCAACGAAATGTTGACATTGAAAAGGTGGTGAAATTCATCACCTATATCTTGTGAGGCGTATAATACACATTTTCTTTCAGATGTATCCAAATTTCGCCACCTTCCATTTGATGTGAGAAACCTACGATTATTGTACGGAAATTTTGGGAAAATTATTATATTATTTTCTGGCATACGTGTTAAAAAAAGCTTCGAAATCAAAAGATGCATGCCAAATTTATATGTATTGATCTTTTAGTCTCATTCTGACTGTTTTATGTAGCCAATCAACAGAGGGGAATAATTAGATAACCATAAATTATTTAAACCTATATCACACAAAATTTGTTTGATAAAGGAAAGCCATTTAAAATTGCAGCAGCATCGTGTAACATAATGTCGTATAATAATTTTGATATTGTACTCATTTTTTCCAGTAACAAGTCTAGACCAAAATAAAAGAGTTTTCATTTTGATATAAAAACTTGTAGAAAACCCACCCATTGCTCAATACAAGATATATAGTTAAGTATTTGTTTAAGAATAAAACTTTTCGTAAGAAATCAGCGTATTGATCTTCAATAACGGTATTGTCACTAGAACGCCAGATCTCGCCGCCATATAATAATATCGGCAAAACAGTATTATCAAAAAGTTCCAGTTGTAAATCCAATGGTAAAGACAAATTTCTTATTCTTTTGTACAGGACAAACAAGTTTTTTTTTAGCTTGTGCAGTGATTGTCTTTTTTGAATAATAAATTGAGCCCTTGTTTTTAAAAAAGCTACCCTAAATACAAATACATATCACTATTTTCAGCAACGTGTTACCAAGTACAAAAGAGAAACGGTTAGATTGCCTTGAATCAAATATAACAATTTTTAAAATTATTGTTAACATTGACTTTTAATCTCCATTCGCTACAGTATATATATATATATATATATATATATATATATATATATATATATATATATATATATATATATATATATATATATATATATAATTCATTCAAAGTTTCTTGGGATCTTGTTCATTATCTGCAAGAAAAATAGTATCGTCAGCATAAAGGAACAAATACCTTTAACTTCAATGTAAATTATGTTCTTGGTGTTTAAAATTCACACCATTGTAACCCACGAAAAACAAAAACTCTTCTAAATCATTCAGATATAGTAAAATTATAATGGGTGAGAGATTTTCACCTTGTTTTATTCCACACTGGCATGCAACAAAATCCAAAATTTTTTATTGATATACACACATGACTTAATTTACCGTATATATTTCTAATTACATTCAGCAATTTACCATCAACTTTATTTAGAACCAGCTTTTTTACAAAGTCCAGACCTCTATACAGTGTCGAATACCTCTTCAAAATCGACCAGTGCACACAAATAATTGAATTGTCTTTGCTTTTAAAATTTCTACAAGTTCATGCAGAGCAAAAATATTATCTAGAGTGGAATATCCTTTTCTAACACCAGACTGATTTTCCATTAAATACCGGTCGTCTCTAAATAGTCCGCAAGTCTTGCATATAAAATAGAGCTGAATAATTTTCAAACTGAATCAAAAGCGTAATCGATAAGTAGCTCGATGGAAGAGTTTGATCACCTTTATTTTTATATATTGTTTGTGTCAATCCTATAAGCAAGACTCTGGGATCATGCCACTGTCTAAAACTTGATTTAAAAGGGAAGTATATAAATGTAGAAACATAAGTTTGGTAGAGTTTATGTAATCGTTAATGATGGATCATACCCACAGTTTTTTTTTTTAAGATTTTGAATTGCGTTGTGTAATTCTTCGACAGTAATAGATCTATTTAATATCTCATTTTCAGTCGATAATGTAGCATTGAAATCGTCATTTTCACTTGAATCAAAAGCCTGATTAAGATCTTTTAAGTCTTCATAAAACACATTAATGTCTATATTAGGAACAATTTTCTTGTCTCTAATAATATTAATTACTTCCTAATATTGTTTTGGTTTAATTTACAAGCTATCTCAGTTTATCGTTAAATATAGGCTTGTATTTGCTTTTGAACTTGTGCATTTTTTTCTTTAATACAGTCGATTTGCCTGAAAGCTAATGAAAAACAAGACTTTTGCTTCCTTTGTACCTGATATGGGTCATGTGACTTCTAAACATTCAAGAGCTATAGAAGAGAAAGGTCAATGGGGACATGCAAAAACCTCGAAAATGCGCAATTTGTAACCGATCTTTACCATTGTTTAAAACCAGACAGATCTTCAATCTTCAGGTAAATATTATTGCTTCAGCTCAATAAATTCCAAAGGGAATGAGTCTCTATGGGGAAGACACCGATATCATCCAATGTATTAGCAGCCAAAACTTTTCAAAACCATTACATGGTAAACAAATAACATAATTTACATCTATATTTGTTAACAAATATGGCATCTAAAATATTTTCTGTATTAAAACAATATACGTGATACCTTACAGGTGAATAACTGAGAACGTTTTGAAAATATGTAACTGTGAAGCAACTTACAGTGACATGTATTGAAATGACACAGAATTAGAATATAAGTGACTTTTATTTGGGTATATTCTAGCACGTCTATCAGAATAAGTACGTATAAGAACATTGCTTAAAGCTATAACAAAATTCTAATCAATACGATAAAAAAAGAAAGAAAAAATAATAAGTTTAAGCTTTGGTTTTTGCATTTTTGATACATGTTTAGAAACTACAGTTCAGATTATTAGCGTTGATATCTGAAATTCCTTTTATTGTCTAAAAATACTGAAATAGGAATAATTTCCGGGTTTTCTAAACACATTCTGGATACAAGACAGTTTCTCTGATGGAAGAGGATTTCTGAGTTTGATTCATTTAGATCCACATGACTATCCACATCTGATCGTCTGCAAAAAAAGAAAGGTTAAAATCTACAGATAGATATCAAACATATTCATTTCCTATCCCGTTAAATAACTATACATCCACTTCATGCGTTTTATTTGCTTTTATTTGCTAAATGTAAATGGTTCTTATTACTGAAACAAGATTAAAAAATAAATAAATACAACACAAAATACTGATTAGCTCACTAATACAGCCATTTGTAATTTGCAAATCCAGCAAAGACATGCAAGGTATTTAATTAGGTGGTGATAAAAGTGTTTATGACGCCTAATCGCTGTTATGTGAATGGAGGATGGTATAACGTTGTGATGTTTTTTTTACCTGGAAAAGTATTGTTTTGTTGTTGTTGAAAGGAGTGTGTCTGCTTGTGTCTGCATTTGAGAGAGAGAGAGAGAGAGAGAGAGAGAGAGAGAGAGAGAGAGAGAGAGAGAGAGAGAGAGAGAGAGAGAGAATTATCAGTGTTAAAATTGAGGTAAAGAAGATATGTAAGGAAATAAACTTTGCAAAATCGATAGGCATAATTATACAAGTAAGACAGCCATGAAGAAAGTCACAAATAGATGGAGAATGTAGAGAGGCTTTAGGGGCTATACTTCAATTTCAATCATTGCTATCAGATCAAAGAACTCTCTGAATAAACTCTTTCCGTCTTTTATTTATCGAGTCAGGTTAAATCACTGCCTTTGATATTTCCTCTGGGGGAGATTTTGAACAGATATCATCCTGGCAATTTTCCAAGATTCTTATTAACTCAACCCCTACAACAACTACTGCAGTAAACAAGAACAATAAAATCAACTACAGTGGCAGGAAAACCTATAACCGCAGCAACAATAAACAACAACAGTTACTACGAGAAAAAGATGGGACAACGACCTAATATATTTATTTACTGAAGATGGTTTCATAAAACACTATTTGTTCCTCGTGAGATAAAGTGCATGTGCTACGTGTTGATCACACCACAGGGAAGAGACAAAACTTTGTCCAGCAAAACAGGAATACTCCACTTGTTCGAATCAACTCGAAGACATGTAGATTCTCGCTCGATTATCCAAATATTGTTAGTATTCCAGGTACCTCGCGGTATCTGTGCACGCCAGAGATCGTGTTGACTCCAATCAACAATTTACTGTTAGTTTCTTGTTGAAAATAATACTTCTACAAAAGCAATCCTAGCTTTTTGATGAGAAAAATAACGATTATTGATTAATGCAATAAGTTTCGACTTATAATCTTGAAGTTTTAGTTTTTTGATAATTTTACAGTAATCTCCTGTGAAACGAAATCCAGTTTAGTCGTGCAGAGTATTTGCCATCCAGTACGTAGTAGAGACAGAGAAACTCGTTGGAAGAAAACGATTTAAAAAAAAAAAAAATTATTTGTTTTTAAAATCGGACTGGATGACACAGAAATATGAGAAAAATATTGTGGCAGAACAGTTCGCATCCCCTATTGTATCAATATTGTATAAGGTATGAACCAAGAAAAGACTAGACATATTCACTGGGTCATCTAAAGGCACTAGTCATAAAGGTCATGAAAGCGGTCACAAACAAAATGCAATTTGTTCAAAACTCATTGTTAATCGAATCAAATAATCTGACGCATTATACCGTACCATAAATTCCAAAACAAAAATACATAACCAGAAACTTTGCCTAAACTTCATCTTCTTTTTCTCTTTCTTCTTCTCTTTCTTCTTCTCTTTTTTCTTCTTCTTCTTCCGTGTAGATAATTCAATTCGTAAAATAAAATGTGGTTGTCTTGTTTAAAACTAATTATCCATAGGAGGTTTGTTTACTTATAAACGCATGATTTGGTGTTCTTTCTTATCTTGTTTTTATTCTTGATATTATTATTATTATTATTATTATTATTATTATTATTATTATTATTATACTTGATATTATTATGATTATTATTATTATTATTATTATTATTATTATTATTATTATTATTATTATTATTATATGCCCTTGCAGATGACGTTGTTAATGTTTATTTTGTAGTATTGGTCCTTAGTCAATAACATGCCAGTGATGTAGATATCGACATAATCTAACCTTATTGCCAACTCTATAGATATCGACATAATCTAACCTTATTGCCAACTCTATAGATATCGACATAATCTAACCTTATTGCCAACTCTATAGATATCGACATAATCTAACCTTATTGCCAACTCTATAGATATCGACATAATCTAACCTTATTGCCAACTCTATAGATATCGACATAATCTAACCTTATTGCCAACTCTATAGATATCGACATAATCTAACCTTATTGCCAACTCTATAGATATCGACATAATCTAACCTTATTGCCAACTCTATAGATATCGACATAATCTAACCTTATTGCCAACTCTATAGATATCGACATAATCTAACCTTATTGCCAACTCTATAGATATCGACATAATCTAACCTTATTGCCAACTCTAGACCCTAAACAATTCTATACCGACTTTTTACCTGGATGATTATCATGACTTTATAGTTCACTCTAGGTAACAATTCATTTTACAGTACACTGTTTTTCTTTCTTTGAAAGATTAATGAGACGTTATTATTTGCACCACGTCACCTTGCGTTTAGATATTTTACAAGTCTGCTTTTGGTTATCTCATACAGATTTCTGGTCACTAATAATAAGTATATTGCTTTCTAGAATTCTATCAAGTGTAATGGATATCTGAGTTTCCAGTGCAATTATATTAAACCATAATCCAATATATGTCGAATATACTACACAAAGAGGCAAAGGCGAGAATTGAATTATTCATAGCATTAGACCCAGTGCGTCTTTGCTCTCAGATAGCCCATGTTCGTCATGGCATCTGATTTATTTCAACGCCTAATTTACTGTCTGTTAGACTGGAATGTCAAATTCTTCTGGACATAGTAACTATTTAATTAGTTTAAGAATTACAAAAGACAAAAGTACGTTTTCAACTAACCCAGTAGATTTGACGTTTGGTCACCTGTCCCTATAATAATAATAATAATAATAATAATAATAATAATAATAATAATAATAATAATTATAAACATATAAAAACAACGACTATTACAAAAATTATAACAACATGTAATAATAATAATGATAGTTACTGTTGCTGCTGTTCTTTCTATACATAACAATGTTACTGTGCTGTTGGTTTTGTCGTTGTCGTCGAAATTATACATGTTAGTGTTCAATTTGATGTTTTCTCTCCGTGCTGTAGTCATTTAGATTTTCTGACCTATTTTCCCAACTCAAAATCCCGAAAAATTATATACCGATTACTAGGAAGCAATGCCGGCTTTTAGACTAAGTTAATTGTATTTGACACTTCATTTTACATCTCATTTTCTATTTAATAATACATCATTATTATGTACACCAAGTCAACCTGTATTTTGAAATTTCATACATTCTGCATCAAGCTAACTCGTAAAGATTTCTCGCCACTAATGTGCCTGTTGTCTTCTAGAATTTCAATCAGTCTAAATGGACCTCTCGTACAATGACATCAAATGATATTCTGCATTCAGGTGTTCGACACAAAGAGTTAGAAGCCTGGAACTAAATTATTCATAAACGTAGTTCCAGTGGATCATTATTCATAAACGTAGACCCAGTCTGATATATTTCAACATTCAATTCAATTTCTGTCTGAATGGAAAGTCGAATTTGTCTAGGTTACATACCTTCTAAATTATTTACAGCAGACAGAAGCTCTGGGATACATTTTGGTACTAATACTGTCGATTTGACCTTTGATGTTTGCGTCGGCTATCATTAACATTACTCTGCCTTCTAAATTGTCAACATATTGGAATTTCGACATTGATAGAGGTACTATAATGAGTCCCCTTGTCCAGAAACAAAGACACAACACACAAATCTCTCTCTCTCTCTCTCTCTCTCTCTCTCTCTCTCTCTCTCTCTCTCTCTCTCTCTCTCTCTATATATATATATATATATATATATATATATATATATATATATATATATATATATATATATAAAATTCCGAAAGCGCTTATACTGAGTAAGGATTTTCTCTTACTACCGTGTTTTATTATATATATATATATATATATATATATATATATATATATATATATATATATATATATCGGAATTTAATACCTTTCTTTAATGTTGAAACAAGCACGAAATGAACACATACAATATTTGAGCACTGTACCTTATACAATGTATACAAACTTTTTTGATCGCGACCCTAAATACCAACTGTTTGCGACCCAAAATGCAGTACCAGTAGACAGTCATTTGGGTCGCGACCCGGGGTTTGGGAACCACTGACTTATGGCCGACTTAAAAAAGAAAAGATCATGGCACTACCAACTCAGGAATGGTCCTAAACGATTATATTTTGCCCTAATGTCTTAATGGTTTTAAAATGTCTTAAAACTCAGATGCGCCTGTTGCACATTTTAAGCCTTTTGAAGCCCCATTGTTAGACAATGCAAGCACGTGCTACGCGGCAGGGTCAAGACAAAACAAGGCGATCATTTAACTGTTGTATGGTGACTTTTAGGCCTTTGTCAAGAAACAAATAATAATATACGCTGCTGGATTGTACAGGATGAAGAAAGATTATTTCATTAGCATCGAGGGTTGGTAGGAGAGTAAAGTGGGGAAGTACTTTCGCAAACCTGGATCTTCGCGCTGCAAGTACACACGGATAGGAAATCTATTGAACACTTGTTATGACTAAGTGTATGATATGGTCTCTTGGAGTAGAAACACTGCTCTGACGTATCATACTAAGACCAGATGAAGTCCTTCATATTGAGATTTTGGTCTAATTTTATTCATCATAAGTTGCATTGTTACTGTCGGTATCGTAGTAATAGTAGTAGTAGTAGAAGTAGTATTAGTAGCAGTAGTAGTAGACTGGTGGCCAGTTCCTACGGCTTCTTATCTCCCTTTTCAGTTTAGGCAATGTAACTTGTAGATTAAAGATTCACATCTTCGGACGGCAGTCATATAAATAAAGAATATGGGTGTTAGGGTAAGTTGGCTAAGTAAATAAAACATAGTATTCCTAATAGATATATTGCCGTAAGGACGACAACATGTTTATTGCAGTAGCATTAGTAGTTGTTACCACCACCCACCACAACCATCACCACCACCACAAATATCATTTGCTGCTACTACTACTACTACTTTTATTACTGCTATTGCTATTACTACTAGTTTTATTATTATTATTATTATTATTATTATTAGCGTGTGGTCTTCTCATTATGTTAACTGCCAATATATTTGTTATGGAAATCCATATGTTATATCCCGTTATGTCCATATTTTCATTTCTGCATGAACTCAGTCGTCCTTTACGTTCTGTCCGCAATATTCTATTTCAAAAATATCCGTACGTTCTATCATGTTCGCAACGCTTTGTTTCAATACGTCGACACGTTTCTGTTTTGCCGCAACTATTTTGTTTCATAATATCCGCAGCTTTTGTTTCAATACATTTGCCCATACCATGTACCTTTCATAGTTCTCTATAAACAAACTCACACGGTTCCTTATGTCTACAAATTTTTTTTACAATATATCCTCATGTTTTCTACCAAAATCGTTGTTCGTTCCATAATGTCCGCAACGTTTTCTCACATATTTCCACACGTTCAATACTGTCCAGAATATGTTGTTACATATTGTTTGCAAGTTCGTTCAAATATCTCTGCAGGTTTACATATGTTTGCAAGCAACTTTTATTTCCAATATTTCCGCTCAAGTTGATACCTACGCACAATTTTGTTCCCCTTTCTCAGTAATGTTTGATTCCTAGATGACATCGATCAATACATACAGAAGAAGAAATCTACCAAGATGATCAAACATGTGATTCATTTTCAACCTGCTGAATGCATACAACCCATTTGGATGTCAGTGCGAAATTTTGCATTGTAAAATAATCACATTGTTACAATATTCGTACTGCAGGCTGACATCGCGTACTATGTTGCTATAAATGCTTTACGACGCATGCGCTGATTGGCTTATTATTCAACTTGTATAATAATGGGACGACCGTTACACAGGGCCTCATTCACCAGTGTACTATGTTTATACTATTGTTTATTTGACGTCCTAACTAATCTTGTCAGTATCTTTTAAAGCTTGATGTCCTAATTAGTCTTTGTTGGTATCTTTGACGTCCTGATTAGTCTTTGTCGGTATCTTTTTAAGCTTGACGTCCTAATTAGTCTCTGTCGGTATCTTTAACGTCGTGATTAGTCCTTCTCGGCATCCTTTTAAGCTTGACGTCCTGATTAGTCTTTGTCGGTATCTTTTTAAGCTTGAAGTCCCAATTAGTCTTTGTCTGTATCTTTTTAAGCTTGAAGTCTTAATTAGTCTTTGTACGTATCTTTTTAAGCTTGACGTCCTGATTAGTCTTTGTCGGTATCTTGTTAAGCTTGAAGTCCTAATTAGTCTTTGTCGGTATATTTTTAAGCTTGAAGTCCTAATTAGTCTTTGTTCTTATCTTTTTAAGCTTGAAGTCCTAATTAGTCTTTGTCGGTATGTTTTTAAGCTTGAATCAGACTACACTGATTTTGGTTTTGACATATCTAAAATGCATATAAAATATTAATTCGGACAATTCTAGAAATACCATTACGTCTTCGACAGTTTTGATGGACAATTCTGTTTTTGTGTCTTAGTTTTCTGAAGAAAATAAATTACATATAGGGTCCGAAAACTTAGGATGAATATGGCTAATCAAACTAGACCAAAGTCGGAATGAATAACCAGTGTTTCTGGCCTAGACATATTAATACACTCTTACTTACAAAGGCAGAATATACAGTTCTTCGTTTGAAATATATGATGAAGAAAAGAAAACGAGTACAAAAGAACAAAAACACAACGTACTGTTTTTTTATAAAGCTTTTTAAGCTTGAAGTCCTAATTAGTCTTTGTCGGTATCTTTATAAGCTTGAAGTCCTCATTAGTCTTTGTAGGTATCTTTTTAAGCCTGGTCTCTAGTACTCTATTTTGTTATTCCCCCACCAGTAGACTGGTTCTCTGGCTGTAAAATAATGAGTGGTCCGATAACTTCAAGCGCTAGATTACAGTTCAGCAAACTATGAATTGTACAGAAACTTTTTTGGAGAGCTGAGTGGAACATAACGTCTGTGTTTAACTTTTGATTGATAAACAGGTCAGTAAGATTTCTTTAAAATAATCCAGAATCAGCACACTCTGCTATTCCGATAAAGAGGTCATTATCCGCTCGACAGACCCTCCTGGACACACAAAGATATTAGATAATTAACATGGCTACGCAACAAATACACAGATTGGCTAAAAGCAATAACAATCTATCAAATTTTCCTAATTTTCAGGATATTAGAAATCAAGTTATTAATGATTTACGAAGAACTAAGGAAATTGTGCTGGAATAGATTCAAAACGTTTTTTTTTTCAAGCAGAAAAGAACTTCTGAGTATCCACCGTGAATACAAAACAATAGATATTTTCATTCCAGTATCGATTAGGTGAATCTGTGCAATAAAATATGAATCTGAACAATCGTTTGTGAACGACAGCGACATAAGTTTAAATACTGCAGAACTTTTGAAAACTCAAAGAGCTGGGGGCCAGTATAATGGTTTCGAGGTTTCGGGTTACTCGAGTTTTTCAGCGGTTGCAAAAATCAGAATGCTATACACCGGGACAGTTATGGGAGGTATTCGAAAAATTGATGTTCGAGTTATCAACGTTTTAATGTACTACTTCTTCGAGTTATCAACGTTTTAATGTACTACTTCTTCGAGTTATCAACGTTTTAATGTACTACTTCTTCGAGTTATCAACGTTTTAATGTACTATTTCTTAGTGAGATTAATCGTAGACTTCTTTAAAAAAAATGAGCTTATACTTATTAGAACATTTATTATTGTCACGTAATTGTCTGCACAAAGTTGCCACTGTATTGTATTTTAATGTAAATATAGTATGGGTCCTGTTGCCACTGTATTGTACTTGAATGTAAATACAGTATGGATCCAGTTGCCACTGTATTGTACTTGAATGTAAATACAGCATGGGTCCTGTTGCCACTGTATTGTATTTGAATGTAAATACAGTATGGGTCCTGTTGCCACTGTATTGTACTTGAATGTAAATACAGTATGGGTCCAGTTGCCACTGTATTGTACTTGAATGTAAATACAGCATGGGTCCTGTTGCGACTGGATGGTATTTGAATGTAAATATAGTATGGGCCCAGTTGCCACTGTATTGTATTTGAATGTAAACACAGTATGGGTCCTGTTGCCACTGTATTGTACTTGAATGTAAATACAGTATGGGTCCAGTTGCCACTGTATTGTATTTGAATGTAAATACAGCATGGGTCCTGTTGCCACTGTATTGTATTTGAATGTAAATACGGTATGGGTCCAGTTGCCACTGTATTGTACTTGAATGTTAATACAGTATGGGCCCAGTTGCTACTATATTGTATTTGAATGTAAATACAGTATGGGTCCTTTTGCCACTTTATTGTATTTGAATATAAATACAGTATGGGTCCAGTTGCCACTGTATTGTACCTGAATGTAAATACAGTATGGGTCCAGTTGCCACTGTATTGTATTTGAATGTAAATATAGTATGGGTCCTGTTGCCACTGTATTGTACTTGAATGTAAATACAGTATGGGTCCAGTTGCCACTGTATTGTATTTGAATGTACATACAGTATGGATCCAGTTGCCACTGTATTGTATTTGAATGTAAATATAGTATGGGTCTAGTTGCCACTGTATTGTATTTGAATGTAAATATAGTATGGGTCCAGTTGCCACTGTATTGTATTTGAATGTAAATATAGTATGGGTCTAGTTGCCACTGCATGGTATTTGAATGTAAATACAGTATGGGTCCAGTTGCCACTGTATGGTCTTTGAATGTAAATATTGTATGGGTCCTGTTGCCACTGTATTGTATTTGAATGTAAATATAGTATGGGTCCTGTTGCCACTGTATTGTATTTGAATGTAAATATAGTATGGGTCCAGTTGCCACTGTATTGTATTTGAATGTAAATATAGTATGGGTCCAGTTGCCACTGCATGGTATTTGAATGTAAATACAGTATGGGTCCAGTTGCCACTGCATGGTATTTGAATGTAAATACAGTATGGGTCCTGTTGCCACTGCATTGTATGTGAATGTAAATATAGTTTGGGTACAGTTGCGATTGCGACATAGTTTTTATTCACTTGGGCAACCGACTTATTGTGGCACGTGCAAAGTGCCGACGGTGTTCCCTTACCTTGTGTCTTCCGGCAGACAATTTCACATTACACAATGCTATCATATGTAATATAGTCTGTTTCAGGGTGCGGGGCCCCGGGTTGTCGAGTGGTCTAAGGCGCTCGCCATTACATATCACTGATATCTCACCGCTGTCCGCGTGAGTTCGAGTCACGGGCTCGGCCAAGGTGGGTATGTGAGAAAGCTTGCCAGTAGTTTCATGTTGGTCGGTGGTTCTTCCCGGGGTTTTCTCGGGTTCTTCCTCCACCAAATATACTGGCCGCCATGTATAGCCTATCATGTGCTGAAAAATGGCGTTAAACACATAACAACCAACCAACTGTTTCAGGGTGCAGTTGTAGTTGTATCTGAATTGACACGTTTTTATTATGTATGTTGTGTATAGTAAGCCATGAAAAGTGTTCTAGCTTTTTATAATCCCATGTGAATATTCTTATTGTGCATCAATTAATTTATGAACATAATTATCATGTAATTCCATTTAGTCGTTCTTAATGGAGCACATTTTTTATGTTTAACCATAACATGTATAGAGGTGTTTGTAATAAACACGCTAGAATGATGGTATTACAGGTACAGTTGTGTTTAGTTTTAGGTGACTTTTATGATTGAGGTTGGAATCAGTGGTGTTGGCCTGCCGCAGTGTATGAAGGGTCAACAGTGGTGTTGGCCTGCCGCAGTGTATGAAGGGTCAACAGTGGTGTTGGCCTGCCGCAGCGTATGAAGGGTCAACAGTTCTTGCTTCAACATGTGTCTGCGCGGAAGTAAGGTTCCCAGCGAGTCCATCAGAAGACGATCAATGAATCGAATATATGGGATCATTCCTTGTGTACTCCTTATTATAGTGAAGTACGTCGACTTCATATCCGTTATTTGACTGCGTATTTTCATAATTTCATGTTCATTATATGCATGACATGGTACCACAGCTTCATATCCGTTGTTGAACAGTTTATTTTCATATATTCATATATTCATATTTGAATATCATAGTTTCATAATTTCATTACGTCTACATAGACTAACAATTTCATTAAACGAACAGAACAGTTAATATCTGTCAAAGTGAGCAGAACATTTTCATATCGGTTATGGTTATTAAATATTACAATCCACGTTGCTGTATGCACAAGATAAGGTAACGGTAATTCAAAGGAGATGGAAAACGAGTCGTAGAATACATGACTATAATGACCTGTAGAAAAATGAAAATTTGTCATTTTCATGGCGCAATGAGAGGGAAAGGACGACCAGTCCTTTCTTCTTGACAGCAAATGGCAAAATGCCTTACATAAATATGTTTAATTAAGACTTTATGTGTATTTGAACGGTGCATGAAATATTAAATGAAGAAATGAGTAAAGAGAATTTCATTTGAAATATGTAGCAAGCAAAAGGGATGTGCTTTAATTATACACAAGAAGATTCATACAAGTCAAGTCATACAAAGAAACATGAATAGAAATTATACAAATGTTATGAATTAATAATAATAAAACTTAAACAAGGTGAAATACCAGTAGAAATATGAGAAGTTTTTCATTTTCCTGGCACAGTGTGAGGGTAAAGAACAAACATTCCTTTCTTCTTGACAGCAAATAGCAAACTACGATGCAGGTAATGCTGCACGTGCTATTTGAGCGAAATTTAATGATGCAAAGTTTTACTGGACAATGTTAAAATATGCTGCGAATCCTAAAGCCTCAAATACTACAATAGATACTTTAGAAAAAATATTTTAAAGCTGTAAATAATTCGAATGATCACTTTTTTTAATACCAGATGAAGATGTTTTACCCTTTAATGAAATATACGTGAAAGAAGAGTTTAATGAACTAAATACAGATATTTCGCTTCAAGAGGTAGAAAAGGCTTTACATCAAATAAAATTAGGTCGCAGGGCTGGTCCAGATATGATTATTAATGTTGTTTTATTTTGGTTCTGGTAAAGATATACTTTTAAACAGATTCTGTAATTTATTTAATGTTTTGTTTAAAAATGGTCACTTTTCAGAAATGTAGTCTGAAGGTCTAGTTATACCGTTATAAAAAAAAATTACAATTTGGATGATACTGATAATTATAGAGGTATAACACCTCTTAGTTACGTAGGTAAATTACTCACACGAATAATTAATAAGAGACCTAATGACTGGACAGAGAACTATTATGATTTCATCAAGGCACAAGCAGGATTGAGAAAAACATGAATACAGTTGACAATATGTTTATTTTAAATGGGCTTATATCACATAGTTTTATATCTGATAATCAATCATGGTAAACAATTATTTTGTGCATTTATTGATTTCACCAAAGCGTTTTATTACATAATAAGGGATAACGTATGGTATACATTTATAAAACTTGGTTTAAGGGGAAATATTTTAGATAAAATCTAATTGATGTATAGCAATGTAAAGTCAATATTTAAATATGATAAAATGTTAAGTGAGAAATTCTCTTGTGTTCTTTGTGTCCGGCAAGGTGACACTTTATCACCATTTCTTTTCTCAAAATCTGTTAATAAGTTAAAGGAAGAGTTTGTCATGCATGGTATTGAAGATATCAACATTGACATGTTACACTTTTTATTCTTTTATATGCAGATGACATTTATCGTCTTTTCAGGTTCGCCTTCAGGCCGGGCTAAATTATTTCAAAGATTATTGTGCTAAGTGGAAAATTGTGGTTTACACCTCAAAAATAAACGTTATGATATTTAGAAAAGGTGATACTTTAACTAGAAATATGGAATTCACTGACTGTAATGAAAAACTAGAAATTATAAATAAGTTTACATATCTTGGACTTGTTATAACGTCTGTTAGTTCCTTTCCCGAAGCGCAGAGAACACTGACAGGGCAAGCTAAAAAAAGCGCGACATTTATGCTTGAAAAATACTTTTATAAATTTACATCCTTAAAAACAAGCCATGTCATGAATCTTTTTGAAAGACTGATAATCTTAAATTATTGCTAAGTTTGGGGCTTTATTCCTGTTAAATGCATTGAAAGAGTGCACTTACATTTTGCCAAAATATATTAGGAATGAAGACGACAATACAAAATGATTTTATTTATGGGGAGTTAAGGCGTACGACAATGATAGTAAATAGATTTGTATTACATTGTGAAGTATTGTTTTAAGATTTTAGACGCAAAGGAAGACAAATGTGTATGGAAATCGTTCAGAAGTTCGACGACAGGAGTTAGCTACACTATCAATCAGAAGTTAGGATGTCGAACCAAAAA
This sequence comes from Margaritifera margaritifera, assembly GCA_029931535.1. Lineage (NCBI taxonomy): Eukaryota > Metazoa > Mollusca > Bivalvia > Unionida > Margaritiferidae > Margaritifera > Margaritifera margaritifera. Next base: position 462,979 of record JAQPZY010001234.1, on the reverse strand, counting down.
TGAAATCTATCTTCTAACATGTAAGATCTGTAGCACTCAATATATAGGCGAAACCGTTGATTTCAGAAAACGAATGAATAACCACAAGAGCCACATTCGCAGCAAAATCAGACCGAAACTCGCCAATCATTATAACTCGACTGGGCTTTCAGTCGAGTCACTCGAGATGCTACCGATTGATTCTAACCTGGGGTGGACCGATAAAGAACGCACACGTAAAGAACGACACTGGATACTTCAATTGAAAACTCATGGGGAGCTCGGCCTAAATGAAAAAGTCTAACCTTCCTAATGCAACCTTATCAACACTACAGCCAAGTATCAGTTTATCAGACGTACGCAACTTTTGCGATAATATTTACCCTTGTAAATATTCTGTAACTCTTTACATGTATTATTATTTTTATTATTATTATTATTATTATTATTATTATTATTATTATTATTATTATTATTATTTGCACTCTTGTCCATTCTCCCACTATACCATACTCTTGACATACTTCTTAGTACTTCCATAGATAACTTTACCGGGATATAATTTCTTTTGCAAATTTCGATTGATGGCGTTGATTTTTCGCCGCGCTTGGTGTCAGTCCTTTGTTCCCAGCTTGGCATTAGGTCAAAACACTTTGGTCCTCTGCGTGATAGGCACGATACACACTGCTTTTAAGTTTTGTACACAACTTTGTTGGGCTGATGGCAACATAACATTGATATGTAGCTTACCCGTTTTAGACCGTTTTTTAATATTGTCTTCTTTCTTTCTTCTATTGTTTATCCTTTGTTTGTTTATTTCCCCGTTACTGAAAAATGTAGGAGTCTAGAAATTTTCTTGGCTTTTGTGTTTAGTGTTTGTTTTGTGGACCTAAATTGTTACTTGCCCTGACGAAGAGCTTGATCAGAAACGTTGGAAAACTGTTTTGTATTTGCGCCGTTATTAATTTTTGTGTCATTATATATATATATATATATATATATATATATATATATATATATATATATATATATATATATATATATATATATATATATATATGCCAAATGATGTTGAACGATTTAAAAGCTCTACCCAATAAAGTAAATTGGGCATATTTAGTTAAAGATTTATTTTCAAGATTAGTATTCTATGAAGTTTGGGTTAATCAAGGGGTCGGTAAAACTCAGGCATTTTTACAGTTTTTTTTTTAAAAATTAAAGCTATCAGACAATTTTATTTAAAACTGGATGGATCGTTTTAAAAACAGTAGTATAGCATTATTTTATGTAACTATTGCAAATGTCGGATCATACCTTTACCATCACAGCATCTATTCTCTGAAATATAGAAATGCAGTTGCTAAAATTTAGACTGTCCTTTAACAGATTCGAAGTTGAAGACGGTAGATAGGTGAGACCATATAAACCAACTTTGTTCTCTTTGTAACATTTGTAACCTCCTTGAAGATGAATATTATTTTGTACTTGAATGCTTATTGAATACAGATCTAAGAGCAAAATATATGGAGAAATATTTCCGAAAATACTAAATATGTTTAAATTTATAGAACTTATAAATAATATTAGAATTTTGACTAATTTGGTTACACAAATTTTAAAGTTTTTAATCATAGGAATGGAGTCCTATATCCAGATATCTTATAAATATTTTTGCCTGACCATTGCACAAACGTGAATTTTGAATTACATACCATCTGATCTTATCTTAATATTATTACGCTTAATAATATGGATATTTCTCTCTCCCTACCGAGATATTTTGTGAATTATCCTGCTTATTTCATCTGCATTAATCTGCAACTGCATGCACACGCAATTTTGTTTCTTACTATGTTTTCTTTCTGTATTGTACACTGTAGATGATGCCTTGTTGTTTATTGTACCATCCGCCATTCAGTTCAATTAATCGAAACTGTATCCACACAGTCCGTTTGGGCTATTGGAACGAATAAAGACATCCACACAGTCCGTTTGGGCTACTGGAATGAATAAAGACATCCACACAGTCCGTTTGGGCTATTGGAATGAATAAAGACTCTTCTTCCTGTTCGGCAAGTTTTGCTTTGCTAGAACTAAATATAGATTTATACAGGTAACTGCACCGAATGAACGAACGAATGAATGAATGCAGAAACAGACAGAAACGACTTTACGAATGTTACATTACAAAACAACGCACAAGTGCAGTCATTTTCTATAAGAAAACATTTTTAAAGCAAATAAATTAATTAAATATATATTTTGCCTCTTAAAAGTAGAAATTAATTTGAGAAAGATTTCACACTAGAATGCATATGGAACAATACCCTGTTAAACTGATGTGTATACTTAACTGGGCAACGTGTGGAATAACAACTCAATACTTCATTTGGAATTCAGCATGCAATTGAAATATCAGTATACAGTACACGTGTAGACTAATGGAATTCAGCATGCAATTGAAATATTAGTATAAAGTACACGTGTAGACTAATGGAATTCAGCATGCAATTGAAATATTAGTATAAAGTACACGTGTAGACTAATGGAATTCAGCATGTAATTAAAATATCAGTATAAAGTACACGTGTAGACTAATGGAATTCAGCATGCAATTGAAATATCAGTATAAAGTACACGTGTAGACTAATGGAATTCAGCATGCAATTGAAATATCAGTATAAATTACACGTGTAGACTAATGGAATTCAGCATGTAATTAAAATATCAGTATAAAGTACGCGTGTAGACTAATGGAATTCAGCATGCAATTGAAATATCAGTATAAAGTACACGTGTAGACTAATGGAATTCAGCATGTAATTAAAATATCAGTATAAAGTACACGTGTAGATTAATGGAATTCAGCATGCAATTGAAATATCAGTATAAATTACACGTGTAGACTAATTGTTGAGAGTATTTTATTGTTTAGCTGTGTGGCTTCAGATTTGCTTATGTTATAGTAGGACTGAATTCAATTATATGCATATATACATTGTAAATAAATATATCATTTATATTACTTATCTTTGTCTCTTCACTAATCCAAAACCAATTCAGTCTCTCCTGTAAGAATCACACATTTTCAATCAGTCAGAACAAAATTACTGTTTTTCTCCAAAGTATTTATAGTTATTGGAATCGACGTTGAATCACAAGACTAGATTTAAGATTATCTACCTACAGATGGTTGTAATTTGGAACGACTTAGTCTATAGGCTGGGGTGCCCCGTGGTTCTATAATTGGACCACTTTTATTTTAAATTAATATTAACGATATTGTTACTGATGAACAGTTAAGTGTATATGAGTATTTGCTGACAACACTTCTGATCAATCACCGTGGCGATCCCAACTTGCTGACAACAATTCCTGATCAATCACTGTGGCGATATCTGCTTTAGTAACATGTGTCTTGAACGAAGAACTACATAAAACCTCCACTTATGGGCACTAACAAAATCAGGTCAATGCTTATATTAAAAAATCTGAACCAGTAAACAACCCGACTGATTTAAAAGAATAATAATTTTATTAAATAAGCCACATCCCACAAACATTTTTAGCTTAAGCCTTGACGAAACACTTTCTTTGCATACACATATTCAAGATATCACTACCAAGGCATGGAAAATATAGTACAACGATTTGAAATATGAAGTTGATATAAAATGACTAGAGAGTCTTTAGTTTTCCTTTATAACATCTCATTTTTTTGGAATATGGAGATAAATGCACTAATAATGAAAAGAAGAAACTGAAAAAGTACAAGTTGGGGCTCTGTGTGGGGGCAACAAAAGCAACGTCGTGTACCGAACGTTGGGAATAATAAAATGTTACAAACTTTCATTAAGTCGTTATAAACGTTATGATGATTTTAAAAACAAAAACTACCATTAAAAGGTACTGTAATAAAGCCCCCAGTTACTGCATTATTAGTTCCACTTCGTTCCAGCAGGTCACTGAAAGACAAATTACATCTAGCCTACAAAAACCCTTTCGCTATGACCAGCTCATATCAAAACTTCTTTCTTACTGAAATCTATCATGGAATGATTTCCACTTTAGGTTAGGAGCAGCATTTTTAATCATACTTAAATAGGGAATCAAAACAGGCCACAGTCTATTACTAGCACGGTTAAAGAGGTGAACAAATGCCTAAGTCTATGTCTTTATGCATAGATTAATTATATACATAACTAATAAATATCGTTTCTATACATTTATTTAAGTGACCATTTCACGTTTCTGTATAACATAACAAGCAAGAGACACTTAACAATTTGTCAACACAATTCAAATGTTACTAAAAATAAGCATTGACGTGACCTGTTGGATAATGTACCGGCCGATTTGACTTAGAATTCGCGGTGTTTCCCCGTCAATATCTTTACTAACACGAAAAGATGCATACATACAAATTTTGTTCAGAATGGCAAAAATGCATGCATTTTATTTTTATCAAAGCTCTTTGCAAAAGGACAGTACACACCCTTTAATCATCGAGACTAATACTTCAGCGCAGACCAAAGGATTTAAATAGTCTTTCAAAAAAACCTTATACAATCCATAGACGAGCGGCTGTACAGTTAGTGAAATAGGTCATTATTGTGACTGTGAAATTGTGTTACATAGTGAAATAGGTAATTATTGTCGCTGGGAAAGTGTTACATAGTGAAATATGTCATTATTGTGACTGGAAAATACTGTTACACAGGGAAATATGTAATTATTTTGACTGGGAAAGTGTTACATAGTGAAATAGGTCATTATTGTGACTTGGAAATACTGTTACACAGTGAAATAGGTAAGTATTGTGACTGGTAAATACTGTTACACAGTGAAATATATAATTATTGTGACTGAGAAATGCTGTTACACAAGGGTGAGCACATATTCATGAGCACTGAGCCGATGGATAAATGAAACTCACAATATATTTCTGTCAGTAACTCATTATTGATGCTTTTAAGAACGAAATAGTCCTTAAATTTATTGCATTTCAGAGATATCATTTGTCGATCTATAAAAGCAAAAAATATAACCTTTCCAATATGTATAAGAAATATTAAGTCAGTTTTTATCTGTACTGGCCTGAAAGCCAGTTAAGCTATGAGCAGAATACTGAAAGTGCTTAAACAAGTGAAAAAGGATCTTAGTGAAACGTAGTTTGTGTGTACATATCTACCACATCTCAGATGAGATTGACAAAGGAAATCAACTTTACCTGACCTTGTATTCAGTCTCAATGATAGTGACTTAGGTCTAGTTGATATAATGGTTTCTGAACCCGACAAATTACCCCCTCCCCCCAAAAAACAATCACTGAATTGGAATCAAATTTTGTAGGTGGTTATACCTTGGAATTTGGTCAAATTTTGTGACGTATTTGGCATTTCCAATCCTGTCAATACAGTCATCAATTCTAGGAATTGGAAATTAATCTGTATTGGTGACACTATTTACTTTTCTGTAATCTGTACACATACAGAAAGTATTATCTGGTTTCGGCACTAATAAACATGGTAAACTCCAGTCACTTGTACTTGGTTCAATAAAGTCATTTTTTCCAGTAAATACTGAATTTCTTTCTTCAGATAGTCTTGTTTGAGAGGATTCATCCCATAAGGGTGTTGTTTTATAGGTGTTGAATTTATTATTTCGACATCATGGAAAATTTTGTTGGTTCGTATAGGAATATCTGGAAATAAATGTTCATTTTCTTTTATCAACTGCTTCAGTTCGTTAATCTCAGGCGGCAGTAGATGCGAAAGCTTCTGGTCCATATCGTCCAGAATTTCCGAATTGCGAAGAGTAGTAATTTCAAAATCGTGATTATCCGATTTCTCATCTTCATTCAAATGTTGAATGTGTGGGACAGGTACTACTAAAGTAATTGGATAATTTATATGGCTATCTCTGTCTACATATTGTTTCAACATATTAATATGGCAAAGTTATTTCTGCTTCCTCCTCCCAGGAGTATTAATAATGTAATTTAAATCACTCACTTTTTTATCAATGGTATAAGGGCCAAAATACTTAGCCTGAAGAGGATTTTGGGGTATGGGTAGCAGAGCTAATACTCTATCATCTGGCTGAAAACTCCTATCTTTCACTTGTTTGTTATACCTCAATTTCATAATTCCAACTCTTCAGCAAAAGGAAGTCCCTCTTTCAATAACTTTAATGGATCCCGTACAAAATGTCCAAATACTAGTTCAAAATAAACGAATCCCAGAGATTCCTCACTGACCCCCCCACCCCCTTCCCGCAGCACACAACAATAATTGCACAACTTCATCCCACTCCCTTTCTGTTCCACAACAAGTTCCAATAATACTCTATCTCATAACAATATGTTTTAATCATACGTTCTAAAGTCTGATATAGTACAGACTTAAGAAGACCAAACAGTGTGAAAAACTTGACCAAAGCTTTCACTATGGTCTCAGTTTTAATATTCCGCAAAGGAATAGCTTTTGGAAAACTTGTGGACGCACACCTCGTCAACAAGTACTGGTTGCCAAACTTGGTCTTATTTATTCCTAAACGACCAGACAACGACGTTTCATGGGCTACACCAAGTATTTCCTGACGATAGGATCTAGGAACTACTATTTGATTACTAACTGACCACTCGTCACCAGCGGGTACCTCGAACAGTCTCCATTTCCTCATAAGGACCTCATTCTTAAAGAAGTAACAAAGATCCTTCTTGCGTGGCTTCAGTTTCAGTCATAGCCCTCTGAAACAAACAGGAAATATATGGATCCCCCTGTTGTAAGACAACTAGAGTTTGTCTTTTCTCACCCTGATTATTTTTATGAGATTGTGCAGCTGAAAGAGTATCACTGTGATCAATACTTAATTGATCCATATTAGGAGCAAAAGTGACCTCATTAAAAGCCTGACCCATAAAGGTGTCCGCTAAAGGAAATACATCCTGTTCAATGTTGCCATAGCTCTAGTAACTGCACAAGCTGGATATAAACCAGGGATTTCTACTTCAATAGGATCAACTCGTTGATCCATACTAAGCTTGTCAGTTACAAGTGGATTAACCACTACCTTATCTCTTGCTAGGTCATTACCTAGTAATAAATAGATGCCCTTTATAGGCAAAGAAGCCACTGCTCCTATGGTCACAGATCCCGAAACTAAGTCTGATGACAAATTAACACAATGAAGAAGGACATTAACATATCCACATCTGTATTGAAAATTAACACCTAACTCCCGTGTGACCTTAATATCAGTCGTACTAATTGTAAGTTTTTCATCATGCCTGGTAACATCAGAATGAAATATGGGATACTGAGTTCCAAAATCGTAAATACTTATATCTGAGTAAGTGTCAAGGTCGGTGTATTTATTTACAGCTTTTTGAAACATCATATAGGCTCTTGAATAATTTCTGTCTGGTTCAGTAAACTTGCATTGCTATGCCCGCTCAGGATATTGGACACTATTAGATCTAACATTTATTCGTGTTAAATCTGCATGATCAAATACCATATTGTTTTGTGGTTGGTTAATTTTTTCTGGCTGCAGCATGAACTACTATAAACACATATCCTGGAAGTTGTTCTGATTGCATTTGTGGTGATTTTCCATATTGGAGTTAGTTCATTACCGTTGTTGTCTGTATACTTTCATCTGTTGAAAATACATCTTTTTGGTATAGCCCAATATCAAATTTTGTTTCAATATCCCTTGCTATTGACACCGACAATTCAAGTTTGGGCAACCAATGGCTAATATGAAGAATGTTAAATTTATCAGCAACTACTACATCTGCTCTTATCATATATTGCTCAGGTGGATTTCTATCTAAAGGTATGGAGTTTTTAACACCACGAAATACTGTATTTATATCACGGCATACACCAAATATACTGGATAATGGTAAAAGAATGACACTTGTTTGCCACCTGTAGTGAGAAGCTGTCCTCTTGTAAATCCTTCATTTCCACTTCTATCTATGCCTCTGTCAGTTGCTCCACTAAATAAGGCCCCTGTAATATTTGCCACGTTAACCGCAGAACCAGCAACAGCAACGGGAATCAATTTGGCACCTCTTTTAAATCTTTTACGAGAAGTATTATCATTGACACTACCTTTAAAAAAATATTTGTTAATTAAAAGTTTACATAAACATTTTAATATGATACTAGTAGTATTATGGTACTGGCTTGTGGAAGGTATACAAAAATTTGCTGTATCACATTATCATCCATTAAATATTGGGCACTATGAAAGAGACCCCATGCGTAATTGATAATGATATCACAGCATCCGCAGCATGATTTGCTGGCAGATCTGCATCTGTTTGGAATCTAGCTAGAATCTATATAAAACTCGTATGCGGTTGTAAAAACATATTCTTATCCATCGTTTCTATGATATTTTTGCCATCCTTTTTCATATTAATATCATGCGGAAGGCATTCAACGTACTCAAAAATCCTGATTGATTCATAAGTTGGATTATCTTTAAAACACTCAGATATGGCGATACAACTTTTGTCATGTATATACATTATGATTATATAAAATTATAACTTCATTCCACTGCTATTAAGAAAATTACTGCCATACATCAAATCTGACAGGGGTTCTCTAAAATGCTTGTTCAACAATTTCTTTGATGTGTCTTTAAGAGATTTTGTACTTGGGTATTTCCATTTGATGATTCTTGTATTGTTTGATTTACTGCTGGTGTTAATTTTAATTCTTTTTCATTTTACAATTATTTTATTTTTCAACAGCTTTTTCTACAAGCATTTTTGGTTGAGTCTCAATCTGGCTTTGCACACCTTCTAATACTTACAACCCATATTAGATGCTAGTGGTTGCATTGTATCTTTACTTATTGTTAGCAATTATCTTGCTAAAATCTCTCACTTAAGAAATCCCCCTTTAATGAATTAAACACATTTTTATAATGATATGTATATTGAATTTATAATATGTGTCCACGAGGACAACATTTTTACTGCATTTGAGTTCAAGGTTAGACTTGTTTACCTAGCATTTAGTAATTAGATTGGAATTTTCCATATCTTGACATGAGAAAAATCAGGTACACCAGTAAAATTCCATTTAGAGTTACTCATATTCTAGAATGTACTGTCATGTGACTTGTCTTATATTTATACAGCATTTGGTAAACAAGATTCCGTTCCTATACTTCACTTCATATTATTAAGATCAGTCTATTAAGGAATTTATGTTAGTAATAAGATGTTACAGTTGTGAAAATAAGAGCAAATTCAGAGAGACGAATTATTTATTTGAAATATTCACTGGAATTACCAAAAGTGCTCATTCTCATTTTGTATTAATACTTTAATTTGGAATGTTTGTGAATTCATTAAAAGATGTTCTGGATTACACCATTCAGGCATATCAGGACATTCAAGACTAATGGCATATCAGAACATTTAAGACTACTAGCACATTAGGACATTCAAGGCTACTGGAATTCATTCGGGACATTCTATATTTAGGACTTGTGAGCTGGACACTTTAGGATTATTGGATTATTTGGACTTTAATTCACGTTATTGTAAGTGTCTTTTGAAATTTCACTTTAATTGTCTAGAAATAAATTGCTTGCTGATTGTACTGACATTGTTGGATTCACTTTCTTTCTGTTACATTATTTTAAGACCTAGAGTAGTAACACTATATCGACCCACCAAAAATATTATATATATATATATATATATATATATATATATATATATATATATATATATATATATATATATATATATATATATATATATATATATATAATCTTTCATTATTTAAATCTACTTCTGTATTATATTATGATGCTATCATGTTACACGCATTGTGACTGATGATATTGGTAAATCTTATTAACTGGTACATACATTAACTCATTTGGTTGTATATTTAGTAGGGTACCAGCGGGACTATTTGATGTAAATGAAAATATTACATCAGATCTGCTTCCATTAATTCATGAACCTGCAACTAAATTGTAATGTATTAACAAGAATTAATAATTGTTACATTTACAGTTGTATTACCAGTATTGATTTGTTTTGTCTAATACCCTAGAATTATAATGTGAAATTGTACGTATACTGTTTGGATTTGTAAAATCAACCTTGAAATTATTTTCTAATGTTATCTTACATCTTAGTGTGTTGTAGTCTGATTCAACTGTTATGTTATTTGATGCCACGCGGTTAATATCAATATAATGAATGTATCCTCTTTCTTACCATCATTATTGTTCACTGATGTGATATTAAACCGGCTATATCAAATTTCTGAACTGATGACTGACATTTTACAATTATTTATTAATATCCAAAGCAACTGGGGATGAAAACTCTTTTGTAAAAGTTTAGAATGTGCCATACGTTGCATTTCCACTATCAAAGAACAATGTAGTTCCGAAGATCAGTTATACAATATATGATTACATGTAATTTTCAATATTGTTTAAGATTAAGTTTTATTAATTATTTTATAATTATATAGATTATTAAGTATACCTGCGATTTTACTATCAATATTGATTTTATTTATTACCATTTTGCTTGAACATAATAATTGCAATCTTTGTACTAAATTATTTGCACCTTTTTAATATATAATATTGCTGCTATTTATGTTTTTAAATTTCTGTGATTTCTCATTTCGTGGATATTCTGCTAATTGTATGAGCTTTTGATATGTTTTAACTAACGATCAATGTGATCTTATTCTTTTAAATATTTCTGTGATCAAATCGATAAAGTAATAATATATTGTTCCTTAAAACACACGTTAATTTTCACGATAATCGTCTAATTTTTTTAACTGTGTTAATGTTTCAAGATCAACATGAAGTTTGTGAAAATATTATTTAGGGGTAAATGTGTATGATTTTATTGCTGATTTGATTTCGATATCTGAATCTTTATTGTATGCTAGTTCAATGTCCATACCACGCCCTTTTTTTGTAACAAGAAAAGCTTTTTTTCGTTGCCACCAAAGATCTTAGTTTCTTCTTATAAAGTTCTAATTGATAATGTGTGCTTAAATTGTGCATCTCACTATTGTAATATTAAAGCCAAAGATGCTATCGATTATTATGATGACAATAGCAAAGATAGAATTACAGAAAAAGTGTTTATCATTATACATATTACATTAGTCAATTATTATCTAATCATGAAACAAATGTATATGTATATACTTGCTGATGGCCAATCGGATACATGTATATGTATATACTTGCTGATGGCCAATAGGATACATGTATATGTATATACTTGCTAATGGCCAATCGGATACATGTATATGTATATATTTGATGATGGCCAATAGGATACATGTATATGTATATACTTGCTGATGGCCAATCGGATACATGTATATGTATATACTTGCTGATGGCCAATCGGATACATGTATATGTATATACTTGATGATGGCCAATCGGATACATGTATATGTATATACTTGATGATGGCCAATCGGATACATGTATATGTATATACTCGATGATGGCCAATCGGATACATGTATATGTATATACTTGCTGATGGCCAATCGGATACATGTATATGTACATACTTGCTGATGGCCAATCGGATACATGTATATGTATATACTTGCTGATGGCCAATCGGATACATGTATATGTATATACTTGATGATGGCCAATAGGATACATGTATATGTATATACTTGCTGATGGCCAATCGGATACATGTATATGTATATACTTGATGATGGCCAATAGGATACATGTATATGTATATACTTGCTAACGGCCAATCGGATACATGTATATGTATATATTTGATGATGGCCAATAGGATACATGTATATGTATATACTTGCTGATGGCCAATCGGATACATGTATATGTATATACTTGCTGATGGCCAATAGGATACATGTATATGTATATACTCGATGATGGCCAATAGGATAAATGCAAATAAGGATAATTTCATTTTAATCAAACAAATGTTTGCAGATATAATAGAACATGTGGACGTATTGGTACAAAAACGTCGGACAGAATGGGACACGCCGACATTTCAGAATAGATTGTGGCGGACATAACAGAACGGATGACAGTGCGAACATTTTGGAAAATGCGGACATAACAGGACATAACATGCTGTTTAATAGGAATTTTCATTTATCTATACCTTTATTTATATTTAAATTCTGATGTTCTTCCCAAACATTACTTTTTGTTGGCACTATTTAGCCACCATTGTGCTATAGCACCGTAAAACGCTACGTACTGGCACCATTTAGCCACTATTGTGCTATAGTACCGTAAAACGTTACGTACTGGCACCATTTAGCCACTATTGTGCTATAGTACCGTAAAACGTTACGTACTGGCACCATTTAGCCCCTATTGTGCTATAGTACAGTAAAACGTTACGTACTGGCACCATTTAGCCACTATTGTGCTATAGTACCGTAAAACGCTACATAACATACATTCATCCATCCCTTCTCCATTCTTCAATTCGAACACACCAATCCATCGACCCATCTTAAATATCACCTATCACGATTATAATCGGCTTTCCTTTTTGAAATAACTGGCGACCATAAACAGTTGAATAATTGTATTCGTGTTAACTTGTTTTGGATATATTTATTGTGTAGAATTCATCTTGCATTTTGAATATATTTATTGTATAGAATCCATCTTGTATTTGGAATATATTTATCGTGTAGAATCCATCTTGCATTTGGAATATATTTATCGTGTAGAATCCATCTTGTATTTGGAATTTATTTATTGTCTAGAATCCATCTTGTATTTGGGATATATTTATTGTGTAGAATCCATCTTGTATTTAGAATACATTTATTGTGTAGAATCCATCTTGTATTGGAATATATTTATTGTGTAGAATCCATCTTGTATTTTGAATACATGTATTGTGTAGAATCCATCTTGTATTTGGAATATATTTATTGTGTAGAATCCATCTTGTATATGGAATATATTTATTGTGTAGAATACATCTTGTATTTGGAATATATTTATTGTCTAGAATCCATCTTGTATATGGAATATATTTATTGTGTGGAATACATCTTGTATTTGGAATATATTTATTGTCTAGAATCCATCTTGTATTTGGAATATATTTATTATGTAGAATCCATCTTGTATTTGGAATACATTTATTGTGTAGAATCCATCTTGTATTTGGAATATATTTATTGTGTAGAATCCATCTTGTATTTGGAATACATGTATTGTGTAGAATCCATCTTGTATTTGGAATACATTTATTGTGTAGAATCCATCTTGTATTTGGAATATATTTATTGTGTAGAATCCATCTTTTATTGCAATTTCACGAATAAGATATATCTAATTTTACACTCTAATTTACTGTGGGATCGCATCTTTGTTTCTGGAAAAGAGATTCCGCAAATTATCTTAAAAAACAAAAATATAATTTTTTTAGCATCATTTTATACTTATTTACTTATTACTCTCTCTCTCTCTCTCTCTCTCTCTCTCTCTCTCTCTCTCTCTCTCTCTCTCTCTGCTTTCTTTTGAATCATAGGCCGTGTACGACGACAACAATATGCATACGCGGTAAAGCCATATTATTATTCGTCTGAGTGTCGTCCACAATATTGCCGAAATTGATCCTGATACTAATAAGGTCATCTGATACTGACAAGGTCATCTGATACTGACAAGGTCATAACTGCATGTTTAATATATGCAATATTTATGTCTGTATTGAAAATTGTGTTATTTAAACATGTCCATTCATAGGACAGGTCGACGTTTCACATTCAATTTTAAATACTTATTTTAGTAAATTATAGAACATGAAAGACGTCAAGCTGTTAGTTATCTCGATTGAAATAGACTTCAAATATTGTCATACATTACGCTAAGAGTTTACACAGAGTTCTCAATTAGGACGCCATGAAATAGAAAACAGTTTATTTGACAAAAATGGATGATCTTCTGAAGAAAAAGAAAACAACAACAACAACAAACAAACCCCACAAAAAAAAGACAAAAAAGAGACCACCACCCCCCAAAAAAAACAAAACAACAAAACAAACAAACAAGCAAAATAAATGTTTTATTCATATTGTAATCAACATTTTCATAATTCTTATCATTATCATTTCATTGAATCACATATTTTTCTGGTCTTAATGATGGCAGACTCTCTTGTTTTGAAAATAATTTCTTATTTACTTTAGAGGTGGATAAACTACTAGACAGATAAGACTTCTCACTGTCGAATAATTCATGTATGGTGGCTTGAACGTAAAGGAAATTAAAATTTTTTTTAATGAAAATAAATTATACGAAGATGCAGGCTCCTTGGCAAAAGTGGAATATGAAATATATGCATATAAAACTCTTTTAGTGAATTTGGACTATGATATATTTAGTAAATGTCATATATGACAAACACTAGAACACGGAGACTTACTAAGGGCATACGTTACGAAATATGCTCTGGATCCTCTTGATAGTGTACGGCCTGTAGTCTGGTGGTCCAAGAAGAGCCAAACTCTTCTATTGAAGTAAACCCAATTAAGATTGAGATCTTAGACATAACGGAAATCTGACATACACCGATACTAAATAATTTTCTATTGAACTTTCGATTCACAAATAAAATTACAGTTTCACATTTATGAAAGCGAAAAAGATCATTCGAAACATATCTTTTTTAACGATAACTGTCCCTAACACGAAATGTAATGCTTTATCTGATAGGTTACTAAAAATAAGCGGACATGAGTTTCCAAAGGTCACCAGAGCACGAACCTTTATCGGTGTATGTGAGATGTAATTATTATAATCAGATTGCTATTGAGGTAAATCCACAGCCGATAAGGCCATGTCTACGTTGGTACTATTTGGATGCCGATAAGGCCATGTCTACGTTGGTACTATTTGGATGCCGATAAGGCCATGTCTACGTTGGTACTATTTGGATGCCGATAAGGCCATGTCTACGTTGGTACTATTTTTTGGATGCCGATAAGGCCATGTCTACGTTGGTACTATTTGGATGCCGATAAGGCCATGTCTACGTTGGTACTATGGATCAATGACACTACCGTGGAGATATTAACCATCCTTAGAATAACTGTATATTTCGCTAGTTACTGACTAAATGTCATGTTATCTTTGTTATGAAGTGCAACCGTAAACATTATGTAACTATCAGCTGACAACTTGAAACACCGGTATTTTAAGTATTATATTCTGAGGTAATACTTTTTTCTGTAAGTTTTATGGTCAGATACCGGTGAGTATTAAAATAAGTTTGATTTGCTTGGCAATCTTGACAAATAAAAACCCATAAAAATTAGCGTTTTATGATATTGTGCATCTAATTATTTAATGAAAAACACGAAATTACACTTAATGTTATGTTCGCGTTCATGCCAAATTTGTAAATTCTAAAAGCAAAATATAATGCCTGGTATTTTCAGAGCGATAAAACTTAAATTCATAATAAATACAAATGATACAATTTTCTTCTTTAGAAAAGTAGTCGTGTGGTAAATTTATATATATATATATATATATATATATATATATATATATATATATATATATATATATATATATATATATATATATATATATATAATTACACTACGCAAATAGGTTATACATTGTTCAGTCCTTATTAACTTTTAGTAAATATTTTCCTATTCATCTCATCTGGTGCAGGAAGAGAAACGCACATGAAAAAGAAATGGAACAATACAAAAAGTGGTTCAAGTTTTGATTCATACTGAACCTCTGACAATCTTTCTGGAGTGGAAAATGTTTGACTTCCACCGTCTATACTCGCGAATAAATCGATACCAACTGCAAACTGCATCCAGATCTTCCGTCGCATAATACGCTGGCAGATCTGGGAATATGCAGTTTGTAAGGACTAATCAGTAGAACAAACAACATAGACCCCGATCTGCTTGCGCATTATGCGACGGCAGATCAGGGTCTATGTTGTTTGCATTTGGACCTGAGTTGTACGCGAGTACTTACGGTAAATGTAATCGTTCGTCAGATATCTATTTGCGACAAATATTCTGAGACCAGATTGTAACATTTTATAAAGGAATTCTTTCTTTGCATAAAATTTCAGTCACATGGATCAAGTGCATACAATGCAGTGTCAAAACCGCATACAATCATCACATGGCTGCGGTGTTACAAAACTATTGAGAAATTATATCAGTGCTTGTAAATACATGTCGTAATCATGCACATTTCAAGTTTCATTGTAAAAACTTATTACACAAGCGAATACCACCGTATTGTAAGACCAGGGCGCATTCAGGTTGGTCATGAAATTCAGGGTTGATTTGAGCAACAAAATGGGTGAAGCTGAAGAAAACCAATGACATGTGAGAAGAAAAGTTTACGTATTTTATCTGAAAATCTAAATGCAGGTGGAATATTCGTCATCAGGAGACAATAGTATTTAATTTTGGAGTCAAATTATCTTCATGAAACTGGGATGTATTAGGTCAAAAATGAATATTGTTTTGTGCTCACTAAAACGATGGCCATGTTTTCGTGTTTTTGTTTGTTTTTTTTTCTGCCATTTTTGGAGACTGAAATCTATCCATGTTTACTTCAACCGTATGTGGAAACATTGTTGGAATGCAGTCTTGTGAGGAAACAACAGTAGATCATTTACATCACACACATTCTTAAAAAAAAAAACCAAAGCAAAAAAGCAAGGCATTTGAAGTACATTATAGTTCATGGGCTGGTCACCCCATAAGCAATGGTTTGTACAAAATGATTTTAGTAGAAAGTGTATGGATTGGTCTTTTTCGTGTTGAATATTAAAAGCATGTCTCATCCAAAGAGTTTAGGTGAAAATTTATCATTTTGGAAGGAACGAATTGTGCAGGAATTTCAAGGTCAGAAAAATATAAATGCGGACAAAAATTCTCATCTATTCGTATTTGTAATCTCTGATTCATATCACCTTTTTGTATGCAAGGATGCCGTGGTGTTCATACTAATTCATGATGTCTAATTTATGCCCTTACAATGCCGAAAACATTACATGATTCATACATGTGACGTTATTTCACTTATAATTTTAAAATTGGGTATATTCTAATTTCAGATATAAAAAAAATGTTCAGGTTCTACCATTGCAGTTTTGAGTAGACAGTTTGACCCTGTGATTGATTAAAGTGTAAACGCGTATCCTAAGTTTGACCCTGTGATTGATTACAGTGTACACGTGCGTCCTAAGTTTGACCCTGTGATTGATTACCGTGTACACGTGCATCCTAGGTTTGACCCTGTGATTGATTACAGTGTACACGTGCGTCATAAGTTTGACCCTGTGATTGATTACAGTGTACACTTGCATCCTAAGTTTGACCCTGTCATTGATTACAGTGTACACGTGCATCCTAAGTTTGAACCTGTCATTGATTACAGTGTACACGTGCATCCTAAGTTTGACCCTGTGATTGATTACAGTGTACACGTGCGTCCTAATCTTGTATTCAAGATTCCCGTGGGGATCGCCAAGCTGGAACTATTGGACTGTAACGCCCCCAATTTTCAAATAACTTGATCCTTACTAAACTAAGCCAACAAGACAGCTTTAGACAAAACACTTTTTCTGTCGAAATTGTCTGTATCGAATCTACATATGATAAGGAGGAGACAATGCAGCCTACAGAGAGCTTAAATTAGGACGAATAATATCAACAAATAAGCTTATACATGAATTTTCTAGTGTTGCATTGTTGGCAAGCATTTCATCTTTTGATATACAAAGGCCGATTTCCTCATGAGATATATTCTCTTATCTTCCTAGTTATGGTTGCTTGTAGTTTCAACTCTGTGAACAACACACTTTCAACGAGGTATAATATTAACAACAGGAAATTTCAAAGAAAATGGCCGCGTTTCCAAAGTGCACGGGTTGGTTTGCGGTTGTATTTGGATGTGTCATCGTGACGTCAACCGGATTAAAATATCGGACTTTCACATTGTTTCAGTGCATACTGCTTCCGTCCAATAGGTATTACTATTTTGGTATATATTGTATGTATTGATTGACTGGTTATGAAAGAATCACGAACATTCTCGGTTTGCAAAAGTTTGGATACCGCAAACTATTAACTAATGCAGGATTGTTAGAGTTAAGTAATTATAGATTGCCCTTACTGTGATGATATGAATATTCGTATGCATCAAATACACCTTTAACCACAAAATAAATATTTCTTCCCACGGGGATATGATATTATTTTTAATTTCTCTCTCACACACAGACAGCACATATATTAAGAGAGAGAGAGAGAGAGAGAGAGAGAGAGAGAGAGAGAGAGAGAGAGAGAGAGAGAGAGAGAGAAAGAGATGAATTGTGATTATCAGTGATTACTTTACAATGAATTTGGCTATGCATAATAATTTATTAAAGAGTCCATGGGTCCCTCTGATTAATCCATGGAACCCTCCGATTAATTCACGAGACGGGTTCTATTGTGAATGCATACACTAAGACAGATAATAGTCTCTAATATTTATAGAATGAAAATACTGAGAGGAAAGCTACATTTCAATAGGAAATTTACTTAAAACAAATAGTAAAAAAATGTATGGAAAATTTATACACAACGGGCTTGTGCCTTTCCAGATTAAAGCTTCGTGTACAGTCATCTGTCACAAGAGAATAAGAAGTCATCTTCTTCTGGGTTCGTACCGAGAGCGTGGAAAGACTCTTTATAAGCATGGGTAAGAACTTACCATTCCTTAATGGTTATCAATTGATGTTCTTCGGCCTCCGCCATTTTGTTGCTCAAACGAATCCAGAACCTGGTGACCAACTTAAGTTCCCCAGAGCTCTTGCAGTATTGCGAATACAGTCTTACAAACATAAAAATATGCACTTTTAATCCAGATCATATATATATATATATATATATATATATATATATATATATATATATATATATATATATATATATATATATATATATATATATATATGATAATAGCAGCTTCATAAGTGTGACAATATAAAGAAATAAACAGACAACTGTTTATAGTGAAATATAACGATATAGTAGAAATTTAAAAATTAAAAAAAAAAGATTCAAGTTACATCAATATGGCAAGCATGGGAATGCTTTTTTTAGAAGAAAGTCTAAATTATCTGAATTGTTAATTATCACAGAGTGTATACGATTAGAGAGATCCATGATGACGGAGTGTATACGATTAGAGAGATCCACGATGACGGAGTGTATATGATTAGAGAGATCTACGATGACGGAGTGTATACGATTAGAGAAATCCATAATGACGGAGTGTATACGATTAGAGAGATCCATGATGACGGAGTGTATACGATTAGAGAGATCCATGATGACGGAGTGTATACGATTAGAGAGATCCAGGATGACGGAGTGTATACGATTAGAGAGATCCATGATGACGGAGTGCATACGATTAGAGATATCCATGATGACGGAGTGTATACGATTAGAGAGATCCATGATGACGGAGTGTATACGATTAGAGAGATCCATGATGACGGAGTGTATACGATTAGAGAAATCCATAATGACGGAGTGTATACGATTAGAGAGATCCATGATGACGGAGTGTATACGATTAGAGAGATCCATGATGACGGAGTGTATGCGATTAGAGAGATCCATGATGACGGAGTGTATACGATTAGAGAGATTCATGATGACGGAGTGTATACGATTAGAGAGATCCAAGATGACGGAGTGTATACGATTAGAGAGATCCATGATGACGGAGTGTATACGATTAGAGATATCCATGATGACGGAGTGTATACGATTAGAGAGATTCATGATGACGGAGTGTATACGATTAGAGAGATCCAAGATGACGGAGTGTATACGATTAGAGAGATTCATGATGACGGAGTGTATACGATTAGAGAGATTCATGATGACGGAGTGTATACGATTAGAGAGATCCAAGATCACTCAATTAGTCAGTTGCTAAATTTACTTGAGCATTATAATAATGCATTGCCTTTATTTTATGATTTCGTGGCGAAATAACAAGTTTGTAATCTTTGTGGTATTGACGATATTTTAGGATTATGATCTTACATAAAAGTATTTTCATCTCAATTCAGATTTAGTCAAATAAAATATTATAAAGACTCATTCCCTTTTCAAAATCTCTGCAACATTGATGATAGTAAACACTTACACAAAATACTGAAAGAGTCACTAATGTCAAAACAAATGTAAACAAAGTGATGTGAATGGAAACAGCGTCCTATTGCTTTGCAAGTTATGAGGTTTGAGTGCTAAATGTCTAAACAGATGCACAAGGACACCATTACTCAACAGAATGCTAAGCATATATTCAAAATGTCGTCGTCAGACATTACATTTAGGAAACCGACAGCGATCTATTTGTTCTGCAGACATCTTGATGTAGTTTGCTGACTTAATTATCTGACCTGTTTCATACTCATCCAATTACGTGTTCGTTTTTGATCGCCAAATTACCACCAAAATAATTATTTTAAAATGCAGTAATCGCAAAAAGGGAAGTTTGTTTAGAAGTTCTAAACAAAACTTTTATATGATCCTTAGACAATTATACCTTTATTAAGTTTTCCGGATGGATAGTATATCCTAAATAAACAGTATATCCTAAATAAACAGTATATCCTAAATAAACAGTGTATCCTAAATAAACAGTGTATCCTAAATAAACAGTATATCCTAAATAAACAGTATATCCTAAATAAACAGTGTATCCTAAATAAACAGTATATCATAAATGAAGGCTCTAAGTTATCTGAATGGACAGTATATCCAAATTTAATGTTCTATCAATTACAATAATTCCTAAGAGGTCACTTAACTTAAAATTGTTATATCTCTCTACTGCGTAGTTGTTGACATTCTGATGTACTTTTATTGACGAAATTAAGGGTTGAGGAAGAACAACTATCGATGAATTTGCAGGAAATTATGTTACCTAATGATATTATAGAGTTTAAATTTAGACATAGATAGTCATTTAAAGTTAGACATAGGTAGTCATTTAAAATTATACATAGGTATTTATATAAAATTAGACACAGTTAGTCATTTAAAGTTAAACATAGCTAGTCATTTAAATTTAGACATAGGTAGTCATTTAAATTTAGACATAGGTAGTCATTTTAAGTTAGACATAGGTAGACATTTAAAATTATATATAGGTAGCATTTAAAGTTAGACATAGGTAGTCACTTAAAATTAGACAGGTAGTCATTTTAAATTAGACATAGGTAGTCATTTTAAATTAGACATAGGTAGTCATTTAAAGTTAGACACAGGAAGTCATTTAAAGTTAGACACAGGTAGTCATTTAAAGTTAGACATAGGTAGCCATTGAAGAAAGTATTCACCATATATGAAAAACTACCTTTCAGAAAACTACGAGAAACCTTACAATTTCAGTTGAAATATCACGAAACTACCAAGTAAGTGATTGAGGAAAAGTGAGAACATCATATGTGTTAAATTATAAGATTCCTTCCCCCCTCACACACACACACACACACACACACACACACGCGCGCGCACGCACGCACGAACGCACTCACGCACACACACGCCCTTTGCATGAAATGGAAAATGGAAATTCTGTCCCAAAAAAGTAGTTCACTATCCCTCCAGAGAGAATGTAGGTCCTATTCTCAAAAACAGAAGCAAGAGAGAGTAAAATGTAAACGATGACACCTTGATGAACTAGAGAAAGTTTATCCCTTTCTGTCCGATTTTAGTTTGGTTTTGTGGATTTTAACGCCATTTTTTAGCACATGATAGGCAATACATGGCGGCCAGTATATTTGGTGGAGGAAGAACCCGGCAGTACCCCAGGAAGAACCACTGAGCTACTGGCAAGCGTTCTCACATACCCACGTTGGTCGAGCCGAGACTCGAACTCACGCGGACAGAGGTGAGACGCATGAATGATCTGTAAAAGCGAGCGCCTGAGACCACTCGGCAACCCGCACCCCCCCCCCCTCCCTTAGTGTCCGAATTTTTCAGTCCCATGATTTTGAAACCGGATGCCTGACACAATATATAGTATGCTTCTGCAAGAAACGATTCCCTTCATGATCCAAGATGAATTGTCAATTTCTGTCATTTTGATTTTTTCTATCCCCAGAGCTGCATTTGCTTAATCAATCTCCACAGCATTTGATGCGTTTTCATAAAATTGAGAATATCTATAGCTCAAAATTGATTTCATTTTTCATTTATTATTATTATTATTATTATTATTATTATTTCTTGCTTCCACAGTCTTTTCCTGAGATCGAGCCACTTCTTGAGTCCTTTCATCTCAAAGATCTTCCGCAGTATCCTTGATGTTCCGAGGAATGTCACTTTCTGTATAAAGTCTGGCTTTAGTTCTATTCCTGGCTTCTGCAGGCTGTGTCCTAGTTTGTGTGATATTACTCCTACTGTTACCACCACGACTGGTATAATCTCTGTCTGCATGTCCCTGACAAGGTCAATGGCCAGGTCACAAAACTTTATTACCTTATCTTCTCCCTTGCTTACGATGTAGGAGTCCAGTGATATTTCTCACCTTGTTCTTCTGCACTCACGCCCATATTTCTAAAACAGCTGCTAGTGTAGGGATTGTCGTGCCGATTTGCCTACTGGGGGAATTTTCTGCACTTAATGATCAGATGATTGACTGTCTCATCCTTTTCCAGCACATTCATCAAAATGGTGGGGAGTTTTTGATTTTGTATTTCTTGTTTTCTCCTTGTTGACTATGAGTGCCTCTGGTGCGATCATCCAAAGACACAGTTATTCTCTCCGGATTTCACATATCAGTAATATTATAGCATTGTCGTGTTGTCTAAAAAGTGTGAAAGCCAATTATTTTATATATTTATTATTATAATTATTTAAATTTTATTTTGCTTTATGCTTCTATTCAAATGCTTTTTATATGCCTTTATATAAACGTTGTATGAATACAAAAGTGATAACTCCACGCGTATTTTGGAAAATCTTTATCATGATACGAATGTAATCTGAAACCAATTAAGAAAAAGATGTCAATTTAATGTGCTGTGTTATCTGCTTGAGAAACTGATACCAACAGGCACTGAATGTTATTCAATCCCCAACTACTTGTTTCAAAAAAAAAAAAATGTTATTCAATCCCCAACTACTTGTTTCCAAAAAAAAAAAAAAAAAAGAAAATATAATAAAATAAATATATCCATTTTGCTAAATTAAGTCAACAATGCTAGGATCATAAGGAGAGCTGAAATCAGGATAGAAAAAAAAGGTCTATTTAGATGATCGCATTTAGCATTTAACCCCAGATGCATATAAATTGAAAAGACACCAAACGGTGTCTTATCTAAACTTATTCACACAGTTAATATATGTTCTTATAGATAATTCTCCAGTACACATTGACATATCGACTAAAGAGAGCCGTACTATATTAGGATCAATTTAATTATGTTTACGGTCATGATAATTGCTAAGTCAAACATATTTATTGCCCTAGGCTTCGAGTTACAGTTGCGGTAATTTTTTATTGCCCTAGGCTTCGAGTTACAGTTGCGGTAATTTTTATGATCAAATTTTACATCTTGCATTGTATATGATTTATTTAATAATTTCACACAAAGTTATTTCGTGCCCCTTAAGAAGGCATTAATTATTTATGAAAATAAACGTGATATAAGTTTTATACCGAGAAAGTCAGACAAAGGGAATATAAATTATTTTTATGTATTATCTGACTTTATACTTGTCATTGTATTTTAAAAACATTGTATTCTTGAATTTAACCAGTGTATTTAAGCTCCCAAGCAATTATGCATAGACATACATAAACATACAAACACATATATTTTTGGCAATATTTTGAGTAGTATCGCTCTTTTCAAAGGAGCTGAGTGACCCTGAAAAGGGCCCTTTTTCTGCTACCACTCTTCCTTAGTGACCATACCTCGCAGGTTGGGCACGACAGGCCACACATCGTTGTTGCCATCTGTCTCTACTCCAGGTTGTTTTTCTGAAGACAATGAACCTTCAAATATCCTCCATCTCCAAATCATCCACACACATATAAATCATCCTCGTCGTGTTGTTGTTGGTGCTGCCGCTCTTCTTCCTCTCTTCTTTCTTCTTCCTCCCTTTTCCATTGCCTTTCGTGAACCTTCATCCAGTTGTAGTTGCGACATTCAAAGTCCCTCTCCCCCTTCTGGCGCTCCTTTTCCAGGTTCTCTTCGTCTCAGGCTGCTTTTATCATCACCTCTTCTTCCTCCGAGACCTCTCTGATGAACCTCTTCGCTATTCTGAGTTATGTCGTTTCCCTCTTTAGATGGCGTTTGTTGGGGGTAGAAATCCAGTTCTTTAACCCGGCCCAGGAGTTGCTCCACTCTTTCCATCAAGCTGATGTTCTCTCTTAACTTTTGCACTTGGCAGTTCTGGGTGGTTGTCATTTTTCTTCTTTCTTCTTCTGCTTATATCTGTGCACTATCGACGATGAATGACAAGACTGGTGAAACACAAACAAAACAAAATTAGCAATGCTGGAATAGTGTCATTTCTAAAAGATGTGAGTGGCCCTGAAAAAGTCCGGTGGGTGTTGTCCTGGATCTTATTGACGATATCCGGGACGACTAGACCTCAGCATAAGTTTGACTACGACGCAGAGCCTTCTCTTTTTAACAGCGAGCCTAAAGTTAGGCTCATCATCTGTCTCCATTTCCTCCTTCTCTTCTTACTCTCGCCTCTTAATTAATTCTGGCACAATGTCCATGTGAGGCCAAGTTAGATAAGGCATGCCCAGAAGAGCAAAGAGGCAGATTCACAGCGGAATCATGAATTGATACGACAGTTACACTCTCTTTGTCCAATTGTGTCCAGTTGTTTTGAAGTCGGGCTGTCCCTATCGGCAATTATGTGTTAGTCACATATTTTAATCGTACTAATCTATCTCGTTGAATTTTACTTATTTAATTCAAATTTAGAATTTAGTGTTCAGAGTGTACTTAATGTTTCCCAAAAAATGTAATTCAATACGAGTATAAATTACCTTTCAACAATTTAGTGATCTCACTTATTTTTCCAAGTTCTTGCTGAAATTATAGATTTGTTTTAGACATTGATTCGAACAGGTAAAAAATGTATTTTTTTGAAAGATTTGTAATCGAAAGGGGTTTTCAGAGCCAAATGTACAACCCCATACAGTCAGACATTCTCGGAGCAGCGGGTCCCTGGTGATTACTTCTCATGGGGATGGGTTACAGGTGGACAAGGTCTTTACCTCCATCTTCCATGTTTCGCCGCCATGCATGCTGCTCGAGTTCCCCCCCCCCCCCCCCCAAAAAAAAAAAAAAAACTTTGGGCCCTCTTTGACGGTAGCTGGTGTATGGCTTGCTCCCTAAATTATCAGGGTCCGATGGGGAAGTGTGTTGACTGTTATCAACACAGGATTACTCCGTAGATAGCATGTTGTCCACTCCCCTCCTCATCGACATCATCTCGATGCTGGGGTAGATTGACTTTTAACCCAGAATAGTCCTCGATAATCGTGTGCGCACGATGCACTACTTAATTATGTAACCGCATTCAGTCCCCTCCCCCTCCTCATCTGCAACAGCTCGGCTCCTATGTTGACTCTTACTGCTGGTTGCAGACTGAGGTATGTGGCAAGACTGGTGAATGCACAGCGTTACAGGTGCGAAGCACGGACGTCAAGAAAAAACATTCTCCAGTTCAGTACGCAGACTTAAAAGTAAATATTACAAATGTAAAGATTGATAGAGAGAATGTGAAAGAGCATGCTCAAAAATGAAATATTTTTATATAAAAAACAAGAAAATCCCTTTTTTCTAAATCAACATGTTTTTGTTTAATAAACCCCGCTAACTGAAACAGCAATTACAAAGAGGGAGGATTAGATTAGAGTTAGTCCCTTCCTCTTAATTTGCAAATACCAAAAACATTAAACATGAACGTATTTACAAGGTTGACAACGTTGTGGAGTCAGACTAGACTTCCAATGATCTAATACAGCGTTTATTTTGCCATTCATACACACTACGTTTCTGTACTAATGAAAATAGATACCCATAATGTTCGCAAAACCAACTGTCATTTTTATCATCGTTTCTAGCGCACTCACGGTCAAAGCAAGTCAGTACATGTTTTAAGAGGAATCTAAGACTGCGTTGATGAAGAAAATACACACAATATTATCCACACACTATGGAATCTGGTCCTTATAATCTCACATTATTGAGGAGGTAATCCATAAGAATCAAAATATTTCACACTGTGGTCGTTAGGAAAAAGAGTGCTACCCAATGGGTTCCTCGTCGATGACTGTCATCTGTGTTGATGACATAGACTTGAACATCTTTAGGTTTTCGACGAGAAAGTTTATCTTGAGCACACCACTGGATTCCAAGAAGCTGCGTACGAACTATAACTTAGAAGGTAATGAAATTCCCAGGTATTCATTCTTTTCATTGGTAATGATAAGTCGTTAGCTCACACTTAGCTTTTTCTTTGAAAATATATGTCAAGTAAATCGAGGAACGGGCAATCTCCGTACTCTGTTGCAAGAGAACTTCAGTGCGTTTCGTCTCCAGAGAAGTCAATGGACGTAAGGAATGGTCACGCAAGTCTTTATATCACTTCTCGAAATCGTCTTTTTTGAGATAAGGGTCCATGCGTCTTCCAGACACTCTTCCAACTTGTCTTCTAAACTCATCATCAAACATTTGTCATGTCGTTTCTGAATAGGGTGATCATTTGTCATGTCGTTTCTGAATAGGGTGATCGATCGACTTCCATAACAATGTTCTACGGCTAGGCTTGTGATTCTTTCTGCCCAGTCACAAGCAAAACAGGAGACTAAATGTTGTTCTTGTTCTGGTCATCTTGACATCATCACTTTTTAGTCTTCTTCACTTGTAGTCCATGACTGTTGTTGTTGTTGTTCTTAATAGAAAACATCATCTTTGCTTATCTTCATAGGTTCGTGTTCCGTCTTTTTTCCCCTTAATAATCTATGATCACTTCTCTCAAACTGTTGATTTCCAGAGTATTTTCAAATTCTGCACATAAAATGAAGTTCACTGTCTACGCCAGAGCTTTTGCAAACTGAGGTTCCATTTTATAGGATCGAAATGTCCCTCGTTGCAAACTTGGTCTGGAGCGAAATCAAAATTCCACAAAGCATATCCGCTGCATAATTGTCGTACGAAATACCGTGGCTAATGTTGGTACATAATTGTCTTGTGGCTTCAAACAGTGTCAAGTAAGATTTCAAGTAATTTTTCTGCGCAAAGTTAGGTTTAAAGGGTCTGGTACACAACGTCTGACCATCTCGGGAACCTTCTATCCTGGACACGTTGAAGTGTTGGAACTCAAAAGGATTTTGATCGATGATTCCGCTGAGGGCCGCACTGCCGACGATGCCGATGAGCAAACATTTTGGCAATTAACCTTGGAAAACATGATCTTCGACCTTGGATCGGAGTCCAGGGGCAATGGTAAAGGTTTTGACTTCCACTCATCGTAGAAGATACTTGGCTGTCGATCTGATCAGAGTATGACTGATGTTGTTTCCCACTTTAGGTAAGACTTCCACGCACGTAAAGTATGGCTTCGTTGATGTTCGTTTTGTACCCGTTAGCATTTGCAATCAAATGGAACGCGATACGACTTCGATTCAGTCTCAGGCGTAGATCCACTCCATTCAACAAATATTTGTCTTGCAACCACATGTCCTAATGCAACAATCCATAATTTCGAAACTATGTCTGTGTTTGATTTCCTTTCGGCGGTATTTAAATCCACAATTGTGAGGATCGTCAGCTTCTATTAACTCTGTGTCGTTGAAGGCATCCAGAGTGTCAGGTTCCCATACAACGAGGCATCCAGATGATTTCCCAGGTAAGCCTGGTAAGGGTATGTGTCCATGCCGCTGTTGACTAGTTTGTTATTCAAGTACAAATGCACTTCATTTAACAATGAATGCATGAAATTGCTGACGGGAGCCATACTGGCATCTTTCCCTGGATTGATGTTGTGCACTTTGAGAACTTGTACTTTCAGTTAAAAGTAACTGTTATTCAGATCGATGTAATCTTCGAATTGTGCTTTGATTTCAAATTCGATAGGTGTTGAGGAGGTCAAAGACGATACATGATGAAATTCTACCCACTTGAATTCTGGCATCGTCATCATCGTTGTTGGCATGGCAAACATATCGTGTTCTGACTTGGAGCATTCGCAAGAATCTCTGTGCATCATTTTTCCTTTTTCAGTTAGTACTCAAAAACATCCAATTCTCTGACAACTGTTCTTATTTTCTTATTCTTGTTTGGAACGTGTCTATGAGGTCTGAAGGATTGTTGACGTCTTTTTCTGTTTTGTCCTTGTTGTGGCCTAGATGAGGAATTAATGCCTTGGCCAGAAGCGTGAAACAAATTTATAGGTGTTTCTGGGCGCCCTATGAGATCTTTTCCAGTTTGAATTAACACATCTTTTTCCTGCTTTCAAGAAAGCTTCATTAGGACTTCGTTTATCGATGAGTACGTTTTGGAGTATGTATTTTCCTTGCGTCAAAGCTGCATTTTTTTAAAGCATGCAATCATCGAGTGACCATCGGTTTTAGGATGGGTGCTACCGTACAAAAAGCTGATTTTAACATGTCTTTTAAACCATGTCCTCGTTGTTGAGCTACTCCTCGGTACGCAGGACACATCTATTACAATTCACTGGAGAATCTTTTTCGAAAATGTAGTTTCGCCGTAATTATTCCTTTGGAGAATATAATATTATGTCCAAGATCTCATTTTATACTAATATTCACATTGTCCAAATACCATTTACTGACAGGAAGATAATGAAGACGTACACATTCTCGGTGAACGTGACAACGTATTTCCTCCACCATCGTAAGCAGTTATGGTCGAATCCACTTTGAAAGGCATGCCTCTCAGCAACGGAGCAGCTGTGTTTCCAACAACGCTGTAGTCGACGTCAGAGTACACAAACAGCAAATTTAGTCCTTCGTTCAGTTTGATAGGGAAGCGAAAATACATGTAGAATCGATCGTATACATCGTTCTTGTGAATGTCTTTAATAGGAATGAGATAGGTTTATCCACCCAGAATAGCATTTTATCACTTTTCTGTTCATATCTTCCAATTTATAGACAGGAGGATCACGTCCAGGCACTTCTTTAGTGACATCCAACAATTATGTCGTCCATTTGGATAAATAACCTCTGTCACAGGTGCGTTTTGTTTTTCGAATGCGAACCCAATCTCAAGTGTATAACACTTCTGTATTTTGTCTGGTTTTTGACGTTCCAAGCAATCGATCAAACAGGTGTCACTTCTTATGAAGCACATCCAATGCTACGATGGTACGATCTGTATGTGTGTGTGTGTGTGTGTGTGTGTGTGTGTGTGTGTGTGTGTGTGTAAAATATGACCATATATTGTTTCAAAGTTCTTTGAAACCGTTCCACTACACTAGCTTTTGTTTCACGATTTTCAGTTGTGAAACAATGAATGTGTCTTTTTTCCAATCGTTTTTTAAACGTTTGGTCAGTAATTTGGTGCCTTTGTCTGTTTGCCATCGCAGAAGATGTCGACCACTTTGTTTCAAGACCTGTTTTATAGCTCACACTAACTCTGAACTTGTTTTAGAAAGAAAAGGAACAAACCAAGCTGCTTTCAATGTATTTATGACACAAAACTAATATTGTTATCTCGATTATAGGACGCTAAATGAAAAACATCTGCTAAATCTGCTTGCCAGTGATGATCGACGCCTGCTACTTTCGTTTGACTTCTGGAAAACTTTTTGTCGAATGGGTTTGTGTAACGTGTACGTCGATTGTTCTTGTAACCATTGTCATGCATCTTGCTAAGGAAAACGTTTGAGTTTGGTTAAAGCGGCAAGATATAATTTCTTGAAATTCCTGCTTAGCAAGCAGGATGACCAGGATTGTAGTAAATGCTAGTGAAAAGTGTATCCGTGTGGTTTGTTGTTGATGTTGCTCCTCAGTAAGTCACCCACTGTTCGATACTGCTCTTAGAGTGTTCGTGTGGTATTTGTTTGGATTGCGACGAAGTTTCCGACGAGCAAAAGGAGTAGGAGTAGTCATCGGTTCTTTGATTACTTTGTTATTAAATTCTTTTTCGCTTCTGTCTTCGTTTTTGTTTTCCGTCTGCTGAAGAAAGTATCGACATCATCTTTTTGACCCAAGCTTTCATTTCTTCTCGTCTGGAGGTAGGGGATGGTGTCAACAAGGAGGCTGTCATACTAAGTGTTTAAGTAGACGGAGTTTGAAACACTTCTCTTGTTTCTTTTTATTATTCTATCACTGTGGCTGTAGCTGTCATAGTCTTTGTTGCTTTTTTTTTTCTTTGCTTTTCATGACATTCTTAAAATCTCTCAGAGCAGTTTTAGCTGTCTCGTCTAAAGATTTCTGGTGAAACATTTGAAGACGTTGCAATAATTTTCCATACCGTTGTGATTTGTTATGTTTCTGACAAATTTGTTCGATCCATCAACGATTGTAATTCTTGCTGTAAGTGTGACATCTGGTGAGATTATGATTAGGAGGTAAATGGAGTGTCCATTTTGGAAATCCATTCATCGTTTGTAAAGAACTAAAGTTAATTTTTGTCCTTCCATAAGATTCAAGGGTACGAGTATCTTATCTTTCCAGAAAATTGTGTCCTTTTATCTTCATCATCATCTTATCACTTTTCCTAAAAGAGATCCAGCAATCGACCCTGACAAAGGAGCAGCCTCGTTTAAAAATGGCCATATCAGCATGGGTAGACAATATTCTCGTTAAATGAGCATTTTTTTTTTTTTTGACTGATGGGGAAAATCTTTTTCAACATTTGGCGAAGAAGGTGACGACGTCGGCCTAATCGTTGTTTCTGTATATTGGTCAAAGGCACCGTTCCTTTCAAAACGTTCAAACAACATTCACATACGCTATCGATGATTTCTGTTGGCCCTTTTTAAATGATTTATTTTTGCATCGGGTAATTAGATTTGGTCAGTACTGACAAAACATCCAAATGTTTGGCTAAACAAGGATGGAATCCCTTTTTTCTCTTTCTAGATTAAGGTTTCTTTGTTGCTTTTTTATTAAGCAAGGTGTGAACTTTGTGACATCTTTGTTTCAGGTGGAAAAAAAACGGAAGTGAATCTTATCAACACTTCTTTCTGCTTATACTGGAATTCTTCGCTACTGATTGTCAGGACGTTGTATTTACTTAACTATGGGGACCACTGAACGATGAGGTGTTTTTAGCTGACTAAATCATGCCAGTTCTTGCTTGGATAAATCCAATAAACTTTGTAACACACCTGTTCTGTCTTGTACTTTTGTCTTTGGACAGACCACACTTTTTTTGCTGCTGCAGCAGCATCTTGAGCAGTAGAAGATAAGATGGATAAGTAGAAGTTCCACTATCAAATTGGGAAATACTGGTCTTAAATCAGGTTTGGCAGGCATCATCATTAAGGGAGTGAAAGAAGTGGCGGTGGAAACCGTCATCGAGCGAGGTTTTCTTAAATACATGCACGTTCTAGCGGTAGTACCTCTCTTTCTTGCAGGAGATGCTTTTTTGTTGGGCTATTCTTCTTCTTAGAATGTGAACTTGCTTCCTCACCTCTCTTGTTTTGGTCTGTTTTATGTGGTTTGGCTTTTTCAGCTTCGGCATTATGATTCCATTTTAATAGTTAACGAAGGGTGACAACCTCCTAAAGATCCACTTCCACCTGGTTTCAAAATGATTTGTTTTGGGGTTGAGTATCAATTCTTGGATCAGCTAGTGTTGTAACAAAGCTACTTTATGTGTTGTTTTTTGTTGTTGTTTTTTTTAAGAAAAAGTTCTGTTTGATGTGTTATCTGAATGATGGTTTGAAGTAATTGGTGTGCAGTCAAAGTAAATCATCTTAACACTTCTTTGAGACCAGCTTCTAACAAATGTGAACGTACTTGTGCAATTTTTCGAGACTGATGGCGTTCAGTGCACAAATCAGTTTGGCATGAGGATAAAATTGTAAGGAAATTATGTTGAATACTGTTAGAAAGAAAAGAAGTGAATGATGTTTTTCTATAGTTCTTTTAGAGAAACGACAAAGGTGAAGTGTGAATGACTCGCCCTACTTCCTGACATCTATCGTGAAAAATCTCAAATAATCGGGGTGTTATATTATGAATCGATGAGTACATACGCATGTGGTAATTCAGTGGCATCGTCATACGCATAATTTAGCTAAGGTGTTCCTAACGGTTTGGCTAACACCTGAACTTGAAATTTGTCTCTTGGATTTTAAACAACACTGCATACCGAGCATTGAGACTGATGTGCTTTACTTTGTTGAAATAGATTTGAGTAATGATAATAATAATTGCATTACAATGATGTCCCATTCGTGTAAATCAAAGTTTAATTTCTTTTCGTCTTCTAATAACATGTCATCAAAGATGACAAGATGTGTTCGACTAACGTCAGACACAATCCCATCGTCTTCGCGAGGAATTTCTTCTACAATCGAAAAGGATTCTCCTTGACTTTCTTTCAGTAACGTGTAAGCCAATCGGTACTCTTTTGTAACACCACAGTAAAGTGTAAGCCGATCGGGACTCTTTTGTAACACCACAGTAAAGTGTAAACCGATCGGTACTCTTTTGTAACACCACAGTAACGTGTAAGCCGATCGGTACTCTTTTGTAACACCACAGTAATGTGTAAGCCGATCGGTACTCTTTTGTAAAACCACATGATATGTTGGGGAGGACGATCGAACAATTCTGATTTGTGTTCGATCACACGTTGGACAAAATCGGCTTTGCCTGAACCACTCGGTCCAGCAAGTAACATGTTAAAGGGATGACGAAGTGACTCACAACTTTAACGATCTGACTTTTCGTCACAAGCTTGTATAGCTCTTGCTACTGTAATATTGTGGTCTTAATTGTTTTCAAACTTTGAGATCTTGGCTTTTATTGGGGGGGGGGGGATATCCAGAAAAGAAATATTTCGCCCTTGTGCACATATTATGTGGGGAAAATAGCATTGATTTCAATTCGAGAAAGTATGCAGATTTGACGTCCATATGATTCAGAAGGATTCAAAACATATGCTGATCTGATTCACTTGCACTAAAGTTCTCAACTTATTACGTGTTCAACTCAATTTTGGACTCGAAGGACATTTTCTTTAAGTGAAACCACGCAATAATCTAAAAGCGTTGTAACCAGTAATTGTCACACACCTTTACAGATTGTATTTAATACAAAATTTTTATTGTTTTTTTCAAAAACTAATATTTCTAATTTCACTGCAATATATACTCAAACTTTTGAACTTTTTAAGGCTAGTAAGGCCTGGTTTTCGTCTTTTGTATTCTTAATTGGATGCTTTAGTAAAGTAAGAATAATAAATTATGGAATATAATTCTGTAAGACTTACTGGGCAAAATGACCAATATGTGTGTATGGAAGAGAATTAATGACAGTAATTACAGGTGAGACATACATACCTTTACGTCAATAGAGAGAGAGAGAGAGAGAGAGAGAAGGGGGCGAAGGAAGAGAGATGTACATGTGTGTTGTTTCACTTCTGACGTTACAAATACGTTAGATACAAATTACGATACTTGATTCGGATGAAAAAAACCATAAAAAGCTGTTATTCATTCATAACAAACTAACATGATATAGCATGGTGCGGCAAGTCATAGAAACTGGCCAAGCGCTTTCAAAATCTACGGATTCCTTTTTCAATACAGACAACATAAACAAATAACAATTACAAGCCCAAAATTTTAAACAAAATATCCAGTGTATGCTGCTTTGTTATTTAAACCAAAAATCAAAGAATCTAATACAAATATATCATTATAAGGCAGGAAAACTGAATACCTTTTACATATGCAAATCAGGTATTATAAATCCTTCCAAACAAATATAAACATTATAGGGAAACGTCTTTCTAACGCACTTCCTAATGCAGGTAAATTATACCTCCTACCCAAGATACACAAAACAGAAAATCCTGGGAGATGAATAATTTCTAGTAATGGTCACCCTACGGAGAACATTTTTGAATACCTCGAGTTACATATGAGACCACACGTCTCAACACTCCTCTCTTATTTTCAAGATACCAATGATTTTCTGGTCAAACGTAAACATAGTGAACCTTTACCATCCATTACTCAGCTTGCCCTAATGGATGTACCTTCTCTGTACACCAAAATCCCAAATGATGAAGGAATAACAGAATGATAGGAACCATGGCAAACAAGACCTGAGAAGAAACCACCAACTATTGAAACTAGAACTAAAACTAAATAACTTCGAATTCAGTGGAAAACACTGCCTGCAATTTAATTACACCGGAATGAACACCAAGTGTCCCCCCCCCCCATATGCAAATATTTGTATCGGCAAACTGGAAGGCAATCTCTGAGTCTCATTCCACTCCAGTGGCTACGTTTCAATGACGACATTGACATGAAGTGGCACCACGGAAAAGAAAAGCTCGACGATTTTATAATAAAGCACATGAATTCCATCATTCAGTCAAAGTCACAGCATAAATATCAAATACAGACCGTGTGTTTTTGGACACGAACAACAAAATGATTTGGAAGCAAATTCCACACGGATGTATACTCCAAACCAACAGAGAAACATCAATACTTGCTCCCATCCAGCTGCCACCCCAAACATTGCTTTCAGTATATCCCTTTAACCTGGCACTAAAAGTGAGAGCCTGTCATTAAGAGACATTCTAGAAACGATCTAAAGAATTATATCAACACCAAGTCAAGCAGAACTATGACAGAAATTTTTGGGATGATGCCAATAAAAGGCGAAAATGGAAAATCGGCAAAACATTTCACAGTACAAAACAAGGGAAAATATTGAAAAGATAACATTCGTCTTTACTTTCCAACCAGATTGCCCTCCAATAAGAAAAATCATTCAGCAACACCGGTCTACCATTGAATCTTCCAAAACCATAAAAATCACTTTCCAAATAAACCAATCACAGAATGTCGCAGACGAAAAGATCTGAGAGACATCCTCGTCAGAGCAAAACTTAAACCCGTCACAAACCAAAGTACGAATGGACCCTTCGAACCGTGTTGAGATAAAAGAGTGAGACATGCCAAAACATGATTAAAAAAAACTAGTAATTTCTCCAGCACAGTAACGGGCTAAAAGCTCAATATGCACAGCAGCACCAACACATGCAAAACAGAAAATGTTGTTTATTTTATTTTCCAGTACGTGCATTTTCTAGTGTGGTACTTGTCTGTTTGTTTGTCAGTTGTTGCATTTCCGGTGCCTGTCTACAGCGAGGTGTCTGCTATTCTCCAGAGCATGCATTTTCTACTTTTGCATTTGTCTGTTATTTTCCAGAGCATTTATGTTCTACTTTTGCATTTGTCTGTCATTTTCCAGAGCATGCATTTTCTACTTTTGCATTTGTCTGTCATTTTCCAGTGCGTGAATTTTTTGTGTTGTATTTCTCGTTCTATATCCGGTGCGTGCATTTTCCAGCGCGATACTTGTCTGTTTGTTTTCCAGGGCTTGCCTCTTTCTGTGCTGGTCTATAGAGAGATGTACTTTCCAGTGTTGTATTTGTTTGTCATTTTGAAGTTCAAGCAGTTTCCACCTCAGTCATTGATTTCATTGTGTCTGGTAATTACAATGCGTGCATTTTTTATATCTGTAATTTTTCATGTCATTTCTGGCGCCAATTTTTAAGAAAATTACTACACTAATCGATAAAAGAAAAGATACAGATTATATTGAGACAATAACCACAGTACATACAACTGGATGGTTCTTGTATTGGCACAATATTTATATTACACAGAATTGAATGGTGCTTCTATCTCCACAATAGTCATAGTACATGCAGCTGGATGGTGCTTCTATTGGCACAATAGTCATTGCAACATGCAACTGGATGGTGCTTCAATTGGCACAATACATTGCAACATGCAACTGAATGGTGCTTCAATTGGCACAATAGTCATTGCAACATGCAACTGGATGGTGCTTCAATTGGCACAATAGTCATTGCAACATGCAAATGAATGGTGCTTCAATTGGCACAATAGTCATTGCAACATGCAACTGGATGGTGCTTCAATTGGCACAATAGTCATTGCAACATGCAACTGGATGGTGCTTCAATTGGCACAATAGTCATTGCAACATGCAACTGGATGGTGCTTCAATTGGCACAATAGTCATTGCAACATGCAACTGGATGGTGCTTCAATTGGCACAATAGTCATTGCAACATGCAACTGGATGGTGCTTCAATTGGCACAATAGTCATTGCAACATGCAACTGGATGGTGCTTCAATTGGCACAATAGTCATTGCAACATGCAACTGGATGGTGCTTCAATTGGCACAATAGTCATTGCAACATGCAACTGGATGGTGCTTCAATTGGCACAATAGTCATTGCAACATGCAACTGGATGGTGCTTCAATTGGCACAATAGTCATTGCAACATGCAACTGGATGGTGCTTCCGCATTGAAACAGTTTAAAACTCTTTTCTGTCATTAATTTATTTTAGAGATGCCAGAAATAAGCTTTATCGTTTTCTTTTAACACAGCTACTTTGGTACAGTTTGCCAGCATCATTATTAATGCTGTAAATTAATTTATTTTAGAGATGCCAGAAATAAGCTTTATCGTTTTCTTTTAACACAGCTACTTTGGTACAGTTTGCCAGCATCATTATTAATGCTGTAAATTAATTTATTTTAGAGATGCCAGAAATAAGCTTTATCGTTTTCTTTTAACACAGCTACTTTGGTACAGTTTGCCAGCATCATTATTAATGCTGTAAATTAATTTATTTTAGAGATGCCAGAAATAAGCTTTATCGTTTTCTTTTAACACAGCTACTTTGGTACAGTTTGCCAGCATCATTATTAATGCTGTAAATTAATTTATTTTCGTGGATATCAAATGTCCTTTGTTTCCAAAAATAAAATAATATTGTCGTTTGTATGAGAACTCGTTGATATGCATTCTGACGGGAAAAGGATCCTAATGTATTTACAAATGAGCAATTGTTCGTCGTGTCTAAAGTCGTGGCTTATACCAAGCACAAAATTCACGAATATTGGTGTCCCGAGAATAATAGTGAATCCGCATTATCTTAGATACCGTATGGAATATTTTTCCTACAGTATATCTTCTGCGCATACTTGTGAACAGAAGATCATATATTTATCTAATAGTTTGTAACAGATATTGCTTATTTTGAATACGACCCTATGTCCAAGCAGTACAAAGCAGATGCAATAAAAGAATGGTCGATAAGAACGCTGATATAACGAATATTCGGATAATACGAAGTGAATTAACGTACCGAATGAGGCATAATATAACGTACCCAATTAACGTACCCAATGAGGCATAATATAACCAATACCAAGCATATAGGGAATAATTGATATAACATAGTCCATAGAGAATCCTTGTTTAATTTTTTTTTTTTTTTTTTTTTTTTTTATACTGCAGTTTGTACAGTAGTTGGTATTGACTTTTCACCTATGTGCTACTAATAACATAGGCTAAAATGGCCACACACATGATGTGAAGACCACATTTTCTCGAAGATCAGTGATTAAACTGAACTAAGTGTGATTGTCCCAGCGCTAAAGTAATATATAAATGAAATAAAAAATCGGTCGGTTAAAGAGACTAGATATCCTTTCCGTCTGAGAACTGATGAAAACCATTTACTGGATATTATATGTCTGTCTTTCTGTCTGCATGCAT
The DNA here is from genome assembly GCA_029931535.1 of Margaritifera margaritifera. Taxonomy (NCBI): domain Eukaryota; kingdom Metazoa; phylum Mollusca; class Bivalvia; order Unionida; family Margaritiferidae; genus Margaritifera; species Margaritifera margaritifera. The sequence continues at coordinate 425,074 of JAQPZY010001234.1, read as the reverse complement.
GTATGTATGTATGTATGTATGTATGTATGTATGTATGTATGTATGTATGTATGTATGTATGTATGTATGTATGTATGTATGTATGTACTCGTTCATCATATGAATTGCCAAACTGATGGAACCGGCAGTAATTTATCACAGGAAAAAACAATACGTGAAAAAGGGGAATGTATAACCCTTTTGATAAGCTAGACACCCTCCTCAACGAATATACATTTTACTGGGCAATTTTTTTTGCGTTCTTCGGAATACGTAATCGACAGACTCTTGCAGAAGGATTTACTGGATTTTTGGGGATATACTGTTAAGAATGCCGCTCGGTCTGAACAGACTATTGAGTTCTAACGTAAGCTCTGTCTGAACAAACTCATGAATTCTAACGTAAGCTCTGTCTGAACAAACTCATGAATTCTAACGTAAGCTCTGTCTGAACAAACTCATGAATTCTAACGTAAGCTCCGTCTGAAGAAGTATAATCATCTCATATTGTCACAAGAATGATATGTTTTATACTCTTTTTGATTGTTTATCAGTCTCATACCACTGGATAAAACTTTGAATTCAGTCATGAAACAAGAACATACAGAAGATTATAAATGGGATCTGTAGGGATTTATGTCAGGCGTCGTCTAAGTTACAATTCTGAGCACATCTGATGGAATGCGTAATCCATTGTAATACTACGAAGGTAATTGTACTATATAGAATCTTACGCATGAAAGTAGTTATCTACATTTTATCTTTTCATAGGATTATTTCATGGTAAAAAATAACTGAAGTTTACATCAACATTTGTTAATGGTGTCGTCTAGATGAATTGAGAGAGAGAGAGAGAGAGATGTGCACTCTCTAAAATTGGTATCCTCTTTAGGTCTTTAACACAGAGAATATTTGTAAAACAAGGTCAACATTTGGATTACTTCTTAATTTCGAATCAAAATTAATGAATGCATATACACATTATATACACTTTTATTCACAGATGTAAACATGTTTTATCTCTCTATAATATTAAATGCATTCCAAATAATAACCTGGAGTTGATGCCTTATCAGCACAATTTAGAATTATTAAGTTTTAAAGCGCAATAACTGACTTGTATGCGAATTGCTTATTCTGTATTACCTGTTTTAAGTATTTTTCTTACGATATTTAGCACTCAATATGCATTATTTATATGTAATCCCCACTCTATCGCGAGTTGTTGTTTTAATGTTGATTACCAACTTCTATAATTAGAGTGTGCGCTCTATTTTGGAATGTGCACAAGCTGGATAATATAAGTGTTAGAGTATACTGTTAATAATGAATCATATATATTAGTCACTCAGCCATTATATATAAGGATTTCTGTCTTATTTCCTGTGAAGAACATTATTTATACGGATCGCACAAGCGGATTTTCTTTAAAATAAAAAAAATAAAAAAAATAATAAAAAACACATGTATAGAGTACACATAATGTAAGTCGCTCCTACGGCCACATGTATAGTATACAATTTTCTTCCATTCCCACAGGACAGGGCCGAATTAGTTAGGTGTCAGAGAGACACATTTCTCCTAGAATAACCTTTCTCCGTTCGCAGACCATTTTATCCGGGCTGAAACTACTCAAGAACCGTTTTCCTCTAGGGGGAGAAACTTGTTATAAGCCATTTTCCCCCTATACTTTAAAATACTGACCCTAGAGTATAATTCCCGTCCCCCGGAGATTCTAGTCTAAAGTCATTGTTTCTACGACAGAAAAATTACCCTAAAGTGTATCCCCCCCCCCCCCGGGAAAAATGTCACTCTAGGATTATTTTTCAACCATTATTATGAAGTAGCAACATATTGACTGTGTAGCTTCTTATTGATTAAACCCAACACTTCAATATTCGATACAGTATGCACAAATGTACATGCATTACCTTTCGTCATTATTTTTTTATGAGATCAGTTTATAAATCTCAAGGAAAAAAGTGGGGCGGTTGTGGGGAGGTCGGTGTATTTGACCCTCGAGTAGAATTTCCCCTGCTCTAGGAAGGAAAATAATCCTCGAGCGACTTTTCCGCTGGGGAAATGAGGCTCAAAAGAGTTTTTTTTCCCCCAGGGAAATATAACTCAAGAGTAGAATTTCGTGGAGGAAAGTCTACCGTAGGGTCATTAATTCCAGATTCCAAATCGGCTCGGGGGGGGGGGGGGGGGGGGGGGACTAGGCGTAAGTGCAAAAACGTTTAGCTTTTGTGGGTTCGAGCCTCCAAAGCCTTGAAAATTAGAGTTCCAAGATCCAAAAGACAAAAACGAAGCACAACCATTAGTTCTCATATTTCTGAGTCAACGCAAATATATATCGTTATAATATTACATTAATATGTTGACACAGACAATGGATGCAGTTTTGCCAAACATTAAATTTGTTTCCCTGGTGATTTTTATTTGACCGGATACTCCGCAAAATTCACGTTGTCATAAATGTTAACTGAAGGGCGTCGACGATAGGAGTTTCTATAGCCGTTTCGTATTCCTTATTTTAAACATGTGTATTATCACATGATGTTCAAAATTCGTTCTGGCGTCACACACGGCAAATGATATAATGCTTTGGGTATCCAAGTGTACTCTGAATCACTTTACCGCATCATTTCGTTGTTTGTTGATAAATTCGGTGATTGTCGACATGTAATCAACACAGTCTCTCATATTTCTGTTCCTTTTATACAAAGTATTTAATAAAATACTTGCAATTTTAAGCTCGCGAGGGCTTAAAGTAAGAAAGAAATTACTTGTATCTTCTCCAAATAGCAAATGAAATGAGCACCTGATTAGGCTACTCTTTATATCTTAACTATGCATTAGCAATATACTTCACAATATTTACCCGTGTATTACAAATAAACTTCACAATATTTACCCGTGTATTACAAATATACTTCACAATATTTACCCGTGTATTACAAATAAACTTCACAATATTTACCCGTGTATTACAAATATACTTCACAATATTTACCCGTGTATTACAAATATACTTCACAATATTTACCCGTGTATTACAAATATACTTCACAATATTTACCCGTGTATTACAAATAAACTTCACAATATTTACCCGTGTATTACAAATATACTTCACAATATTTACCCGTGTATTACAAATAAACTTCACAATATTTACCCGTGTATTACAAATATACTTCACAATATTTACCCGTGTATTACAAATAAACTTCACAATATTTACCCGTGTTTTACCAATATACTTCACAATATTTACCCGTGTATTACAAATAAACTTCACAATGTTTACCCGTGTTTTACCAATATACTTCACAATATTTACCCGTGTATTACGAGAACCCAACTGAAGACAGTGTAGACCTATATCTGCCTATTATAATGTGCCAGTAGATTAAGGATTACGCGTTTATCGTAAGACCAGTATGATCTTCATTGCTCAGTTACCTATCGCTTAGGTGGCTCCACGGGAAAAGCTGGTCCTTGTCATTCCATTCGGATTATCTTTAATCCTATAGCTAACAGGGTCTAGTTGGGTTAAAATGCAAATACAAGCACTGACCTTAGCAGCGTAGGGGTGAGGTTTATTTAATTTTGGTCAGTCATGATGCATTTTGGGACAAATTTTTCTATTTAAGTCTCCGTTTATAGCTTTTGTTAGATTTTAGCGATTATATTTAATTATTACGGGTCGATGTTAGTAAGATACTACTCAAATCGTGTAATTAGCCAATTTCTAGGAGCAGACGTCATAATGTACAGTATTCACGAGACTTTATGTTAGCACGGATTAGTTTCGTAAAATGGACCCTCGCTAATTTCTTAACATAAGAATTCTCGAGATATTCTAATGTACGAGTGTTTAGTAATTCGAGATCGGAATCGTTCTTTGTATTAGGTGTTCGGGTCGTGCTTTGTGGTGCATGGTGTAAAGTACCAATCTTCGGCTTGGGAAGGCTTACTGATGGTCATACAATGTGACGCAAGAAAAAACCCATACAAGTCTGAAATTAGAGTTTCGTGAAGTGTGGTCATTAGGTGATTAGAGGAAAATTATTTGTAGTATTTGCGCGGTTAAGAACCCTTCAGTTGACAACGACTGTTGTCTTGAGGTCCTTGGAAAAAGGGGAAACAATGGACCTCAATGCAGACTAATTCAGGTGTTGGTTGATTCGCTCTGTAGTGACGACCCTTTGCGTGTTACAATATATTGGAAGAATGTTACTGAACAGATGCAGTGCCATTCTATATTCAAGTCCTTGTTTTAATCAAAATTAATTTTTCTTCGCATATTTGTCAGTATCATCGTCAACGACTATATGTATATCTCTGTAGATGTGAAGCTTTGCTAATAAAGACACCCATTCTGTACCCATTGTTGACAGGAGACATGATTTCACGCGTTTTATGACACTCAAACTTCCTTAAGCCGTGGCGATTGAGGGAGTCCTGGTTAGCCGAATCACATTGATACACGGATATAAATCTGGATTCGTGGCATCCAGCCGTGTCAGTTGAGCTAGCCATAGCCAGCAGACTCGTAGAGATACTCAGGTAGAGATCTCGTCAGGTTCCTCAGCAAACAAACCCCACCTAGCTTTCGATAACACTTGCCGTCCCTGTGGTAAATGTATCGAATATTCATCAAATATTCTACCGATGATCACTGTTGTACATGCCCGGAAACTTTGCTTTAATCAAGCCTTGGGCGAGGGACCTTTCTTCTGCTCCAAGAGGTCTGTCTCTAGGCTATTAAATCATGTGATCCATGAATGGAAGATATACAGATCTATGCCAGCATTTCTTCGGATTGTCTGCAGGTGGATTGGCCCTGCTCGTTTGTCGGATGGCACGATCCCTATGTCTATTGCAATACGAATTGCAAACTAATAGAGAGCATCCATACTGAAAGATCAGCTCTCTCATTCTGAAATTACCGTAAACTAACTTGACTCTCTTAAATAGCTTTAAAAAGGTCATAGTCAGCAGCATGTAGGAACTATGACAAAACGAGAGGATTCGGCAGAATATATTTGCCGACAACAAGCGTATTTATAAACTCAATCATACCAGCTTTGACATCGCCAATCTGCTTTAAGCAATCAAGTGTATGATCAATTACGGAGAAGACCATTTAAAAGTTGACAGTGCAACTGCACTACTGATCAAAATGGCTTCGGAAAGAGTTTGGAGCTTTGTATGCCTTTCGAGTTGATCTTATGCATTTTCCTCAGCGACTAACTCATCGGAAAATGCTTGCAATCTTTTAGCAGAATAATAAAATCTAAAGTTCCATCATCATTCAAACTTCAGGAATCTTGGTTCCATACACAATAGCAAGGTTCAAGAAATGCCCTTTACATGAACTCCCCTAATGTTGCCACTCATATTAGCAGCTACATCATATTTTTGTGCTCGCATGTTTTGATGGTAGCAACCATTATTCCCCAATGTGACAGGCAGTTAACCCGCCAACGTTTCACCTGTGGTAGACTTGACTCCATCAGAGTCTAAACCGTCTGATCTTAGATACGCTTTATCTTTTTTTTTTGTCTTCTTGTTCATGTGCAGACCAATCTTTGCACTCATCTGCTATTAGTGCAAAACATTTTGATGCTTTCCACGATCTTTCTCTCTCTCTCTCTCTCTCTCTCTCTCTCTCTCTCTCTCTCTCTCTCTCTCTCTATATATATATATATATATATATATATATATATATATATATATATATATATATATATATATCCATTTTCGGCAAGTGCGTTTTTGCGTGAAGGCAGCTACACTCCTGGCTAAATAATTTTGAAATAGTGAATAACGCTTATTTAAGTTCTTAAACCGTGGACCTCGTCTGCCGATGCACGTAATACACGTGTCGTTGGATGGATGCACGTATCGGTAAGTATTTGAAACCAATAGGAAGTGTATTATTTTCCCAAGATTTGAGTGACATTTAAGTAAAGGTGCAACCAGAAAATGTTCACAATATTAAAGTGTCACAGAGACAAGTTGTTGAAATCGACTCTAATACGTTCAATGAATTTCTACATGGAAAAAATGAGGCAAGGAACGAGTGACAAAGTTGTAATGGAAACAATAAATAACTAATTACATTTCAATATGTCTTGTCAGATTAGCGGTTAATAAGTTTACAGATTTGATTTTTGTTCTCCAAATAAAATATATTTTCGTGTACCATATACTTTTGAAGATCAATTAATACATTTTTATACGATGCACTGTTCGAAAAGAATGTTATAGTACATCTCTAGCATTAATACATCGTCATATTTTGCGTAAGAGTAATTGCGGCAGGATGTATGATTTTCTACCTATTCTGACTTGTTTGTTACTAAGATACAAATGTAAAATTTTTTAAATAAATGTTATCATTTAGATTGTACTTATTTTAAATAAAAAAATGTATCCAACTCGTATAAAAAAAAAGTATCAAACACGTCTGGAAACTGATCCTTTAATCTAAACTATGCATGTAAAGAAGGCGTTTCTTCACAGTATTAATTAATATACAAATTTGAACGCTCGCACAAATGAAAATCGTTCATAAGCTTTCCTTATTTTTGAGTCGAAGTTCAATAGATAAACTAACTATTTATCTTGCCCTCCACTAAACCATGTATAGGAAATTTTGTTTAGTTTGTAATCTTTTAAAATATGGCTCTAATCTCAGTTGCGATGCCTTGACCTTTTTTTTACAGAGTCTACGGTGGATACTCCATGCTTTGTTTTCTATTTTCATTTCTTCCTACGAATTACGACAATATATATTACCTATAGAAGCTTAAGTAAGCAAACGTAAAAAACACTTTTGCTTCAGTCTTTTACAAATGGACAAGACATACAATAATTGTAAGATATTTACGTCCCGAAACCTGTTGTGGTCTCAAACAAATGGGACATATTGTAGTGATCTACCTACCTACGTGTGCGAAATACTCACACCGGTTTCAAGTCAAATGTGACGCTTTTTTCATTGTTCTTTTTGTCTAAACTCATTTTGGCAATAATATTGATACAAGCATAATCCAGTCTACCTTGTACTTTTACAAAAGAATATATGGTCATGTTTTGTCCATTTTGTTTGTTTTTTAAGAAATAAAGATGGACTTTATTATATGACATGTTTACATTTATATCACTGCGCCTTCATTGTCTTGTATACAATACAAAAGGTGTGTATTGCAATTACCTAGAGGGTTTCAACCATTGCTTTTTTGTACTTACACATAGTTAAACTTCATCTAAAGTTTATATTAAGTTGTAGTTGTTGTTTTTTTCAGTGCAAATCTAGCCATTTACACTTATTCATTATGTAAAGAAATTTTTAATAGATGTGTTGTCGATTTTTTAAGTGAAATCAGTTCTCCCGCAATGCGATCTCGACTTTGACCCAAATGCACGGAACAGAAACATAATAAAGTGGAAACTTTTGCGCATGACTGTCAAATATCTTTCTCAACAAGGTGTATGGTGATTTCCGGTCATAGAATGTTCCAGATGATATGAGTGCCTCTGACATTTATGTACGAAACCGTATAACTGAATGTAGTTTTGATAAAGCAGGCTTTATTGTTTAAGTCCATAAATATTTGTGTTTGCTATTGGGTATGACATAAAACCTGTTTTACAACACGCCATAAACTAAGCTGGTGATCTCAGAGCACTAAAGAAGGCGGCAGGCTTCTTAATGCTTTTTATGCGCTGGAAATTAACAGAAGCGCAGCTGTCAAAAAAAAAACAAAACAAAACAAAAAAAAAAACAAACAAACAAAAAAAAAAAAATCAGAAAATGAAACTCGTAAGACACCCCTTCCTTCAGAAAAGGTTTGCTTTGATTTTACGATCGCTTATAAATTCATTTTAAAATAAATTAGATACGCAGTGGTCATTGAAAGTGGTGCATATGGGCGCAAGACCCTGTCATTTCAGAGGTTCCAGAATATATCACCTTTTCCCCCAGAATAAGGGGGGGGGGGGGTAGTGGTAGAATATACGGTTTTATGTTCAAGGTTGTCGATACCTTGACAGTAATTTAAGTCTGCTTTCTACTGAAATCAAGACCAGTTCATTTCTGCTCAGTATATTATGTTATATTGTTCTCCGGCTTTCTCTTTTGAAAAAGCAAGTACATTTAGTGACAATATATAGAAATATGGGTAAGAGGAATCCCCAGCTGTCGGTGTTCTTTGTGGATACTTTTTCCCGAGTACAATCATCCCAGAAATGATGATATACCTTGGGCAACTAGTTATGCCATCGTAAAGCACAAAGGGATTTAATTTCCTATTTAATATAATGACATAAATAACACGACATAAAGTTTCCCCTCATAATGACAAGACTCGCTCCATTTAGTCATAAATATAACACATTGTTCTGTACATTAGGACTCCTAAATATTTAGCATATGCCCTTGTTGCGACTCAATATATTTTGGATAGAATATGTTTTTCTCTAGTTCCATTAAGTGTAGTGTAATAATGCTTCTTTTTTGTCTTACCTGATAAACATACATGATATACAGGCGTTGTTTTTATTGTTCCAGTTGCTGTTAAAAGCAGATTCTTTAGCATCAAGGTCGAATTCTGCGAAACCTTCTCATTTATAGTCATGAAACTGTATACGTACATTTATGTGTTGAAATGACTATTCGGCACCAGCAGAGGTAAGTCAGACTGACCTACTTTCATGCTTTGGCGGCTACATAAAACTCGTTATATTTAGACGTATTTCTCTAAGGATGAAGCATTTATAGACATCACATTTGATACTCCAAGGACATATTTACACAACCTTCAAAACACGGACACAGTGACATGCATTTTCTTGCTCTAGCGACAGTTTATGTGTTTGAATTTAGCGCAGAGTAGCCAATAGATAGCAGTATGCAAATTCTTGTCATACCTGTTATCTCTTATTTCGTTGCTATATTTATTTCTAGTTATGGTTTCCTTTTCTGCAATACTGCAGAATGTAAATGATATCAATTTATTATTGATCAGCTTTATACACTGTATTGATTATGTCTTTGAAGTATGGAAGATGAAAGAAAGAAAATGTAATTAATTTAGTGTTGCCAAGATTTATTTCTTTAAAATGCATTTATGCTATCTTCTATAATGTTGCATTCATTATTTGTATAAGTGTCTATTTTTGAGAAATGTTTTGATAATAAATTGATAATCTGAAAGGATTTGAACGATATATCATTGATGTTTCCAGTACATGAATATTTTAAATAACAACCAATATGTTCAGTAAGAATACAAGTCGTATGTCTGTGTTTTTTAAATTGATTAATTTTGACTGACCCTGTAACAATGGATCTACATACAGTACAAAAAATTATATTTCCATATTTTTAACCGATTAGTGAACAGAAGGAAATGGAAATTGTTTTCATTCTACTGAATTCTATTCTAGGACCTTTGAAAATTATGTTCTATATATATATATATATATATATATATATATATATATATATATATATATATATATATATATATATATATATATATATCTGTGTGTGTGTGTGTGTGTGAAATATAGAGTCGTTGTTGCGTAGTCTAATTTTTTGAAAGGAGAAAATATTTCACATCTGCTAAAATTAGACAAGCAAGCAAGATTTGAAACATAATACCAGATCAGTTCGAGTGTCACCAATATGATAAATGGCCAGAATTGGATTGCTAAGGTAAATGTTTATATGTGGGTATGTAGCAGTTGAACACTTTAAATGGTTATTTTTATAAATGATACAAATTATGGAGGGGTTAATTAGATATGTACTAAGCTGTCATATTTCTTCGAAACGTACCAATTTCACTCACTCACACACACACACTCTCTCTCTCTCTCTCTCTCTCTCTCTCTCTCTCTCTCTATATATATATATATATATATATATATATATATATATATATATATATATTCTCTTTCTCTCTCGCGCTCGCGCTTTCTATTACGTCTTTTAATGAACACTTGGCTAACATAATTATCATGATCGCCGTTAAACATCGCAGTCGAATATTTTTTACGTGTTAAGTGTTATGATGCAATTAAAAAACGTTGTGTGAGATAGTAAGTCTGTAATCACGTGTAGAAATACACGTATTCTCCAAGACATGAAATAGAAAGTCAGGTTCTGACAAAATATTTAACGTTACTGTAAATCGGCTGATTAAAAAAGAAGCAAACAGACAACAAACAAAGTATAGTTGTTTATAAGGAATGTAAGTCGAGCTTCAAAATAGGCACTTAATATAAACGGCACCATGATGGTTCTTCATTTATCATCGGATGGGCATAATATTTCATTCCAATTGAAAAAAATCACCAGAGCGGGTTTTAAATTGACCTCAATTTTGAATGATTGATGAACAAAGCATAATGTCTAGTTGAAAATGTATGTGGTGTACAAAATTCCACTAAGCTAATTACGTTTTGATTCCTGCTCTTTGTGGTGTACAAAATTCCACTAAGCTAATTACGTTTTGATTCCTGCTCCAAGGTGCTGATTTTCGCGTTGATTCAGCAATAGTAGTGATTTTGGACACTTGTTCATTTGATGAAGGCAGTATTGTTATACAGGTAAATTTTAGATCCTATGGAGTGTATTTTGTAAAATTAGAAAGGAGCAGACACTTCAGATACGGTCTTTGGAAAATCTTTCTCTAACTTTTTTTTCACGAGAAGAAGCTTGTCCGCTTACTGTATAGAGGGTTTATTTTTTCTATATTCTTGATCAGCCAGTCTTCCGGGAAAAAACAATCGTGACATTTCGCTAAACATTTACTACAGACAGCAGCATTTGACTAAAATTCTGCAAAAAACATGTAAGTTCTGAAGAGCGATTTTCCCCTCAAACATAAAAAACAAATCGTAGAATAGTGCTATTTCAGATTATAAATCACATAACAAAGTCTAATAAATTGCCCATTATTAGGTGCAATAATTGTGTTTACAATGTTTAATCTGGCAAATTTGTCGACATTTTAATTTCATAAGACCTCAAAGACAAGATATATGTAATTTTAAAAATAAACTAGGCAATCCTGAACATAATTGAATGATATTGTGACGACATTATCGATGAGTCAGTATGCATGCGTGTACATATGCAAATTGTTATTCAAATGCGAAAAGTAATTCCAGAAAGTGAAATGTCATAGTTTATACAATGCATTGCAAATGCTACTTTTGAGATTTTCTGTCTCGAGTCAAGAGAACTGAGGAATATAAATTTCAGGTAAATGTAATTGTATGTAGTTAGAATCATAAATCATGTCTAGCGAATATTTCTTCTTTTAATCATTCTAAATCAATAATACCAATCTATTTGACTTTCACGACAATATTGTGATATGATGATGTAGTGATTTCTGTCAAATTGTATGTATAGTGTGGTCAGTTGCCACTGGAGTGAATAATTAATTTGTGCATAACAGTAAATTGATGAATTTTGCTTGCTTTGTTTACTCATGGTCGAGTTCGAGTAAATAACACGATGTAATACTAATATATCAGAAAAAAGTAGAAATGTACCCTTTGGATATTTTCATCAAGTATTCCAGTTTGCAAGAAGAAAATTTTGTTGCAACTTGTCTACATGTGGCCCCGTTTTTAGGAAAATGTAATGATTTAAAAATCGTACATATATTTGAGGGTCGTATGTATTCATAAAATAATGACATACTTACTTTTATTTTTTTTTATGTTTCAAATACTTAGAATTGTATGTGTCTTTGGCGCTGTTAGCCAAGTGATCTCTTATGATAGCGCTTATTAAAACACATATTTCCAGTATTAAAGGCTTTTAAGTCAAAATGGCAAACGTAAGCTTGCATGCAGACAAAGCTGGAAGAGATATGAGTGTTAAAAAGCTTCGAATGACTTCGACAACAACAATTGTAAGAAAAAAAACCCCAAACTTTCTGAACTCGACTCCAAAAACGACGCAATGGTGTAAATCTATTTTAAAACCAACTTAAGAACTTGAAACAAAGAAAAAATTGCTTTCGACTTTGATTTTTTATTTTGTATTTAAACGAGTTCAATATATATTCCATGAAAAGCAGATTCTTTCTTCTGTATAGGCCAAGAACGCGTACGTGGCTCAGTGCGAGAATCTTCATAGTGTCATTGGATGTCAGTCCGCATACACATGACGCCTGGAAATAAATATCAGTTTCTCTTGCGCAGTAGGCTTTTCATGTTTCATTTTATTCGTTAAAATTGGTTTATATATAATTGATAGGTCAAGTGAAATTTACGTTTATTCAATATTTTTGTTTTTAATTTCTAAGAGTCTAACGACTTTAATCTTATCGTTTTGTAGTTTTTTATTGATACAAATATAAAATAATTATAGGTTACTGCATTTGTATGGGAAAATATGAACGAGTTTTCCTGAGCTATACTGCACGACGTCAGGAGTGCAGTATAGCTCAGAAAAAAAGAGTTCATATTTTTATATACAAATGTTTATTATATACTCATTTTGCTTTTCTACATAAGGCTGAACAACAAAAATAACATACTACAAGAAACAAAGTAACTGAATTTCTGCTATATTTCAAAGTAAATACACAACCGTAGTTAAACAAATACACAGTAACAGTATTCATGCGCACATGGCACCGCCCAGTGACCTTTGAACTTGATAGAGTACCGCGCGCTCAGTCATTCATTTCAAAAAGAAGTCTCATTTTGGTCTACTTAAAATTGAAATTTTGAGTCATATTGTGAATGACTTCGCCTTGGAACAACTTTCCTAGAGATTTTGTTTTTCTGTCGATCCAACTAAATTCTGCTCTTTTAGTTGTGGTGGACTTGCGTTATTAGCTTAGGTCGATTACGTACGATGTACATGTAGCTAGAGGGACTGGCCTCGACAGCAAACTACACATGTGTTACTATTCTGCCATTGATAGTTTGGAATCATAAGGTGGACAAAATATGAAATTCTTTTAATTGAAATTCTCAAGAAGATACAGGATTAAATATTTTTGTTAGGGAATATCAAGTTCATTTCGTTTTGGTGTGCAGTAAATTCTCCTTTGGAATGTGATTTCTGTTGGAAATGTAGTCTAGATTGCAGTGCAATTTCGCGCCGTAGATTAGAAAGTACATTTTGAAGAAATTCAAGATGCAGAAAAGTAAGTACATTTATTGTCATTCTTATTACCAGCTATAGATGACAAATTTATATGTACTGTCACTGGCATGCTCTTTGTTGGATGGACCCCAGCTATATGACTTTTACTATAAATCCAAACATTTTCTCACAAAATTAAAACGCAAAATTCAAAGCGGCTGGGTTGTGAGAGCCCATTTCGTCAGCGAAAAATAAGGCTTCTTCGTCAAATATAGGTATAACAACATAAATTAATCTCGCAAAACGCCTGCGAGTGATTAATGACTCAGGTCAACAGTCTAGTAGAATGTGTCCTTTCACATCTTGATGTAATCAAATTAATTTATCTTGCCTCTTCAATAAAAATAATGTTTTTAGGCAAACTAAATGGTGCGACGATTTGCAAACAACAAAATTAGAAGAAGGAATAGATTCAAGGATTGATTCCAACAGGTAATGTATTGTTACGGCTAGGGGTAAATGTAACAAAAGAAAAGACTCAAACAAGCTTTCGAGATTTAAATACAAATATTTTATTTCCTAAAATATTAAAATATTTCAACAAACAATCAAAGTAAAAGAATTAAAATAACTTACAGTATAGAATATCCTTAATAGTCCTAAATTGTTCTAAATTTCACTGATCTGGAAGTTAATCCAAATATTCCGAATGTAGTATGTTCCGAATGAAGTAACCTTCATTGTACTAATGTGCCAATAAGAATCAAATATATTCAAGCATTATAAATTCCAAATAGTCCTTGCGAATATAGAATAACACAAGTTCTAGAAATGTTTCCGATAATTCCACAGAGCTGTATAATTAATAAAGGTTCAAGACCCAGTACTGAATCCTAAATGCACATTATTAAAATAAATATATATCTCTGAAGTAGAATATCCACACACAAAAAGAACCAAATTCGTTTATGAACTCTCAATCCAGTGTAGCTATGAAGAATGCCAGAATGCTATTATTAATCCTTTAAGATATTCTCCCATTACGCAGAAACAAAATAAAACCGATTACGTCTTTGATAAACAACTGGGCATTTCGAAATATTACAACCCTCTCCAAACCAATCAGAAATTAGGTTATGCGTGACATCTCTAAAGTACCAGTGTACCAACGTTTATAAACAGTAAATAACGTATTGACACTGAAAAATCATAGAATCTAGGTCAGAAGTTCAAATTTCACGCGCTAACACGTGATGTACTAATGCTACAAGCGACAATTCCAAGTCCAATGTACTCAGTGAAATATCGATCCAATTACCGTATGTGTACTCACAAGACGACAGCTGTTAGACTAAGAACAGAGATCACAAACTAATAAACTATACCATTATTAAAAGAAAAAGATATATATATATATTTATATATGTATATATATATATATATATATATATATATATATATATATATATATAATTCCGTAACAGTATTCTCACACTTTAAGCGATTTTTATGGTAAACTAGCCCACATAATTCTGCTTCTGAATATGAGGATGGATTTTAAAGTCTCCTACTTTATTTTAACTATTGCATTGTATATCTTTCTTTCCAGCATATACTTTATGATTTTGCGATGGTCTGATATATGCGCTGTGCATCCACCAGAGGAACATTGTCTGGAAGAAAGTGAAAATGTTCAAGTTTGAAAAAGCCTATAATTAGGTCAAAATACTCCGGTCCTATTCATGATACGCACGATAAACACTTTGAATTATTTTTACACAACTTTGTTGGACTGATGGCAGCATAGCATAGATATGTAGTTTACACGTTTTAGACCGTTTTTTTTCATTTTGTCTTCTTTCTTTCTTCTATTGTTATCCTTTGTTTGTTTATTTCCTCGTCGTTTAAACATGTACGAGTCAAAAAAAAATTGGGGCTTTGTGTTTGGTGTTTGTTTTGTGGATGTAATTTGTTTCTTCTCTTGTCGAAGAGCTTGTTTAGCTCGAAACGTTGGGAACCTGTTTTGTATTTGGACCGTTATCAATGTTTGTGTCATTATATATATATATATATATATATATATATATATATATATATATATATATATATATTTCAAAGTTGCATATATCATGAAAAATGATGACTAGTGGCTATTTTCTGATATCCGTGCCTAGATATTGACGACTTCTTTTTGACAGGTCAGCGAAGTCGGATACTGAAAATGGTCCTATGTTTCACGTGATACTTTTTAGAAAACATTTTAACCATCGCGACAGTTTTGCAAGGAATAATTACAAACTACTTTTTAATGATATACAGTTATAACGGGTAACTCGAGATGAGTATTCCGAAAGCATACTACTACACTAAACACTTTAGAGAAAGAAGTTACCCCTTTCCCCTCCAGACCGTCTAAAAAAAAAAGACTTAAAAGCGTCTTTTCTTGAAGCATAATTTAACATGATTCTTTGGGCACCCCAAGTATCCTTAAAGTAAGAAACACCTCAGATTCATGTTCGTTGCTTCTAAGTAATTTAATGTTTTTGTTGTTGTTGTTGTTGTTGTTATTGTTGTTGTTTTTTGTTTACATCAAAAAAGTTTTGATTTTGTTGTTCTTCCATTGTTTTCCAATTGGAAAACATAGATAAACCACTAAATTATGTATACAACATTGAGAATAACATTGGTCCGGCATATTTAATTAGTTCTTTCCTTAGAATATCAGACCATCACCATTAAAATACTAGAGGCAGTAATTATAACTTGGTAGTACCAAGAGTAAATATATCCTCATCGACCTTTTATTATTAAAATGATTTAAGCCTGCAGTAAAGTCTCATATAACCAAACTAGCTGAAATTACTGAAGAAAGGAATTTTCTCTATTATTGATTTCAGGTAATTGCCTTTTGTTTAAATAAATTGTTCCATTTTCACCGCAGGAAATAAGGAATCTATGACACCTATTCTAATCCAGATTTCATCCCATTATGGTGCACCTTATGGTTCTTTCCATCTGGTTGACAAGTGTGTTGTTTTATTTATTTATTATTGAACTGTGTATTTTTTGTTGTTGTATGGTCATTGTAACATGTTCTTTTAATCTTCTTAGTTTTTATGTCATTCTTAATGGTTTTGCTCCTTAAAAGTTGAAACACAGCTAGGACCTCATTGTAAATAAGCCAATTGCTTTATGGTTAATCCTAATTTTAATCAAAATATCTTGTTTTACTTGTGTAATGTTTTATGTCTTTTACCAAATAAACACAAATACCCAAATTTTGTCCCGAATAACATCTGGTGTACAGTTATAATCCATAAAGTAAAGATACTGTGTTGCCAAAATTACTGATGAGATTAAGAAAACAGGAACATAGTTAAAAATTTATATATGTGATACGAATGTTTGTGTGTTATGTGTGTACGCTGTAGCTTGATAATGCAACACATTATATGTATATAGTTTTAATTAAAAGGGAATACAACTTGCCCGACTACTTTTTAATGCAAAATGTATATAACAAGTGGTCTATCAAATATACAAGGTACATACTATACATATATTTGATCTATAGCACATACAAGTACCCATACATTTCCAGTAGGTTTAAGCTTGGCTACAATAAGCTTTGTATAGACGGAGGGAGTTACCGCGTCACATCATTTTCATTTGTGTCCTCCTAAAAAATATTTTTCTGCTCTTATTAACAGTCTTTTCTAAAATTGTTAATGTATTTCCTGAATAAGGTTAATTTTCATTCATATTGATAAAATAAAGTAACGACTCTCAGATTCAAACGTAAATGTTTGATTTAAGTTAACAAAGCGAAAGAATTGCACTGCCATTGTTCCGGACTGTGATTACGCGGCCATTTGTATCGATCTAAGAACATCCCCAGGGAGTATGTCGAATCAAGTGGGGAATATCCCAGGCAAAATGATGAACAAACAGGACATAATTCAAACTTTTAGTGTTACCTACACCTGATACATGCCCTTCTTATGCCTCACTTACCATTGCTACTGGCTGTTAGATTAGCTTTTGTATTATTATCACCTAAAAAAAATTTCTCTCTCTCTCTCTCTCTCTCTCTCTCTCTCTCTCTCTCTCTCTCTCTCTCGGCTAGTCTGTCTGTCAGTTTTATAATCACATATCCAGAAACAAAAGAATCGAAAGAGAAAGAGACCTCCTGGCATTCAAACATTTAATGGTCTATTTTATGACCTAAGTATATATAGAACAACAATGTATGTATGCCATCTTCCAAGGAAACGACAGTTTGGCGCTGGGATTACCAGGCCTTGTGCAATTTTTTATCAGCAGTATCATACAAAAGACCCATGGAAAGTTCTGACATTAGTTCTTTAGCCCAGACCTAAAAAGTTTCATATTAGTACTAACTGAAGCTGCTAACTATATCACATAATTTTGTATTGTCATATGTCTCTTTCTTTCAATTGTGTATGATGGCAATCTGTATCGGGTAGCTTTATCGACAAAGCTATGATAGATGTACATTTTTCAGCTATTTCACGAAGATGTCATTTTTAGCATAATCTATTTCATTTTCCTGGTACCGGTAGCGAGACATTTGCTCATCAGTTATCCCGTTGTTACAGGATTACAATGTGTAAATTCAGTTATCCCGTTGTTACATGATTACATTGTGTTGATTCAGTATATTGTATTCCAATAACCTATGCTTGCTGATTTTGGCACATCCCATTTTCTTATTCCTTTACGACAATAACTGAATAACAAGAGTAGAATAGGGAGCCTATATAGACCCAAAGGAGGCACTTGAGACCCATACGGGAAATGAACATGGAGAGGCACTTGAGACCCATACGGGAAATGAAAATGGGGAGGCATTTGAGACCCATAAGGGAATTTAACATGGGGAGGCACTTAAGAGCCATACGGGAAATGAACATGGTGGGGGAAGAAGTATTTATAGTGTAATTTATCTTCCCTTCTTTCTTGTCTTTCTCTTTCTTCCCTATCATTATCTTTTAATTTATCCTCCCTTCTGTCCTGCATCTGCATTTGTTCCCATTGTAATCTGAGCTTTTCTAACCCTATGTCCTTAGCTATCTGTAATTTCTTTCCTAAACTAGACGGAGATTTCTTCTTTACACTTGAAACCCCCTCTTCAAAAACACCCGTTTGTACCAAATAGTGTATCAAGATACTCCTAATATCTTGTTTTAACATGGAAGCCTTCGCTTCCGTCAGACTATAATGTTTAGCAATTTGAAGTAATTCGTCCTTCTTTAAGGACTCCAATTTCTCCTGGGTAGGGTCAGTTATGAAACTATCTACTTTGGATGTCATTATGAAAGCCTGTTCGTTTCTCTTTATTTCTTAATCGGGAAATCAAAAAGACCACTAAAATTTCAAACAATAAAATTCAAATCCCCAAAAGAAAACTTTCCGAAGTATCAAAATCTCTGAAACATCAAAACCTCGAAAATATATAATTAAATCTAAATCCCAATATATTCAAAATTCAGATCCCGAAATTATTCAAATTTCTAATCTCGGACGAGTCCCCAATTTCTTCTGTTACGACTAGGGGTAACGTAACAAAAGAAAAGACTGAAACAAGCTTTCAAGATTTAAAATACAAATATTTAATTTCCTAAAATATTAAAATATTTCAACAAACAATCAAAGTGAAAGAATTAAAAATAACTTACAGTATAGAATATCCTTAAAAGTACTAAATTGTTCTAAAGTTCACTGATCCGGAAGTTAATCCAAATGTTCCGAATGAAGTAGGTTCCGAATGAAACTTCACTGTACTGATGTGGTAATAAGAATCAGTTATATCCAAGTGTTATAAATTCCAAATATTCCTTGTGAATATGAATAACACAAGTTCTAGAAATGTTTCCGATAATTCCACGGAGCTGTATAATTACTAAAGTTGAAGAAACAGTACTAATCCAGAATGTACTATATATATATATATATATATATATATATATATATATATATATATATATATATATATATATATATATATATATATATATCACTGACTGAAACAGAATATCCGCACAAAATGAACCAAATTCGTTTAAGACCTCTCAGGTTATCAAACTATGCTAGGAATGCTAGAATGCTGCTATAAATCCTATTATATAGTCTCTTAATACGCAGAATCGAATAAAAACCCATTTAATCCTTCTAGAAACAACCTTCTCCAAACCAAACAGAAACTAGGATATGCGTGACATCTCTAAAGTACCAGTGTACTAACGTTTTAAACAGTAAATAAAGTATTTACTCATATAATGAATCATAGAATCTAGGTCAGAAGTTCCTATCCTCACGCGCTAAAATCACGTGATATGACTAAGGCTTCAGTGAAATATCGATCCAATTTACCGTATGTGTACTCACGGCAAGACGACAGCTGTTAGACTAAGAACAGAGATCATAAACTAATAAACTATACAATTATTAAAAGAAAAATGATATATAATTCCGTAACAATGTTCATTTCCCGTATGGGTCTATAGTGCCCTCTCCATGTTCATTTCCCGAATGGGTCTCAAGTGCCTCTCCATGTTCATTTCCCCTATGGGTCTCAAGTGCCTCTCTATGTTCATTTCCCCTATGGGTCTCAAGTGCCTCTCCATGTTCATTTCCCCTATGGGTCTCAAGTGCCTCCTTTAGGTCTATATAGGCTCCCTATACTACTAACAGGACTAGCATAGACTATTTATAAAGAACTTGTCAAGGTATTCCTTTTCATCTTGTGAATACATTCACACACTTTTGCCAAAAGGCGACGGAACTCTACGCCTGTTGTCCATGAAGTGTTTGTTGATTTGAACTAGAAAAATGGCGGGGGGGGGGGGTGCGGGGACGGCGACACGAGGACTCAACTTCCCCCATTCTCGTTCATCTTGGAAGAAAACAGTAGTACGAATGTGAAGGAAGTGTGTGCACGAAACTACCTTTTGTGTTCTAAACGAATTTAAATGTAAATTGGGTTTCGTTGCCGCGCACAGCGTTACCCATGGTGTATGGTTTACCATAATGATGAACCATAAAATCCGTTCCGTGTTCCGTTCCAGGTTGTAGTAACACGTGAGCATAGTATATATTACCGACTCAGATTAGCCGACACAGCACTCATTTGCTATAGTCAACTTAGAAAATTGGCTACCATAAAAAAGCTCCATTGAGGGACTCTTCATACTATAGGAACGACTTGTGTTTTCTTCCTGCTCATTTTTGTCAAAGTTAAAAGCAGATAGTATAGCTTTAAATGTAGTAGTTGCTTAGCAAGAACATCCAATATAAATACATGTAGATTGTTTAGTTGTTTTAAACGTATTTGTATATCGCTTGTTGCTAATCGCAGAGTTTTTGGATCCTTCTCTCTCTCTCTCTCTCTCTCTCTCTCTCTCTGAAAAGTGTCATACTCAGCAGGTGCAAGGCGAGAGTTTCAGCAATGGATCAATTTTACGTTGGGCAAAGGTGGTTGCTATTACGATCAATTTTAATCGACGGTAATACATGATATGTTTAGACAGCTACATAGCGGTCATATAGCAGTTTTCTACCATAAATACACAAACTAACCTAGAACGACGAGGCAATGTACATAACCCAGTCGCACCTGCCGGTCACCAATGAAATTTTAAAGGGTTAGAGATAAGTCTTGCTTAGTTGTGTCTGGAAAAAAACAGAGATGGTTAAAATCTTTGATTGACGATTTCGTTTACTTTGTTTTTGTTTCCTTTTAGTTTCATAAATGCGTCATGCAACAAAGCAACAAAGCAGAACAGTTTTAAGCTGTATGGCATAGCTGAGAATAAGGTGATAATCTTTTTGAAAGACTTAACTAATTAATTCGTCAAAATTATTTCGAAGATGAAATATAACATTGCACCTTTACTATGGGTACATCCCACCCCCCACCCCATTATAGCAAACATTTTACAAAACACGAAATAAAAAGCAACAAACAGCAGAAAACAAAATAAAAAAATTAAACCGAACAAACAAAACAATACCAATTGTCTAGTTCCTGTCACGTTCAGATGTCCAAAACCTTGCAGTACTTCCAGTACTTTGTGGCTATATCATTTTGGTAACCTCTAACCGATAGTCTGTCTTTTGGTAAGCTCTAACCGATAGTCTGTCTATTGGTAAGCTTTAAGTGACAATATGTCTGTTGGTAAGCTTTAAGCCATAGCCTGTCTGATGGTAAGATCTAAGAGATGGTCTGTCTATTGGTACTATCTAAACCATGTCTGTGCTTTTGCTATTATTAATGGTACCGACTGACCTCTTAGACACATTGAATACACACCATTATAACGACTTACGTTATGGAAGGCTACTCAGTGTAAGTCCAAGCTCTAGTTTTATGCCCCCCCCTCTCTCTTTCTCTCTCTCTCTCTTGACAAATTCGATATAAACATCTGTAATCATGAGTCATATTATATAACATCTGTAATCATGAGTCATATTATAAAACATCTTCGAGCAATACTTTTTAATCTTCTTTAGTAATGTGGTAAACTTTTCTTGCATCGTCTTTCTCTAAGTATCCAATCAAGAACACAACTATTGGTATGACAGGGCGTCTGACTCAAATCCTCATAAACTGCTTAAGCCTAATGGAACACAGATCTGTAATTAGAATTAACACTTGAATTTAAATCCATGCTTTCAAATTTGTATCGATCTCTCTAAAAAAAGCGTGCATCAGAATGAATTCTATCTGCTTTTCATTTCTAGCATGATAGCATAATATATTTCCCCTGGGAAAGAATCCAACTAGACATTATCATTGGACCTTTTCCCATTGGGTATGAATTAATGCCACCTTCAAAACAACGGCAGTAAACAACAATAATCTTTAATGACTACAACAACATCAACAGTTACGAAGGGGAGGACACTGATAGACAAACTAGTATTGTGAATTCACTATTTTTTCTTTTAGTACCAATTTTCGTGGATTTCGTTGTTGCTACAAACCATAAACATAAAGACCCAACTAACCATGGATCTTCTGTAGAAACAATATGTCCCCGTCCAAAATTCACGAATTTAGGTACAGACCATGGATCTTCTGTAGAAACAAAAAGTCCCCGTCCAAAAGCCACGAATTTAGGTACAGACCATGGATCTTCTGTAGAAACAATATGTCCCCGTCCAAAATCCACGAATTTAGGTACAGACCATGGATCTTCTGTAGAAACAATATATCCCCGTCCAAAATCCACGGATTTAGGTACAGACAAAAATGTCACTTTTAGTAAAAACCAGGACAATTTATACCCATGAAAATAAATTAATTTACAGTATGCGTTGGATATGGCTGCATAAAAATTATTTGCTTAAAGTAAGATCAAGTGTATGTAAGCATAATTGATCACGCTCAATGCCATATTTCCAACAGTCTCGTGAACTACATTCCGGCACACCTATCTCCCAGTTGTAGAATCATGTAATAATATATAAATGCTTCATCCTCATTTCTGAACTCCTATATTTATTGCAATTCTGACAAACACTGTTTATATGTAGAAGATCATCCTTTATTTTTAAGGATAATACACCACTTGCTATATGTAAACGTTTGGCGGAGCATGAGGAAAGAGTAAAGGAAAAACGCAAAAAGGAAAACTTTCCCAGAGCACGAGGAAAGGAGTTAATAGGAAAACGAAAAGAGGATAAACGTTTGTCGGAGTACGAGGAAATAGATAATACACGAATTGAGCCCGTGGGAGACTCAAACCGTGTATTATCGTTATTCTGAAACGATCAATCTCTAGGCGTATAAATTATGTAACAAATGCCTAAAACAAATAAGATTAGAAACACGAAAATTTCCTGTACTCATGCATAATCAAATCAGCAGAAACAAGCCCTACCATATGTAAGATATATATATATATATATATATATATATATATATATATATATATATATATAGAGAGAGAGAGAGAGAGAGAGAGAGAGAGAGAGAGAGAGAGAGAGAGAGAGAGAGAGATGTCGACGCGACTAGATGATTTGTAGAGGCATGGTTTGATATGAATTCTTCGATATATAGCTCCGTGACAGGAGGTACGGTTGTGTTATTCCACGTGGATTTACAAATTGTCAAGCATAGGATTTGATTCGGAAATATTCTGTACATATTGCAGAAAGGATCCTTCAACAGACCGTAACCCACGAGTCGCGAGAAATGCCGGTAATTGTCTAAAATGTACACTGATGTGTTGCGGACAGATTTGTCTGCACCAATTTCACAGTTTAATGAATATGTGAGATCAGACCCAAATTGTGTGTCTGTATGTGTACAGATGTGGGGGCTTATTTATCAGACTAGCGTGTCTACACCTCAATCCTCTTTGATGCCGTGTCTAAATCTGAATCTTCTTTGATACTGTGTCTACACCTCAGTCATTTTTGATGCCATGTCTATATCTTTGATCAAAATCCAAATAATGCAATCACTAATCCCAAAACTAGCGGAATAATATGTTCAGCAAAGGAAATAAACAATCTGCCCAGCTGTTTTAAAAAAAACCCCATCTTATTACACTGACAAAAATTCCCAGCAATGCTGATTCTGCGTTTTGGGTTAACGCAGACAAATAAATATAATTGCCAATATTTATGAAGCCCTTTTTTATTCTATAAATGAATGAGTAATCTTTGCTTCCATTTGGAACAGCATCCCCCCACCACTATCTGGTACTAAACCTTTTACAAATTTTGCCATGGACCTACTGGGTCCTTTCTTTTTCATCTTTCATAGATTTCACGTTCTACGTGGCGTCTGATCTATTATTTATTCAATTTACTTCCTGTCAGGTTGAAGTTTTACATTATTATAAGCTATGTAACTACCTAATTAGTTTACAGAAGACAGGATGCAAAGTGTACGTCTTCAAAAAACCTTATAGATTTGATTTTCGGCGTCTGCGTCTACTGTTCATGACATTACTTTGACTTGTTGGCTATCCAGACCTTGAAGTGTTGACTTTGATACGCTGTAATGAGTTGTGCTATCCAGAAACGTAAGACTGTGGCAGTTCATTAACTTTGGGTTTTTCAGCATTCAGATTTGTAAGTAGTAATATGGTGCACTTGATAACCGAACGTGGAATTAAAGTTACGCCGTAGGTTTACATTTATGGTGGAGGGTGGCGGGTGTGGTGTGTGTGACGCCGTGTGAAGTGACCAACACCCCTACACTTACTAACCAAGGAAAAGGGTATTAGTGCTTATACACACTACACTTACAAGCCCACAAACATACTATCATACAAGAGGAGTAGGATGTAAAAGAAGATGGATGAAATCTGAAACTATCACATACAAGCAAGGGTAGGAATGTTTATATACACACTATACTTAGCGTAAGTTAGGTACGCAGACGTAAATGAAAATACCCTTTTCACATAAACAAAAGGATAAGAGGATACTTGGCTGTTATTCTGCTCAGAGTTTGACTGATGTTGTTTCCCACTTTATGCAAGGCTTCCAAACAGCGTTGGTAAAGTCTGGCTTCTTTGATGTTCGTATTGTTCGTATTCAGTCTCAGGCGTACATCCACACCATTCAACGAATACTTGACTTGCAACCACATGTTCATGTACAAACGAATGATCATTTCTAAACTACGTCCTTTTTTATTTTATTTTGGCGGTCTGTAAATCCAACATTGTGAGGATCGTCATCTACACCCAACTTTGTATCGTTCATCCTGCCCAAATTCCAAAGTGTCAGGTTTCCACACCACAGAAGCATCCAGATGTGTGTCCTTGGCTTCTTTTCCGTACGTCAGGAGATTTTCCAGATACGCTTGGTAAGGTAACAGTAAGGGTAAGTGTCCATGCTGCTGCTGACCAGTTTCTTGTTCACGTTCAAATCCACTTCGCTGAACAACGAAGGCATGAAATTGTTCGCGGGAGCTACTCTGGCATCGGCTCCTGGATTGGTGTTGTCCACTTTGAGAACTTTAACTTTCAGGTATAATTAACTGTTATTCAGATCGATGTAATCTTCGCTTTGTCATTTGATTTCAGATTCAATAAGTGCTGAGGTGGTCAAAGACTACACAGGATCAAATTCTACCACTGGGATTCTTGACACATCATCAAACATTTGTTGTACATCGGTTTGTAAATGTGGATGTTGGTTTATAAGAAAGAGTGTATGACATCATGACATGACATATCATACCCTAGACAATAGTTTGTATGAATGAGTGTTTGCTCGTAAGAGTCAGCAGATCTCCTTTACTCCCTTTCCTTCTTTTTTGTAAGTGTGGTGTATTAGATTGTAACGACATGTGTCTGTCCGTAAAAGTAAGTGGGTTTTTTTCCCTGCCATTAGGTAACAATTATCAGTGAATTTTAATTTGCTATTTCAAACAATGCACCAATAACGTTCTTATTAAATAATAAAATAATAGACATAACATAACTGAGAATGAAGAAAAAAGCATTGAAGTAAGATTCTCTCTCTCTCTTTCTCTCTCTCTCTCTCTCTCTCTCTCTCTCTCTCTCTCTCTCTCTCTTGGTCGCAATCACTGTGGCTATCTTTATCTTCTCCTGAAATAACTGATCTCAGTTGAAATTAGTGTTTTTAAATAACTTTCTTAGTTGAAATTGTTTGTATTCAACAATGCAGCGACATTCTTTGTTTATATTTGAAATGTACTTACATGTTGTTTGTTTTTATTTTAAGTTTAATTCTTGTAAACGTAAAAATTAGAATCAAAAGGTTTTTTAAAAAATAGGTAAATATTACAACAAAAATCCATTGATTGTATTTTGGGCTGGCCGACAACGGTGTGTAGCTATCGCTTTACAGAACATTTATAAATACGGTATGATGTAGTGGGGACACTGGGTACATTGACCAAAATCGACAACGATATATACTTGTCGCTCTACAAAACATTGATCAATACGATATGATTTAGCGGGTTATTCAGTACATTGGAAAAAAGTTGCAAACGATCTGTACCTATCGCTCTACAAAACATTGATCAATACGATTTGATGTCTTGAGGTCACGTAGTACATAGAAAAAAAGTCATGAAACAAAATGTATATATTCCTGTGTGTGGAGTTCTTTCATAGCTTGCATTTAACAGACAACAAAATTAGGTGTCTGTCCCAATACATTTAATTTTCATGTTAGAAATATGTAATGTACTTGGACCCATGTTAAAACGACGTAGACACGTTTTATTTTTGATATCTTGTTCTCTGCAATAAAACATAAATTTAAAAAACTAATATTTAAGTACTATTGCAACTTTTGGATAATAAAATTATTCGTTTACAACGATAAAGTTGAGAAGATAAGAATAACTTTTTTTTAAAAAGAACTAAAATGTGAGTGTGGACAATATTGGGTGTATTTTCTTTATCAAAGAAGCTTTGACCTTCCCTCTAGACCATGTATTGACTTATTTTGGATACTGTTTCTCCAGGACCGATGAAAAAATAAAACGGTGGGTTCGTGATGGTTATCTCTGTTCTAAGCTCGAAAACATAGTTAAAGTCGATGGCAAGACGAAACCATCATGGACTATTGAAAGCCGACATCTCACTAACCAAAGTTGTTAAACCTGTAAACCTGTTCATTCTTAAATGTTTGCGTTGTGTGGTACATTGTACATTGTTTTATCAATTCATTTTTTCCCATTGAGAAGTTAGGCATTGCACGTCAAGATTGGTGACTGCCCTCGTCCTCAATTTTCATTATTTGTGAGTAATTGAAGCTGCTAGAGGCACACGAAAGTGTTGATTTATTTATTAGTTTTTACTCACTCTCTCTCTCTCTCTCTCTCTCTCTCTCTCTCTCTCTCTCTCTCTCTCTCTCTCTCTCTCTCTCTCTCTCTCTCTCTCTCTCAGTAATAATGACACTGAGTCATGCCACACATACCACACATAACAATATGGCAAATTATAACTTGTAACCTTTTTTTGAAAATATATTTATCGGTGCCGTGCAAACGAGAAAATATTAGTGACTTTCAGTATGTTTGTTATCTGTAATTCGTTCGTAATGTTACATTTCCATAGGGCCCCTAAATGCTAAATATCATCCGTCATATTAAAATTTCCATAGGATGATATACCAATGCATCCGTAATGTTAAATTCCCATTAGAGTCACAAACGTAATATTAAATTATCATTAGAGTCTCTAGTGTCCCAAACGTAATGTTACATTTAATTTGGACTCCACCGTGGCCCAAACGTAATGTTACATTTAATTTGGACTCCACCGTGGCCCAAACGTAATGTTACATTTAATTTGGACTCCACCGTGGCCCAAACGTAATGTTACATTTAATTTGGACTCCACCGTGGCCCAAACGTAATGTTACATTTAATTTGGACTCCACCGTGGCCCAAACATAATGTTACATTTAATTTGTACTCCACCGTGGCCCAAACATAATGTTACATTTAATTTGGACTCCACCGTGGCCAAAACGTAATGTTTAATTCCCATTAGACTCCACAGTGACCCAAAATTAATGTAAAATTCCCATACATCCCCATCCAAATGAAATTTCCATGTATCCCGATAGTGATCCAAAACTCATCATACCGACCCATATAATGTCATAAAAAGTGTCGTTAAAAACTCCCCATATCATCCCACTATACTACTGACAGTGTGGAGTGTAGATAATACCAGAGCAATTCGTAGAGGAACAAAAGAAAAACATAAAATCGAGATGAATAAATAAGTCACACGCAAAAGAAATACTGTGATAAATAAAATGAAATATTAAGGAATTATTTTCGAGATAGTGAAACAATATATGATCTGAAAAATATTTTATGACTGGGAAAGCTAACCATCACTTTAGAACATTTCAATGTAGAATAGATCTATATTATTTCAATGTAGAATAGATCTATATTATTTAGAACATTTCAATGTGGAATAGATCTATATTATTTCAATGTAGAATAGATCTATATTATTTCAATGTAGAATAGATCTATATTATTTCAATGTGGAATAGATCTATATTATTTCAATGTAGAATAGATCTATATTATTTCAATGTGGAATGAATCTATATTATTTCAATGTAGAATAGATCTATATTATTTAGAACATTTCAATGTAGAATAGATCTATATTATTTCAATGTAGAATAGATCTATATTATTTCAATGTAGAATAGATCTATATTATTTCAATGTAGAATAGATCTATATTATTTCAGTGTAGAATAGATCTATATTATTTCAATGTAGAATAGATCTATATTATTTCAATGTAGAATAGATCTATATTATTTAGAACATTTCAATGTGGAATAGATCTATATTATTTCAATGTAGAATAGATCTATATTATTTCAATGTAGAATAGATCTATATTATTTCAATGTGGAATAGATCTATATTATTTCAATGTAGAATAGATCTATATTATTTCAATGTGGAATGAATCTATATTATTTCAATGTAGAATAGATCTATATTATTTAGAACATTTCAATGTAGAATAGATCTATATTATTTCAATGTAGAATAGATCTATATTATTTCAATGTAGAATAGATCTATATTATTTCAATGTAGAATAGATCTATATTATTTCAATGTAGAATAGATCTATATTATTTCAATGTAGAATAGATCTATATTATTTCAATGTAGAATAGATCTATATTATTTCAATGTAGAATAGATCTATATTATTTCAATGTGGAATGAATCTATATTATTTCAATGTAGAATAGATCTATATTATTTAGAACATTTCAATGTAGAATAGATCTATATTATTTCAATGTAGAATAGATCTATATTATTTCAATGTAGAATAGATCTATATTATTTCAATGTAGAATAGATCTATATTATTTCAATGTAGAATAGATCTATATTATTTCAATGTAGAATAGATCTATATTATTTAGAACATTTCAATGTAGAATAGATCTATATTATTTCAATGTAGAATAGATCTATATTATTTCAATGTAGAATAGATCTATATTATTTCAATGTAGAATAGATCTATATTATTTCAATATTATTTCCGAAAGAACACAACTTTGATATAATACCTACTACTTCATTTATTTCAAACACTGAACAAGTTTTTATTTTCATGAATCTTTTTGTCTTTCTTTTAAAACCAAATATGTAGAGTTATTAATGTAATAACAAAGGAGTGTAGTTCGTTTTCGCCTCAGCGCACGACCCAATCTATTTGCTGATTTGCATCATTCTTCACCGCCAGGGGCAGAATAATCCATATCCTGGGAGACCAGAACAGCTACAAATTGATGTCGGGGAACCGTTTTATGCCAATTTAAAATCCCGGTGGGGCAACCGGAAAATATTATTAAAAAATGACCATGATAAAAATTATATTGGAATATATTTTCCAGCGACAAACATTTCATAATTAAATTGTTCCACTGGGTACATACAGCAGGCTGCCAACATTATCTCCATATAATTCCACAGCTGAGTGTTGGGTGATTGCTGTTGGTAACGGTCCACACTATTCCACATGTGTTGGCTACTCATTATCTGATTAAGTAATCACAATCCATATTATCAATCCCATCTGGGTGAACCCCTAAAGGAACTAAACTCGCGAATGTTTGTCTTTTCTCAATACACCAAAATACGGTAGCGGCATTTTTCATCTTTGGCCTTACACACTGAATGCATATGATATTCTATTACGCTTTCTCATTAGCAAGTTGAAAAAATGGTAACTCGCTGTAGAACATGTGACAGTTGTTTCTTTTGACTAAATTTAATTTCAAGAATATGTTAAGTTTAAAGAATCAAGCCAATCGCAATTGTTGTTGCATACTATATTGGCTTGTGGGATAATGGCTATGCATAAATCCAACGATGAAAGTGTAAAGTTACCTGATAATTTAGACAAAGGATTACTATTATCGGATTAACGAAAAAGTGAACTGTAATGATGTAAACTGAGATAAACCATAAAATATGGATACGTTTTTGGTCAGGGGTTGCCAACTATTAGAAAGCTGACAGACAACAAGTCTTTCAGAAAAGGAAAGTGTTCTATAATCTTTTTTTTTTTTTTTTTTTTTGGTGATCGCAAATAGATTCAATAATAAGTCTGCAAACTTGCGTTACACATGCTATCAGCAGCATTGATAGTGAGTTATAAGTATTGAATGCAATTAGGACTAACTATATATATATATACTATATATATACCACATACATTCAAAATAACATGACTTTTAAAGTGTTGGTATAAAGCAATTCGATATACCAATACTGTTGATATATCAAATTGTGATCCGCCCATGGTGCTCTACTTTCTTCACTTTAACCATCTTTCATGTTTAAATCATAAGTGTTTATTATATTTATTTAATCAATATGAATGAAAATAGAAGCTAAGAAAAAGAAAAGAAGCATCATATCAATTTGCAAAGAGAATTGTGAATAGCCGCAATAGGTACAGAACTACATTTTGTAGCGGACACACTGGGCAGGGATGTGAAGAGTTCACTCACTTTGTCAATACACAATTTCCTGATGTCAATCTTAACTCCGTTGGAAATGCAGGTATGTGTATTTATATGTGATATAAATAGAATATATGTATAGTATGTACGTTGTATCTTTGATATACCACTCGTTGTATAAATCTCGTGGTATATCAATGATACAGAGTACATACTATACATATATTATATATATATGTGTGTGTGTGTCTCTGTGTGTGTGTCTGTGTTGAATAATTTTCATTACAGCATTATTGCAAGAAAACTCAGTAATTTACCAGACAAAACCAGAAAAATATTGTTGGCCAACCAGATTTTCAAAGCTAGTTGCCCAGGACAACAATGGATTTTCTAAATAGTTCTAGCCCTAACACGCATGTAATACTGATCAAAGTCATCTTCCTGTTCTGCCGACTATTCAGTTTCAAACATGTAATTTGCCGTTTCTAAAAGACCGGTAGCTCAAACTTCAGTCGGTTGCGTTAGATTCTGTTTACGACATTTATGTGTGAGTACTGAAACAGCAATTTTGCCTTCATACACCTTTGCGTGTTATCCTAACACAAAATTCAGCTCATATCTTACTGGTCAATTGTCATTGCTTGAGATATGTATGTCTTTAACTTGAATTCTGTGTACATTAATGCTTCTTTTGCAATGCCAGTCACCTATGATCTGAATTTCATCATGTGTTTGGCAAGTAATATTGGAAATCGAAAATACATACAGCAATGGAAATTAGATCGAGTGTGAATGCAATATTTAGTCATTACCTTTTCATCATGGCGAGATTATTTCTAGATAATTGTCTGACTCAAAGGGTTGTGCCAACCAACATAAATTATTTTATGCTGTACATTCCTTAAATCAAAAGTCAAAAGTTTTATACAGTAAAATCTTGTTTATTCGAACTCTGAGGAGTAAAATATATTTGGCTCAAACAAAGTTCGGTTCAAGGTAGATGAGAACGTCCTGGAGCTAAACATCGGCCTAGGAACTTTTGTTTGGGCGCTCGGCGTTAGCCCTTAAGTTGCATGGCGCTGCAGAATTTTAAAAGATTTCAGATCGCTCGGATCTGGAAGTTTCCGATACGATTCAATCTATACAATAATACGCACTACCAAGAAACTCGAAAGCTATGAATTTGACATTTGCAGACTTTGAGTAGAAATGCATTCTTACTTAGATATATAATAAGCATATCTAGAGTTTATATAGCTGACCCTAAACGGTTGCATTATCTCATACAAGTGGAAGTATGTCGATAGTTTATGTAGTTTACCCTAAACGGTTGCATTATCTCATACAAGTGGAAGTATGTCGAGAGTTTATGTAGTTTACCCTAAACGGTTGCATTATCTCATACAAGTGGAAGTGTGCCGATAGTTTATGTAGTTTACCCTAAACGGTTGCATTATCTCATACAAGTGGAAGTATGTCGAGAGTTTATGCAGTTGACCCTAAACGGTTGCATTATCTCATACAAGTGGAAGCATGTCGAGAGTTTATGTAGTTGACCCTAAACGGTTGCATTATCTCATACAAGTGGAAGTATGTCGATAGTTTATGTAGTTGACCCTAAACGGTTGCATTATCTCATACAAGGGAAAGTATGTCGAGAGTTTATGTAGTTTACCTTAAACGGTTGAATTATCTCATATAAGTGGAAGTATGTCGATAGTTTATGTAATTTACCCTAAACGGTTGCATTATCTCATACAAGTGGAAGTATGTCGATAGTTTATGTAATTTACCCTAAACGGTTGCATTATCTCATACAAGTGGAAGTATGTCGATAGTTTATGTAGTTGACCCTAAACGGTTGCATTATCTCATACAAGTGGAAGTATGTCGAGAGTTTATGTAGTTGACCCTAAACGGTTGCATTATCTCATACAAGTGGAAGTATGTCGAGAGTTTATGTAGTTGACCCTAAGCGGTTGCATTATCTCATACAAGTGGAAGTATGTCGAGAATTTATGTAGTTGACCCTAAACGGTTGCATTATCTCATACAAGTAGAAGTATGTCGAGAGTTTATGTAGTTGACCCTAAGCGGTTGCATTATCTCATACAAGTGGAAGTATGTCGAGAGTTTATATAGCTGACCCTAAACGGTTACATTATCTCATACAAGTGGAAAAATGTAGAGATTTTATATACAGCTGACCCTAAACGGTTGCATTATCTCATACAAGTGGAAGTATGTCGAGAGTTTATATAGCTGACCCTAAACGGTTGCATTATCTCATACAAGTGGAAGAATATTGAGATTTTATATACAGCTGACCCTAAACGGTTGCATTAGCTCATACAAGTGGAAGTATGTCGAGAGTTTATGATGTAGTTGACCCTGAACGGTTGCATTAGCTCATACAAGTGGAAGTATGTCGGTTTATGTAGCTGACCCTGAACGGTTGCATTATCTCATACAAGTGGAAGTATGTCGTGAGTTTATTTATTTAACCCTGAATGGTTGCATTAGCTCATGCAAGTGGAAGTATGTCGAGAGTTTATATAGTTAACCCTGAATGGTTGCATTAGCTCATGCAAGTGGAAGTATGTCGAGAGTTTATATAGTTAACCCTGAATGGTTGCATTAGCTCATGCAAGTGGAACAAGATATCCAGCAAGGTTGATGCTAAAACGAGAATTTCATACAATTAACATTTTAATTTACCTATAGCTGTTTTTCAACGATAAATGAATAATATATTAATATAAGTCGAGGGAGACATTCTATGGAAGAAGAGTATGCTCTTTCATGTGCGTTGACAACACAGCAAATACTGACAAGATCTTCCAATAATGAGTTACTCCATGTCTTTCCGTTGAAGTGTGAGCATGCAAATAGGCGAAAGGTTGTCTTCTGTTGAACAGTTTATTTCTGAATTTCATTCGACAGAAAGACATATCTTGATATATTCTTATACGTATCTGTAAAATCCATATTTCACATCATATGTCTGGCAAGCTGTGCAATTAATAATTAGCGCGTAAACACGGCTTGATCACACCAAAGTTTAAATTTATATCTTAAAATTATATTCCAGTTCAACTAGTCTTCGCTTACTTGCAAGGGTACATACTTATATAGTAAAGTTGTATGCGATTTCTTTTATGTTCTAAGTATGAATTATCCATTATTTCATACTATGTACATTAATAAAGCCATAATTATCCATTATTTCATACTATGTACATTAATAAAGCCATAATTATCCATTATTTCATACTATGTACATTAATAAAGCCATAATTATCCATTATTGCATACTATGTACATTAATAAGGCCATAATTATCCATTATTTCATACTGTGTACATTAATAAAGCCATAATTATCCATTATTTTATACTGTGTACATTAATAAAGCCATATGTTTCGGCCTTAACTGCCAATAAATGGTCTCTTTACCATTTAGCAACATACACTCATCGTTTGTTTTTTGTTGTTGTTGTTGTTTTTTGTTTTTTATATCGGGAATTTGAAGAATAATTTTTTTTTAAAACAAACAAATGTATGCAGACAATTATACAATTAAATTTTGCACTGCATGTTAATGAAACTTTGTTCCTCAAGCTTTTAAGCTCCAAGTTGTATTACTGCTGCATGTATTTCCACTCAGGCAAATAAAATAATGAGAGAATTTAATGATGCTTTTCACTTTTGCTGCACATTTAGGAACTTGCCTTATTCTTTATGTCTACTGATTTCCGAACTATCCTTAATGCAGCCCAACATAGAATGTAGAAAACATTTCCAAGAAATCATGCTCACAAAGTAATTTTGTATTGACGTTTATAGTACAATCTTGCCTAACGACTATCATTTTTTACTAGCACCTCGCTGAAACGATAATAAATGAAAGAATCGTCTTTTTCCTTTAGCAGTTCTTTAATCTCAATAGTAGTAAAAATGGCCACTTTTCTCTGATCTTTAACAATTGTATTGGAACTTGACTTAAGTAATTTAAAAAACCACTGTTATTTACTTCATTCAAACTTAGGGAGATTTGAAAGCTCAATTTTATCATTATGCGAATGAGCTCTGCTCTATTGCAATATATATATTTGCAGGAATTAATGCTCTGTTTTATGTCAGTGGGTGCATGAAATGTTGTAGACAAATGATAGTTGAATAATTGCTCCAACACAAAGATTACACTGTATTAGGTTCCTTTCGCTAAATAAAATTAATGTAACAGTGATTCTCCTCAATGACATTCAGTTTTTTATTGTGTCATATTTTAGACGATTTACATTTGTTCAGCTAAAGGTTTACTCTGTTAAAACATTTTCAACTCACTGAGTCAAGGATATTAATTTTATTTGCGATACATTACTATATCCTTCACCAAATTAGTTTAAATGTGATTATCGAAATGCCATTTGGAATAATTGGAAAGAAAAGATAATTGCTTGGTGACAGTGAATTATTGTTTTTCGTCTGCGTTATTTTACTATCTTTCATGAGAGACAACTTCTGAAATAAAACTATGTGGTATATATAGGGATAGGCTGATTAGGCTAGCAGTAATTTGGCGGCTACAGCTAGTATTAAATTTGAATGAGCCGGATGAAAAGATTACATATGAATAACAATTATTCCTCCATGAAGGTATATTTTCCTTTCTAGAACATTGCTGAATGTAGATACAAGATTTTGCAGATATTGGGCGAAATATTTACTAAATGACATTAAGATCGTGGAAATGGTTTGATAATCTAAACCACGAACTTCGTGTACACATATTGCAATACCATTTAGAACTATTTTATGCATAAATTCGGAGACCACAATTTTGAATAAATATTTTATAATCCTTGTTCCTGTGTTAAACACATTTCCCCGCATAAAATGCATTACTGTTTTCTAAGTTCATGCTGCTAAAAGTTATTTAAGGTTTTAATTACCTATTTACATAAGTGGGAAGTTTGGTTTTCCTTTTAGTATTTGAGAAATTTACAATTCATGCCTAGGAGTGAACTAATAATAGGGAGGGAACAAATGAGTCTAGCATTAATCTTGGCTTATGATTTGTGTCACATCTCGAATTTGCAACACCCTTACAAATGTGTACCTCCAGATATTTTTTTTTATGGAAGTGTATTACAATAACGTATTCTAAACCGTTGTCAGTATCAGTCACTGACAAGTGCTGCAGCTAGACCGCACATTAGAGATATACATACCTTCATCTGGTAATTAATCATCCTGTCGGATTAGTGGCATATACATACCTTCATCTGGTAATTAATCATCCTGTCGGATTAATGACATATGCATACCTTAATCTGGTAATTAATCATCCTGTCGGATTAATGACATATATATATATACCTTCATCTGGTAATTAATCATATTAATCATCCTGTCCGATTAATGACATACACATACCTTTATATGGTAATTAATTATCCTGTCGGATTAACGACGTACGCATACCTTCATCTGGTAATTAATCATCCTGTCAGATTAATGACATATACATATCTTAATCTGGTAATTAATCATCCTGTAGGATTAATGACATATACATACCTTCATCTGGTAAGTAATCATCCTGTCGGATTAATGACATACTTGTGCGTAGTTGAATCCGGATTTGGACTTTCAATGGTCATTTTTTTCCGACAACGGCTTAAAGTAGAGGTACACTCATAAATAGACGACTGGTATATGCTAAGTTTTACAGCAATAATAGAATAGACAATATATTTTGTTATCGTACAGTTATTGATAGAAAATAATTAAAGAATGAACAAATTAATTGAATATTTTCCTGTATTTAAAAATATTTAACTCAAAGCAAGTCATTTTACGCCATACCATAATAATGTCTTAAATGAGCGTAGCTCTCAGACCAAAATGTTATCTTGACACAAAAATCTGTAGCTACCAAATAGGGCTGAGGCAATTTGTAAATTTATTTACTAAGTTGATTCATGTTGAATAAAATGGCTCATGGGCTAAATCATACCTTGCGAAATTATGCCGACCTGCGTCTTTGTAATCTTGTTACTTTCTTCATACATTGTTCTGGTTCTGTAAAATAAAGGTTTCTGTACTTTTTTCAGGTACTGTGGCCTATCAATTTTATTTCACTTAAAAAAAAAAATACATATTTATTTTTTAAAAATGGATATAATAGATAAATACAATATTGTAATAACGGATAAATCACAAGTAAAATCCGATCGAAAGAGTCAAATTACAATGACTCCCCCTGTGACAATGTTAATTCGATGACCACCATTTTTTGGTTTTGATATATTTACTACTATCCAATCTTCAACTTATCTGATTAGTGTTGGTTTGGAATCAGTTTAAATTTAAATATAAATGATTGTTTTATTATAACCAATCAGCCAACGATTTTAATCGAATGGAAATATTTTCTATAGTTTTTTTCATAAACAATGTCGTTTTGACATAATTGATTTGTTTGCATTCTGCGAAGTCGAACGGTTTACCGGCACATTTGTTGTCTGCCATGTTATTGGCACTATGGTTCTTCTAAAATATGAAAGGCTATATTAACTGGGAGTAGATATTTGACTTTTCCCGGAACATCTCGTTCCAAGAAGTTGAATAGGTAAAAAATGAAAACAATAATCGTTTATATTTTATTATAAAAAGTCATAATGGAAAACTTTGTCTTCTGACTTTCCCTACCAATCTTCCATTATTTTGGTTCATAGTCACACCATTATATATGATTATGAACAATTTCTGTATGTAAATGATTGGAATAATCGTCTACCTTAAAGGTAAAATAACTACTTGTGACAAACCGAGTTATTAAATTACAAATGTGTAGAAAATTTGATATTTGCCAAAGTTTTGCGTTTAATCACTCTTTAGTCTCTCACTTTCTTTTCCGCAAGTTACTATTTTCCTGATGCATAGGATGTCCCCATATTTGTAAGCTCTTCGCCCATGAAGGCAGTAATAGTCCTTACCTTGACTTTGGTTAGTTCATTCCGTTTATGAGACAAGTTGTCAGTTGGTTGAAAGTGACTCGAAGTTTTGGTAGATTTAAGGAAGTTTTTAGATAATTTGGATATAATTTCATTTCATATTAAAAATACACCTATTGGCAGTATGTCGCAGTATCTTGATACAATTTTGACTTTGCATAACGAATCAGTAATAGTTATCTAGCCGAAGTGAAAAGCGATAGATTCTGGAGTAGGTTGTACAAATTTGACAGCCTTATAAATTGTTTGCTCATATTATCTCCATAATCTGCATTCGTATGAATTATTTACAATATTGCTTAACGACAATGTTCTCTGTGCTTTTTATTTTCATCTATTTCAAAACATAATGTTTTGCATCAGGAATCGGTATACCAATTTATTTGCGAAAGACCGGATTTATCTTAGTGATGTCACACCTATGTCCTACATGGCGACTTTCGTAGAATAGTCTATTGACGCAAATTATTAAAATTAATCGGCAGTATATTTTAAGCTTTGCACTAGATTTGAAGCAATTTTGGTATATATTTCCATTCACGTAGTATATTCATTTCAGGCACACATAATACTTACGGAGTTCGTTTACCTTTAAATCTCCAATAAGATTCATATGACCAATGTCGCCAATAAGTGACAATAACAAAGGTTTGGGTAGTTGGAGCTATTTTTTTCGGCAGTAGTTCTCGTATCTATTTTATAGTGACTAGAAGGAAATTTTGTGCAACAACGTAAAAGTAAAAATTGAAAAAAATGTCCATAGCTTATGCAAATTAATCCTATGAAAATCATTTAAAGACGATATTCAAGTTCTATTTGGGTCAGTTTAAATTGACAATTTGACAATGCTCCGACATTTAGGAGACAAGCAATATGCAAACAATGCGCTATGACCTGTTGGAATAGCGATTGCACCCATTTCAACGAATCCATTCGGATTCTTTTTTACTGATCTATACATCACCGTGGCAAACTTAAAAGGATAGATGGTTACATACATCAGACTGACTTATATGAATGCCACGTGTTGGAAAGTTCCTTTTCGTTATTTTATTTTTCTGTTTATATTCACATGAAATGTACGTTTTATACATTACATTGTTGCAGGTATGTTGCACTTATAATGAAATTGTGATACACGTCATAGAGAGCTAATGCTGAGGTGATGTGATACACGTTATAGAAGGCTAATGCTGAGGTGATGTGATACACGTTATAGAAAGCTAATGCTGAGGTGATGTGATACACGTTATAGAAAGCTAATGCTGAGGTGATGTAATACACGTTATAGAAAGCTAATTCTGAGGTGATGTGATACACGTTATAGAAAGCTAATATTGAGGTGATGTGATACACGTTATAGAAAGCTAATGCTGAGATTATGATACACGTTATAGAAAGCCAATGCTGAGGTGATGTGATACACGTTATAGAAAGCTAATGCTGAGGTGATGTAATACACGTTATAGAAAGCTAATGCTGAGGTGATGGGATACACGTTATAGAAAGCTAATGCTGAGGTGATGCGATACACGTTATAGAAAGCTAATGCTGAGGTGATGTGATACACGTTATAGAAAGCTAATGCTGAGGATGTGATACACGTTATAGAAAGCTGATGCTGAGGTGATGTGATACACGTTATAGAAAGCTAATGCTGAGTTTGTGATACACGTTATAGAAAGCTAATGCTGAGGTGATGTGATACACGTTATAGAAAGCTAATGCTGAGGTGATGTGATACACGTTATAGAAGGCTAATGCTGAGGTGATATGATACACGGTATAGAAAGCTAATGCTGAGGTTATGTGATACGCGTTGTAGAAAGCTAATGCTGAGGTGATGTGATACACGTTATAGAAAGCTAATGCTGAGGTGATGTGATACACGTTATAAAAGGCTAATGCTGAGATTTTGATAAACGTTATAGAAAGCTAATGCTGAGATTTTGATACACGTTATAGAAAGCTAATGCTGAGATTGTGATCACATCAACTAAAGGTATCATTTAGATTTTGACCTTTATTAGATTGCAGCATGACAAAAACATTAACGCACCGCGAAGCGTTAAGAATAAATTTAGTCACAATTTGACCGTGGTAATTATTAAAAGGTATTAATTAGATTTTTCAAGATTTATAAGTTGTTGTAAATACAGTTCCAATCCTTGATGGTTCTGGATGAAAAAAATTAAATGTGTAACTACTGGTTCGAGCAGAGAGTATCTTTTAAGTATATTTAAGCCGATTTATACTAGTTTTGTTTAATGTGATCCAATCGAAGCAAGGACATTTTTGCTCTGTTTTTTTTTAAAACCCTTGTAAATTGGTATCAATCTGTTTTCCAATCTGCATTGATTTTTAATGGTATCCAAGACAACTTATTAAATAATGAGGTCATACTTCCTGGTGTGTAGTCATAATTGGATGTATCAAATCTGGCTGCTCGCTTATGAACTTTTGCAAGTTCTTTGTTTAATGCTTGAGAGTGAGGATTCCAAACTAATCATTCATATTCCAAAATTGTTCAGTCTAAATTTCTGGTAAGCTGATTTCTTCACATTTTGAGGGCAAGATGATTAAGTTCAGTCTTAATAAGCCTATTTCTTCAAAGCGAAGGTTTCATTTGAAATGACTACTAATTATGACACCAAAGTATTTAATTTGATTGAGATTTCTAAAAAGGCTCCTTCCAAGAAATATATCATATTAGTTTTATCACATTTGTGTGTCTTTTCATTTGCAAAACATTATTTTTGTGACCATCGTCCTTGTTTATTAATGTCATTTTGTAGGTTTTGTTTATATCCTGCTTCGAATTGGTCTGTTACATACACAGTCATCTGCGAAGAATCGACTTTCTTAATCAATTCTAAACATGATGTAATTGATGTACAAGGAAAAAAGGACTGTACTAAGTACACCGCCCTGGAATACTCCAGAAAGTAAAATAGACCAACTTGAGTTGGAACCATTTGCAAACACACATTGTTCTATAAAACATAACATTATTCTCTCTAGCGTAGAATTTTTCCCTCAATTTCGTAATGAAATAATTACTTTATAATAATTCATCTGGAACAGTGTTGAACGGTTTTTCGAAGTCCAGTACAATATTATCTAAATTTTTAACCAAATGAACAATAACTGAATACAGTTGTCTCTCACGACTGTGTAATTTTCGGAAGACATATTGTTTGTCAAATATAATAGAGAAATTGTGTCGATGATCTATGACATTAGAGCACACAATATGTTAAAGCAATTTACAATGAACGCTGGTTGGTAGTTACCGGCCATCACTCGCTCACATTGTTTGAACAATTGACATATATTTGCCTAAGACAACTCCATTGGAATTTTGCAAGTGTTCAAATGATGTTGACGAATATATCTAAATTTATGTAATGGTTTTAATTCTGAAGCCAGGTTTTAAGTATTTTGGGGTGTATTTCATCATGACCACATGTTTTTGAAGGATTTATATCTTGTAGTAGTTTTTGAACTATGGAACATGTTATTACTTACTATATCATTCAGTCTTAGAACTTTTGGAAATATGTCGGTAAAGTAATGTAATTAGTATATGTAAATACACTGCATAATTGGGTGTCCAATGTTTCTGTTTTGTCATTACCTGTTTCTGCTTATTTAATATATGTCTTTAGCTGAGGAAAATCTTTTTGTTCGGATTGTTGATATGTTGCCAAATTGGTTTGTATTTGGAGTCAAGTTACCAATCATATTGAAAACATATATGTATCTGAAGTCAAGTTACCAATCATATTGATAACATATATGTATCTGAAGTCAAGTTACCAATCATATTGATAACATATATGTATTTGAAGTCAAGTTACCAATCATGTGGATAACATATATGTATCTGAAGTCAACCAATCATGTTGATAACATATATATATATATATATATATATATATATATCTTGTTACGACTCTATGGTCTAAGAAAAATGTAACAGAAAGAAAGTGAAACCAACAAATCAAGTAAAAAATCAACAAGCAATTTATTACTAGATAATTAAAATGAAAAATCAAAAAGTCACTTACAGTAATGTGTTTTG
Organism: Margaritifera margaritifera; assembly: GCA_029931535.1. Classification (NCBI taxonomy): domain Eukaryota; kingdom Metazoa; phylum Mollusca; class Bivalvia; order Unionida; family Margaritiferidae; genus Margaritifera; species Margaritifera margaritifera. The sequence goes on along the minus strand of JAQPZY010001234.1, from coordinate 383,355 downwards.
AAATCCTAATAATCCAATAAGAATGATTGTTCTAATCACAAGTCCTAAAAATAGAATGTTCCGAATTCACAGCTGTGTCCTTGAATGTTATGATGTGCTAATGGTCTCCAAAGTCCTGATGTACTAGAAATCTTGATGTGCTGATGTCAAAATGAAGTATTCCAAAATCTCTGAATAAGTTCAGTTAAATTCCAAAATCATTATTTAAAAATCCAAAATCCAAAAGTTTATGAGCACTGTTATAATCCAATGAATATTTAAAAATAATTCCTCTCTTAGAATTTGGAATGAATTTTCACAACTGTAATAGCTCTTTACAAGACTGATGGTAATGTCAAAACTGAATAAATGTCCACCAAACATGGCATATATAAAGATTGGTCACATGACAGAATGTTCTAGAATGTGTGTCATCTTAATGGAATTTTACTTGTAAACAAAAATCAACCTTGACCTTCAAATTGAGAAAACATATTGATCAAAACAACCTAATTCAAGGACACTTGTTAAACATGTTTTTCCTGATAAACATTAAGATTTAAGCAAATATCAAAGTGAAGAAACATTTATAATTTCCTAAAATATTTATAATATTATATAAACATCATACATAACAATCTGAAGTCAAGTTATCAATCATGTTGATAACATATATGTATCTGAAGTCAAGTTACCAATCATATTGATAACATATATGTATCTGAAGTCAAGTTACCAATCATATTGATAACATATATGTATCTGAAGTCAAGTTACCAATCATATTGATAACATACATATATCTGAAGTCAAGTTACCAATCATGTTGATAACATATATGCTACGTAAACGTTTCACTTCGACTTTAATATCCTCTATACAATGTTTTTATTTTGCTCTTCGTCTTTCACTGCATCTAGATTTGGCTTTAACATATAGTTTGTTCCATTTGCGAACTAATTTTCTAATATTTTGCAATCCAGGGCATCGACGCAACTGATTTACTATGTTTTGATGGAATTGATGGACGCTATAAATGATTTTATAATTTTCATGTTGTCTTCTATGCCCATCCGGTCTTCATGATCAATTTAATATTATTACCTTGTAAGATTACTGGCTTCATACCACATATAATCAAAATATTCATCCCTATACATATTAAAATTTCTGCAATATTGTTTTGAGGTGGAATCTATATGTGCAAAGCACAAGATATAACATCATAGTCGCTTAAAAGGTCAGATGTGTGATAATCGGCTTGGGGTGAGGCCAGAAAGAGGTCTAATGCGATTCTTTCTCGAATGGAAAGTTGATCATTTGTCCTACTAAATGGTCACTCATAAAATCAATCAAGGGTTGGTCATCTGAGTTAATTAAGACGTTCTCACGTTTACATGTCATATTTATCCAATCAATGGCGCTCTAATTTAAATTTCCCATAACATGTATTAGTCTAAGTGCAAACAAGTATCAAATATAACACAGTTATACAATGTATTGCTATTAGATTTCAAAACGTCCGAGTGAAGCAACTTATAATGGCTTTGAGAAACTAAGAAATCATCCATCATCTGTATTAGCTGCGTAAAGGCATGCTCCTGATTAATAATGTAAATGCTTGAAGCAGAAGAATATCCCAAGAGACAGAGATGGACTGGGAAAGAGAGAGCCCTTGTTTTGCTCTGCATACGGACTATCGATCACATTTAGTCTTGTGCATAAAGTAAAACATAGAGAGGAAATATTAGATTGTTGTTCAACTCCCACATACCGCTCCCCCACCCTCATAATAGGGCATTGTTTTGGTGCAAAATTGGCATTTCAAAACTAGCGATGACGATGCTATAAAGACTGACAGTACGTTAAGGGTAAGAAATATAAAACAGCGACAAAGTTATCCTTAGAAAACAAGGTAGCTTCTTTCAAATCAAGAATTATCACAGCAACAGGACGTGTAGTATCAGAATTATCACAGAAACAGGACGTGCAGTATAAGAATTATCACAGAAACAGGACGTGTAGCATAAGAATTATCGCAGCAACAGGACGTGTAGTATCAGAATTATCACACAGCAACAGGACGTGTTGTATAAGAATTATCACAGTAACAGGACGTGTAGTATCAGAATTATCACAGCAACAGGACGTGTAGTATAAGAATTAATACACAGCAACAGGACGTGTAGTATAAGAATTATCACAGCAACAGGACGTGTAGTATCAGAATTATCACAGCAACAGGACGTGTAGTATAAGAATTATCACACAGCAACAGGACGTGTAGTATAAGATTATCACACAGCAACAGGACGTGTAGTATCATTCACCTACTCATTGTTCCTCTTCTCTCACATAGCTGTTGGTAGGGGCAGATCCGGGAATATGGTTGGGGTTTGTATTTATTTATTGTATTTTTATTATTATTATTATTTAGTTTTTGAGGGAAGAGCTAAATAAATCGGCAAGGAGTCCCTGTGATGGAACCCCAGTAATTTAAGCGTTTCCAGGGGATAATTGTAACCATCGAACTGTAAAGAAAAATTTACTCTAGGATACGTTCCGCCCGCCCCGCCCCTCCCCGCCCCCCCCCCCCCCATCCGCCCTGGTTGTGGCATAAATATTGTTTTACCGTATATACGATAAGTTTGTCGAGTGAAAAGTAGCAGTGGCAATCAGATATCGGGTGCTAATTAGAAACTTCTCAGTAAATCACTGTCATTGATTTATAAGATTACGAATCATTCACATTAACCACTACAGTATATAAATTGGACGTGTAATCACCGGAATTCCACGATTTTGTATTAAATTGTTTAGTCATATTGATTATAAAATGTACGGGTAGATTGTCTATCGTGTTGCATTGACATTTGTAAACAATATCAGGGGAAGTCGGGGGTTTATTTATACATCAATAGTCATCTTTTACCGCTGGTAGGTTTGGTTTTATTATTAAGTGTTTTCCATCTACGAACTAATTTTTTTAATTTGATTTGTAATCCTGGGCATTGATGCAACTGATTTACTCAGTTTTGATGGACGCTATAAATGAATTGATAATTTTAAAGTTTTTTTCTATGTACATTCAGTTTTCATAACCATTGAAATATCGGTACGTTGTAAAATCACTGACTTAAGATCACATAGCATCAAAATATCAATTGCTGTACACATATAATTTTCTATGATGTTGTTTTTAGGTGGTACTTGTATGTTCAAAACACAAGCTATAACATCACGGTGGCTTAAAATGTCAGCTAAATGAATATGTGAGAATCGGCTTGGAGGTGAGGCCAGAAAGAGGTCTAATGTGATTCTTTCTCGAATGGAAAGTTGATCATTTGTTCTACTGAATGGTCATTCATAAAACCAATCAAGGATTGGTCATCTGAGTTAATTAAGATGTTCTCACGTTTACATGGCATATTTATCCAATCAATGGCGTCATAAAATATCCCATAACATGTATGTGAGCTTCTAGTCCGATCTCATGTTGTTCTCTCAATAATTAAATGTCGTCAGAGCAATTGTCAGGTTCTCTGTACCAGCTACACATATACTGAGATGATCCATTCACTACTTGAACAATGATATGTCCTTTGCTTTAACGCGTGTGAGCCTGGAACAAGACTAAGTGCAAACAAGTATCAAATATAACACAGTCATACAATGTATTGCGATAGGATTTCAAAACGTCCGAGTGAAGCAAATTATGATGGCTTTAGGAAGCTAAGAAATCATGCATCATCGGTATTAGCTATAAGGAGGCGCTCTACAGATATTATATACTTTCGAGACAGTGACAGGAGTAAGGTGAAGTTGTCTGAATTTGCGATATGCACAATGAAGAGAATGTTGGCATACCTATATGTTATTTTCGTGTACTGTGGCTGAAATTTATTTACATATTTTACTTGTGAAATTGTACATGATCTAAGCACACAACTGACAAAAATGGCCGCTCCTATGTGCTCGAAAAATCAACCTGAATTAGTCGAAAGTTCGCTATTTTTAGCAGTTATTAAAATAGGGAAAACGAATTTTGCCAGAGTAGGCAATTCCAGCTTTTGAAAGTACAATGAATGAATTACAAAATATATAAAAAGTAAAAAAGTTATCGGCTCTTTTTACAATTTACCTTTGTAGTCCAGGGAGTGAAAATGACAAAGCGGCGCTAGCAGTTTTTTGACAGGTGCACATCTGAAGTAAGACCAAGCTGTATACTCTATAACCCAAATCGCGCCCTTCATTCATACAGCAAAATAAATAGAATTAAAAATTCTTTTAATAATATCTAAGATATACAAAGTGTTGTTTAACTAGTCAGGGTAACCAGTGAGGAAATCATGGGTAATTCTTTTTCTTTAATAGTCTAACCCTATGCAAAATACGAAACTGTAGAGCGCCACCTAAAATGCGTAAAGGCATGCTGCTGATTAACAATGTAAATGCTTGAAGCAGAAGAATATCCCATTAGACAGAGAGAGATTGGGAAAGAGAGAGCTCTAGTTTTGCTCGAATACTGACTATCGATCTTATTTAATTTTGTTCATAATAAAAACATGAAGAGGAGCAATTAGATTGTTGGTCTATTTCTTCCCACAGCCCTCCAGAAATAGGCGACGGTTTTGAGTGAGTTCAAATCTCGAGTAATAAATAAAACACAAAAAGCCTCAAATAAAACAACAGTTTTATCTGTATTTATTATTTTTCGTTGAATATTGTATGCGAGACATATTACTCAATAAAAAGTGTCTACCACTAGCAATAAGCACTGTGGCCTCCGAAACCTTGCTAATACAACGTTAGATCATGAAATAGTCGTGAAGAACTAGCAGGGACAATGTCATGAAAGTGTACAGCACGTTTAAGATAAGAAAGATAAAAAAGGACAAAATAGTCTTTAGAACACAAGATAAATATATTTTTTCAAACTAAAAAGTATTATAGTCATAAGACGTGTAGTATATTTCACGGACCTATTCATCTGAGTACGGTCTTATTGTACTTGGAGATACGTTTATGGAGCAAAAAATACTAGTTTTTCTTTGTGTTGTTTTTTTGTGGGTGTTTACGGCGCTTTTAATACATTATTGGCCGAGGAAATGGAAGTCAAGTGACTTTCAAAAGGACAGACAGAGGCACTGACCCAAGCTGTCCTGGGCATGTATCGAACCCGCGACCCTTAGATTACAAGCGCCACGCTCTACCAAATGAGCTCTTCGGCTCCCTAAAAGCAGCAAGCCAGTCATCGGTTGTGATTGTTTATCTTGTGTTGCATAAATACAGGAATTGTAAGCATTATCAAGGGAAAATGAACGCTTATTTATACCCCAATGCTGTAAATCCATTCGTCAGACATTTTCTAAGGAATGTGTTAAAATGTATCAGTGATCAGAACAGAACAGAACAAAACTTTTATTAATGAAAATAAATCACAGGCCACACATAGATGGCATATGAGAATACCACAACTGCTACAATGTTGATATGCTGATACAGATCACATCACTGGTCAACGTTTACAATCAGAGCAAGAATATTAGGAGGAAATATTACATAAATATAACATTTGGGTACATAAATATAACATTTGGGTACATAAATATAACATTTGGGTACATAACTGTATCATTTGGGTACATAAATATAACATTTGGGTACATAATTATAACATTTTGGTACACAAATATAACATTTGGGTACATAAATAAAACATTTTTTAGGACCGTATACTATAACTATCTTGGAGTGTACAAAAATTGTAAAAGAGGAAAAGTTTTACATCATCATGAAGTATAAGAAATTTCCAATTCGGCAAATATTCATTATTAGAGTAACACATTTGGAGAATTTTGCGATTATTTGTAGCAAATAAGGTTTGTACCTTTGCAATAGAAGGTTTGCGCTAATATAACGGTTTTAGAAACTTACTTCTTTCTTTGTGAAATTTGAGACAAATTAATAAATAATGGTATTCGTCCCCGATGTCATTTTTATCACAATGATTACATATTCTTTCCTAAAACAGTGTATTGTTCCAAAGACAGGCTTCAATAGGGAATCTATGATTGGAAGTCCTGAACTTTAAAATGGTAAATACAGATTCCTAAGTAACAGTAATAAGTAGTTTTCGATATTCAAATCTTGTTATAAAAGTGGTTAAAGAATAGAGTTACCGACGATTGCCATTCCTGTATAGAAAGGTCTTTTAAAGTTTCTGTTATCATGCGTTTTGTTCCTTTCGGATTATTGATAAATTCATAATATAGGACGACTGGTCTCCCAACAGTCATCGAAGTCTTCCTTAATAGGAGGACTGGTCTCCCAACAGTCATCGAAGTCTTCCTTAATAGGAGGACTGGTCTCCCAACAGTCATCGAAGTCTTCCTTATGCTAGTCATCCATTTTTAAGTATTAGCGTTAGTATTCTTCTCGTAAAAAAGTATTTGATAAGGGAGTCTGGATAATTTAGCCCATTTACCATTGATGATATAAATCCAAAATCCTATCATTCAGGATTTGATAATTATATCGATAAGTTTCCTTCCAAGTTATGAATAAAGCATGTAAGTGGGATTGCTTTTCCTCAGATTTAAAATGTTTCTTAAAGATTGAGGTATCTAATTTTTCCATAAAGTAGATGCAATGCCTTTCTAGCTTGGTCAACATTGTATTTAAATAACTAAACAAACCTTCGATCTGTAGAAAAAATAACACATAAATATTTTAATTCAGCACAAATGTCTATTATATTCTCATCAATTGTAAATCTATATTTATCATCTTTTCGTGTACCAAATATCAAAATCATTGTCTTTGTGAAATTAATACTCAATTTCCATAGCTCTGAATATTCGTAAAACACATTTAAATTATATTGGAAAGATGTTTCGTCAGTACCAAACATTACAGTGACATAGGCGTAAAGAAGTATACAAATTTGAAGGAAAAAGGACATAGAGTAGTCCGAAAATTGTAACTGTACCCTAGTGCACTCATTTTCTAACAGATAGTTCTCTAAGTCATTTAGATACATGACACATACAATTGACGAAAGATTTTCACCTTGCCTCGCACCCTTACCACATTGAAAGAAAGCGGATTTCTCGCACGCAAAACTGACACAATATTTAATTTTATAATACATATTATTTATTATTCTAAATACTTTCCCATTGACATTGTTATCTAATAGTTGCATCCACAGCCCTATCAACCAAACATTGTCATAAAACACTGCACAAAAATTCGAAATTTCATCCACAGCCCTATCCTCCAAACATTGTCAAAAGCACTACTAAAATCAATAAAAGCACAAAACAGTTTCATCTTACAAGTTTTTAAAATTTCAGTAAGAGCGTGAAGAGAAAAATATAGGATCTGTAGATGAATAACCTGATCTGAATCCGGCTTGGTTTTCTTTAAGAACATCGTAGAGATGTACAAACTTCTGAAGTCTTTTTTCAATTACAGATTTAAAAAGTTTACTAAAACAGGTCAAAATCGTGATAGGTCTATAATTATCAGGTGAGCTTGGGTCCCCTTTCCCCTTATATATTGGTCTGATTATTCCTTCAAGACATACGTGAGGAATCAAGCCAGTGTCAAATATTATATTGAAAAAGAGACATACGTGAGGAATCAGGCCAGTGTCAAATATTATATTGAAAAAGAGACATACGTGAGGAATCAGGCCAGTGTCAAATATTATATTGAAAAAGAGACATACGTGAGGAATCAGGCCAGTGTCAAATATTATATTGAAAAAGAGACACAAAAGGGCATCATATTATCAGAGTTACTTTTTATATCTTCGTTTATTGCATTATCATACGACGGGGTTTTGTTATTCTTAAGAGTTTTAATACAATTCGTAATTTCGGACTCAGTAATTGCAGAGTTAAGATTTTCATCATTGTCATCTATTGTAATATTTATATCATCTTCAGAGTCAGTTTTTTAATTTTCGCCGTCAATATTCTTAGTTTTAAAAAATTCATAGAGTTCTTAGAGTTTAACATTTTTATCCTCGGCTCCGTTTTTCTAAGCGCTGATGATAGTTGCATGTCTTTTTCCAGACAGTGGCAGTATCATTTGCATTAGTCTGTCATTCAGGCCCTTTGGGAGATTTGTGAGCTTGCTGACTAGCTGTAATATGATGGCAAACCCAACACCAGCTTCAGGTTGTTTATGTTTTTACTTCGGTCACTCCAGAAGGAGGTGTAACCGGCTCCTACTTTGGTGAGTTGTCCTTCGTCAGCTAGGCAAGTTTACGTAGGGTTACTATCTGGATGTTTAATCTGGACAGTTCTCTACCAACTAAAGCTGTTCTTCTCTGGTCTATCTGCTGATGTACTGTCCATTAGTGTGCGCACGTTCCAGGTACCGATGTTTAGTTGCGTCACCTTTGTCTTCTTGTTAGATTTTCGACCACTAAGGTGGGATCCTGTCAGCCACAGTTAAGCTGACCAAGGTTAAGGTGAAGCAGGCACTGTTCAGGGCACCATTTATAGCCTCTTCCTCATGCTCCGGAGATCAGCAGTGTGATCCTAAAAAGGGCTGCTCAGTCACCAAGGGGGATGCCTAGATCCACTGCTGCTTCGGTTCAGTGAAAAGCGACCCTATCCCCTGAGCCGCCCCTATGCAGGTCTGCAGCTACAACTTCCAGTGTATCCACACCTGGTCTTTGCCGTTCGCCCATAGCCACAGGACTTGAAGGTATCTAGTGTGGGGAGGGGAATAATTTCATGACTTGCGCATGAGATGGATTTAAGCGAAGGAAAGTTGCGCAGCACCCAGCACCTTCTCGTTCAGGCCTGTCTTAATCCAGTGGCACGACAATGTCGAGACGTCTGAAGACGAGTCCGGATGCAGTGGATAACCATCAGTTCCTACTACACATGAGCTGATGTCCTGCGCTGTATACACAGCTATTGCCATCTGCCTTCATAGATGGGTGATGAACATATCTACTCGGCCGCCTGATCCACCAGAAAGGACTTTCCAGAGGGAGCCAGGTGTAGCTGTCCACTCTGCGACTAACGGTAGGGTAGCAAGTGCAGCCTGACCTGACTCATAGTTGAATATGTAATAAAAATATACTAGAAATTAACAAGGAGTAACCATCAGTAAAAAGTGGTCAAGTGATAATGTTGTACCAAAATAAACAAGTTAATTTTTTTGTGTACCCTATGGCATGTAGAATATATGTTTGATTACATATTTGACTATTTGTCAAACATTCAACTTTTCAACTTAGTTTTTTTTCCCCATTAAGTGGATCAGAGATCAGATAGAAAGAGAAAAATACATGATTTTTGTGTAGAGTACATTTTTTTCATTTAAATATTATATCAAAATGTCACTGGCCATCACAGTGGCGTACTTAGGGTAAATGGCGCCAGGGGCGACGGTGATAGCCCAAAGGGCCAGAATACGAGGCCCGAATTTTCATCAGCTGTTTTGGCGCCCCAAGGCCTCTGGCGCCCGGGGCATCCGCCCCGTCAGCCCCCCCCCCTCCCCCCCCGGTAGTACGCTACAGGGCCATCGATACGTGCAAACACATTTTGACATATGGACTATGCTAGGCCAAATGAAAACTGACAAAACTGTGCAGATGGTATATGTCTTCATAATTTATGCGATGCGTTTATATTCTATAAACGTTAAGTTTAAATTTTCCGCTTCTTATGCTGATTTCATTTTATTCTGTCAACTATATGCAAAGCACACAATTTTGACGCCTGACAAGGTACCACAATTTTATAATAGACAATATATGATACAATGCATGTAATAAAATTGATGCTTTACCGGTGTTGCAATTTTAGTTTCTCTAATGAAATTATCAAATAATCCCTTCATATTGTCTAATTCATAGATTATATGCTCATTTAAGTTTGTTTTAGACTTCTCGCTGTCAGCTTCTTATAATTATTTTAAGATACATGAACCACATCTCTACGTAAAGCTCATGACAAAAGTTTTAAATGTGTCGTATATTATTCCTGGATCAAATATGGACATTCTTTTAAAATCTCAGATTTGATACATTTTGGAACTGGTTCCCTTCGCCGTATTGACTCTCTCTCTCTCTCTTTCTCTCTCTCTCTCTCTCTCTCTCTGGCCTTTGATTTAAGTTATGTTTTTTTACATTAAGATTCTCACTAAAAGGATTGAGAAAACTTGAATAAAGATCGTGCTAGTGAGGCTTATGAAATTTATCAATTAGCAAAGTGCGATAGTGAAAGAGCATAAGGGGTCAAATATTATTGACTGCACTTATGCATTGCAAAGTATGCACCGACCAGGACTGGAGCGGAAACAATACATGAGTTATACATATACAAATAACAAAACCATGAAGTCAAGGTGAGAAAATAAGTTACAGGCAAACATGTGAGTATCTTATAAATAATTTTGGGGCATAACAAGTAATATTTAAAAATGCAAAATTTTCTAGATAGTCAAAGAACAAGTTTGTAAAATATATTGTATAATCGGGGAACTAACCTGCTCTTTACAATATTTCCATGGAGAATTTATCGATATTTTTATTTTCGAAAGCATACATCTTAATTGGTTTTAAAGTCCGGTATGTAGAGTTCTTTACTTAATACAAACTTATTGTCGTTAGGCTTTGGCCCTAGTGCTTCGAAAATCTGTTTGCTAATTCAAATAATTTATGACTTTAAGCACTCGTTTGTAATATTCATCAAGGTAGTTTCACTGTACTATGAAATATCCCGTTTTCTAAATTAATTTGCCGTGATTGAAAGCCTGGTAATTATTTTTCCCACTGATTTTCAGTTCAAGACATCATATTGTAAGTCATTCCCATTATATGAGCTCAACATTTACTGTATGGAAACGTTTTTCACCTTTTGAGTCTATCATATAACTTTTCCTCTGATCCGTTCCTAAAGCCTTTACTAGATCATTTTTCATTAACGGAATCCTTGAAAGAACAGCAAGAATGACTGGACCATTATGCGTTAAATTGAGTAGCGCTTGCCAGATGACATAGGTCTTCCATCATAGGAGACGTCATTTGAAATGAAGCAGACGAAAGTAATATGTCCCATAAAAAATAAATCTAGTATTGTACGTGATAGAACCTGGGTTATAGAGCCACATTGATGAAACGAGTTACCATAAAAGAGTTTCTCCTTAATGGAACTGATTCTGAGGATCGGCGAGAAATAAGATGACAATATTTGATAAATGTCTTCAGGTATTTATTACGATGCTATCCTTGACTTTTTTTATAACTAACGCTTTTGTTTACAGTCTACAGTCTTATTGTGAAGATCAAAGTCTCTTAATGCTTTCTGAGAAGTATTTTCATTCATAAATTTCGAGAACGAAATATTTTTGTCATGTGTTTTCCGTTCTGTATTGCCTTGTTTTTATGCATTTCTGGAGATATTTTCCACATAGTAATTATCACCGACTCAATTTCAATGCTGCTGGAAATTGTTTGAGTAAAAAATTACCGATTTATACAAGTAGACTGTTAACCCTTCTTTGCAGTTTTCAAGTGGCGTACATTTAATGTTTCGTAATACACTGGTTATAATGCAACAAACAACTAGAAGTCTCATTTATCATAGGTAATGATTTGTGTCATGACATCGAAATTGCAGCCCCTACAAGTGCACACTTCATCTGTAAAATCAAGAGTCTAAGACAACTACGCAGTATAAACCCTTATGTACATTAGTCGATACGAATCGTATTTGATAGAGTTCACTCTAGTAAGCCAAGCCTATCTGATATATGTAACGACATGTGTTACAAAATATATCACACTCTTGGATCATCTAACCATAAATAAATGGCTGTCATATGTTAGCATTCTTATTTACATTTTACGCGTTGTAGCAAAAATGACAACAGATTAGGCCTAAAAATCAGCTTTAGCTATTATACCAACACATCTAAATATACAATTCTTCGTGAGGGCTTTGTTATGTGTTCTCTACTTACTTGTAAGTGAAATGGTAAATTTTGCATATCCTTTACTGCTAGGTCAACTTCATCCATATAGGTTTGGGAAGTGATAACCAGAGTCACATCACATCCCCGATCTATATCAATCCCGAACCGACATAAAACATGTGATACTGCAGTATTGTGTCCTTGCTTACTATACATGTTTGAGTTTTATCAGAAGAGGAATCAAACATATAATAATACATGATAAAATGCACACTACGCAATAAAGAGTCAGTACTCAGTTACTAAGGTTAGCTTACTGTTGAAAGAGAGATTAGTTTTTAAAATGTTCGTGGACAGACCAATGTTGTGCAAGACTAAAGAACTTTAACTCTCCGTTGAATATCACGACAATTAATATCTTCATTTGTTGTTTTATTCATTATTGAAATGGAGTATTGTACTGTAGCAACCAATATTAGAATAACTTTGAAAATTGTAATAATTGTCACAATATGGCTTACAATTGGATACAATAACAACACAACCCATAATAACGTTTGCCTTTTATGCAATATGGGTTGCGTCCGATAAATGATCTTATCAAATATTCCTTGATAGTATAGTAGAGGTTGAAAATTCCAGCGAACTCGGGCAGAAAAGTGAAAATTATAACGAAAATACCTTACACACTGTCTTTTCTTCATACAACCAAACGCAGAATACCAATCAACAATCATTAGACTAGAAGAAAGCTTGTTTCCGCGAGATATAGCTGTAATTGGTCATTCTTTATATGAAACAAAATTGTCCTGCAGCAGGATATCAAATCATAACTAATTCAGGCGATTTATTCGAAACTGCTCCTCCTCCAGTTTGTCTTAGTGTCTAAAATTTGTTAATAGTAGTTAGGACACAATATTATCTGGAATGGCAAACGATCAGACAAGACGCTATATGGCGACGACTTGGATAAAAACTTATTTAATGTATCATCAATTTATCTGTCCACCAGAAATTCATTAAATGGATTAATTTCTGATAAAATATGTCTCTTCCTACCAAGAATTAAGAAAAAGGAGAAATAATTTTGTCTATACAGAAAAGGCTAAATAATAAAAACAGAACTAGATCCGGTGTGCATTCTTGCTTCTATAAACAATTTTACAGCTGTATATGGAGGACGCTGAGTCTTCCATCTTGTTTTAGTCGAACGGTGCACAAACCGTGGATACATATTTCTTCAATGTGCAATAACTTCATTTATTTTTATCCAAACTACTTGGAATTTTCACTATCAACCGAAAACATTTTTCTAATAAAGTAGAAAAGATTTTAAAGGAAAAACCTTTTTGCAGAAAATGTTATGCTAATGAGAAGGCGTTGTTATCACAAATTTCGTGATTCCGAAATAGCTCCCGTTTCTCTAAACAAAATTTTGAAGTTTTGTTTTTCTTCTGCTTTCTTTTTTTACTCGATTGTTATCTTCGCAGCACAATTATTGGTGTCATATAGTTTTTAAAATAGGTTTGACTGAATTTAATGGCTCGTGTATCGAAAGCTCGTTTTCTCTTTTATGTTCTTAGTCATCTCTACTAACATACATTTAATTTATTGATTAAAGTAGGTATTTGACTCATGCATGCCGTAGTAACAAACTGATTATAACACGTTTTAATCTTTCATCAGGATCGGTCTTCAGAATATTTACTCAATTTGCAAATCTTTGAACTATGATCCAGACGAAGTAATCATATCTATCAAATATATACACAGTTATAAATTTTAGTGTCACTTTCTTGAAGTTAGCCCAGGTAAAGCTAGTGATGCCCAGGTAAAGCTAATGATGCCCAGGTAAAGCTAATGATGCCCATGGAAAGCTAGTGATGCCCTTGGAAAGCTAGTGATGCCCATGGAAAGCTAGTGATGCCCATGGAAAGCTAGTGATGTCGGGTAAACAAGACTATGAAAATAGTGTAAGGTATGTATTAGATACATGTGATTTAAGGAAATGTTCCTAATAAACAAGGATCTTTCCTCAAGTAATTAAAACACTTTACTCATTCATCTATTAAAAATAAGTTTTGAATACATTTTCTATTGTACAATATTATTTTGTTTAACTTATGTACTTTCATTGTTCAATACTATATAATTATTTTTTCACGGCTTTTTTAATTAGACTAAAACGTACATCAACTGATATGCCAAATTGAATTGTCTCATGAACAATGAGATAAACGTCTCCTAAACAACAGAAAAAAATTACATAACGAATCTTTTACTAAATTGTCATCGCTATTCTTGAACTGTTGGATTTACAGCATACTGGTCATTCCACTGATATTTTCTTGTATATTTATTGAATTGCAAATTGATTTTAAAAACACCATTTATTTCGACAGCTCCAAATGTCCTTGGCCTGGAGAGAGTAGGATATATGCTACAAAAGTTGCATATTTAGTTCCATCAATTTGTTTAACTTTCCTTGACAAAATGATTATTTGCCCAGACATAGTTTAGCCTTATCTCGTAAAGCTTCTTTGTATAAAGTTTCACTATATTATCTGACCTCACACTGTATCGAATCACAACATTCATTATATTCTGAACAAAGCGCGTTTTTACCTTGTATTGATTTAATTTATGGTGTAAAGTCCGTCTAAATGGTTTCAGTTAACGATTCAGAGCTCAAATATCTATTGCAAATATATTTTCCTATGTATACCCAATGATATTTTTTTCTGGTACGGCTGTTGTGGCATAATTAAGATGTAAATGTTCCTTTCCTATAAGTTTATGGAACCATATGCACTTATTACAAGTCATACGTTGTTTATTTATAAGAAATATCCTGTACAATATATATGTATATATAGATATATATATATATATATATATATATATATATATATATATATATATATATATATATATATATATATATATATATATAGATATATGTATGTATATATATATATATATATATATATATATATATATATATATATATATATATATATATTTGATTTTAAAATATTTTAAATTCCACAATTTTGGCACAACATTATTTTCCATAAATTCATTTAACGCTTAATACTTGATAATATCATGATAAGCGTTTCTTCTGTTCCATTAAAGCTATATATCATGTTCCAAGAAAAGCATGTCTCGGAAGATCACTTTTCTTGTGTTATGCAGATAATTTAAGTAATTTGCAGCTGTTCATCGTTTAACGGAAAACAAAATAAATCTAAACAAAGCAAATTGATCTGTGCCGCAGGGAAAGACGTACAGGTTATAGATTGAGAACTCGATTAAAGTAAGAAATCCTATAAAAAATATAATGACTTACAAGCTCAATAATTTTCCTATCAGAAAAAAAATAAATATAAAATTTAAGACATTTTAGGGTGTAAGTAAAACAAAATGAAAAAAAAAAAAAAAAAAAACTTAATACACCAGGTATACAAAGATCTGATGGAACATACGGTTTCGCATTAATAAAAATATTTATGTCAACAAAACATGGTCTGGCCCATATAGAGGGTGACCAGATGGCAAGCATTCAAACCACATGGGGTGATTTGAAGATGCACGTGTATACAGCGCTCTTATCGACTAAGCAACATGTAATTGTGACATATTCAAGGATAGACTAGGTAATGTATGCAAGAGATGAAAATCATTTATATTTTAAAGCGTATATCTATGCTATGCTTTTGACTTCAATTTAACAACTTGTCAAATATTAGTTGATGAATCTTTCAGACCAGTTTTTTATAAGATAATTTATGGACAGATTAAGAAAAATGAAATTGCAGATATGGCTAACACGAATAAATATTTTTATTCATTTTCACCCTCATTTAATGCCATTGAAACTTTTGAGTAATCTTATGTAAGGAACCCACATTGATATTTAGTCAGAATAAATTCCTAAACCACAAATGTCATTTCGGCAGAACATTGATGAAATATGTTATTCTTAGACAGCTTGTTAGATATACCACATTTGAAAGACAGGTAAATCAAACTGATACACGCTGTCCACTGTCAGTTTACCCAAAGCAATATCTGTAAAGTCATTTTTTTTTAGAAATAAAAAAGCAATTGCATAAACGTTGCAATGTCTAATTACATTCTTCATTATAATACCATCATACATTAATCATTTTTAGCACGTGCAGTGATATGCAGTGAGTTGTTCTAAAATTATATTAATTACGAAACAGATGGTCTCGATCACGAGAAAACATAGGACAAACAAAATAATGAGAACTAAAGATACAGATGCAGAGTAAGTCAAAACAAAAATAGTAATTACAATGTGCAGCATTTATGCGCCATCCAAAAACCCGACTCCTTAATTTCCTCGGTGCATCGAATTCTTCTTTAGCTTTTTGAGGGATGGTTAAGTTTGAATACATATATATATATATATATATATATATATATATATATATATATATATATATATATATATATATATATATATATATATATATATATATATTGGAAAAATTTAATCTCATATCCCTATAAGAGAACATTTCCGGTCCAACCATTTATAAAAAATACACCCCATGTTACTTGATGATAATCGTATTTATTTTATGGCTACTCATATGTTCTATAAACAAAATATACCTCGAGTTTCTAGGCCATGGTTATAATGCAGAGATGAAACACTCATATTTTTATATACAGCTTAATATAATCTAGTTTCTAGGCCATGGGTATAATGCAGAGATGAAACACTCATATTTTTATATACAACTTATATATAAAATATACCTCTAGTTTCTAGGCCATGGTTATAAAGCAGAGATGCAACACTCATATTTTTATATACAACTTATATACAAAATATACCTCTAGTTTCTAGGCCATGGTTATAATGCAGAGATGCTACACTCATATTTTTATATACAACTTATATACAAAATATACCTCTAGTTTCTAGGCCATGGTTATAATGCAGAGATGCTACACTCTTATTTTTATATACAACTTATATACAAAATATACCTCTAGTTTCTAGGCCATGGTTATAATGCAGAGATGCAACACTCATATTTTTATATACAACTTAATATAATCTAGTTTATAGGCCATGGTTATAATGCAGAGATGCAACACTCATATTTTTATATACAACTTAATATAATCGAATACTGGACCACATCCTGTTACATTTATTGTGCACTAAGTAGAGCGAAGACAGACTAATATGTAAAGTCTAACAGAAAATCAATAAACGTCCCTTAAGTTTCGGCTGTGTTCCAATGTTATATAAACTCCAACTGAATGCAATATGTATTGATTTTCATTTAATACTATGTGTCATAAGAAAAGCAGAAACATTATGTATGCATCTAATAGGAAACAAATTCGATCTTAATATAACCATTCATATGCCAAGGCCCACAACATTTTACACAATATATGAAACCACTATTTGTATTCACTATCGCATAACAATCTTATTAAATTAATTAAATCATCCTACTAGCGATAATGTAGATTTTAAAGTGCAGACACTACATAACAAGCTGACAACAAAAAATGGAATGCCTAGGTTTTACTTAGCTAAAAACGTCGCTTTGTAGTTCAATAGAATAGCAATTACAATGTTAGCAGCTGAGTTCATAGCTCAGTCGGTATGTGCTTTGTATTTCGGTTCGAAAAGTTTTCAGATCCAATGTTTGTTCCTCGAATACCTATTTTCAGTCTGAGAAACTGAAACAAAAACATTAGTGAACGCCGCTAACGAATTTCTAAAGAAAGCCTTGCGATAAATTGAATTGAATTATCTGACATCATAAAATGTGTGGCAAATATTATTAAAATTAATAAATGCCGTTCATGAAATTTTAAATATAGATTCGATACGTTGAAAACATTACACGCCAATATAGATATACTAACGAATAAAGCTTGCGTGATACGTCACAGTACACACAAACAGTGACGAAATCCAAAAGTCAAAGTCATGAATTCGATTTTCATGCTACATCATACTGCTCAGAAACAGTGAAGTAATACACACGTTTACAATCATTAGGTCGATTTTCGTGCTGCATCATGGGACACAAAAACAATGACGTCTCTAAACAATTAGTAGTGAAATATATATTGAAAATATTAATATTTAAATAAATCAATTATAAAGGCTTCAATACTTGACTTGCTTATACCAGCCCAAAAGTCAGCCAAAATTACACGCCCCTTTGATACTTTTACAAGCAGAAAGGAGTGAAAAGTATAAATAAGCAAAATGTCAACATAATCAGAACTAAAAGACTTAATAGTAATTCAAAGAAATTTTAAATAAAGAATGTACAGTGGCAACAATCAAATTTATTAAGAATCATGCAATGACATTGAACCATGCTTAAAATGATCATAATTCGAAACATTAGACAATTTGGTTCTGTTAAAATACAGGTAGACATTTATTGTGCATTGAGAAAAGCGGAAGCAAACTAAAATATATAAAGCCTGGCAGAAAATAAGTAAACATCTCTGAAGGATTGACTGTGTTTGATGGTCGTGCAAACTTAAACAGAATGCATCATTTATTGATTTTCATTTATATCAGACCGACAAGGGATCAATAATATAATGCCAATATCATACCTAGATGAAAGCGTTGCTTTTTATGAGTAGAATGGAAACAGACTAAGTTTTATTCGTGTTCCAGTGTTATGTAAACTCCAACATGATACATTAATTACTGAATGTAATTAACTACCACGTGTTATAAATGAACCAGAAAACCTTTATTTTTGCATCCAATTTGAAATATTCGGCGACTATTAGCATAAAACTTTATCCCCAAGACACGCAGAAGTTTGTACCATAAATCAACCATCCTACTAGCAATAAATGCAGGTTTTAAAGTGCAGACACTACATCCCATGTTGACAAAAAATCAAATCCGGAAAGCCATGGTTACATGTAAATAAAAGGCGCCACTTTATATGTCAATATAGAATAGTAATTACAGTGTTAGTTACTAGGTTCTATGGCTAAGTCGGCATGAAACATTGTAATTCACATTGTGTTGTTTTTATTTCCAATTTTGTTCCAGCGAAATATTTTGATAGTGTGCGATTCTGAAACAGAACCATTAGTGAAATAGCCTTGAGGTGAATTGAATCTAAATAACTGACATCATAAGCAATGCGAGAAATACAAAATAGGAGAGACACTGTTTCAAAATTAGTGAACGCCGTTCATGAATTTCTAGAAATAGTTTTATTGTGAATTGAATTGAATTGTGTGACATCATAAGCTATGTGGGAATTATTATATAGGGAGAGAAACTAGTAAATTTAGTGAACATCGTTAATGCATTTCTAACAATAGCTTTGACAGAGTTTAAAACAAGACATGCCAATAAATAGATACACATGAAATCAGCTTGCGTGCTATGTTACAATACACAGAAAACAGTAATGTAATAAACAAATTAAAATCATGAATTCGGTTCGCATACTTCGTCAGAGTACAAAGAAACATAGAAACAGTGGCAAATCTAAAGAACTAGTAGTGAAATATATATTGAAATTATTAATATTTAAATAAATCAATGAATAAGAGTTCGGAACATGATCACCTATTCCCCCCAAAATCAGAAAATATTACAAGTCTCTTTAATATGTTTCATACAAGAAAATAAATGAGGCGTATGAATGACCAAAATGTAAACATAATTAGAACTAACAGCCTTAGAGATTCAATAAAAACAATTTCAACGAGAAAAGATTTTACGGTGGCAACAATCAACATTTGTATGAAATTTTCAATGACATTGGACCATCCTTGAAAAAGATCATCTTTCGGAAATTAGATAATTAGGTTCTGTTAAAGTACAGCTAACATTCAGACTTATGAAAAGATCCACTCAAGGTGGAAAGCAAGTCGAGTATAGATATTTTCTTTTGATAGAGCTAGATCTCTGAACACAATGAACAGAGGTAAAAAGGATAATTTAACAGAACGTTTGCTTCATAATTTACATACCAAATTCGGACAGAAAATAAACTAATGTACAAAATGGAAATTACACAAGCTTCAATATTGAAATTTCACATATATAAATACCAGCCGCTCAGAGGAAATTCACATTTAGATTTGCCTGAATGGGTTAAGAACATAAAGGCTTGTGTCAACGTAAAAACAAAAGACAACATGTGGTGTTTTTGTCTATATGCTCTGGAATCTGTGTTAAATGCACCAAGCGATCATGTAGATTGACCATCACGATACAGTTTTTGATAACATACAGCCATTGGTTTTTTTTATCAATATCTGGTGAAAATAGAAAATATTTGAACAATTGAGACTTAATTCGAAATCTCAGTAAATGTGTATGAAATATGGCAAGAGGGAGTGGTCGGTGCTTAACGATAAGGATTATCCGAAGTTACAAAGACGGTGTAGCTTAGAGAAACTACATCAAACTGGTAAGATCGGCTCGCATAGGAAAAGTCAAGCACCCTGACATGTTTCGCGTCAAGCGATGCTTCTAACAGTCAGACACCCTGACATGTTGAGCGTCAAGCGATGCTTCGAACAGTCAGACACCCTGACATGTTGAGCGTCAAGCGATGCTTCGAACAGTCAGACACCCTGACATGTTGAGCTTCTAACAGCTACAGTTATGGAAGGTACCATTACGTAGGAATTAAGGATTTATCAAAATTTGTGATATCGCAGACAGACATATGTAAAACAAAATCTTGAATTTTGTCTATTGATCAGACAGTATGATAGATGTAATGTCCCCTGTGGCATACGTTTTAGAATATGACAATTATCAGCATCAATCAAATGTTCCGTATATTGTTTATTGTGCTTTTGAAAGTTTCATCGTATAAGAAAAGTGTATTAGTACTATGCATCAATCAAGTATATCACAGACACTGCAAGCATCTAGACACATTCCGTCAGGGTTATGTAATTATCTCAGGCCAGTTCTTAAATGTTACAGACCAATTTTTACATGCTTACTGATCCCTTCTGTGACTATGATACTGAGTTCAACATTGCCGGACTTATGACAAGCTCTTCAGTCTGAGAAGACTATAGGCGAAGACGAAGTTACAGGAAGTGACTGTTTGTGATCTCCTATATGCTGACGACTCTTCCCTGAATCCCAAATCTGAGTCTGAGATGCAACACAGTATGGACCATTTATCTTCAGCTTCTGACAATTTCGGTCTCAAAATCAGTATAAAAGATGGCAGAGGTGATGTACCAACCTGCACCAGGAAAGCCTTACGTACAGCCTACCATCACAGTAAATGCCAAACTCTCCTGGCAGTGAACAGGTTTACCTATCTCGGCAGCACACCGTTACACGCAGTCCACATCGATGATGAAACCAACACCAGAATTGCTAAAGCAAGTATGGCCTTTGGAAGACTTTGTGCAAATGTGTGGGAGCGCAGAGGCATCAGTCTGCAAACCAAACTTAAGGTCTACAAAGCCATTGTGTTGCCGACAGTGCTGTATACATGCGAAACCTGGACGGTGTACAGACGCCCTGCCAATAATCGGAACCATTTTCACCTGGGCTGCCTGAGAAAACTGATGCGGATATGATGGCAGGTGGGAGTCCCAGACACTGAGGTTCTCACACGGGCAGACATTCCAAGCATCCACACTCAGCTGATGAAATCACAGTTGAGATGGACATGACACGTCACCATGATGCCAGACGAGCGACTACCAAAGAAGATCTTCTATGGCGAGCTGAAGGAAGGAAAGTGATCTCAGGGTGGTCAGAAGAAACGCTTCAATGATTCCATCAAGTCATCATTGAAACACTTCAACATTGACCCTGTGTCTTGGGAAGATCTTTCACAGGAGCGCTCTACCTTGCGACCTGGCGGAGTCTCATCCATACTGGAGAAAAAGACTTTGAACGGAGGAGAACTGCAGAGGCAGTGCAGAAGAGTGGGCAACATACATCTCAGAACTGCAACACGTCCTTTATTGATCAAGCAAACCCAAGCGGCATCTCCTGTCCAGTGTGCCACAGACAGTTCATACCACAAATTCTCATGATCAGGTACTCACGTACTCACAGAAACCAAACCAGTTAGTGATGTCATGATCATCTCCTAAATCGATGAACGAACACCATCAAATCTAGTTATTTATGACAGTCATCTATTTATCAAGACAATTGTAAAGTATGATCCGAATAAAGTGGTAAATAGTCGAGAAATATATTACATTCTGCAAGGATTTCGTAGTTTATATGTTCATTAAGGATTGTAAGGAAATAACTGTTAAAAGGACATTATGAGCGTTAGATCGCAAATCGGTTCAAAGGACAGTCATTAGAACAACTGGCAAAAAAATTAAGTAATGAAAAAAGTTCGTTGACACAACGAAACATGTTGGTGACATGAATTTCTGACTAAGGATGTCTACCCATACGAATACATGGATAGTTTCTATAAGTTCGAGGAAAGCACGCTACTTCCAATAGAAAAGTTTTGTTTATCACTGAACGATTCAAACATATCAAATAAAGATTACAATTCGTTCAAGATATTATCGTTCATTTCATATGGAAATAAGCTGGGTGACCATCACGACTATTGCGTAAAAAGATATTAAGTGGCATGTGGCATTTTCGAAGAATCGAGGGATGTATGTAGAGTAAACTATAAGTCAGACTCCGCTTACTATTTTAGTACACTACGGCTAGATCATAATGAGTGTTTAAAGATATAGGATGTTGAGTTAGAACTTACGGCAGATTATGAATAGGTTCTAATGATTTAAATTGGAATTCTCGCTGGAATTTGCATGCTACCAAAACAGATACACGAAACCAAATAGCAAGTGTTATGTTGAATCTGAAATCTCGAGGAAAACACAAAGACACATTCGACTAAGATCTGTTTGTATTAGGAAGTCAAGTGATATTTTAAACTTTTTAACACAAGTCAAAACTGTACAGCTTCTGTGCCATCATTATGCGCCTCACAAGCTCTTGATCTCAACTTTCTCAATGTTTCATTCCTGATGCCTTGTTTAATCACGTTTAATTTAAGAGATACAGGTAACCACAACTCTTTGCATGGCATGAAAATGTTTTAGTCATGTAAATTGAATAGACCATCGCTTCCTAAGATATGGTGATGTTTTTCACAAGCATTCTCTCCATATTTTTTACCAATGCATTAGTAGCATCTTCTTTCAACTTCACCTCAAACGACACATATATACTACCAGGTGCAATAAATGTATTGTTATCTAGCTTTGGTATTGCTATCTTTAATTTTTGTTCAGGATTAATACTGTTGTGGGCATAGGTGATACAATGATGTATTGGATTGAGGTACCTAACTCCTTGTGGTATTGTTTCCTGCTTGTTAGGGGTTATGATTTACCGATATTGCCATTATAGTATATATATTATACTAAAAAAATCTAACTAACGTAGACATTTTCACAAAAATATCGAAGCCTTTCGTCGCCAAATGTTAGGTCGTGCTTGGCAGAATCTAAGAAATTAGTAAGCAATATACACACATACACCTATCACCAAGTTCAATAAATATGTATTCGTATTTTACTTGATCATCACATGTATGGCATAAATCATTAAGGTTTTCAACTTTTCACATCATTAAATGAGCAGACGCATGTAGATAAAAACATCATCCAGATTGGTTAAATAACGAGTCACCAAACCTTGTTCTCGCAACATTTCATTCAAAGTCAAGTGTCTTTGATCTGTTTTCATTTAACGCTTCAGTTTGTTTGTGAAACTAACGTTCAATAAATACTAGATCGTTAGCTATCGCTCCTCTAGTAGTGGCCATTTATTATGTTGAAAAGCGTTGCCTTTTGGTAAGGAGTTCTGAAGAAACATCACAATAAAGTCTATGCTTTATTTACACGACATTTGTTTATCAGATATACATTTTGATACTACTGCCAGTTTTATTTTAGATGCTGAACTTGAATCCATTTAATTCCAACTATTAAACTACAATAGTGTTCTCTTCTCTATCCACTGTAAATTCAATCTTTTGATACATTTTATAGTTAGCAGCACGTTAATTGTTAAATTCTAATCCAATGAAAAGAATCCATATTTTCCGTCAGGATAAGATCATATAAAATTTATATTAAAGTTGTTAAACAAATTTGATTTCTTTTATATATTTTGAATTACATACTCTTGCAAAACATATATTATGGGTAGCTTGTTGTTAGCCACACGTGACGGATCATAGTTGTATCAGTATTGATTAAAGAATATCCAAGGTGAAATTTCAAGCTTTAAAAACATTCAACAAGATTGTTATTTCTTGAAATTCGCCATCAATGTTAATAATTTTGAATTAATGGAATATCATTCGAGTAACCCTGACTGCGCAAAATGGATAAATGATAAAGAAATATACATCCGGGACTATTCTAATTTCTTTTTCCTCTGGTTCCTTTTCTGTATTCTATTACATTTTTCAATGTTCTAAGTCTATGAAAGAAAGCAATATTATGTATGCCCATTTCCATGTGCAATTCAGTTTTGAATGTTTCTCTGCTTTCGCTTCTTTGGATTTCAATTGCACTAGTGTTATCACCTAATGCTAGAATCTCTGTATTAACTGTAAATAAGTTCAATCTTTTCTGATTCGTTGCATCCTTTAGTCTATTTCGTCAATAATAACATGTACCACACTGTCAGTTTTAGCTAGTTCTATATCAGCATATTTTTCTATCTGTTTTGGAATGTTCAACCTCAAAGTGTGATTTGTTTCAAAATTCAGATAATGTAAAAAATTTCATCATTTTGGTCTTATCACTAAAATCTGTAATAGCTAAGGCGTAAGTTGTTTTCATAGCTCTAATCGTGCATTCACTCAAATTCATTTTTGTTTTTGGAGACCCTAACTTTTTGGTTATTTCTGTAAAATCATTCTTTCCCAGCATGGTATTAGTATTAGCTGTTGTCTTGTTGTTCAGGTTGTTTGAGGGTCTTTTGCCTTAAATTTACCTTTTAATTTTTTGATTGTTCTGTTTGATTTTATTTTTTAAATCTCTCTGTAAAGTGTTCAAGTCTTCCAGAGATCTTTCTTGATATTTTCCATTTCACTCTCCAAACCATCCATACACTGTTTGTCCCCTGCTCGATAAGTTAGATTTATTGTTCAACGTCAGGTGTAACATCTGATCTTCCTATTACTGTTTGCAAGACTTGTATATTGTATTGGATAATGTATTGAAAGTCTGTCTGAGAATGTCAGCGCATTTACAACATTTGGATGTTCCAGTCAGTCTGGTTTTGTAGCTCTAATATTATTTCTAGCTCTTTCATTGGCACTCAATTCAATAGCTTTTTATTTATTATCAACTTGACCCCACCCAACCCTGATATATTTGAAATTGTTATCCTCCAAAGTCTTATGTGTTTGTGATACAACTCGTTTTTGTACAAACTTTATATTAGCCGCATGGATGTTTGTACTGGATGCTTAAGATTGCTAATGCGGTTATTATTGGGTTTTAAGAAATTGTTATTCGTTATATATAGTGCAGCATATGTATTATCCGTGTTTGTCTCAGTATTAAAAAAAAAAAACAAAGTTGCGTTGCATCTCCAAAGGAGAATCACCAATATATCTAAAAGATATTTCTCAAATCATTCTATACACGATCCACACTATATATTTTAGTTAGAAAACACGCAATCGTGAAGATCTCAAACTTTTCCATCTTCATCTCTGCTACTGATATTTAGTCTGTTACGTATACCCATCTGTAAATACTTATATGGAGTAATTGTTAGTGCTATTGATTTTGTGGAGGAAAATATATCAATGTTTTTGTTTCCAAAAAACGCAAGCTGTATTAGATACAGTATATACTTGCATAGTTCTCTGGGTATTGAATCCTAGCAATTTCTAATTGTAGTTGGCTATATATACTGTGTTATATGCATGCGAAACATGGGCGGTGTGCAGACTCCATGCCAAGACGCTGAACCATTTTCACATGGTTTGCCTGGGGAAACGTGTAAGAATAGGATAGCAGGACAAGGTCCAAAACACTAAGGTTTTCACACTTTCGGGCGTTCAAAGCATCCACATTTTGCTGATGGAATCACAGCTGAGAGGTGCAGTGCCACGTCACCAGGATGTCAGAGGAGCGACTGTCAAAGAAGGTCATTTTGATGCGAGCTGAAGGAGGGAAAGCGATCACAGGGAGGTCAGAAGAAAAGCTTCAAAGATTTGCTCAAGTCATCCTTGAAACGGTTCAACATCGACCCTGAGTCGTGGAAAGATCTCACACAGTATCGTTCCACCTGGCGGAGTCTCATCCTTACTGGAGCTGCAGACTATGAGCTGAGGAGCATCGCAGAGGCAATGCAGAGGCGCGAGCAGCGTAAATCTCGGAGCTGCAGCACGTCCATTGTTGATTAAGCATCCACAAGCGGTATCTCCTGTCCTGTGTGCCACAGACAGTTCAGAGCACAAATTTTCCTGATCAGCCATTCACGTGTACGCATAAACAAAACCACTTAGTGATATCATGATCATCTTCAAACTCGTAGGACGAACAGCAACAGCAACACTCGGAGCTATTTTAACTTTTGAGTTTTGTGGCAAACATTTGCCTCAGTTCTTTCTTCACCGTCACCGTTTACAGTTAATGTCTCTCTATCTCTCTCGAACTTTTTTCATTTACATTTCAATGTTGAAATAACCACCCGGAATTAAAACAGTCCTTGTTTCATTCTGGTAATTGATATTGTAAAATATATTGCTTTTTAGTTCATTTGAGATATTGTAGTAACCAACAGCAAGATGTATTCTATGTAATAAAATAGCCTTTGCCATCGTCCTCGCCTGCTGCAACGAGGTCATCCGAAGGGAGATCGGCACAACTCTTAAAGTTTTTTCTTCTCATCTTGTTTTCCTGTAAGTGTTTCGAAGATCGTTTTTGTCTTTCGTTTTCTGCATTCATTGTTTTTCCTAATTGTATTTTTGTTATCTCTTTGTATCTGTTGTACTCATTGAGGATAAAAAACTTTTCTTGATACATCTAATTTTTACTGATCGCTTTGCTTATCATGTCATCGATACCGTTAAACTGAATGATAGATTTTACTACTTCATTTATCTACTGTGTTGAATCACATGACGTTTAGTGAATCAACTATACCAATAGCTATTCCAGATGAATGATAGAATTGTTTCCTTACCTGCCTCCTCCCAGCTTATACACCACTATGTATTTCTTTCTCATACTTGTAAAATGTTTGATTTCCTTTTTCAAATAATTTTGATTCCCTCTACACACCGCCAAAGGCTGCGAACTTGATGCATTTTCAGTCATTTATCTGACAATAAAAATTATGATATATACTGAGAAACAATTTTGTCAGGTGTTAGACTCTATGGTCTAAGAAAAATAAAACAGAAAGAAAGTGAAAGCAACAAATTAAGTAAAAATCAACAAGCAATTTATTTCTAGATAATTAAAATGAAAATCAAAGGCACTTACAATATCGTGAATTAAATTCCAAAAATAATCCAATAATCCTAAGTGTCCTAATCACAAACCCTAAACATAGAATGTTCCGAATGAATTTCAGTATCCTTGAATGTGCTGATATGTCAATAGCCTTTAATGCCATGCTGTGCCAGAAGTCTTTAATGTGCTGATGTGCTAAAAAAATTAAGTACTTCAGAATATCTTTGAATAAGTTCACATAAGTTCCCAAAATCATCAGTTAAAAATCTAAAATCCAAAAGTCTATGAGTACTTTTATAATCCAATGAATATTTTAAATAATTCCTCTCTCTGAACTTGGAATGAGATTTCACAACTTGAAAGACTCTTTATAGACTGATGGTAAGGTCGAAACTGAAAGCTGTCCACTAAACATGGTATATATAGAGATAGGTCACATGACAGAATGTTTTAGAAAATGGTATAGTGTATGTGATTTTTAGCATAAAACTCTAAAGGAAATTCTAGTTTTATCTGTAGAAAATATTAACACTGACCTCAAATTAAATAAAGAACTTGTTTACCAAAACCATGCTCGAACTCAAATACTCAGTAAACAACCTAATTCAAGGACAAAAGCTAAACATGTAAACCTTATACATAAGATTAAGGTTTGAGCAAATATTACAATCAAGAAACATTTATAATTTCCTAAAATATTTATAATGTTATATAAACATCATACGTAACACAGGTAAAAGTCAGTTTGCTGTCAGGTGGCTGACTGTGAACTGTTTAAAAGCAACTGGAATGATCAGCTTTATAACTTTGTCAATCTTCGTTGTTGACAGTGTAACAGTGGATCAATTGTAAATCTCAACAGCTTTTTCAAGAGCATAATGCAGGCAATAGTAGGAGCAGAGCTTAATGATTTGTGCAAATTGTGTTTGCAATTCTGTTTGTTTCGTTCCATATTTGTCTGATATTTATTACCCCAAAAAGGTAAGCCAGCTCAGACCTAAAGTTAAGCAAAAATAGGTCTGGTATTGCGATGATATTGGATTTTATTGATTTCGTATTGCTAAATCCGATTTCTTTTGCAAATGGATATTGAAGACTGCGATCAAACAACTTTACTTTTTGACCAAATGAACAAGATATCTTAAACAGCTTCACTAGAACCTATGAACAAATTAATAGAGTGTACTACTTGATCTTATTTAATTTCTTTCACTTAGTGTGATATCAGCATTTTGTGATGTGTTGAACCGTCCGTACTTGTACACCAAGGGCACACTTTGCAGAGTCTTCGACATCTTAGACTCTTCTTTTTCTTTTATTTAATGTTCGGTTTTGGTTTATTTAAATTCTTGCGAACGTTTTCTAAGTTGTCTTCCAAGTTCTAACTTACATAGATCCTTTTGCTGTTGTGAAGTTACTTTCTCTGGTTCTTTGCAAACCTTGGATTTATCTTGCATTTTGGCTTCACAATCTTCCATTTATTTGACATGGACATTTGTCGAATAGATCAACAGAAATATGAATGTGAACAACAGTTAACTGCACGATGAGTAAACAATGTTACTTCAAGTAGTGGTATACAAAAAGAAGGATTCCGAGACATGTACAAAATGTGGAGAAGTAAAAGACATAACTGAGTTCAACAAACACACTTATTGCATATCTTGTCATAAAGCATACAGCAAAAGATGAAGAAGAGAAAAAAAAGAATACAACAAAGAGAAACAAACAAAATTTAGAGAAGAAATCTAAAAGCACTACAAGGAGTAGTTCAAAGATACCACAATGATGCAATGATAAACATCACAGGGCATCATACGTTCTAGAAGTAAAATTATACCATCATTACAATACAAAATATATGAGACACGACATTAAAAATATTCGATGTCCCATCAATTGATTTTCTTCATAAATATATTAACTTCACTAATCCTGAGGATGTCAGTGAAGCTGATTTAGATGTAAATCATGTTATACCATATTCATCATTTGATTTATCTGATACTGAACAAAAAAGGAAATGTTTTCACTGGATACAAATTACTAGATACACGAAAGCAGGTCTGAAAATACGAAAATGTCATCGAGGAAAGAGATAGAAGACCACAAGAGGGAATATTGAATAGTGTTGCCTGATCTATTTGCCATGTTAGATTTCATCGCATTATAAGAAGAAACCCCAGGTAAGATAACTATTGCAACAAGTGCCTAAATGCACAAAGGCATCTAAAGCAATACAACCGGTACACTTTATAACGTCAGAACTAATATTTATCGACAAAATCGGTGCTTTAGAATACATTTCACTATCATTTTTTCACCAGTTCTTGTTTTCTCATTTTTTTTCCATTGGTCTTTTGAATACTATACGTTTGAAAGTTATCAAACTAGCACTCTGTGCA
Source organism: Margaritifera margaritifera (assembly GCA_029931535.1). Taxonomy (NCBI): domain Eukaryota; kingdom Metazoa; phylum Mollusca; class Bivalvia; order Unionida; family Margaritiferidae; genus Margaritifera; species Margaritifera margaritifera. Next base: position 353,512 of record JAQPZY010001234.1, on the reverse strand, counting down.
GATAGAGGCAATCCTAACTTAAGAGACAAAACTCAGGTAAAGTTTCTAAACGTGACATTTTGTCATGAGGTCATCTTACAGCTAAATGTATAAACTATTCTACTTATCGATTAAAAGCAATGTGCATATTATCGATGTCAAAGTGTACACTACGACATCGGACGATGACTGGAAATTTAGCAGCTGTAGCATTTACAAAGATTTCATTTGTCTTCTTGGTTTGTTTCTTATTCCATTTTTTCCTACACGTTTTCAGTCATGTTTGTACCCTTTTATCTTCTTTCATGTTGCATATGCAATAACTATATTCAATTTCTATTTGTACTCTTCCAATCCTTGAGAAGTGGGGTTATTCAGTTTGATGATACTACTTAATTGCAAATTTTGTCTTCTTGTCTTCTATAAATCCCAACTGTTCTATCTAGCTGTCATAACAGACGAGAATGGCTGAGAACTTTTTTTAAAGAATAATTTGAAAATTCTGCATCTGAATATGATGTGGTAGGTACACAACAAGTAAAACTGATGATACTGTGAATCTAAATATTGATTTCACAGATCAAGGTCTAAGACATTTTGAAGAATTACAGTACAACTTGGAAAGAAACAACGAGATAAAAACTGAAAAATTGATAGAATGTTCGTTAAAATTTTTAATAAAGGCAGCATCAAATATATACTAGCACTATAGAGAGGAAAACTGGATGGAATTTGTTTATTGAGCTTGGGTGGTCAAACAAGGTGATAGGTTGGTGCATCCTTTTGACGCTTTGTACCAAGGTTCAGCCGTCGATACTACACAAATTAAATATCAGCCTGAAACTACTGTTGTACAAAGGAAAGATTTACAAGTCTCTGAGGAAATAGATATAAATAAGAGATACAAATGAGCCGTGTGATGAAAAGGTGAGAGAAACAAAGACTATGATTGACATTTACCACGGAAGAATTCAAACGAGACCTTCCACCTGTGGTGAAAACATTATTCACATACAACAAATGGTGGAAAATTAAAGGACTATGTAAATGCTGTAGAATGTTTCAAATACAAAAATAGACAATATACAATCTGATGTTGAAACGTATGACAAACACAAAGAAGAGTTGGAAAAGGACATCAACGAAAATAAAGACTAAAAACAAGAAAACTGTATCGGAATAACAGTTTGAAAGTACTGAAAGTGAAAGAGCTCATTTACTTGGACATTTAACATAAGTTGGAAAGCATTTTAAGAGAAAATATTGAGAATATAAACAACTATTTAATTAAAAGGGTGTAACAATAGCCGCTATAGCAGCAGCGATAAAAATGACTATGTCATCAAGTGCTCTATCAATAGCAAATTTTGTTAAAAGTTTTGCAGGATAGGGATGAAGAACAAGTGGTGGTAGTAGTCCACTAATAGGTAAAGTTGATTTCTTCGTCGACAAAATTACTTTTGGCCTTCATAACATTAAGTAATTGTTTTGTTTCAGCTAGACAAAAATGCAGCAGCAGCATTGCCTGTAATGAGTGGTGGTGCGATAAACTGGACTTTAAAAAAAACAACAAAGAAAAGTAAACAGAAAAAGACACACCCACCCAAAATAAACCAAAACATAGCTGCACTAGTTGTTTCTTGGCTGAACGTGTTATTTTGCATGTTATGGTATTAGTGGGTCTGTTATTTTCATTCGTGATCAAAGGTGTAAGCAAAGAATCTAACAAAATTAGAGGCGGGTAAACTATTTAAAAAAGTAAACTATAGAAGCTACTGCAAACATTTATATCAAAATTAATGTTTGTTGATTTCATGGTCAGACCTTGTCTGCACTGGTGATGAGCGCCAAAGCTCCCCCGATCCACGATCAATATTGATATGTGTTGTTTCTAAATTGGACTCTCTCAACTCTTCGTGGCTGTCGTGTGTCAATTGAACACCCGAAAATTGGATAGAATTGACAGACCAGACAGTAGGACTAGCATCATCTTGTTCCGTCTTGCTACATAATCTTTACCCAATTTGTCTTATTTGTTGCCCTCTACAATTTATTTTTTGTACTGTTACAGATCTTGTATCAGCCTTTGGAATACCGTTCTTTTCTACCTCCGTACTGGTGTCAGAACTTAGCCCTAGTTAAAACGACTCAATACATTTCTGTAAATTATTGTTGTATCTGACGATACTACCCATTTTCATCGCCATGTCACTCGGCAACAAAAGACACTGCCACTTCCAACAGTACAGTGCAAGTTTTGAATCTTTTACATATTGTTGAGATTGTATCATAATATTGTCATATGTGTTGTAATCTTGCTCTCTTAAAATTAATAGTTCCAATCTCTTTTTAAGTGTGTCTGATACTGTCAAAACAATCTACACAACTGATGTTCTTTGTGTACAGTTGTGTGTTCGTCTGGCCCGATATCCTTCAAGTATTTGTTTTTTTTTCCATGTGGTATATCCAGTCATGCTGTGGTAGAATGTTAAAGATTTTAAAAATCCTTGGAGATCAAATTAAATTGTTTGATATATATGCGATAATTCTTTAATTTGAATGAATTTCCATTGGGTAATGGTAATTTACATTATGACAGCAGTTCTTTCATATGGAAAAAGGCACAATAGTTTTATACTGATTGTCCATTCTCTGGTATATTGTTGTCTATCAAATGCCAGTAGAAATCCCACTTCCAGATGTTGCCATCTACAGGTTCGAGTTTTATTGAAATCGCAGGAATCTCGAATCACACTGTTATCTGTATTTTTTCATATCGTCATCACTGACGAATTTGAAATAGTAGTTATCACAAATGTGTAATGGTTTGCATGTGCAAGATTGAGTTTCAGTATAGTAACTGTTTATTTAATTAAATATTGTTTGTAATATCAGGGTAAACTGTAGCACTAAAATGAGCTTCATGACACAGATAAGGTGCTGTACAGGTTAGGTTGTTTAAATGTGAAGTCCATTACAAAAAATCAAGAAATTGGTGTGGAATTGGCCTTTCTAGTCGAAATACTTTTGACCTCTTTTAACTGTCATTCTGCATTCACCTATAATTGTTGATTAATTTTTCATTCTAATCTGTTTATTTCCTCTATTGTAATACCAGATTAATCTCGTTTCTTTTACATAGTCTTTGCATCTCTGGTATTTTACATTTTGTTTTTTCATTTCTTTTATCAGACTTTCAATGTTACATTTGTAACATTTTGCAACAACTGTTGTTCAATCGATTAACATCTCCTGTGAAGATGATTGTACGATCTATTTTAGTATTTTAATTTAGATTATTATCAAATGAAAGTGTTAAGAGAAACGAATGTTCAAGATCTGTATATATGACCACTATGAAAGGTGAACTAGTTTCTGCATCATCGAAATGAATGGTATAAACAATCTTCCCATATCAACTCAATTTGGTTAAGGTTTAGGAAATTCTTTGTGACTGAGGGTTTTATGAATGAGTTAAAAATGTTCATGGCCAAATATTTGTCCTTAAAATTTTTGATTGCTTATTTGCGTGAATCGCTGCTATACCTTCTTTGAATGAAGTTTGAAAGATGTTTAAATTTTGTCATCATGGCATCAATATTTATCAGACATTAGTTGCCTTTAATCTAAGCCAAAATCTCGGAGGCCAGTTTGTAGTCTTTAACATTGTATTTGCTTTATTATTTTTTTTAAATATTTGTTTTAAAATTTAGTTTTTGAATCAAGTTCATATTTTTTAGTGTAGTGTCTTAACATTTCTTACGAGATGTCAATTATTACCATGCTAAAACATTGCCTACATTGTAGTCATCTTGACCCTCATTTATTTATGCAATGCAGTTCATTGTTTAACTGTGAATATTTTGGATGCAATTTCCTCCATCTGGGTTTGTGATAAATACAAATTCACATGACGTGCATGGTTTAACTCCTTCATTTTTTAATGTGCTGACTTTCCACGCCTATTACATTCTAGAAACTTATATTGCTTAGATCAAAGTTTCATGTTATTTAATACTACTATGTATAATGCTTCCGTCATTTATTTTGATGGAATGATGTTTCCTGGTGGTTACCTACCCTAAATAAATTCATTCCATTTCAGACGTACATACTTCCAGTTTGTAAACAACATGAGCACATACTATCACTTGCCTGATTGGGAACATTGCCCCGGTAATGTTAGGAAGGTAACCCTTTGCAAATATCATTTTGTGTTTTGAAGTTCTGTTTCACCAATTGTTACTTTAGGAGTTCCAAAAGTATTGGTTCTCAAATAATCAAATAGATATATCTATACTTTTTGTCCGGTGCTTTTTCCTTGTTGCTTCAATTGTAGTCATGTCTCATATCTATTGATATGTGATGAAAACTATTTTCCGGTTTCATTTTTAGAAAAATACTTCCATATTCTATTCCTCGGGGTTCTACGAAACATTTCGACTACATATGCTTTTTTGTCTGAGTGAGTTGAAAGTGCACATTATTTTCCTTTTCCAACTAATCCCTAACTTGTTTTTTTTTTTTTTTTTTTTTTTTTTTTTTTTAAATTTCATCAAACTGCCCTTCTATCAGGCTTTCTTTCTTTGAAGACGTCTCTGAAAGGATCGTATAATCGTGTATGTCATCTCCATTTTCTGGTTTCAGTTAAAGTAAAATACTTCCACATTGTCACAAAACCAACAGGACAACCATCAATTTGCAACATGTCTTCAATTCTTTCAAACGTATGAATGATTACATATTTATGTCAAATTTGGACATTCCTATAGTTGGTTTAATCATATTCGGAGACATAGTTTCCTTCTTTAAATCGAACTTTGTTCTTACATAGATTCTATGTCTGTTTTGTCGAATCGTCGTTGATTGGCCTTGTCAAGTTTACAGATCTTTGAATTGTACCGTAAATTTAGCCTAACATAAATTTGTGTATTCATTAACACCAATAATATATTCCTTTTTCGTAACAAACTTGCTATCACGATTGATGATACCTATCTTGATGTCATCATCATTAAATGTAAAAGGCAAATCTTCTTGTTATAAAAATATTGCAGAATATATTACTTTGACGTTTATAATCCACAAAACAACATTTGTATTGTCTTGAATGATATTTTCTAACACAACTAGCTTTTGCCACACGTTTATGCCATCAAAACTTGTATATAAAGACAACTCTCTTGATAATGAGATTGTTGCTTTTATGCTAAATTCATTACATATTTCTGTCACCTTTCTGAAAACTATAGAATATATAACAATATGCTTGTTTGCGATTATTTATGTTGTTAAAATATATCATTGTACTTTCCAATCTACTCAATACAGAATCAAGATATTTGAATGCGGTATAGAAACTCGATATATTGTGAGTGGTATATCTATAAAATTTCACTGTGGTTTTAAAAAAATGAAGGTCTAGAAATGTTTTCTTCAAAGGAAACGAGACTTTAAATTTGTCATTTTAAAATATGTAAAGATAGTCTCGGACTCCTTCATATAATTTTGATATACACATATCTTGAGTGGGGCAAAGTAAGTTCAAAGTGTTACGTATGCAATTCTGTCATCTATTTCGATAATTGTTACAATAATTTTAATTTTATGGGTTGGTGTCCATAATTCATATTTGACATAGCGTGTTTAAGGCTTATAAAGATAAGTAGGTGATGTAATAATTATAACAAGAACTTTTAATTGCAACTACAGACAGACAGAGTGGGGGAGTACCTTGTTCACTTTTAGAGTACTGGTTAGGAGATAATCCAACTAAGAAAACACTTTTGGGGGGATTTTACTGATATGATATAATTAATATAAAAATATATGTATAATGTTGCAAACAATCTTTGTACCAGTATCGTTAAATTAGGTTTCACATGTGACGAGAAATAAATACAATAAAGAGAACACGACTTTGCAGTCATACTGTAAAAAAAGAAATTAAGTTCACAAAATAAATGCTAGAAACAACTATACCTGCAGTACGTCCCCTGTATGAAAAGACATTAGTTTTATGAAATACACCTGATGAAATCCCCCTTTTTTTTTTTTGCTTTTCCAAAAGTTGATTTGGTGTGTCAATTAAGTACAAGACACGTGTAACCGAATTATCTAACATGTCACTTACAATAATTTTAGCCGCCTTTCTTTCTATGTAATGTGACGTCATGTAGGATTGTCCTATCCCACAACATTAACATAACTGCTTCTCTGTTATATTCTCCCCACATAGCTGCCTGGCTCCACTAATATAGATGCAAATATAAATTAGAGCTACTGTCATGGCTAGCAATGGCTTATATCCACACCCTTTATTACATATTTTCCCCTGTCTTAACCTATAAATCATATTCCCAAATCCGTTATATATATACATATGTGTGTGTGTGTGTGTGTGTGTGTGTGTGTATATATATATATGATTTTCTCTTAGTGACCCTAGACAAGGAACCCAAAAAGTGAAGATGGAGATCATTTGGTCAGCTTATGTGTAAATTTTGGCGAATTCCCACCCAGCAGTTTAGGAAGAGAGAGTTACAGACAGTCGGACATACATACAGTGTTACCATATCAGCCTTTCTAAAGCATGGGGCTAACTATATGTTGTGTCAATTGCCTAATTTTAAGTGTCACATATATTGTTCTCCATCATCTCAACTGACAGAAGAGGTTCAAGAGGTCAGCATTTGGAATTATCAACGCCTATGTGATTACCTCAACTCACCCACTATTTGAAATGTATGGAGATCATTATGCACCAGTATATATCTAAAAATGTTTAATATTTGGCATGATCGACCTCCACTTTTTCCAATAATCTTAAGTTCAGCTGCTCACAGCAAATGCAAATTCGTTGCCACATTCTTTTCTAAGTATTATTTGCATCGATATGTTTTAAATACGCTCACACTAGTTGCATCAACTCACCCCATACCGTACACGTTATTTTATTTTGCAGCTTTATGTCATCCTTAATAAGTACATGCAGTAGTTATATGGGTAATGTAATACAGTTGTCAAACACTCACCTACCCCACCCCCACTCCCAACACAATCACACCCCCACCCCAACTCCCAACACAATCACAATCTAGTCACAACACATTTTTTTAGTGCTGATAAAGAAATGTTGGCTTCAATCACCTGTCTGCTTGCCATTGCGTGGCGCAAAGCAAATATTTTGCAAACACATCAGTTTTCATTGATTTCCATTGTCAACATAATGTTAATACAATATGTACTTCCTGGTTGATTATTTCCCTGCGCTAGTCAAACATTATCAAATCCCATCATGAATTCAACACATAATAGCGAAAGCCGAAGTTAAAATTATTTATGGAAATCAGGCGAGTATGATTGTCTCTCCGGTCACCAATTTTTTTAATCTTGGGGAGTGATTATTTGAAATGTATAGTACTGTCTGTCTTGGTGTGAAGCAAAATCAAAGCTTTATGTTATCTTAAAACTATGTAACAGAGACCAAAAATGAAGGAGTTATGCAGTACAGCCTCGTAATCTTTTCTTTTCATCTCTTCTAGGACACGGAGAAAGTTCAGATGAAGGGAGGTCAGAAGAATTAGATTTCGTTTACTGAATCTATACATATCGATGATAAATATATATATATATATATATATATATATATATGAAACGAATTTTGTTTACTTAATCTATACATATCGAAGGTAAATATATATATATATATATATATATATATATATATATATATATATATATATATATATATATATATATGATACGAATTATACCTAAATCCTGACAAAAATGAGGTTAGGATAGAAAGAGCTCCATCACATTTGACTTCTTATAATCTTTCTCTGTGACTGATAATTAACATAATTAACACTTATACATTTTTTATATCGATTAAGGCGATAGTATGTTTCATATTGTAGCGACTTAAAATAAATTGAATATATATATATAAATTTTAATCACGTGTGCGTTAGGCTGTATCTGCACTGTTGCTTTGCAACGAAAAAGGTATTTTAAAATTATTATGGAATATTTTGCAGCCAACAGAAAATAATAACCATTTCGCTTTTCTTTCCTTCATTTGATCATTATTTGGCCTGAGCCTTTCTCAAAGAGTGACGTATTTCTGACCTTGCTACATTTCAAAAAGCAAATTTGCAGAGTTTAAAGATACATGTATTTTTACTAGTTCGTGATTTTACTTCAAGGTCCCCGTATGGCTTTAGATTCAAATACATATTCAGCAAAGTAAAGAATGAAATGTTTAAAGTAAATACGTATCTACTTTATAGACCTTTATTTATAAGATATAAATGATAACTAGATTAATACAATGAGGCATGCCAAAAAATAGGATTGTACAATAGAATGAGGCATGCCAAATAAGAAGATTGTACAATACAATGAGACATGCCAAATAAGGAGATTGTACAATACAATGAGGCATGTCAAATAAGAAGATTGTACATCATCATGTGTTTTGAGAACACAGAAGAAAGGATTTTCTGAGAATTACTTGCACAATGTTTTCTGTCTGTTGGTAATGAGGATAGAGGTGGAGATGTTTGTGTACTAGGTTCTTTGTTTGACAGTGGATCATATTTTGCAGTTCATGTATCTGCAGTTATGCAGCTCTTCTTTGACACAATACACCTAGGTTATATTAACAAACAAAACAATTAGTATACAGTATTTTCCTATTCTAAAAATTACAGTTCTTTTTTCAATGTGATATTTAAGGTCACCTGTGCTAGTGTGGCTGCACCCTTACATACTGATTGGTAAAGTCTCATAAAAATGTGCTATGTTCGAAGTATAAATGCACCACTATTTGTAATAGTGTGTACATTATTAATCCAAAGTTAAGGCATCTAACTCTATAGGAACCTAACATTTAGGTGTTTTCACGGAATCAGTTAAGATTTGATTAGGAGATTCAATATAATTTGTTTCATGTAAGTACAAAACAAACAACGGAAATAAAACACTCACTCTGTATTGCACTATTAAATCTGGATCCACTTTACTCTGCAAGATTTGCACAGTAATAATGTTATGTTTCATCACTTCTATTTTCCAGCAGGCAAACTTAATGGAAACACAACCTGTTGAGACTTTTTTTCCGATTGTGCTTTTCATGTAAAATCCTGATTAGACAGTTGATGTTCGATTATTACATTATCCATTAAGTGGCTACATTCAAAATCTGAAACATAAATTTCCCATGAATCAAGAGTTCAGTCTAGGATTCAAATAAAACTGGAAAGACGTATCTTAACTTTATGAATGATTATGTAAATTTTACACTTGGATAAATACGCAGCCATGATAAGTTAATCCTTTTAATTCGAACTGTCCTCCTCTCTAGCTTCAAATCAGCAAATTCCATCAAGGAATACAAAATGACAATTTATATTAGGTATGACGTAGTTTACATTCATGGGTCTCTTCTAAGTCGCCAGAATCACAACATAAGAGTTGACGAGGGACACTATGATTTTGATCGAGCAATTTCATACGTGAAAAGTTTAGAATTCGTTGCTTTTGTGTCAGTTTGTACTAAAATCCGCTGCTTGTATGTCATATGACCATGGCCCTGAATAACAACAGTTTATTGATTCTGCAAACTCAATGCTGAAAACAACTGCATTAATTTATGAATGTATAGTTATTTGCAAAGTCGGCCATATGCTTGGTTTGGTAAGGAGTTAATACAGATACAGTATGATCAAAAGTTCATTGGAAACCGGATTGGGAAATAAAAGTAGTCCCTAGAATTTACCAATGTCTAACAAATTACAGATCAGTATGACGTGACCGTTTACAGCCAATCACATGGCAATAAAAGCAGCCCATTCATAAAAATTTGAATGATAAAGTAAAGACTTCGAGAACAAACTAATTGGATAAGCTACAAATCAGACACTACAATGAACCAAAGTTAGATATTTGCACTCAGGAGAATTAGTTTTACGTCATATCCTGGTAAAACAATAACAACGAATCCTTGAAACCAAATCCTCCAGAGAGCATTTTATTTTTTACAAGGGAGCACCGCTCAAAATTATAAATCTTTCTGCTTTCGTTAACCTAGGTCCGCCTACATTGAACTTGTTTTCTTGCTTTTGACTAGTAATTGCCTAATACGCATTATATGGGATATGAAGCGAAGACATAAAGTTATAAAAAGGAGCCCCATCGTGTGCATGCGGCAGGCTTCTTTTAATTAAGTTAAATCAGTGTCGTCGTGATTCTTCTCACAGACATTCTAATCTTGACGACTCATTTCAGATGATTAGCAGAATATAGCTGTTAAACAGTTATTCTATGGAAACGTATTTCAATCATTGAGTACACTAATGCATATTTGTTTCCGCTTCGGGATTAAGGTCATGATTACATCATTTTGTATGTGTCATTTGTATTACCAAACTAATTTATCTGTAAAATTGAGAGCTGAGAGTCACGGAATGTTATGGCTTTGGATTATCGTCTTCTTAAGGGACTGACAGTAATATGTTGCTTAAAACAAGTCTTGTGTATGAGTAAGCACTTGAAGCAAAGGATTTCGTCTTGCAAGAGTTTCTCTGAGAATTTGGGATAAACGATTAGTCAGACAGGGAAATGAGTTACTGTCATCACGTGACTAACTTTTACTGCTTTCCATCGAATTAGCTCAATCATAAGGTTGAGGAAGATCCCACGACTGTCTCTTTTGCACGACAATGTTCTTAATGGCTGTAAGAAACGATAAATCTTACAGAATTATTGACGGAAATTAAGAGTTCGACTACTAACCGATGCATATAGCTAGCTTTTTAAGGGGTCAAATCAATAGCCACCTACGTTCCCATGAGTTGCGTACGAGGAAGAGAGTTTCACGAGTTAAATCAAACAGGAATCGAAACCGCACCTCAACTATGGTAACATTGGGCAGTCCACTTTATTATTTCCTTGAATAAAAATTTACCCAACAATTTTATACAAGCGTAATACAGTCCACCCCGGATAATACGACAATTATTTCGTATTAGCCGGGTTTCGTAATAAACGAATTTTCCTATTTATTTGCGCGATAATAGTCTGAAAGCAATACATTCCAACATTATTTCTTTAAAAAGAGATATAGTGATTTTTAGTCAACATTAATGAGTTTATCTTAAGAAAAAACACAGTGCAATTTCAAATGAAACTGTAATGAATGTGTCGATATTTATCGAACTCTTTAAGAATTTAAACTAAATAGAATGCTTAAAGACTTTTGACAAATAAAACAAAACAAACAAAACGAACACAGACAAAAGCAAAACTTCCATGTGCATGCTTTTATCTGCAGCCCGTGGTCACGTAAATAAAGTTATTATCCATGATATGTGTAGATATATGCCGAAATCATTTCTATAACAGTTGTGCATTTTCCTCAGACGAAATGGCATCATATTTAAAACAAAAAATATATGTTTCCCCTTTTCCTATTTGGCGTCTCCATACTTAATGACCAAGTCAAATTGAATGAAAGATATCATTATTTCGTTTATTAAACAAAGCACCTTTGATTTACTTGTTAAACAATGATACGCTCGTCTCTTTTAATGAGAGCTACTCAGCAATTATTTTGACAAATTTTCAAGGCAGACGCTAGCTCTTTCCTTTCTTATTATCTGGGGATTTTATAGCTTAATTAGAGACCAGCCGACCAGATGTTCTCTTATGCTTAAGCGGGTTTTCGTACTAAGCGTTTTGCACTAACCGTGGGGAAAATAAAAAAATAAATAAAGGAAGATTGCAAGGGAAATAATTTTGTTCATACTAAGCGGTGTTTTTTTATCCGATTTCGTATCAAGTGACATGGTTTTATTTTTCTTCCATGGTTTTTTTTTATATACATGACTGCGATACCTTATGAATTTACAAACAAAACAAGCAAGAATTTATGCATCTCCATACTTTCTTTCTATACAGAATATTTATTGAATTTCAAACTCATTATTTACAAATTGTGTTCGAACGCAACATATGATATACAGTACACACAGTATAATTCTACTATCTTCCTCTCCAAGCATTAGTTTCAATGACTATATGAGGTTACTTATCGTAAATAATAGCTTTAAATATTCACCGAAAATACTCGTAATATTATTACAATGCATAAAAAGCCTGGTTTAATCATATTGTATTGCCATATTTACAGCACATGGGATCGGGCTAAAGTTCTCACAAGTTAGCAACTGCCTCCCTCTAATACACAAGCAGGTACATGAAAAGTGGCAAAGACTAACAGTACGTGTATATACTTTTCCTTGATCAGAAACACAGTGCATTATACTAGAAAAGTTAATACAAAATAAGTGTAAAAGAACTAATTTAAAAAAGAGAAAGGAGGGGAAGGGCAATAAAGGGATTCCGCGGCAGGTGTTGGGTCGAGATCACGCCAGTAGGGAGTTTACCTTGGACGATTAATGAAATCTTTTAGTATCTTTGATATAAGTCTGGGAAATTTTAAAAATGTGGGTGTTTAGGTCATTTGATAGATCAGCTGATCCAAACAGGAAGACATTAGTACTAAAAGGGATGACTAATTGGTTTATGCAATGAATTAGTCTCAGTCTTGGTACTGTAAATTTCTTACAATTAAAAATAGAATGGTAGGTAGTCTCATCTTCCTCTCTACATGTGCACAATGGGCTATCAGTAAGAAAATTTGAAAATAAATCATTGTTTAAATCACTGCAGTTTTTTTAATTTTTTCCTAGTGTAAATAATTGATGTTTTCCTTTTACCAGTGTAATAATATAGAGGGACATGATTATGTGTAGGAGACATTTTACGTTTAAATATTAGATAAATCTGTTTCATGCTTTACTAGATCAGGCAGAGTGTTCCAAACCTTTATTGTGGAAGATATATAGGAATTTCTGGAGATTTCTAGTCTAGCATGTATTTGTTGAAAATGATTTTATATTATGTTGTGTGTCCAACTAACGGAGGTACAAGATCTTGGAGGTAAGAGGGAGAAGAACCATATACAATTTTGTGAAAGGTACAAAGTTTATAAAATTTTCTTCTTTCCGATAATGGGAGCCAACCGGTTTCTCTTTAAATACTGCTAGTAGAAGCGCTACGGGTAAGTCCGGTTACAATCATCCCGCTTCAAGCTGGATTCTTTCGAGTCTTAAACAGTCAGCGGCAATACAAAGCTAGCTTAATGCATAAGTTACGCCTTGGTTTACAGAAAGTTCAATACCTGTTTAAAAGTATTTCTATTCAAGGGTTTTCAGCGAGCTTTATGGATTTTTCAGTGTACATGTGGTTTCTTGCTGACTGGTGTATATACATTTTATTCATTTTTGCCGCATAATAGGCTTACTGTGTCTATTTAACATGTAGCTTTAAGTTGCTAGAGTATTTAGTTACCAATTTACATAAGAAGACGCATAACTAGAAGTTTACATGTAATGGTGGGGATTATACTGTTTACAATGCAACAAACAAAACTAGATTCACATTGACCATATCAAATGCTCTGTGTGATAGTCACAAATGTATAGCGCCCTTACATCTGTGTGATAGTCATGAATGTATAGCGCCCTTACATCTGTACGTTTCCTCTGGCGTAAAAGGAGTGTTTGTGATAACTATGAATTCTAGATCTATCAAGCACGTCAAATGCTGTGAACTGTAGTTCCTAGAATGAGCACCTGGAATCAAAGTTTGTATAGAAGTACAGTACGTGCTACAAATGAAACATATGTTATATTTGAATGAAATCTTAGTTCTTACCATCAAAAGAGTGAAGTCAAAACTGACTCATCGACGAGGGAAATTCGCAAAACATCATTAAAAATGTATTTATTCGAAAGAAAAAGATTGCTTTTACCTACTGCATGAAGATTGCCAAAACCGTAACTAGGCGAATAAAATATATAATTTTATATGCATACATCATTATCTTTTTAAATTTGAATATAAACCTATTTACATATTTATTGAAATTGATACGAGAAAAGAGAAGCTTTTATGACGGTATATCTAGCCTCAAGCTTTATATATAAATGGCAGATCTGAAAGAAAAACAAATATTTGTAAACAAATATCTCGGTAAGTAGATCTTTTGATTTATGAGAGTGCAGTCCAAACGCTCAACAGAGAAAATATTTCCAAGATTGATTCGGTGCGTAATTTTGGCAATAGCTTGATAAGTGTTTCCGCGGTTCATTTGATTTTCGGACTAGGCGTAATATTGAATAATATACATTTGCTGGCAGATCAATTATCTTGTGTTCCATGCATACATAATGAGACTCTGAATCAATTTCCATAGAAGTGGACTAGGGTGTAGACCAGACGAAACACATTTCACTTTCTTGAATTGATCAACCGTTTTGACGACCTTGATTGCGGTCGTGTGACGTCACTGGTCGGACCAAAGTGAACCAAGGATTATACTGGGTTAAACAGAAACATGATGGCGGACAGAGGGCCTCCATATTTCGCCATAGTCTATGTATTGAAGCAGGATAGCAGACAGGAGGTCGCCATCTTTGTAACTATATTGCCCTTTTTCGCAAGCTAAACAAGACCATGTTTGTGGTTGACTAGTTCTCAGTTGGAACAGACACCTTTGGTCAAAGCACCAAAGAACAGCCATGTTTGGTCATGTCCAGATGCTGACTAAATACAGTCATTATACATTTCTTGAAAGAAGTAAAATTTATCAGTGTCTTTTCAAACATTATCAACGTACACATGGCGAAAATAAACATTTCAATTCCCTGAAACACACAAATAATGTTTTACTTTGCGCTTTCGACTATTAGTCAGTCATAATACTTTTAAAATCCGGACTTGTCCGTTCATTGTGTAAGAGATCAGATAAAAAAAAACTCCATATATGCAAGAGTACATGAAGTATTGTTGACGTTTCCAACTCATTATCATATATAAAATAGAAAATGCAAAGAAAATCCATTTAAATCTAAAATATTCTTGCAATATGTTATATAGTTAGTGTGTGTCTGTGTGTTTGTTAAATATACCAAAACGGCCAGGTTATATGACAACTTTTTTTGTCATGTCTTTGAATTACATCATGTAAGCTACCTGCAAATAAAGTACAGACTTTTCCACGTTCTTATTTCGCAAGGAACCAGGAAAAAATATTTAAATGTGCAATGACATTATGTTACAAAGGACATGTAAAATGTATTAAAACCAATATTTTGTTTGAGTAAATATGAAATGATAAATGCTTTTTTTCCATCTATCTAAACAAAGTTTCTTTTGCGCAATTAAATTTTCCCCGGTCATGAAAACATAAAAGGTTTGTGAAGTGCTTAATATAACACTGTTTAAAACGATTATATTTACAGTGCATTTCATTATTTGAGTTCACATATCCGACTTGTAGCGAGTTGTGTTTTTATATGGGTAAATATGAAAAGATGGTCTTGTCTGTCGTTAACTCGCTAACAACAATTGATGTTTTTGGTAAAATGATAAGACACAATAAAACAATTAAAGAAATTACAATTAATAATATTGAAAATAATTTAAGCCAATATGCTGATGATACTCAAATATTTTTAGATGGTAGTGAAATATCTCTTAAAGCCACATTAGAGGTGTTGCAAACATTTTATAGAATATCAGGGTTAAGAATCAATGTAGAAAATACTAGGGCAATTTGAATTGGGGCATTATCGAAATCAAATACAAGATTGTATATTGAGTTTTTTAAATTTAGATTCGGCTCAAGAACCTTTTAAAATTATAGCTATCATTTTTTCAAGTCTAGTATATGATATTTGGAATTTAAATTCACATGAGATAATGAACAAGATAGAATCAACACTTAATCGTTGGCAAAGGAGAACAATTAGACAAATTGCTATAATTAAATCCTTAGCTTTATCTAAATTTATACACCTATTTGAATCTCTGCCTGATCCACCACAATTAACTCACAGAAAAACTTAATTTTTATTTGTTATTTTTTAAAATTCAGGCCTAAATCGTGTAAAAACAATGTGTTGTCTCTGTCAAGAGTACGAAGCTGACAGCCAGATTACAAAGGAATGTAGAGGATTGCATGCTGCAATTTGTAAGTACAACAAAATGTAAGTTATTTATAATTCATTTGTTGATCAAATAAGATTGTATTTGCTGAGTATTGTTTAGGCTTCAAGCTTAACATTTTTGAATTGCACATAGTCTCTCTGAAGAGCTATGCGGCGTTCTTAACGCCTTTGTTGATGACCTATATTCCTATAAAACATAGACTTTATGTCTACTTTCGATTAAAGCGACGGGCACTTTATATATGTCGCTTTTATTATCATAGTTGATAAGTATGAAAAGTAATTTGCACACTAAAGACTGTATTGAAATATATAATGTCAATAGAATATCGAATAGTTTTAAGACGTGGTGAAAGCATTCTGGCTATATAGGAACATCATGAAAACAAATCCTGTCAGAAAAACAAATAAAAATGGAATCACCTTCCGTGTGTCATCCAATGTTTTCACACACAAGTCTACATATTGGATAGGGGAGAAAACTCTGGTCAGCTGAATGCTGGATAAATAAGATGTAGGGAAACCACAACAAAATCTGTATGAAAATTTTATAAAAGCATAATTACGTACTGACTGGTACGTGTTTCTTACACAAAACAAGTTTGTATAGGACAGGGTAGATAAATCGGGTCTGTGTTTTTGCTTAGCAATTAGAAGACAAGGTAACCACCGCAAAATCCTCTCGGTAAATCGAACAAAACAGAACTGAATACCGGCGGTATGCAATTCTTATATACAGAAAATTTCTATAGGATAGGTGAGAAAAGTTTGGCCAGCTTTTGACAAATAAGAGTTAAAGGCGATTTTTCAGATAGTTTTGCACAACAAAACAAAATATTCTATTATAAATTAGGAATATGAATGGCAAATCAATTTATTCAGAATATTGTTTATCAGTGTGCTTAAAAATAATATATTTTTGTTCCTGCTGTTGTCAGATTTATTTTTCTCTCTGTGCATCCAACACAGATGCAAACTAGTTAAATATACGTTGAAGTATTTCTACTTAAAAATATCCAAATGAACACTTCGATAACTGATGTTCCAATACAAAAACAAGTGAGAAAAAACTACAGCCACAGTTAATACGTCATCCGAGCAGAAAATAATTTAAACGTACGAGTAGACATAATTTAAAAATAATATCACTTAAAGACATATTGATTTCATTTAATCAGAACGTAAATGAATACAGATTTTACGGCAGTAGCAATCAAGATTTGTATTAATTTATTAACTGAAATAAACCACATTTGAAGATAATCATTCGAAAACCTCGACAATTTTGTTCTGTGAAAGCTCAATTAGACTTAACGATCAGTGTCGGGAAACGACCCGTTCAGGAAATTGAACAAGCAGAGTATATACTCTTTTCCACGGAACAAAGTCTCTAAATATTTTAAATATATGTCAAAGACACTTGTATCAACGTAGAAAAACTAATAATAAATGTTGTTTACTATTCTGCAATAATCATAACTACTTTCTAAAAGTTCCCAGAAGCCATGAAGTTACAAATTGGATGGATATAGTCGTTGGTTTAAACGATGTCCAGTTAATATACATGTCAGTAGGAAATTGAAAATGAATTTGATATGTATGTAAATATGTATGAAATGCTGGAAGTGCGAGGAACAACAGTGGTGAAACTGCGAGAATCTACATAAGTCTTGGTAAAATAACTGAAAAAGATAGGGAAATGCATTTTGACGTATTACTGGTGATATCACAGATAAATATGAGTCACAGACAGAAACACATCTGTATAGGTATATTAAAATGTAAATAATTTGATATGTATAATTGCGAAAGTTATTTCAGCTGTAAAATTTAAAATTATCATCATCAGTTAATATGTTTTCAGTTTTATTTATTTTAATCTTAAAATATCATCTTACTACAAGAAGTAAATTGTACTCAACAATCATCGCACAGGCCATGTTTTCCCGAGGTTCGAAGCACAGGGTGTACGTTACAAACTGACACAGCCTTGACAATCAAAGCAGACAACTTGCCATCAGCGTTTAATTTGTATCTTAACTCAATCCATAATAGATATATGTCAATTGCTTACAGAGGAATATAGTGTATTGAAATATGTTACGATTCTGTGGGTAAGATTACAAAACTAGTTTATGGAAAATTAAGACCGAAAAATGCAAAACCTATGTGTTTACAGTGGATGATGAGACATGTTTTAACTCGGCAAATGCATGCCATATCTGTGAGAGACAAATAAAACAACAACAAGCAAAAAATAATAATAAAAAAACAAAAAAAACTGAAATCAAAGTTAGAGATCATGACCATTTATTAGGCAATTATAGGGGTCCAGCACGAAACGATTGCAATTTGAATTACATATTACACAATTGTCTGGTTACAACATTCACTTATTCATCAAGACAATGATGGGAGGATAAACATCATACAACAACAAGAAATATATTGCTTTGAGCAAAGACTTCATATTTGATAGTTTCATGAAAGAAGGAAACAATTATATAGCAGCTAAAAGGACAGTTAGGTTTTTTGATAGCTTTAGATTCATTGGACAATCTATCGAACAGGTGACTAAATATTTAAGTGATAAAATGTTCACAGAAACACTAACGTTTTTAGAGACATGAAATCAAATTGTTTGATGAGGAGCATTTACCTGTATGGATACATATATAGCTTTTAAAGGTTTAACAACATTTCTAAACCACAAGCAAAACGTTTTACTCATCCCTGAATGATTCAAACAAAATGATTACCCATGCGTTTGATGTATCATTGAACATTTTTTCCTTCAAACACTTTGAGATATTTATTATTACAATGTAAAGAAAGATACTAGGTGACATTTTTGAGGAATTTAGGAATGTCTGCATTACAATTTACTAAACAGACCCTGCTGTATAGTATTGTGTGCCATGACTAGCTCATTATGCAAGTTGGAAGGCATCAGGTGTAGTTCTTGAACTTTTAACAGACTATGATATGTTCGGTGTGATGGAGAGTGGAGTAATTGGTGGTATTAGCATAATACCACATATATAAGCTTTTTAGCATACAGTGAATACTACATGGAAAAAGATGCTGAGACAAAACACGATGGTGAGTACGAAAGGTCAAGGTCTTTCATAATATACCTACACACGAACAAACTTTCTGAGTGGGCCATGAACCAATACATGCCTGTAAAAAGTTTTAGATTCGTAACTAATGAGCAAAAGCATCGGGTAGAAGAAACCCTCCTCTAAAGGACACAGTGGACAATAGTGTGCTACAATGTTTAGGTCAAGTGGTACTCTAAACATCTTACGGTAGACTCAAAACTGAATAGCTTATTTGTCAGCGTTTTGCACATTACCGGCAGCTGATTGTAACCATGTCAGTTTTTGACTCATGTTACCTTGTTCAATCATGCTGGCTCTAATTGAATCAGATGATCACCATTCTTGGTACTTCATGAAGATTTGTTTAGGCATTCAACCTGAAAAGATAACAAATTAATTTTTGGGCACCCTGTGTTTAAGGCCTGGATTCGTTTTACTGTAAAATGTTCAGAGCATATACCAATTACGGATTTGTTAAAAAGATCCTTACGATACGAATAAGGTTAGTTGAAAAAGGTGTATTTATTTAAAAAATGTTGGATGTGGGTATATTCTTACAAAAATGTTTTCTTTAATCAAACTGCATCTATCTTACGATAATTTAACTGAAAAATTTAATATAAATGTGAATTGTCTGGCCTATAATTGACTAATTTGGCAGTTCCAAATAACCTTTTGGAACAAGACATATATATATTTTAGATATTCGATATATTCAAACCACATGTAAATACCTTTTGAAGGGTTATAAAGCATGCAGAAATATATGTTTATTGTTGATTTAAAATACAAGTTTCTTTCTTGGAAAAGAAAATGGGAAAATAAATTCGGATTTATAAATAATGAGAAAGTAGGACATATCTCTAAATTACTTTTGAAGTCTATAAGTTATAGATTGTTTCAAATGAAATTTTGAAAAAATTTTGTCCACAAAAACATTTAAGTCTAACATTTGTGTCTCTGAAAATAATAAATGGTCGCTTTGTGTGTGTGTGTGTGTGTGTGTGTGTGTGTGTGTGTGTGTGTGTGTGTGTGTGTGTGTGTGTATGTGTGCGAAACAGATCTTGGAAACCGCATGCATCTTTTTTGGATTTAAATGTGACCTGTGATCAAATAATAGTAGGTATATTACGTTAAGAAAAAGTAGACTTGACTATTTGAATATTATTTTAGCGTGCACAAGCAATACATATTCAAGTGTACAAAAATCAACAGCGTATATATAGTCATCATTTAAAACTTTACATATCACCAATTTATAAAGCGGAATTTTTTTTATTTCTTTAAAAATCGCTTTTAAAGTATCGTGTATGTCATCTCCCTTTTGTTTGTTCACTTGTTTAGCCCAACCGTATATTGAGAAAATAATTATCAGTTTTAAAATATATTTACATCTTTTGTTCTATTTTTCATAAGCTTGAATGCCAATAATGTCCGCCTGCCACATGTCATCCAAGTGACTGGCATAAACTCTTTTGTATGGTAATATTTTTTTCACATGATTATTCGATTTACCAATTTTTCAGTTCAGTGTATGTTATTTTCTATATGTCTGATTTAGTTTTGTTCCAACAACACGTTTACATTTGTATAAGGAACTAAAATTTCGGGACCGTAGTAAAGATATTTTAAATAGTGTCCTTTGTCGGTGCTTCAAAACTGTATACAACGCACAGATAATACTTTATGGATCAGTTGTCTTTAGGTGTTATTAACAAGCTAACATGACAATCGTCTATAAAAGGTATTTTTATTTCAGCAATTCGCAAGATTTCTTTTATTCGTTTAAATATATGTATAACTTCAGATTTATGTAAACTTTTGCAATTTCTATGGGAGATTTTTAAATTTTAATACAGTTACTTAATATACTGCTATTTTAAATCGATCTTTTTCTCCATAAGTGATATATCTGCTTTTTGCTGAACTATAGATTAAACTTGTAAAATGCACGAGATCTTCAAATTCTACTGTAAATTTAACCAAATATAAATGTGTGTACTTTTTCACATTAAATAAATTATTTATTTATCATGTTCATACTGATGTGTACGTTTCCACATGAAATAAATTATTTATTCCATGTTCATACTGCACAAATTATTTATTTAAAGTTCATACTACACTCTTTCATCCATCATAATATAAGGGTTGATACCACTTATCTCGATGTTGTGATCATCGAAAGTAATCTGTAAGTTTGCATCTATTCTGTAACCATTGTACTATATCATTTCGATGTTTGAAATCAACAAATTAACACTTATATTCTCACATATATTATTTAGTGACACAACTAACTTTGATCTTACATTTTAACCGTTAAAACTTGTAAACAAGTAGACAGCATATCTTGATACTGTCACTTTTGCTTTAATGTTCAACCCATGCAATATTTCTAACACCGCTCTGAAAAGTGTTTATTTCATTAAAAAGTTGCTTGTGTCAATAATTGTGTTCTGTAAAAATATATTTTCGTATCATTAAAATAATTTTTTTATTTTATACTTTAATATTTTCGACTCCGAAAGAGATATATTCAGAATGAACATCAGATTACAACAAGGGTGGGTAGATGCAAAAAATAAATATAAATACTGCGCCAGTCCCTAAGCATAATCGTTTTAATTTTTATTTAAGTGATATTGTCTCTGAAGTTGAGGTGTTAGGAATAAACATCGTGTCCCTAAACGTGTAACAAATTTGGGTATATTCCATTTGTATTTACGTCTCTATTTATAGGTTCGTTAGATTTTAGTGATTAGTTGTTTGATTATGGGAAGTCGGTGTTGGGAAAATAGTTCCCAGCCCGAGTAATTAGCCAATTTCTAGGAACAGACGTCATACTTACAGGTGTTAAGAGACTTTGCAATGACATGGATTGGTTTCGTAGTTTGAGATGGGGACAGACTAGCATAAGTGGGAATGGAGTCAAGTAGTTCCTATCTTAATTCAGAGATGTTGATTGATTGTGCCTTTCGGTGGGAGATTTCGTGACAAGAACTACTGTTTTGTGTCATGGAATAATTGGGAAGAGGTCATCCTTTTGTTTGGAGATGCCTTTCATTTTAGCAGTTGGTGGAAGTACACGTGCGAAACGCGGTTCAGACTGTTGTTTTTATGACTCACGGTACTAATGATACGGAACAACTGTGAACCAGTCTAGAAATGGGTTCAGATACAATAGAGTATATACGGGTTTGGTGGTCCATAATTGGTTAGTAATGAAAAGTAAAATTTTAGTAAAAATTATGTTGAAGCTTATCAGTAGTTGAGGGTGGGTAACTGGGGCAGGGGGTGGCACTCTGGGGCAGTAACGGGAATTTAACATTGGGGGCACTCTGGGGCAGTTGGGGGCACTCTGGGGCAGTGGGTGGCACTCTGGGGCAGTAAATGGGAATTTAACATTGGGGGCACTCTGGGGCAGTGGGGGTCAGAAGTATTGGGAGAGGGACAGACACACACACACACACATATAGGGCAATAATGAAAATTAATCTTTTCTTGAAAAATGGTTGGCCCTGAAAAGGGCCGTTGGAGATGATTAATGTTTTCTCCAACATTGGGTTAGGAAGCCTAGGAGGGTGTTGGTCTTTTTTTTTCTTTTGGAGTGGTGGTGAAGAATCTTGCAGCCAGTCGGGATGTCCCATTCGCCTGAACTTATCCTGGATTTGCATCCAGTTCAAGTTCAGGCGTTGGAATTCCTGTTCTTTCTTGGCTTGCTCCTTCTTAGTTCTTTCTAGTGCCCACAAGGTCTTAATGTGGGCCACTTCCTTCTCCAAAACTTTCGTTAACAATAACTTGGCGATGTGGAGTTTCACCTCTCCGAGCCTGAAGCAACTAGGGGGTGGATACAACCGTTCACAACCATTCATCTTGTTGAACTTGGTGAAGAAAGTACTCCACCCCTTCCAGTAAGTCTAGGCTCGTTTTAATGAACCCCACACGACAAGGGGTCAAGGAAGTCTTTTGGGATTCCTCCACCAAGACATCGTTCACCAACCTCCTTGCTGATGTCAGAGCTGCTGCTTGGCTGGTGACGTATGGCTTGGTGGCAGGGTATCTCCACCAACACTCCATCCTTTCCACCAAAGACTCCACACCTACCATCACATTCCAGGCTTCCTGCAATAGTTCTACTGTAGTCATGTTGTTGAATGGTGCAACTGCGGAAGACGCCGCTTTATATGCTGGAAGCACGGACGCGAAGGAAAACATCCCTTTTCCAAAGATAAAATATTTATCAAACACTTATAACACACACCACACAATCCGTTTTTTTTATTTTTATTTTTTTTTATCAAACACACACCACAAACACACTCTATACCAGCACATACAAGGCAATGTGGGATTTTTTTTGGAGTGGGAAGACAAAGACAAACACAAACACACAAACATACACAAAAACTATTTAGGCAATCTGAGATTAATCTTTTCTTGAAAAGGGCCGTTGGCTTTTTTGGTGCATCTAGAGGTGCGGGCACCTCCCTGGTCTAGCCCGACAAGCGGGACAGCTCCCACTCCATGTTCCTGCACTCATGCAGCGTTTGTTGGAGCTATTAAAGGCAAACGGGGGGTGAGTCATTTCAGACTCCCAATTCTCTGTCATCATCAGGTGGGGTCTGATGGGTTCTTTCTTCTCTTTTTCCTCCTCCTCCCTCTTTTCCACTTCCTAGAGGAGACACTCGAATCTGTCTTATAATTTCGGTTTTGTTAATCTTCATAAATAAAACGTGGGTAGCTCAACCCGGGGAAGGCGTCACTTTATATGTGAGAAGCGCGGACGTGATGGAAAATATCCCATCCCAAACAAAAAAACATCACACACACTACCCGCATCTGACGTCATCCCTATGACGTCATTCTATGCTTCGCGGATTCTGCACTAAATTACAACTTACCCAAAACAAACACAGACCCAGTACGTGGACCTAAAAGAAAATACTTTTGTTATTTTTTATCAAACACTAATACACACCACACAATCCCCTTTTTTTCTTTCTTTTTTTTATCACTACAGAATCCATTTTTTATCAAACACACACCACACAACTTTTTTTTTTTTTTTTTTTTTTATCCAACACACACACACACCAAACACACTCTATACAAACACACTCTATACAAACACATACAAGGGAAAGGGAATTTGTTTTGGAGTGGGAACACAAAGACAAACACACAAACATACAAACAAATTTTTTTTAGACAATCTGAGAGTGGCTATCTTTTCTAGAGATCTGGGTGGCCCTGAAAAGGGCCGTTGGGGTAAGAAGTTATGTTTAACTTCTAGTAGCAGTAGTAGCGGCAGCCGCAGCAGGACGGCCACGTTTCGCCACTGGTCTCATGGCTGTAGGACAAGCTCTCTTTCTGGTAAAAGAGAAGGCAAACTCATCACAGTCCATCTTACAGGTGACTTCTCCGTCTGCTAGTTTCAGCTGCTGCAAGAGTTGTTGTTGTTGTTGTTGTAGCTGCTGTTGTTGTTGTTGCCTTTGCTGCTGCTGCTGCTGCAGTCTTTGTCTCTCCTCCCATTTCGTTCTATCCCTGATGGTTTTTTCTCTCAGGACTTCTTCCACCAGATCTTGAGCCATTTGCAAAAAGATCATCGTCTCCCTCTCAGGGTTGTTCTGAAGCAAATGATGCCTCACCCTCTGCATGTTCACCATGGCTTCGTTCAACTTGCTAATTTTAGTGGTCATGTTGAGATCTGGACGAGTCAACGAGAGTGACTGCATTGGCCAACGCACCGCTTTATATGCAGGAAGCGCGGACGCGATGGAAAACATGCTTCAGATCGATAGTGAAGGGAAAAGAGTTGGTGACCTCAGATCGATAGAAAGAGATAGAGCATATACATTTATCATTTTTTTAAAATCCAATAAACAACACAACACCATTTTTTTAAAAAAATCAACATTTTTTTAATGAACAAGAAGCTTCTCTCACATAAAAATGCAAACTAACAACGAACAAGATTAAACATGAACGTATTTACAGGGTTGACAACGTTGGGAAGGCAAACTGAACTTCCACTGTTCTACATCATTCTGATGCACACTACGTTTGTGAGCTAAAGACAAGAGATAACCATAATGTTTACAAAACCATCATTCTACTTTAGCATCGTTTCGAGCATACTCTCTATCAAAACAAGTCACTAAATGTTCTAAGGAATATCCCAGACTGCGTTGATGAAGAAAATGTACACAATATTGTCCACACACTATAGAATTCGATCCTTGTAATCGGGCATTATTGAATCGAGTAGAGACTGCATTTCTTCTCATAAAGTCGATGATGTCGTCTTCCAAAGGAGATAATCCATAAGAATCAAAATATTCCACACTGTGATCGTTGGGAAAGTACACGGCTACCCAATGGGTTCCTGGTCGATGACTGTCGTCGGTATTGATGACATAGGCATGAACGTCTTTGGGTTTGCGATGGGGAAGTTCATCTTTGGCACACACCACAGGATTCCAAGAAGAAGTGTAGGAACTGCGAGTCAACAGGCAATGAAGTTCCCTGGTATCCATTTTTTCTTCACAGGATATAATAAGTCATCAAATCACACTTGACTGTATGCTTGAATTTGTCTGTCAAGTAATTCCACGAATAATCACGGCGGGTAGTCTCTGTACTCTGTTGCAAGAGAGCTTCGATGCGTTTGATCTCCAGAGGAGTGAGTGGAGGTGAAGAAGAATACTGCAAGTCTTTATACCATTGTCTCAACACCTTTTCTTCCGAGATCTGAGACCATGCCTCCTCCAAATATTCGTCCAATTTTTCTTCTGCCGTCATCATCAAACATTTGTCGTGTTGTTTCTGACTCGGATGATCGATTTGACATCCATGACAATGTTTTCCGGTCAGGGTGGTAATTCTTTCACTCAATTCCTTAACATAACAGGAGACTAAATGTTTTTCTTGTTCAGGCCATCGACAAGTCATAAATCCAGTAAACTTGGGAACACTATTTTTCTCTTCTTCTCCTTTTGGGGGTTCTGGATCAATCACATCGTCATCACTGGTGGTTTGTGACTGCTGTGGTTCACAACATCCCTCATCATCTTGATCTGTCTCCATAGGTTCTTCGTGTTGCATCTTTTTTTCTTTTTTCTTCTAATTGTCTAGAATCACTTCTCTCAAACTGTTGATGTCTAGAGTATTATCAAATTCTGCATACAAGACGACCTTCACCGTGTGAGGTAGAGGTTCTGCAAACTGAAGTTCCACACGAAGTTGGCCTGATTTTATAGGGTGGAAATGTCCTTCGTTGCTGCCTTGGTCAGGAGTGAAATCAAATCCCCACAACGCATATCCTCCTGCATATTCCTCGTACGAAAGGCTGTGGCTGGTGTTGGTGCCTAACTGTCCCGTGGCTTCAAACAGGGCCAAGTAAGATCGCAAGTAATTTTTCGCGTTGCCAAAGTTAGGTTCGAAAGGTCTGGTACACAATGTCTTGCCATCTCGACTGACTTCTAACTTTGGGACGTTGTAGTGATGAAAGTTGAACGGATTTTCGTTGTGGACTCCGTTGAAGGCTGCATTACTGACAATGCCAATCAGCAAACGTTTGGGGAGCTGTCCTTGGAAGACGTGATTTTCGACTTTGTATCGGAGTCCCGTGGCAATGGTAAACGTTTTCACTTCCACTCGTCGCACAGGATACTTGGCGGTGGTTCTGCTCAAAGTTTGACTGATGTCGTTGGCTACTTTAGGTAAGACTTCCACACGGCACACGTAAAGTCTGGCTTCTTCGATGATGGTTTTGTACTCGTTGGCATTGGCCATCAAATGGAGTGTAAGTGGAGATACCCTGCCACCAAGCCATACGTCACCAGCCAAGTAGCAGCTCTGACATCAGCAAGGAGGTTGGTGAACGATGTCTTGGTGGAGGAATCCCAAAAGACTTCCTTGACCCCTTGTCGTGTGGGGTTCTTTGAAACGAGCCTAGACTTACTGGAAGGGGTGGAGTACTTTCTTCACCAAGTTCAACAAGATGAATGGTTGTATCCACCCCCTAGTAGCGTCAGGCTCGAAGAGGTGAAACTCCACATCGCCAAGTTATTGTTAAAGAAAGTTTTGGAGAAGGAAGTGG
Source organism: Margaritifera margaritifera (assembly GCA_029931535.1). Classification (NCBI taxonomy): domain Eukaryota; kingdom Metazoa; phylum Mollusca; class Bivalvia; order Unionida; family Margaritiferidae; genus Margaritifera; species Margaritifera margaritifera. The sequence continues at coordinate 326,243 of JAQPZY010001234.1, read as the reverse complement.
CCCACATTAAGACCTTGTGGGCACTAGAAAAAACTAAGAAGGAGCAAGCCAAGAAAGAACAGGAATTCCAACGCCTGAATTTGAACTGGATGAAAATCCAGGATAAGTTCAGGCGAATGGGACATCCCGACTGGCTGCCTGATTCTTCACCACCACTCCAAAAGAAAAAAAAAGACCAACACCCTCCTAGGCTTCCTAACCCAATGTTGGAGAAAACATTAATCATCTCCAACGGCCTTTTTCAGGGCCAACCATTTTTCAAGAAAAGATTAATTTTCATTATTGCCCTATATGTGTGTGTGTGTGTGTCTGTCCCTCTCCCAATACTTCTGACCCCCACTGCCCCAGAGTGCCCCCAATGTTAAATTCCCGTTACTGCCCCAGAGTGCCACCCACTGCCCCAGAGTGCCCCCAATGTTAAATTCCCGTTACTGCCCCAGAGTGCCACCCACTGCCCCAGTTACCCACCCTCAACTACTCTTATCCTATCTGTGCCTAAAGAAAAATAGAGACAATATTCTATTGATACAATTTAGTATTTTTATAGTTCCCTGCATTGGGTGTTTGCTAACAAGGAAAAGTCATGCAATTGTAAAGTTGTAGTTGTGACATTGTGGTCATTTATTTATTGATTAGAAAAAAAATGTTTCTAGTCTTGGCGCTTTACGAGAACTTCCAGTTCCTTGGAAATATGGGAAAACAAGAGACTTCCAGCCCAACCTCACCCAGGTGTTTGATTCGCTCGGTAGAGGAACCCCTGTGCGTGTACACACACACACACACACACACACACACACACACACACACACATATATATATATATATATATATATATATATATATATATATATATATATATATATATATACATATATACATATATTGTGAGCACTATGGAAGTGTACTAAGTGTCTAGGAAAGATATTTGATCAGTTTGACATATAGTAGAATTCGATGTAAAGATTTAGTAATACAAATAATGTTGGATGTTTACTGACTTGATTAATATTTTGTAAATACACCATACAGCGTGATCATAATATGCATGTAGCCGTCTTCTTTTTAATTAGTTAATGGTCGTTGCAACAGGAACAGTCACATTTAGGATAATTTGATCAAGCTAATATAATTTTGGCACAGCGATGATCAGTTCTTACTAAGAGATATGGGTTAATTAAATATCTGTAATTTGAAAGTATTATAATCACGCACTGTCTATGTTGAAGTAGTTTGAAACCTCAGTTAAGTACTATTTTTGTCTGGAATTGCCAAACATTTGAATCTGTGTCACCCAGAAAATGTCACTTTGATTCGCAATACAAACATCACTAAATTCAAAAGCGTGAGATAAATTAACACATAGACATGTCCGGGTAAAAAGCAAAAACCTCGGAGTCCAGATGATGGCACCTTATTTTGAGAGCAATATCTTCAACATGTTTAGGGAACGTATTCACAACCAAGGATCTCGCAGTACAAAGATGTCACTCCCTGTTTTTATTTGATGGCATCAGTGATTTGATGGGATAGTCACTAATCAGTTGTTAATGACACAGGATTACGGCTAATTGTATCTCTTTGATTTACTAGAATGCCAATCATGCGCCATTGTAGAAGATTTACAAAACTCCTTTAGAACAAGGCCATATTACGTTTTGAAACAAAGGTTCAAAGTACTGTAAATCTTAATCCCTGTAAAATATACACTAATCCCCTCTTTAAAACCTTGTATTGTCTATAAGTATCATACTGTTATTCCCTCTTTTTACCATAAATTACAACCAACAGCTAGTACATATTGTGATGTATATAAATTATGTGTACTGTATTTCATGAAAGAAATTATTTCAGATATTTGTAACATACTCTATTATTGCATCTTCTACCTATATCAAACGGGTGAGCTGTTAAAATGTATGACGAATATACTCTTATTCATCTGATTGAGGTGATAAACATGCAAATATAATCCATCCTTTTTCTCAACATTGGCCAAATGTGTGTGCATTAAGAAATAAAATAAAAATTGGTAACAGCGCAATTAAAATACAGTTTCCTAACTTTTCGAGCTCATCAAGCTCTTCGTCAGGGGAAGAAGCATTTCGTCATTTTGTATTTAATATGTTTTTATTCATTGCGATGAATTATCAGAGCATTAAGGCCTGTTTATGTATGAATGTATATATATGTATGCATGTATATATATGTATGCATGTATATATATATATATATATATGTATGAATAGCGTTTGAAGCGTTCATTTTACAATTTTGAAAGCTTAAATATAATACAAGTACCTATATGTGTGAGGGACTAGTGGTTTGGCGACATCTTTAGGGGCTGCATGTGCTGCTTATCGGCCATGTTTATTTCTTTCTGCTTGATCTAGGAGCTAATACCCCGTAATCATTTGCATTCGCCGTAAGTCGAGGCGAATATATATTAATTTTCAGTCACAACGAATATTTTTTCTTCTTCATCTTTTCAATCAACAATCCTTGCCATTATGCACTTTGAAATGTTATTATTTACAGAACCTTTATAACTTTATGGGATATATTTAAAGCTAATATGTATTTCAATGCAATTTCTGTCTAGCTTCTTTATAAATACGTAAACAGTTCTTTACAAATTAATGGAAGGAACCATTCTTGCCTTGATAATATATAGACATATAACCTGGGTCCCCGCGTCATGATAATATATAGACATATAACCTGGGTCCCCGCGTCACGATAATATATAGACATATAACCTGGGTCCCCGGGTCATGATAATATATAGACATATAACCTGGGTCCCCGCGTCAATGATGAAGTATCCCTATATAATCCGACTGAAACATTAACCCGGCATAGTGGCGAGATGTAAGTCGAAGGCTATTGATTTTCTAGCCCGGTTTCCTGGACTTTGCTACTATTGTGAGATGATGGCATAAATTCAATTCAGATTTCTCATTTTACATACGCATGTTTAAACACGCTTATATTCTATAACAGCTATTATCAGACGATATGGAATTTAAATTAATATATATATATATATATATATATATATATATATATATATATGTACATATATATATATATATATATATATATATATATATATATATATATATATATATATATATATAAAAAATAAACAAATAAATAAAAGAATACAGTCCGATAAATGGTACTGATGTAAGTGGTACATATGTATGTGGAGAATGGAATACCCACTTATTAAACGTTTGCTAAATATTAAGTATTTTATAGACATATGTCGCTAAATATTAAGTATTTTATAGACATATGTTGCTAAATATTAAGTATTTTATAGACATATGTTGCTAAATATTAAGTATTTTATAGACATATGTTGCTAAATATTAAGTATTTTATAGACATATGTTGCTAAATATTAAGTATTTTATAGACATATGTTCCTAAATTGCACACAATCTTCATATTATAACTTTAAAACAACTGAATACTTTCAACCTACTAGATTCTCCGAAAATATTCTCGTGTGAACGTTTGTTGCAAATACATTGAACACATAAACATAAAAATACGTTCACCTTAATGTCTTAATTATTGCAATACAGTATCTTTTGTACTGGTCTATGATGTTACTTCCTTATTTAACTGACACCGATGATGGAATCATTTAAATGTTTACTATTTCCTTAATACATTCAAATGAAATTTATGATCAAAATCACTTATGGTAGAATGAATTATAGATTATAGTTTCTTTGGAAATAAAACATTGACAACTATCACACAATTCTTTGGTAACCTTCTGCTCAAGATCTGTACATTTATAATAAAACCCATTACTATAAAATTCGGTCTGAGAATGAAAATAAGAAGCACTATCTGACGTAAATAGAGCATTAACCTACCAGCTCTCATTTAAAGCCAATTAGGCATCTGACATACTATTCATTTTACTCTGATCAAATATTTAATCTATTATTGATAATACCTATGGAAAGTTTAGAAATATAACTCACAAGAGTGGTTCAATTAGTATTCCATATGTTATGTAGCACCATATTAATACATGGCTATCATTGGCACATTAAATCCCGTACATACGTAATGTTTATTTGCTAGTATAGCATTAAATATGAGGTATAATAACACATTATAACTACAATTATTAATTTATGAATAATAAGTTTTCATACATCGTATGGGTCTTGTCATAGTCGTAGTAATTGTATATAAAGAGAAGAGTTCGTCTAATTCATCATTGCTATCTTCATTACCAAGCATCTGTCGTTTATCCTGCTAAAGGTACTTATCGTCCACGACCAAAATTTTGAAAGTAATCAACGCATTCATTTGGCAGTAATATAGAAGCGAAAGAATTTCGATTGTTTTTTTCTTTCGAAAAAATTAAAAATTAAAAGTGGATCTCACTTTCATACATAGAACATAGAGATATCCATGAACAAATGTATGGTAATGAAATCTTGCTTTTCTGGAGAACTTTTTAGACATCTTAGCTTGCAAACACCAGCAATCTGCTTCTCTAAGAAAATTTCTAAAGATTTTCAGGCTGTAAAATTATGCTCCTCTTTCTGCAATACATTCCCCAGGTCGATCGAATATTTTGATTGCTCCGAATTATGATGGCTAAATAAATGTTGAACCCATTTTGAAGTACAAAGACTTCTCTAAAAGAGATTCAGTGGGCCACAGAACCAGACTATGGCTTTTATTACAGGCTTTCTCTAACGACGGTAGCAAACAAAATTACCAAGAACAAAAATAGAAGTATCAGGGACAAAATCATTAAAAACTCAATTCTTGGAAACAAGAAAATAAAAGAAAAGGATTTAGTTGAAAATAATGCACACACGTTTATTCCGACCAAAGGGTATAAAATATCTAGATCTTTTTTACCTTTCATCAATTAGGGTCTTACATGTTTGCATAAATATATATATCACATACTTATACATACCATGTAAATTACATGTGTATGAATAAAAATGAAATATCTGTATGTATATATATATATATATATATATATATATATATATATATATATATATATATTGTAGTTCTGTGATTCTGAAATAATAAAAAAACTAATTATTTCATTTACATGGTATGTATAAGTATGTTGTAGTAGTGGTGGTGGTATTAATAGCGGTGGTAGTGATAGTAGCAGCGCTGGTACTAGTAGAAGTGGTAGTGGTTGCAGTTAAAATATTATTAACGGTAGTAGTAGGAAATTAGTATTTGAGAAATTTGTTTTATATATCCCTGCGACAGTGCTACATCTAGAGAAATTAACAAAGTGCACTTTAAACCTCAGGTTAACAGCGTTGTCTACATAAATGTGTCAAGATACTGTTTAAAAAAAATGAGTGTCCCTAAAGTGAGTGTCCCTAAAGTGAGGTTGTATATGAAACACAGCTTCATAGAAATGCCCTGACCGGTTAACATCTGGGTTAGATAACAAAAAAAAAAAAAAAAAAAACACAAGCAAAAAGGAGAACAAATGCAGATTCAAACAGGTGCGATGGATTTCGTTAAGCAGGATACATTATTAATTAGTGAAAAGCTACACCATATCTGGAAGTGTGGACAATTTTAAAATTGAACTTGAAAATAGAGAGAATTTATGCGATGTGATTTCTCACGATCAATGGACTGCGACTTGTGAACTACTGGAGTCTCTGCTAATAAACTAAATTACAAGCATACGGAACCGTATTGACCAAGTTAATTAAGAAAAGAGTCTCAATTAACTTAATTAAGTGCAAATAACAGAGCAGAACAGAACACATACTTTATTTAGCCTTAAATTGCAAAATCAGTTCATAGCTACAGACGTGACGATGCAAACATGTCTTACTGCAGAGGATAAGTAACATAATTCTATTGGACATTAAATATAATATGGATTTCATTTAGTGAGAAATAAAGATCTGTATAAAATGCACAGACCAAATTGTAACTAATTCAATTAGTCTTATAATGCAATTTAGTCATGATTACTTATACACCATTAGTTATTTTCTGACCTTTATCTGTTGCGCAAAATACACAAATTTAGACAATGCGTTTAAGGTTCTTTTTGAATTTGCAGACATAATGGCTTTAAATGTGTCTATATATTCGGCTATGAAGAATACCGCTGTGGTAAATATGTTCTTCTCATATCCTCATAAAATGGACAAACAAACAAAAAAATCGATATTCCTTTTATACAGCTCTTATATTACACCTATTTTATAGCCGCTTGTTCCTTGGTACTCATAACGACCCATTTCTCTATTCAAGGTATGCAATACTGCTCTAAATCTACTTAGTGCAATTTCAAAAGGAGCTTCATTTATCACATCCAAGTACTCTTCAAACGAACTTCATTTATCACATCCAAGTACTCTTCTAATGAACTACATTTATCACATCCAAGTACTCTTCAAACGAGCATCATTTATTAGATCTAAGTACTCTTCAAATGATAAGTATTCTTTATACAAGGAATAATACTCTAGTTGGTTTGAAGACCTTACAGAGGATATCCATTTTTACTTATACTGATCTGTATTTTATTTCACTGACTGGAATTACAATATCAAATTAATTATTGCATGCGTAAGAAAATCCTAGAATATCTAAGAGAGAGATGCAACTTAAAATGCCCAATTTTTCCCATTTATATTATCAGCGTCGCTTTTTAACATGGTATAAGATCTAAAAAGCAAACTATCTCTATTTACCAATATTCGAGTTCAAAATTTTAAAAGGTGTATGTTTCTAATTTCTAACAGTGGGTATATCCCCAGTTTAAAAGGTGTATGTTTCTAATTTCTAACAGTGGGTATGTCCCCAGTTTAAAAGGTGTATGTTTCTAATTTCTAACAGTGGGTATGTCCCCAGTTTAAAAGGTGTATGTTTCTAATTTCTAACAGTGGGTATGTCCCCAGTTTAAAAGGTGTATGTTTCTAATTTCTAACAGTGGGTATGTCCCCAGTTTAAAAGGTGTATGTTTCTAATTTCTAACAGTGGCTATGTCCCAGTTTAATATGTGTTTGTTTCTAATTTCTAACAGTGGGTATGTCCCCAGTTTAAAAGGTGTATGTTTCTAATTTCTAACAGGGGGTATGTCCCCAGTTCACAATAGAGGACATCCAGAGCAGTAGGTTTTTTCCCTCCTAATAATCGTCTGTACAAATGTGTATGAATTTGTTTAACAATGAACTGTTCCAAGCTAACGCAAGAATAGATATATAGATAGATTTATTGATGGGCTAATAGGAAGACATAGTTATTCATCACAAGGATATACCCTATGTAAATTAAGAAATAAGTATAAAACCAGGCACATGCAATCACACAATATTGCGGTGCAGGTTTGACTATGTGTGCAATTTTGAAACATTCTAAAACATCTAGTATTGAATATTTTCCTTTTTTTAAATCATCAATCAAGTATTGATTTTAAAACAAAATCTTCCTTTCTTTTTTAAAAAAATGGTATATATTGTTATATAACTAAATCACTGTCAAGCTGACTGTATGATAATCTATGATATGTGCTAACTGCTTAGTGGGTATTTTTGGGGGTGGGTGAGTTGTCTCTACAGTCGTATGTCCTAGCAATCGCTCTATCCTTCAAATAGATAGTTCCAATTATTTATTTCCCTTTTCTATGGCAATCATTGTATACTTACACTTTTCATATAAACATTTTCCAGACATGCCCCACACCTAAAGCAGGAAAGCGAATACTACCAATTGTACGGAAGATCACTGAATTATATTGAGTAATTTCTCATAAAATGCATAACTTTCGAATATTTTATATATAACAGAAGCCTATGTAATGATCCAAGCTTACATTCCTTTGATTGAATCATGTTGCAATATGCATCCTAGTTTATTTAGCTTACGAAATACACTACATATCCGCATTGGAACCATATTCCAGATTTCTTCCTATTGTATATATCAAGAAGTCTCTTGGAAAATTTTTTATTCTTTTATGGAAATTTTTTATATATTCTTGACTACAGCAGGTTCCCAAACTGTAACAAATTCCTCGATTTTTCTTCAAAAAGATGATTGCGAGACAACTATGCTTTTGCAAGATATTCCGAGGAGAAATGCTGTTGGCTATGAATAATTACTGTAAAAGTAACATTTGGCTTTAGGTCTATGTGGTGTGGAATATTAAATACCATAGTTACAAGAATGAAGATCACTGATTGACTGAAATTAATTAGCGGATAAATATCCTCAGTGTTTCAGAAAATGTCTACTTATTAGTACATTGTACGCAATAGCAGGCTTGAACTTAAAACCGTTTTCATTTTATCGCTGTCGCCACACAGGTACTACCGGATGTAAAAGGTGCGATCCATTCCGGGCGGAATTGTTATAGTGGGCACGTACAAGGGAGTTTTCTCAATAAAAAAAAGAGCCGCGCATCATCTCATTTTAATAGTTTGAAACATTTACTCTTGATATGTCATGCATAAAATTTAAACTTGTTTTGCCTGTCTTACCAAGAAAGTATATGCATTTTGTAAAGCATTAATATTACAGTCTATAGGAATTTAATTAACTGTCCGTGCCTATTAGGTCTGCAAACGTACACTTAATAAAGATTGATCAAGATAACAGAGAAGTATTTTGGAAAGGGAAAGAGGGGGGGGGGTATATTGTCAAAACGAATCTAATTGTACCGTATACAAATACCGGCATGGTTTAAAATATGAGCATGCATCCAACCCAAATTTCTGTATCACCATTACGCTTTATCATGATCTCCATGCTTACGGTTGGCTCAACATTATTATTTATATTTATCACATGGAAACATGGAAACAATTCCAATTCATGCTTGACCTGAGTTGACAAAACAAACTCCGGACCGAGTCACGAAGAATCTAATGCGTACCGTATATTATCCACAATGCCACGATGCCACGATACCACGCGTACAACCGCTGTCTTCATTGAAGGGCTCTATTATTACGAACTCCCAGTAAACGGTTTAACATAGACTTTTGATTATATCTGGTTCTTCGATGATCCGAATTAGTTTAGATTTGAAGGAATTTTTGAATTTCCCCAGGCATCAAATCAATGCCAACAATGTTTTAAACTGTGGATAACACACTAAACTACATTAAATAAATATATGTCACGTACCAGCTAAATAAAACGGTGGTATAGCATGGATGAATAATTCCAACTCGATTAGTCACTGAACTTTGTATTGTCTGTACGAAATTACTCGACTGATAAAAATAAAAATAATGCACGCTAAGTGATTTCATCTATAGTCTCTTACAACCATGAATTATCATCCTAATCCATCATTCTTATCAAATAAAGCTACTAATAACTTTGTACTTTCGTATTTGAATGAGTTTTCCAATAGTCCATAGAATATTATTGAAATAGATGTATAGGTAAACAATCAACGTCATAGTAAGAGCGTGTGTTCATGCAATCATATTTACTTGAAAAGGAACATTAATTGTACATATTTCAAAGATGCATAATATCTAATGCACACGATTGACAACATATCCCAATGAGAGAAGAATTAAGATGATGTTCGCGTGAATGATGCTTTAGTGCCTGAACACAAATAACGAAAAAAACTGGAAGATCGCGTGGAAACTAATACAACAATTAGAGTCTAATATCTTTGTTACAAAAAAGGCGGACATATTAAAGAAAGTCGTTCATCCTTATTTGCAGAAAGGTTGACCATTTTAAAAACAGGACCCATTCATTTGATTATGTTATAACAAATCGTTGCTGTCATTACATTATACATCAAGTCATTCGCCTCAAGGTTTTGCGTCAGAAGTTTAACAAAAAGTCACGTTTGTAGAATAATGAAATAATTCTGCTTTCGTTCGTGAAATATTCTAGATATTTATTGATTGGTAACTGTGAATGCAGTTGACTGCTGCCCAATTTAGATTCATCTCCTTCAAACTAGTTTTACGGATAAATATTCGAGTATCTGCACCATTCATTGCAAGAACAGAGACTTAACTTTGAGCAGTACATCTATAACATTATGCATTTAATTAATATCCCATTTTTACTGCCTTCAGGAAATAAATTAATCTGTATTTTGGCTTTAAAGGTCTGATACTGGGCACAAATAGGAGCGTAAAGCTATTTTGTTGCATTTCATCATTAATATTTTAGATATAGAATCGAATTTCTTTTTTTCATTAACTGAATTCCTTTATAATATATTATGAATAACTCTCATGGTAACGAAGTGAGTAGCATTGTAATATACCATTTACCATTTACCAGGCAAATGGTAAGTTACGAGTACGAGGTTTGATGAATGGATGAGTAATTAACTAGATGAGTTCATAATAAGAGTATATATGTAGGTAAGGTATGTAGGTATATATGCATCTATGCATGTAATGTATGCATGCATTGTGTGTGTACTAAACGCCTATTTGATATAAACAATTTTTATTCTTATTGGTTCTTTTCTATCAAGGCCATTCACTGAAGATATATTTAAAGCACGATTAAAGACAGTAGACTACAGCGCATTCGCGTAAACAATATATTTCCAAGTCTGACTCAGTCAATGACAAGTAATATTTCTCAAAATTAAAGTCGGAGAGAAAAATAAATAGTTACAATTGTGATAAAACAAGACACAGTCATATCATAATTAAACTAAAAGAATCCTGATTACGTGTTACATATTTTACATTCTTTCATTTTGTAATATTTTAACAATTCCTAATTTTCCCTTCTTGACACCTAACAACGTGGGTGGCCGACTCTTGCACGTAACTGCCAACAGTTAGACGTAAAACAACTTTGTTTCAAGAAAAAGGAGGAAGAAAACATGATTTCTAGATACTATGATGACAGGACAATCACAATCCATATTTTCATATTATACTATGATGAAAGGGCAATCACAGTCCATGTTTTCATATTATACTATGATGACAGGGCAATCACAGTCCATGTTTTCATATTATACTATGATGACAGGGCAATCACAGTCCATGTTTTCATATTATACTATGATGACAAGGCAATCACAGTCCGTGTTTTCATATTATACTATGATGACAGGGCAATCACAGTCCGTGTTTTCATATTATACTATGATGACAGGGCAATCACAGTCCATGTTTTCATATTATATGAAAAAATTTCAAAACAAATACAATATCGCAGAATCACAGAATATCTCAGAACAGTTTATTCAGTTTTAAGCGTTCATTCTGTTTATAGTTTAAATGTAAACAGTGTTAACGTAATTTGCTTATACAGTATATGTATCTATCAGGTATTGATATATTTACAAAAATATATCAGCATTACAGATTTTTTAAGGATTATACAAGTGTTACCTTCATCTTTAATTTTATATACCTTTTACAGAATTTTAACATATTTATCCATTATAGTCTATCTTGATGTACTTTTTACTTAGATTTATTTAGAAGGGTTCATCTTTCTATGGTTTTTGTACAATTTTTCATTTTTATATTTTTCTGATTTTTTTTTAGTTGGCACAATATAGTCTATATGGTGCTGAGGTGCCATTAAACGCTACTATATACATACATATAGTTATGACTGTGAAAAAACACAGCTGGCCTTGACTCTTGACCTAGCTCTATTCGCGGTTTCAATTTCTCTCACACAAAAAAGAAAAAGCGAAATCAAGAGTGTTTCATGTCTCTAAAATAGTTCGACCAGAGCTGGTGTTTTATGCATTTTACCAAGACCACCAACATTTAATGAAATGTCTTTTATCTTGTATTCATGTAACAGCGACATTTGTTTTTTTCTATTTTTTTTTCTATTTTTTTAAAAAAAACAATCTTGAAATAGATTTGTATCAATTTCTGGTATAAAGCCAGAGATCCGCTAATCGCAAGGGAATAAGTTTGCATGACGGAAGACATTACACATGAACGAGAAATGTACTGGCATTGCCCACATACATATGTCACCACATATATTGTGCACACTATAGGTACAGCTCGTACTTGCATTGCTCACATAAATATGTAGTCACATATATTGTGCACACTACATATGTAGCTCGTACTTGCATTTTCCACATAAATATGTCATCACATATATTGTACACACCACACTACAGGTGTAGCTCGTCCTTGCATTGTCCACATGAATATGTCATCACATATATTGTACACACTACAGGTGTAGCTCTTAACTCTCTAAAGCAACGCATATAGTTTGTAAAATAGCTCTAGGTATTTTCGACGTAACAATTTGATTTACCTCCTCGCTATTAGGTGATGTCATAATGATATAGGCATGGTATGGATTCATGATCGACTTTTTAAGATGATTGGGTCTTTTAAATGTTTCCACATACAATATCTGAATAAAAATCTAAATATTGTAATTACTTAATAAGGTCAAACTTGCATAATTACAACTTACAGAATTGGTGCTGTACAAAATTTTGTGTGGATTCATTGTTTTGATAGGCCGATCCGCAAGCTCATCAGCCATTGCCACAAGAAATCTTCCACACAATATAAATGCAATAACCCATATTTATTATTAACTTCAACCAGTTTGAATTAGTTTTGCATTATTGTAGCTAGTCAATGTTTTCTCTTATTGAACGGTCATATTGTAGGGCAACGTTTCCACGAGCTGTTGCCATCCGTGTGACGTAGAATATTGCTTACGAGTTACCAAAATCAAGATTTTATTTTGTAGATTTAAAAAAAGAGAGGAACAAAAATGAAAAGAAAATTCATACAATCCTGCTATCAGAGGTATAGTCACTATTGCAAATATTAGAATTGGTCGTGGTTGATAACATTGTCTGCAGGTTGGTTTAAGTTTCGCTGACAAGCTCGTGAAACAAAGCCGTCGAAATCAGTAAAATTGTCCCCAGGACACTTACACCGAGTGGCCAATCGATAAGATCTTTTATATATGACTTCCGTATATGACTTCCATACTACGATCGGTTTGCTTTCTATGAGACTTCCCTTGGCGCGGATGAAAGTGGGTGTTACCATATCCGCATTGATCATTTGAATATGTCTGAATTCTGCACTTGTAGATAAGTATTTCACATTGTCACGAGTGCAAGCAAGTAATATAAGAAACTGCAAAGTTTATACCACATAAATTAGTTCTTTATCGTGTTAATTTATCACGAAGTTTTGAACACGCCTTATGAACAAAGTTGGTAAAATCCCGATGACTACGTTAAAAACCCTATACGATTTAACGTGTGGAATATTGAACGCCTCCTGTATAAACTAGATGTGCCCTTATTTGCTTTGTATTATTTAATAAACAGGCAATTGAATCTGTACTGACAATATTCATGAAGATTTGAATACAAATGAAATAGCTCATACTTATTGAAATAAAATATATATATATATATATATATATATATATATATATATATATATATATATATATATATATATATATATAATGGAAAGTATTTCACTACATTCATCATCAACCGTATTTGGAAATCTTATACAAACTTAATTGGCAAACCCTCTCTCTAATTGGATGAAAATAAACTCTCTCTCTAGGTGGATGAAAATAAACCCTCTCTCTAGGTGGATGAAAATAAACCCTCTCTCTAATTGGATGAAAATAAACCCTCTCTCTAGGTGGATGAAAATAAAAACTCTCTCTAGGTTGATGAAAATAAACCCTCTCTCTAAGTGGATGAAAATAAACCCTCTCTCTAGGTGGATGCAGATACACCCTCTCTCTAGGTGAATGAAAATAAACCCTCTCTCTAGGTGGATGAAAATAAACCCTCTCTCTAGGTGGATGAAAATAAACCCTCTCTCTAGGTGGATGAAAATAAACCCTCTCTCTAGGTGGATGAAGATAAACCCTCTCTCTAGATGGATGAAAATAAACCCTCTCTCTAGGTGGATAAAAATAAACCCTCTCTCTAGGTGGATGAAAATATACCTCTCTCTAGGTGGATGAAAATAAACCATCTCTCTAGGTGGATGAAAATAAACCCTCTCTCTAGGTGGATGAAAATAAACCCTCTCTCTAGGTGGATGAAGATAAACCCTCTCTCTGGGTTGATGAAAATAAACCCTCTCTCTAATTGGATGAAAAAAAACCCCTCTCTCTAGGTGGATGAAAATAAACCCTCTCTCTACGTGGATGAAAATAAACCCTCTCTCTAGGTGGATGAAAATAAACCCTCTCTCTAGGTGGATGAAGATAAACCCTCTCTCTAGGTGGATGAAAATAAACCCTCTCTCTAATTGGATGAAAATAAACCCTCTCTCTAGGTGGATGAAAATAAACCCTCTCTCTAGGTGGATGAAAATAAACCCTCTCTCTAGGTGGATGAAAATAAACCCTCTCTCTAGGTTGATGAAAATAAACCCTTTCTCTAGGTGGATGAAAATAAACCCTCTCTCTAGGTGGATGAAAATAAACCCTCTCTCTAAGTGGATGAAAACAAAACCTCTCTCTAGGTGGATGAAAATAAACCCTCTTTCTAGGTGAATGAAAATAAACCTTCTCTCTAGGTGGATGAAAATAAACCCTCTCTCTAGGTGGATGAAGATAAACCCTCTCTCTAATTGGATGAAAATAAACCCTCTCTCTAGGTGATGAAAATAAACCCTCTCTCTAGGTGGGTGAAAATAAACCCTCTCTCTAAGTGGATGAAAATAAACCCTCTCTCTAGGTGGATGAAAATAAACCCTCTCTCTAGGTGCATGCAGATAAACCCTCTCTCTAGGTGGATGAAAAAGAACCCTCTCTCCAGGTGGATGAAAATAAACCCTCTCTCTAATTGGATGAAAATAAACCCTCACTCTAGGTGGATGAAAATAAACCCTCTCTCTAGGTGGATGAAAATAAAAACTCTCTCTAATTGGATGAAAATAAACCCTCTCTCTAGGTGGATGAAAATAAACCCTCTCTCTAGGTGGATGAAAATAAACCCACTTTCTAGGTGGATGAAAATCAACCCTCTCTCTAGGTGGATGAAAATAAACCCTCTCTCTAGGTGGATGAAAATCAACCCTCTCTCTAAGTGGATGAAAATAAACCCTCTTTCTAGGTGGATGAAAATAAACCCTCTCTCTAAGTGGATGAAAATAAATCCTCTCTCTAGGTGGATGAAAATAAACCCTCTCTCTAGGTGGATGAAAATAAACCCTCTCTCTAGGTGCATGAAAATAAACCCTCTCACTACGTGGATGAAAATAAACCCTCTCTCTAGGTGGATGAAAATAAACCCTCTCTCTAATTGGATAAAAATAAACCCTCTCTCTAGGTGGATGAAAATAAACCCTCTCTCTAGGTAAATGAAAATAAACCCTCTCTCTAATTGGATGAAAATAAACCCTCTCTCTATGTGGATGAAAATAAACCCTCTCTCTAGGTGGATGAAGATAAACCCTCTCTCTAGGTGGATGAAAATAAACCCTCTCTCTAGTTGGATGAAAATAAACCCTCTCTCTAATTGGATGAAAATAAACCCTCTCTCTAATAGGATGAAAATTAACCCTCTCTCTAATTGGATGAAAATAAACCCTCTCTCTAATTGGATGAAAATAAACCTTCTCTCTAGGTGGATGAAAATAAACCCTCTCTCTAGGTGGATGAAAATAAACCCTCTCTCTAGGTGGATGAAAATAAACCCTCTCTCTAGGTGGATGAAAATAAACCCTCTCTCTAGGTGGATGAAAATAAACCCTCTTTCTAGGTGGATGAAAATAAACCCTCTCTCTAGGTGGATGAAAATAAACCCTCTCTCTAGGAGAATGAAAATAAACCCTCTCTCTAATTGGATGAAAATAAACCCTCCCTCTAGGTGGATGAAAATAAACCCTCTCTCTAATTGGATGAAAATAAACCTTCTATCTACGTGGATGAAAATAAACCCTCTTCCTAGGTGGATGAAAATAAACCCTCTCTCTAGGTGGATGAAAATAAACCCTCTCTCTAATTGGATGAAAATAAACCTTCTCTCTAGGTGGATGAAAATAAACCCTCTCTCTAGGTGGATGAAAATAAACCCTCTCTCTAATTGGATGAAAATAAACCTTCTCTCTAGGTGGATGAAAATAAACCCTCTCTCTAGGTGGATGAAAATAAACCCTCTATCTAGGTGGATGAAAATAAGCCCTCTCTCTAGGTGGATGAAAATAAACCCTCTATCTAGGTGGATGAAAATAAACCCTCTCTCTAGGTGGATAAAAATAAACCCTCTTTCTAGGTGGATGAAGATAAACCCTCTCTCTAGGTGGATGAAAATAAACCCTGTCTAGGTGGATGAAAATAAACCCTCTCTCTAGGTGGATGAAAATAAACCCTCTCTCTAGGTGGATGAAAATAAACCCTCTCTCTAGGTAAATGAAAATAAACCCTCTCTCTAATTGGATGAAAATAAACCCTCTCTCTATGTGGATGAAAATAAACCCTCTCTCTACGTGGATGAAAATAAACCCTCTCTCTAGTTGGATGAAAATAAACCCTCTCTCTAATTGGATGAAAATAAACCCTCTCTCTAATAGGATGAAAATTAACCCTCTCTCTAGGTGGATGAAAATAAACCCTCTCTCTAATTGGATGAAAATAAACCTTCTCTCTAGGTGGATGAAAATAAACCCTCTCTCTAGGTGGATGAAAATAAACCCTCTCTCTAGGTGGATGAAAATAAACCCTCTCTCTAGGTGGATGAAAATAAACCCTCTATCTAGGTGGATGAAAATAAACCCTCTCTCTAGGTGGATGAAAATAAACCCTCTTTCTAGGTGGATGAAAATAAACCCTCTCTCTAGTTGGATGAAAAAAAACCCTCTCTCTAGGTGGATGAAAATAAACCCTCTCTCTAATTGGATGAAAAAAAACCCTCTCTCTAGGTGGATGAAAATAAACCCTCTCTCTAATTGGATGAAAATAAACCTTCTCTCTAGGTGGATGAAAATAATCCCTCTCTCTAGGTGGATGAAAATAAACCCTCTCTCTAGGTGGATGAAAATAAACCCTCTCTCTAATTGGATGAAAATAAACCCTCTCTCTAATTGGATGAAAATAAACCTTCTCTCTAGGTGGATGAAAATAAACCCTCTCTCTAGGTGGATGAAAATAAACCCTCTCTCTAAGTGGATGAAAATAAACCTTCTCTCTAGGTGGATGAAAATAAACCCTCTCTCTAGGTGGATGAAAATAAACCCTCTATCTAGGTGGATGAAAATAAGCCCTCTCTCTAGGTGGATGAAAATAAACCCTCTCTCTAGGTGGATGAAAATAAACCCTCTATCTAGGTGGATAAAAATAAACCCTCTTTCTAGGTGGATGAAGATAAACCCTCTCTCTAGGTGGATAAAAATAAACCCTCTCTCTAGGTGGATGAAAATAAACCCTCTCTCTAGGTGGATGAAAATAAACCCTCTCTCTAGGTGGATGAAAATAAACCCTCTCTCTAATTGGATAAAAATAAACCCTCTCTCTAGGTGGATGAAAATAAACCCTCTCTCTAGGTAAATGAAAATAAACCCTCTCTCTAATTGGATGAAAATAAACTCTCTCTCTATGTGGATGAAAATAAACCCTCTCTCTAGGTGGATGAAAATAAACCCTCTCTCTAGTTGGATGAAAATAAACCCTCTCTCTAATTGGATGAAAATAAACCCTCTCTCTAATAGGATGAAAATTAACCCTCTCTCTAGGTGGATGAAAATAAACCCTCTCTCTAATTGGATGAAAATAAACCTTCTCTCTAGGTGGATGAAAATAAACCCTCTCTCTAGGTGGATGAAAATAAACCCTCTCTCTAGGTGGATGAAAAAAAACCCTCTCTCTAGGTGGATGAAAATAAAACCTCTCTCTAATTGGATGAAAATAAACCCTCTCTCTAGGTGGATGAAAATAAACCCTCTTTCTAGGTGGATGAAAATAAACCCTCTCTCTAGGTGGATGAAAATAAACCCTCTCTCTAGGAGAATGAAAATAAACCCTCTCTCTAATTGGATGAAAATAAACCCTCTCTCTAGGTGGATGAAAATAAACCCTCTCTCTAATTGGATGAAAATAAACCTTCTCTCTAGGTGGATGAAAATAAACCCTCTCTCTAGGTGGATGAAAATAAACCCTCTCTCTAGGTGGATGAAAATAAACCCTCTCTCTAATTGGATGAAAATAAACCCTCTCCCTAGGTGGATGAAAATAAACCCTCTCTCTAGGTGGATAAAAAATAAACCCTCTCTCTAATTGGATGAAAATAAACCTTCTCTCTAGGTGGATGAAAATAAACCCTCTCTCTACGTTGATGAAAATAAACCCTCTATCTAGGTGGATGAAAATAAGCCCTCTCTCTAGGTGGATGAAAATAAACCCTCTATCTAGGTGGATGAAAATAAACCCTCTCTCTAGGTGGATAAAAATAAACCCTCTTTCTAGGTGGATGAAGATAAACCCTCTCTCTAGGTGGATGAAAATAAACCCTCTCTCTAGGTGGATGAAAATAAACCCTCTCTCTAGGTGGATGAAAATAAACCCTCTCTCTAGGTGGATGAAAATAAACCCTCTCTCTAGGTGGATGAAAATAAACCCTCTTTCTAGGTGGATGAAAATAAACCCTCTCTCTAGGTTGATGAAAATAAACCCTCTCTCTAGGTGGATGAAAATAAACCCTCTCTCTAGGTGGATAAAAATAAACCCTCTTTCTAGGTGGATGAAGATAAACCCTCTCTCTAGGTGGATGAAAATAAACCCTCTCTCTAGGTGGATGAAAATAAACCCTCTCTCTAGGTGGATGAAAATAAACCCTCTCTCTAGGTGGATGAAAATAAACCCTCTCTCTAGGTGGATGAAAATAAACCCTCTCTCTCAGTGGATGAAAATAAACCCTCTCTCTAGGTGCATGAAAATAAACCCTCTCTCAAGGTGGATGAAAATAAACCCTCTCTCTAGGTGGATGAAAATAAACCCTCTCTCTAGCGGGATGAAAATAAACCCTCTCTCTAATTGGATGAAAATAAACCTTCTCTCTAGGTCGATGAAAATAAACCCTCTCTCTAGGTTGATGAAAATAAACCCTCTATCTAGGTGGATGAAAATAAGCCCTCTCTCTAGGTGGATGAAAATAAACCCTCTATCTAGGTGGATGAAAATCAACCCTCTCTCTAGGTGGATGAAAATAAACCCTCTCTCTAGGTGGATGAAAATCAACCCTCTCTCTAAGTGGATGAAAATAAACCCTCTCTCTAGGTGGATGAAAATAAACCCTCTCTCTAAGTGGATGAAAATAAACCCTCTCTCTAGGTGGATGAAAATAAACCCTCTCTCTAGGTGGATGAAAATAAACCCTCTCTCTAGGTGGATGAAAATAAACCCTCTCTCTAGGTGGATGAAAATAAACCCTCTCTCTAGGTGGATGAAAATAAACCCTCTCTCTAATTGGATAAAAATAAACCCTCTCTCTAGGTGGATGAAAATAAACCCTCTCTCTAGGTAAATGAAAATAAACCCTCTCTCTAATTGGATGAAAATAAACCCTCTCTCTATGTGGATGAAAATAAACCCTCTCTCTAGGTGGATGAAAATAAACCCTCTCTCTACGTGGATGAAAATAAACCCTCTCTCTAGTTGGATGAAAATAAACCCTCTCTCTAGGTGGATGAAAATAAACCCTCTCTCTAGGTGGATGAAAATAAACCCTCTCTCTAGGTGGATGAAAATAAACCCTCTATCTAGGTGGATGAAAATAAAACCTCTCTCTAGGTGGATGAAAATAAACCCTCTTTCTAGGTGGATGAAAATAAACCCTCTCTCTAGGTGGATGAAAATAAACCCTCTCTCTAGGAGAATGAAAATAAACCCTCTCTCTAATTGGATGAAAATAAACCCTCTCTCTAGGTGGATGAAAATAAACCCTCTCTCTAATTGGATGAAAATAAACCTTCTCTCTAGGTGGATGAAAATAATCCCTCTCTCTAGGTGGATGAAAATAAACCCTCTCTCTAGGTGGATGAAAATAAACCCTCTCTCTAATTGGATGAAAATAAACCTTCTCTCTAGGTGGATGAAAATAAACCCTCTCTCTAGGTGGATGAAAATAAACCCTCTCTCTAATTGGATGAAAATAAACCTTCTCTCTAGGTGGATGAAAATAAACCCTCTCTCTAGGTGGATGAAAATAAACCCTCTCTCTAGGTGGATGAAAATAAGCCCTCTCTCTAGGTTGATGAAAATAAACCCTCTCTCTAGGTGGATGAAAATAAACCCTCTTTCTAGGTGGATGACAATAAGCCCTCTCTCTAGGTGGATGAAAATAAACCCTCTATCTAGGTGGATAAAAATAAACCCTCTTTCTAGGTGGATGAAGATAAACCCTCTCTCTAGGTGGATGAAAATAAACCCTCTCTCTAGGTGGATGAAAATTAACCCTCTCTCTAGGTGGATGAAAATAAACCCTCTCTCTAGGTGGATGAAAATAAACCCTCTCTCTAGGTGGATGAAAATAAACCCTCTTTCTAGGTGGATGAAAATAAACCCTCTCTCTAGGTTGATGAAAATAAACCCTCTCTCTAGGTGGATGAAAATAAACCCTCTTTCTAGGTGGATTAAAATAAACCCTCTCTCTAATTGGATGAAAATAAACCCTCTCTCTAGGTGGATGAAAATAAACCCTCTCTCTAAGTTGATGAAAATAAACCCTCTCTCTAGGTGGATGAAAATAAACCCTCTCTCTCAGTGGATGAAAATAAACCCTCTCTCTAGGTGCATGAAAATAAACCCTCTCTCAAGGTGGATGAAAATAAACCCTCTCTCTAGGTGGATGAACATAAACCCTCTCTCTAGGTGGATGAAAATAAACCCTCTCTCTAGGTGGATGAAAATAAACCCTCTCTCTAGGTGGATGAAAATAAACCCTCTCTCTAATTGGATGAAAATAAACCCTCTCTCTAGGTGGATGAAAATAAACTCTCTCTCTAGGTGGATGAAAATAAACCCTCTCTCTAGGTGGATGAAGATAAACCCTCTCTCTAGGTGGATGAAAATAAACCCTCTCTCTAGGTGGATGAAAATAAACCCTCTCTCTAGGTGGATGAGGATAAACCCTCTCTCTAGGTGGATGCAAATCGCTTTTTTTTTGTTGCTGGTATTTATATTTAGGACACTACTCAAACTCCATGATAAAAAATAATTGAAAACTGTTATAAAGATTCTAATAGACGGTACGGCCTTTGCATATGTTGTTATAAAGATTCTAATAGACGGTACAGCCTTTGCATATGTTCTTAAAAGGCATAGAACCTGAAAATTTGGAGGATTTTATATCATGTGTAATACAGGTGTAAAATATAATGAACTTGGACAAAGAATTTGATAAAAAATGAGTTCATCTTAAAGTCTAATGAAAATATATTGATTGATAAATGTAGAAAAATAGATATAGAATACAAGATTAAGACCTCATTAATATTACACTTGAAGATCATGTCAATGGCTAATTAAAAATATTACATTATTGTATGAAAAATGCAACAAAATAAAAAATAAATAAAATAAACTGCGTGGGTGTTTTAAGGCAACATATGAGCAACAATAGTACAATCCACAAAATATGAACCATAACAAAATGATGGTATATAATCTTATTTGGGGAGGCCCGTCCGATACTTATATAAATTATTGAAATCTTTTTAGCATAATATATCTATCTATGTATGTATGCTTTCTGGACAAAACTGTTTAACACATTCTCTCAGCATACAACGTTAACGCATAACAATAAGCATTTCCATCTTAAACTGACCTTTCTGATTTGAGAAGAATGCTCCGCGTACTAATAAGAAAGCTATTTACTGAACATCAGCGTTTTCCTCAATTAAAAAAAAAAAGAAAAAGAACAATTAACAAAAAAACAAAGCAAAAAATCCAGGTGATTAATATTATATATTGATTTCAGTTGAGTTTATATTAAAAGAAATTGTCGAATTCGGTCGAAGTTATACAGATTTTAAATTCTACGTGTTATATAGCTAAATTTGTCCAAATGTCCCACTCACTTGGACAAACTGTTATCTAACTATAACTAAAAATACACTAAGGTAAACGTTTAAACCTGCCTGGCTAATTAGATTGGTCAGCTGGTCATTGGAATGATTGCTATGTGATATATAAAAGACATAAGCTGCCCAACTGAAAGGCCAATTAAAACTTTCTTCTAAATTTTAAAATTAGTGTCTATAACAAAAAATGAAAGAAATGTAATATGTTCTCAAACTTCAGTTATGAGTTACTAATCGGTAAAAAAAAAATTTCTAGCACACACTTACTAATAAAGGTGTTCACCTGAAAAACTAAGCTACAATTGTGAAATGTGGTTGTAACTGATATAATTACTTTGGAAATATAAAATAAAAAAATAAATATTGTTAGTTTCTAGAATATATCTTATAACATGCTCTTTGACCTATACTGTAATTGGACTTTTGGCAAAAAACATTTTACGCACGATTCTTCAGAATGAAATTATAGTAACACACGGTGGACTTAAATTGCACTTCTTAATACCTGTCCAAATCTCTTTCAGGATATTTCCAGAAAAGTTTGGATTTATATTTTATTTGAAAACAATTTTTATGTCAGAGCAGTCCTCAAAACTTACCGAGATATAGCAATTTTAGCATATCATTTCATACACGCAAGCTGCACAGCTATACGTTCTCTAATCAGAGATATTTTCAAATTTTTCTTTCGTATTGTAACAACCCTAGGTATGTGCTATTTGTATTTACGGCTCTATTTATAGCTTTGCTATATTTTAGTGATTATTTTTTTGATTATGGGGAGTCGTTGATGGGTAAAATGAGTAATTACCGAATTACTAGAAACTTGCGTCATAATTTACAGTGTTTACGAGACTTTATGGTAGCGTGGATTAGTTTTGTACAAATGGCCCCTCCCTAATTTCTTAACGTAAATTATTCTCGAGATATTTTCACGTATAAGTGTTTAGTAATTTCCGATAGGAATAATTCTGTGTATTAGGTATTTGGGTCATGTTATGTAGTACGTGGCATGAAATACAGATCTATTTCTTAGAAAGTGTACTGATAAATCATACGAATGTGAAGCCAAAAAGACCATGCAAGTGTCAAATTAGAGCCTCGCGAATGTTTGGTCGTTGTTTGATTAGAGGAAAACTATTTGTGGTATTAGCGCGTTTAAGAACCCTTCCACGGACAACGACTGTTGTTTTAAGGTCCTTGGAAATTGGAGAAACATCAACCTCAAGCCATCCTCAGGCAGATGATGTTTGATTTGCTCGGTAGTGAGTTGCTGTAAGACCCCTGGCGTGTTACAGTATCAGCGAACTGAACGTCACAAGTGACCAAGATCTGCCTACTTCAGTCCCTAAAGCACACTTGATCATAAAGAAGCAAAACATATGTTCCATCACTCAACTGAATATATTCGACTGTTTGTGTCAATGTATAGTGTCTGCAGCACACTGACCTATTCGTGAAGGGAAATATGCTCAGATACACAATGTCGAGAGGAAGACCAGACTGCTCATATACACAATGTCGAGAGGAAGCCCAGACTGCTTATATACACAATAGCGAGAAGAAGCTCATATACACAATGGTAAGAAGAAGCCCATAGAGCATTCTCAACTGTGATTGTTACAATATGATTATGTCTTCCAGCGTGCAAATAATTAGCGTCATTTTAGTTTAATTTTAGTTTCGTATCTAATGAAGTGAAGTTGTCTAATGAAAGATAATAAACTCTAAAATATATAAATTACTTAAAAAGAGTAAGTTTTGTCTTCGAATTGTTTGTTTATTTTTGTTATTCCTGCAGTGTAATTTTGTTACTGTATGAAACAGATGAGCGTCGAATCTGAAAGGAACCAAAATTTGTATTAGACTTAAGAAAAGAAGGCTGAATAATTTCAAATTTGAAGCATTTTTGTGCTTCAAGCTTTTTAACTTTTCTCTTTCACCAGATAAACATATAAATGTAGACATTTTCTGAAAGTTCAAACATGGCAGGATAAACAATCATAACGCAAAACATTTTGTTCTCAACGGGAAGAAACATTTTACAATTTATATTTTATAATATTCAATTTTTTTTTATTTTCAAATTATTTTAAAAAAAAGATATCTATGTGATCTTATAACATATTCGCACAAATTTGTGTGATTCTATAGTTGGATATCCATTTTAGGGAACCGACTGATGGGTTTCATGAATAAAAATTTTGTTTTCATGCTGTAACTCTTTAGGTATATAGATGGAACCAAGTTTTTGAAAGGTACCAAACATTAAAATTCAAATTTTAAAAGTTTTAAAATCTATGGCATATACCATATATACCAGACAAATAAAATGTTAGCATGAAGTACTGCATACTACTTCTTCTGCATGAGTGCAAACCTACTACAAAGCATGCTAGAGGACAATGACTTTTCCTGATTTATTTGTAACTATTATGTTGTTCACAAATGGAAAGAAACAAAGCAAAAAGCTTCAGAATGAATCAAATAAAAAACAATTTCCAAAGGTAAATATTAACTTCGCATAAGTTTGCATGTCTCGTATTTTGCCCGTTGTAGAAGTTTGTCTTATCCATATATCAAATTTGATATTTTGTTTTATTCCATTTAACACCAACAGCATCAATAATATTGTTCATGTTTTCTTCTAAAAGAGCATCATATCTCCATTATATGCCCCTACGGTTGGACAAACGGATAACATGTAATTAAGCTAGGTTGAGTTCGAGTATGTTGTTTGTCACAAACTGATACAACGACGTAAACACACCGGCGTAAATGTCAACATGGCACATGCAGCTGGACACAGCACACTCAACTATTACTTGGAGGGTTAGCAAATCCAAGTGTAGAGCACGTGCTGCAATTGTCCCAGTGACACTACCAGACAATTTGTGCCCGATCTAAAACTTAAAAGAAAAATGTATCAGATCCAATCGACAAAGAAAACAATCATCTGAACACAGGACGTGTTTGTAACCTGGAGAAAGAGAGTCTCGTTTACAAAACCTCTACGTCATAGTGTAATAAGTACTAATTTTAGTCCGAAAAATAGGGGGTTGACAAAATCTTAAAAAAGCGGAACTAGACAATCTGGGTTGATTTTATTGGTAATGCATTGTAAAGTACATAGTTGTGACCTTCAAAGAACACAGTAATCATATTCTTAAACCTATTGCTGGGAGGGAATGAAGCTTGAAATAGGAATACTTAAGCAACAAAGGAATAGTTGAACAAGAAGGCACAAAGTGCCCTCGATAATCCTGGAATTATATAAGATCTGCTTATATGCATAGAACGGTTGAAAGTATACAGTAACTGTTTATGAAATTATTAGGCATATTCTCTATGACTTTATCGGATGAAAATAATAATTTGGATTCTTATGAAGGAAAAATATTGTATCAAACAGGTGTGCCGAAAGACGCTAGATGGGAAAGAAGATTTGGGAAAACAATGTCCATTTAAGAGAAATCATATATCAATTCAATGTATCAGTTTAATAGGTCTTTAGCTTGTAAGAAAATTGCTGGTTAACCTCCTTGCCGCTGGAAAATGAAAGCATCCACAGTAATAAAGAAGATATAATTATGCTTGGTTAAATGCCCTTTCCCCAGACGATACCAGCTTCTAATGACCATAACGCACACCTTTGAATAGATTTCTTCTTTTATCACTGGAGCACTTGTAACATTTAAAGTGCAAATCCAGATTTGAAGACTACATCAGGACAACAACAACAACAACAACAACAACAACAACAACAAGAAGAGAGAGAAGGGGGGGGGGTTAAGCAAGAAGAAAGAAAGAGATTTATGGATAAAGGATAGATGGATGAGCATTTCCCGGCAAGAGGTAAATATTGATCATAGAACAATGAAACTTTGTTTAGACTTGTTAAACATATACTGCTAAAAAGTACAATAAAGGACAATAATAAAATTGAATTCGATAATAGGACTTTCACAGAGTTAGAGTCCAACACAAACAAGACAGGAATGTGATATTGTCTTTTATAATCATGGGTTAGTGTATACCAAATCCATTGATTATTTAAACATTTACATGGATCCTTACTGCATAATCTATAAAACTTAATCAGTAGAATCTATACACCTTATTTTACCTATAATGCTGTGAACAATGCTTTTTTAGTTATCTTTAAGTGGTTATTAAACTGGATTTGTATGCAATCAATAAGGGCTTTGTCAGAACGTCTTTTCAATAAGCTGATTTCTGAAGTATTAAGAATTACATGTTCTGGATGTCACAGCTGTTCTCGCTGTTTTTAATTGGAAAAAATGCCCTTTTTGCTGTATTGATCAAAAAATTTAATTGGTTTACATTTCGTAGGATAATTACTGGCTGAAACAACCGTCTTGACTTTGAGTTACTATATGGTTTGTATCAAACATAGTGTCAAACAAACATTTGCTTTTATTTAGTGGTACTTCTTCATATGTAGGATGGTAACTTTACCACGCTCAAAGTTCTAATATAGAGAAGATGCCACAGGTTTTCTATTTGTCCACATCGAAAGTTGCAGATTTTCAAGAATTTCATCTCGTCCGTTTTAGCTGAATTTTCAATCTACATTAACGTACTTTGTAAATATATAATAACTTGCACAATTCAGGGTAATTGCCAATTATATTGTGCTGTAAAATAGTTTTTGATAGGCCCCATTGAGTATTCTAGTTTGCTCCCAATTCATTACATATGTCTTCAAAGTTCCGTGATCACACTTCTTTAGAACGAACTGTAATACCTAAGAGAAAGGTTATTGCACTTTTGCACGTAATATTTACAAATAATCTTTGGACTTTTCTAATGCAAAATATGTTGTTTTTTAAAATCAGTATTATAGTACTTTAGGTTGCTTATTTTTTTAAAAATCCGTATTATAGTACTTTAGGTTACTTATTTTTAAAATCAGTATTATAGTACTTTAGGTTGCTTATTTTTTTAAAAATCCGTATTATAGTACTTTAGGTTAGTTATTTTTAAAATCAGTATTATGGTACTTTAGGTTGCTTATTTTGTTTTTAAATCAGTATTTTAGTACTTTAGGTTGCAAAACATTGAATGTAAGATCTTATTCTTTCTTGCTAATATCGACAGCGACCTTGATAAGAAACTAAGACGCCGTATATGTTTGTGAGGTTACAATTTAAAACTATATTGCCCCCATATCCCACCCATCCCCCAAAACAGAAGAAAAGAAATGCATCATTTGTACAAATATATTTCTTCCATCATTTATTTTTCTATTTTGGCATGATCCGCTTATCTCTAAAATTGAAAATCACCACCGTCTATGATCAATACTTGAAAATAATTATTAAATTTCATATGCTATTTATGTTTGGATAGTACGAACTAGGACATACAAGATCAAAATTAAAACGTGATGCTTATATTTTTGGTGCAAGTATGTAATTACATTTACATATGTGGATCTACGAAATAAAATTCAGCAGATATACGTTACGTAACAAACGAAATGTCAGAATTGCTTTGAAGTAAATTGCTACATAATTTGGGATGAATAAATACTTTATTTGTCATAATTGTTATAACTATGGCTATCGTCTCACACATTGAAATAGAAGAAAAAGTGGTCTTATTCAAGATGCAAAATCAATCCTGATAGTATTCATACCTCACTGTAATGTTAACCGAATGTATTTTGCATTGTGACCTCTTTTAAATATGTGATTACAAAGGAAATATTTAAAGAAAATAGGGATTATGAAATATAATGTATTCACTGTCTATCTACAATTTCAAGCAAAGCTATACATATGAAAAACTCAATATTATGTATTCACTGTCCATCTACAATTCCAAGCAAAGCTATACGTACAAAAAACTCAGTATTATGTATTCACTGTCCATCTACAATTCCAAGCTATACCTACGAAAAACTCAGTATTATGTATTCACTGTCCATTTACAATTCTAAGCTATACCTATGAAAAACTCAATATTATGTATTCACTGTCCATTTACAATTCCAAGCTATACCTACGAAAAACTCAGTATTATGTATTCACTGTCCATTTACAATTCCAAGCTATACCTACGAAAAACTCAATATTATGTATTCACTGTCCATTTACAATTCCAAGCTATACCTACGAAAAACTCAATATTCTAATTATTCATTATTGTTATATAATATCCAAGTTTATTAATCACTGCAATGTTTACGTTTCTCCTGATTTCAGTGGCGGCGCGAGGGGGTCGGTGGCACCCCCCCCCCGCGCCGGGCGAAGGGGGGGGGGTCGGCGCCGTCAGGAGCTTTTCTGCTCCCCCCCCCCCCCGGTTTCAGGGCTTAGATGGGGGGAGTTTGGTGGTTGGCAACTGACATAACTGTTCTCTGTGGCAAAGTAAGGGTGCCATTAAAGAACATTGCCCCCGGGCGCCTCAAACTCTCGCGCCGCCACTGCCTGTTGTAGCCATTATCAAGAATATTTGTGATTAAAGCAAACACTGATCACTAAAAGGTTTGTAACAGCATAATATAGGCCAATTTCATCTTATACGGATATTGGCCCCATATTAGCAGAGAAGTATACATTGTGCAAATGTGCATCTAAAAATACATGTATGGAATTCTTTTTAACCAGAATTTATTCTTTTCATATCACTTACAAGTAAAAATAATGTGGTAACTGTATTGTACAATTTGTAAAAGCATGCTACATTATTCCGAAATCTGAAACTAATCAGCATGTGATCGATAACACGTGAGTGGGATAGCGTTTATGGAATTTTAATTACTTTATTTGGGTGAATGTACGTTGATGATTGTGCAAAGAACAGTACAAAGAATCATATCCACATTAACTTGACCCATACACCTATACAATATGTGTTTCAAGCTTAAATTATTATTGAAGACTTGCTGATACGATATGAAGCTGATAGTTCTTGGATGAAAAAGAAAATGTTCGCCGTATGGAAACAGCGACTTGAGGACAAAATCAAACACAGACAGAAATTTTGCAGAGTGTCTATTGCCAGTTTCAAAGATAAGCAGAGAGAGAGAGAGAGAGAGGAATAGACAGACAGACAGAGACAGTGAAATAGAGATAGAAGAATAGACGGACAGACAGACAGAGAGAGAGGGAGATAAATAGATAGACAGACAGAGACAGAGAGAAAATGTGAACGCATGAAGCAGCTTAGGAAGTCAGAAAGACTATAGGAAGGAGCTCGTATTTTGGGGTTTTATGCATGAGATACTCGTGACATAAATAAATAAACACGTGGCATAATGACAGAATAAATAAATAAACACGTGACATAATGACAACATAAATAAATAAACAATCTATGGATCCCAAATTTCGATGGCCAAATGTAGATAAGGATCTGCTGTAAAATTATGGCCTCCCTTTGGGGGTTTTAAGTGGTGCTGCTCCGATATAACTATCCCCAGTGGCTGAATCTATAGAAAGCGAGGTAAATTTGCTGAAATTTATGACAAAGTCAAAGTTTAAATATTAAATATACTGGAAAAATAGTTTAATTTAGAAGGAAATATTTATAGATAAATAAATCAAAATAAAGACTCCCATATTTGATACATAGTATACCAAAACAAGTGCGATAAAAATTACAACCCTTCTAATACGTTTTCTTACTAGAAAATGCTGATGATACACGAATAGTCAGAATTTAAACATATTTATACTTATATTTATTAAAAAATCCACCCAGAATGCCATTACAAGTTTATTTTATATTTTATTATACCAAATTTGGATATAAGCGGAAGTATAAAATGGATGTTTGACTGGATTGATTATTTAGCATTACACATAGATAAGCATCAACAGCCCATAAGAAACTCACACACCAGTTTGCGTGAGTGCGTTAAGAACAAAAAATGCTTGCATTAATGTGAAAAATAAACATGGTATGTGTTTCTTTTATGATTTGGAACCTGTGCTAAACATTAGAAGTGATGACGTAGATAGGTCGTCAAAATACAGTTAGATAGATGCAGTAAATTGTTCAATAGATGTCCGGTAACCAAAACAAAAGTACATTCGGAAAATAAGAAAACAAATTTGATATATCTGTGAATGTGTATAAAGGAATTGAACAATGCTACATCAATCCTGTAAGGCCATGTGGAAAAAGGGGAAAGAAAAACATGTTGACATGTTAATCATATTTCAATATGAAAGTCCTATTTTACAATAAAGATTGCAGCATTACGTTGGAATGAAAAAATATTCCTCAACATTTGGGTCATCGCACATAAAAAGATACCACTGGCAGAAACACATACGTAAAAACGCTTGAATTGTTTCAATACATCAGAAAAAAAGTATCTGTAGAGAAAAGACTATGTTGCTACGTAGAGAACTCAATGGATAAAACTCCTGAAGAGGGCTCAGTCCAAAATTTTAGAAACTATCAATACTAATTAAATGTTTTATATTTTATTAGGATGGATGATTTTGAAAGTATCATCGTGCCAGAGGCAGAGTGTGCAGTATGTGTGCCTTCAGTGATGAACAGGATGTGTCAGGTGCAACTGAATCTGGAAAAAAACGTTAGCAAACAACATACTATATTACTCCGGACACTAAAAATAGCCAAACACATTAGGGTTTTGATTGTATGTTAAATCAATTCACAAGAGAGATAAACCAATAGTTTACAAACACGCATATTGGATTCAAATATTTTATTGTGCGTAGAGTAAAATTGCAAATTGGTATACGAAGAATTAAGACCTAAATATTGCAAAACCTAATGAGTTCAAAGAGGAACATGAAAAATATTTAATTCAAGAATTATGTTACGTCTGTGAGAAAAAAAATTGAATATGAAGTTTGAGACAATGATCATTTAATAGGTAAATGTTGTTATTTTGCAACTTGTCTAGTAATGCCAGTCATCTGTTCATTGAAAGATTGGTAACAAAATTATCCACATGAAGAGGTAAAAGTCATGCGGGACATCGGCAGAAAATATATTTCATTCCTTGAGGATTTGATAGTTAATATGTTCATGACCGGAGGAAAAAAAATAGCAGTTTAAAGGGCAATTAGGTTGGTAGGTATCTTTGGAACCATGGGACAGTCTATAGAACAGCTTGCTAAAAAGTCAAGTGATAACAAATATACCGAGACAATGAAACAGTGTATAGACATGACACTTAAACATTCTAGTAAAGAAATTTAACCATACAAATACATTGATAGCTTTGAAAGTTGTAATTAAACATATATGAAACCCAAACAAACGTGTTAATACAGATTAAACTATTTAAACGAATGAAATGACGATTATCAGTGTTTTCATGATGCTATGGAACATATGAGCCTCAAAACAATTCTATATCTACATGACTGTTAGAAACAAAAGATACATTGATGTTGAGTTACATTTGTTAGGAAATTAGGAATGTGTGTGTGAAAAATTACAAACTAGATGATGCATATTATTACTGTGATCCTGAATTAGCACATGATGCCAGTTTAAAGATATCAGGTGGAGGACCTAACTCTTATACAGACTATGGCATGTTCCTAATGACTGAGAGTGAAATAAGAGATGGAATTAGAATGATACCACATAGATGTGCTGAATCATTTCATGAGTACTACTTGGACAAAGATGGCAATATAACCATGCTGGCGAGCAGGAAAGAGCAAGGTCAAAGTAATACATTCTCATGTTAGATGCTGACAACATTTATGTGTCATCCATAGCTAATACGTGCAAATGCAAAAGCTTTAGATCGGCAACCGATGAACAAATATGTTCGAAATATTAGACGACTATGAGGTTAGTTGCATTTCAGAACTAGATTTGGAGATTCTGTCACAATTACGTGACTATTTCAAAGACTATCATACAGCTCCAGAGAATATAATTCCAGATGAAAATGATTTATTGTTATGTTACGTAAGAAGCTGGTAGATTGTTGCAAAGGTACAAAACGAACAGTACAAAAATTATAATGTTCATTTAAAACAAAAATAACTATTTCATGCACTTCAAAACGTAAAGCTTTTAAACAGATACACAGAGTTTGTCTTGTTTGAACAACATCAGTATCTTAAATCCTACATTGAACTGAATAGATATTTGAGACCATAAGCAAGTGATTTGAAAAAAGACATTATCAAACTGTTGAATAGCAGTGTATTTGGTATACAGGTGGGAAATCTTAAGAAAAGAACAAATTAACAATATATACAGATACAAATATTTTTTTATAATAATAGATAAAGACGAAATGAATGTTTGTAGTCGCATGAGCAATCGTATAATAAACAAATCTTAATGTACAATCCTTTTTAAGCAGAAGAAAAATGAACAAGATATGGATTTACTTAGATCATACAATCATACAATTAATATGATAAAATGACAACAAGAGAGTTTTAGTTGGAAAGTTAAACACAGCACTTTTGCGATTCCTGATCACATTGTATTAAAAAGGAAATGCGAGTCTCATTTAAAACTTGTTTCGTTTATTTTGTCTCAAAGTATTTAAAATTTCTGCTTTCATTTCGTCATGGTGCTCTTCTTTATGTCCTTTCTGTAAAAGGCAAATATGAAACGTGTATTTTCTCTGAAATCTTTTATTACAGAGTCGTACACAATCAAACATACTTGTATTTAAAAATGTCTACTCCAAAAGTCTAATTTGGTTAGGTTAGTTACTCTCTTTTCTACGCTTTGTAAGTTTCCACAGTCGTCAATCAGAAATAAGGTATTGGTTCCTTGATATACTTCATTTAGTAGCTCAAAGCAATCTAATTTATCAAGATCAACTTCTCATCTTTGAGTAAACATTTTCTATAATAGGTCTTGTTGATCACAAAATGTTAGACACATGATAACGAGATCGTCGATAAAGTTTTCGTATTCTGTCGCTATCAAAATACCTTTTGACTTCAGCAAACTGTTACCTCAATTTAAAAACCTTGAGAATAAATCATGTTTGACAGACTATCTATAGTCACTGAGATTGATTATATTTCTGTGTTTTAAAACGTTTCAGGATTACTTTCGCCACTCTTTATCTACAGTATCAACCTTGAAACTCATTCTGTGAAAATGAAGAGTGAGATTTGCAACAGTTGTATTCGCTGCTATCTTGTTATTTTCTCTCCCTTGTGATGTAGTCATACTTAGAATCAATTTCATTACTGTGCTTGCCATTAACTGATAGTGTAATTGATTCTTAAATAATCGTATCGTACTTGAGACAAATGAAGAACACAATGGTACGATGCGCAATTATCTGTAAGTTTCTAGAAGTCCAGTGGTATTCTAAACATTTTGCCAAATACTGTATAGCGTAAGCACCAGTTTTTTGTGCATTACCTGATCGTAACTTTCCTTAATTTAGCATTCATAATGCCTTGTTTAGTTCCATTTGTTCTAACCGAATCAGGTAACCACACATCTTTGTATATCATGAATATGTTGTCATTCAACTTGAAAAGAAAACACAGGTTGTCATAAAAGCCATAAGAACTGGTGATGTCTTTCACGAGCATTCTACCCAAATTGTATTAGTATATGTCACAGGGATATACTGAGCGGGACTAGATCAGTAAAACAGCCACAGATCCGTTATCAAAATACAGATTTATTTACAAAATATATAACAAAACTTAAATGCAGATCGAGTCTATCGTGAGCAATTTCTGACACCTTGCTCTACAATGTACAAGATGATTATGTTCACATAGTGTATGAAATATAGATTTCACACAACCAACATACAACTAATGGTTGCATTACCATCATATCTAGGCCAGGCGCCCCGGGATCAGCTGAAATACTACTGAACCGTGTAAGACATACACCAGATCTTTTAGCGCATTATATCACAAACACCACTATACAAATTATGTATGTTTGCACAAGAAAAGACATAGATTAAATCTATACAAAATGTTCTACCTTAAGAACGATTGTATAGGACTACGTGATAATCAAGTTCGTAAGTGAATCTATCTACAACAATAATAAATTACACGAGATATAACATGCTGGAACAATTTTAATCATTTACTATATAACACATTCATAGTCATACCAGCTTGTCAATTCAAATAAAATATCACTGTAAACTGAAAACAAACTATTAAGTCTGACAGCATTGTCCTATGTGAAATTTTATTGCCATTGTGTTAATCTAGGAAAACTTCGAAGTCACCTAACAAAAATTACTCTATCAAACATGGATGATGGAAAGAAAGAGGAACGGGTACAAGTATTACATACCTCTACAGCTGAAATATACTAACTATAGTGAATGAGACAGCATCCTGACTAGACTTCAACGCAATATGCCGTCACTGAAATAGTCAATCTTTAGATACTGTCACATAGTGCAAACCATAGACAAAACATATGAAGTAAATGAGTTCAAAATGCTGGCAACTTGCATGTGCCACAGCAAATCGAACATGTGAGTATATAAAGCTATATATAAATACTACCGTTGCAGTCAGTGTATCATTATCTAATGATAACTAATAAAAAGTTTGATTTTTAAATACATATATTTAAGGAAAAGTCATTCAAATTAACACATTTTGATACTGCTGCCAGTGTTTATTTGACATCCGGCGAAAAATGACCCTTGGTGTTTCAATCCCATTATTAAAACATTGCTCTGTTCTAAATGGTACGTATGTGTGTTTTAACACTGTAAAACATAACTTGTGCTCTACATATATACATGCTAATTGTTTTTAACTTGTGACGAGAAATCAACACTTTGATTTGATTTCTCTGAAGTGCATAAATCTTTCTTCTTCAAAATTCAATTAAACAAACATTTTGTATAAGCCGGATCTTTACTTTTTGAATTATATTCTACTGTTCAGTATCTGAAGCGTGATATTTGTATACAACAAAACCTAATGGAGCATGCTTAAATCTATTACTGTTAGCTAATGTCTGTGATATAGTTTCAGACTTATAAATGTTCAACAAACCAAATTTTATTGTGTAACTAATGGTTCAAGCATCCAGGGTGTATTAGTTGAAACTTCATCTCTTAAATTCACTCCTAAATAAATACCATTTGGGTACTCCTGATTTGGCACTCTAACACTTAATGCAAGCCTCTTTATGTCCATTTCCGTGTTAAAGTTTTGAATGTCAGTACGTTTTCGTTTACTTTTTTCTCGGTTTTATCTGTATCAGTTATACCTTTTAATGCAAGAGTCTTTTATCTCTTTTAGTTTGGAATGTATATATGTGCATTGTAAACGATTGTTTGAAATAAATCAAATGTGTTTCACACGTCTCATCCTTTTGTCTAATTCCTCAATGCTACAAGACGTCAATTATGAAATTATTCGTGAGATTTTTAATCTCTTCATTATTTTGTTTGATTTCATTATTCAGATCCTATTCTAACTGTTCCAGCTAAGATGTAAGGTGTTATAGTCTTCCAGAGATGTAATTTCCTTGTCGGCTATAGCATGAATTGCACTCTTTGTCCTCTGCGCGATTGGCCGTAAATATTGCTGAATATAAGGTATCTCACCTGGGATTTATCTTACTATTTGTATGACCTGTATAGCATTCGATAATGTATTGAATTCTTGTTTATGCACGTCCTGTGCAACAAAAAAACATTTTCTCTGTTCTCATCAATTTAGTTTTGCAGCTCTGAGTTTTTGTTAGCTATTTCAGTAACACACTGTTCTACAAATGTTAATTTATTATCAAATTGTTCCCTCCATGTTTTAGTATCTTTCAACTTATTATTCTATAAAGTCTTTGGCATTTGTTTATTAACAAGCCATTGTACATACAGACTAATATATGCATTATTTACTTTAATAGGATCACGTAATTATGTGATATGGTTAGTATTGAGGTTGTTGTCACTGTTAATTGTTTGACTCAGACTGATTTCCTTCTCAACTGCTTTTGTCTAAATGCTTAAAGGTAACTCAATGTCCTCTTGGTAATGTTTATGTCACTAGTTTATTATACATGAAAAACGTATGTTAAACACATCGTTAAAATTATTACTTTTCCATCCCCCTCTCTTATGCTGATATTGAATCAAGACTCCGTGAAAACAAATAGCGGCTAAGTACTCTAGCAATGTAGAATAATTTACATCTTCTGAGGCTGTTACCACTGACATAATAAGTATGTTGTTGAATTGACGAAGGTAAATTTATAAACTTTAGGGTTTTAAAAACCCACAAATAGTATCAGATTTAGTAGATACTTTAATAGTTCTCGTGCTGTTCAGTCCTAACAATTTAGCATTGTACTTGGTGATATACAGCGTGTAACTGTGTCTCACGGTGATTTTAGCTTTAAAGTTGTGTGTAAAACATTCAGCATCAATATTTTATTCATTATCCACGTTGCAGCCATTCCGTCGACTATATTTCAAGGTTTTAAAGGCCATATCAAATTCAAACAGTCTTTCTTCATTTTGTCGTTGATGTACTAGATATATATTCTTTTTTCAAATGATCAGACATAATGTAATACCCTGCAACGAAAGTAGTTAAAGGCACGAATGCATCAACATCAAAGCAACTAAAACATGTTTATCTATGTAGTTTGTTTTTCTTCCATTTTTATCTTTCCATAGTCTCTGATGTTTTCTTCTTTCCCTTCTCTTGCAATTTTGAAATAAATATGTCCGAATGTCCTCAAACGTGCACACAGTGTAGATAAAGCTAATCTCAACACGAGTGATGAAAATCTAGCGAAATATCTGACACCATTTGACATCATATTATCATCTTTCTGCTCAGTTTGTAAAGTAAAGTTGTCGATAGTGAAATATTTGCCAATCAATGATGTCACAGTGTAGAATACAAACATTGACAATTATTTTGAAATATTTAGCAGTTCAATCATTCATGAAGATTTCATATGTCTTGTTTATTTGTTTCCAATTCATTTTTTTCTGTGGAATTTGTACCAGTTATCTCTTTGTACCATTTATCACTCCTTTTTGCAATAGCAATGTTCAATTTAAGTTTATATTCTTTAGTTTCAGTAGAAGTGGAGTTTTCTATATTTTAGACAATCAATAAAACTATCCTACGAAATAGAGATCCAAACAATAGACACAAATGAGATGTTTGACGAACAGGAAAGAGTAGCAGAGCCGTTATTGGATGATTACAACTTATGAATTCAAAGGGGAAACTTCCATTTGTAGGAAAAAAACTACTAACCACACCGTAGTTATGTAAATGCCGTGGAAGTTGTGAATTGCGTTAAAAGAACCTATGAGATCTGATTTTTAAATTTATTCAAAAAGATTGAGGAGTTGAAAAAAGACATCAAACGAGAAACAAACCAAAAATGAACCTGTATGATAAGTACAGCTGGAAATTGTTGAAAGCTAAAAAGCGTAATTAGTTGGACATCTAACAGTTGGAGGGAGTTTTGAGAGAAACATTGACATGATTAATTAAAAAAGGTTAGAAATAACTAACATTAGGTGAAATGCTGAATCAATTGTGTAAAGAACAGGGTTTACTAATAGCTGACATAGCCACTGTTCTGTCTAAACCAAATTTTGTCAGGGCTTAGTAGGACGTGGAAGAGGAGATGTGGCGGTAGTGCTCCATCAGGAGGCAAAGAGGATTCGTTCGCTGTTAACATAGAAAAGTGCTTAATAAACACTGGTAAGTAGAGTCTGACTTAGCACAAAAAAAAACGAGAGAAAAAAGAAAGAAAATGCAGCAGCAATGAAACTGGAATTATTGACAGTGTAACAGACTGGTTTTTGCAAACATCTGGACAGGTTTCTTGTTTTATAGCTGAAAACATTATTGTCCTTATTTTGGCATTATTGGGTTTGTTGTTTGCATATTTTATCAACAGTGATATGTTATGTATGATGTTTATATAATATTATAAATATTTTAGGAAATTATAAATGTTTCTTCACTTTAATATTTGCTTAAATCTTAATGTTATCAGGAAAAACATGTTTAACTAGTGTCCTTGAATTAGGTTGTTTTGATCAATATGTTTTCTGAATTTGAAGGTCAAGGTTGATTTTTTGTTTACAAGTAACATTTCCATTAAGATGACTCATATTCTAGAACATTCTGTCATGTGACCAATCTTTATATATACCATGTTTGGTGGACATTTTTTCAGTTTTGACATTACCATCAGTCTTGTAAAGAGCTATTGCAGTTGTGAAAATTCATTCCAAATTCTAAGAGAGGAATTATTTTAAATATTCATTGGATTATAACAGTGCTCATAAACTTTTGGATTTTGGATTTTTAATTGATGATTTTGGAATTTAACTGAACTTATTCAGAGATTTTGGAATACTACATTTTGACATCAGCACATCAAAGATTACTAGTACATCAGGACTTTGGAGACCATTAGCACATCATAACATTCAAGGACACAGCCGTGAATTCGGAACATTCTATATTTAGGACTTGTGATTAGAACAATCATTTTTATTGGATTATTAGGATTTCAAAACACATTACTGTAAGTGACTTTTTGATTTTTCATTTTAATTATCTAGTAATAAATTGCTTGTTGATTTTTTACTTGATTTGTTGGTTTCACTTTCTTTCTGTTACATTTTTCTTAGAGCATAGAGTCGTAACAGATATATACGGTCTCTACTGACAGTATAGTGCATTGTCACTTTACATTTTGATATATAGTCCTGGAATTTTGTCATATTGTCTTATTTGAGTTCTAACCCTGTTGCCCTAAATTGTTTAGTTTAATATCTTGTTATTAGTGTCTGATAGTGTCCAAAGAAACTGTGTAATACATATTCTGTTTTGTCCCTGAGCAATTAATATGCAGATTGCATAAGACCATATACTTTCATTCTGTTTAAGTATTCCATCAGCTGCAAATCCGTTACTGTTTTCCACAAAGAAGTCAATCCAAACCGTAGTTTCATCTCTCTCTGCCATATAATTAATTTCATCAGCTTGAAATGTCCTCTAGTATCTTTGTAACTGTCTAATACCGTCTAAAGAGACTGTGTACTATATATTCTGCTTTGTCATTGAGCAATTAATGTGCAGATTACATAAGACCTTTTATTTTCATTCTGTCTAGCTATTCCATCAGTTGTAAATCCGTTTCTATTGAGCACAAAGATGTAAGCTCAGATACTTCCTCCATCATTTTTTCTGTATATTGCATTTGTAACATTTCACAACTGAGTGTATCTCAGATATTGACTGGAAAAATTGTACATAGTACAAATTTTATCCAGAACAAAATACATATCAGATTGTGTAATTTCAAGACCTTCGTTGTATAAAATTTGAAATAAAATTAAATATCCCCATAATTGCTTCAACCTTTATGTGATTTTCGTTACCTCTTATTTTCTTTAAAATCTCATAGACTCGCATGTAGTGTTTTAAATTATATCTGTTCTTCAGCTTTCTATGTGTATTTAGAATCAGATTAATATTTTTGAATGTTATCCCGTGTCATTCATTCTGTAATGTAGTGTATTACCCTGACAGAGCTTTGTCTACGTGTTACCTTTTATTACGTTTATCATGTATACCATTCATAATGTACCTGTCATGCTTTTGGATGTTCTTTCTTTTCTCCTCTGATATATCAGGTATCTTTTAATTCCTTTCATATTGTAATGAACTGGTTCTTTTTCAAATCTGTTGCATTCTAGAAAGTCATTATCTTTCAAAAAATCAAAGTTGTCATGCTCATTACACTGATATGTATGTATTGTACTTCCTCCATCTCCAGAGGAAAGGTATACTGTTGGAGCATCATCTCCGAAGGAGAGTTGCGTCTATGACACATCATTCATTGAAATCTCAAAATATTTTCAGCTGGATCCCATCTGTTCAATGATCCATCATATTCTTTCTATGTTATAGATAAATATCTTTTACTGTTTATTCGTTTGGTCTTCGAGATGTTTTCAACTTATTATATATCCTCTTGTTTGTCCTTTAAAAATAAACTCTTTTTCGTAAAACATGCCCTACATATTCTCTCCCATCAGATCTTCCGGCTTGTAAAGAATTGGATCACCTAAAGTTACTTGCCTGATTTTAAATATTTCATCTGCAAAGATATTAAGGTAGCCCTTTTCAAAACTTGCTTTGCATTATGAAATTCTGACTGTTTCTCAGATTTTAAATTTAGGTGTTCCGGATGTATTAGTTGTTGAGTAACCAAACAGATGCATCAATACTCTTGGTCTGTTATCTTGCTTGTTTCAATCAGATGAATGTCTATTGATATGCGATCAGAGTTATATATCCTTCAGTTACCTTTAGTAAAACGTCAACCCATTTTCTGGTTTCATTTGAATGAATACTTTCACATTTTAGTCTCTAAAGGTTTGATAACCCATTTCACTAAAGATGACTTTTTTGTCTGAGTAAGTTGAAAAATATCATATGTTTCCTTTACGCAGCAAATACTCAATTTTTTTCCGATGGTAAGAAGCTTTTCCCTCATGAAACTGTACCTTTTCAGCTTTTTGATTTTTGAAGATTTCTCTAAAAACATCGTGTACGTCATCGACTATTTCGTTTTCTTTAATTCAGCAAAAGCATATTTTTGGAAAATATCTAGCACTGTCAATATATATATATATATATATATATATATATATATATATATATATATATATATATATATATATATATATATATATATATATTCCATCAACACATATGATGATATTTATCTCGTGGCTTCCAGGCGTTGAATGCGAGATTCCGATTCCACAGCTCCCGACAAATGATGAAGAAGCGACCTCGTGTGGTTCGCTCCTCTCAGCCTGCTGAAGAATACGTCAGGAACTTTCCTATTCCTCGGAGCAGTTGGTCCAGAACCTTTGGCCCCTTACCATGAGTAAACCAGTATCGTTCCTCGAACCAACGTCACCATTGACCGCAGTGTACGGGTTACACAAAACCCGCAGAGTTCGACGACTTCCCCTAACAGCTCTACAGCTGAAGATTGCGTCAGTAAAGTGGATAGCTTAGTCACATGAATCAGCTGTATTCTGACAATACAGAGAGAATATTTGGCTTTGTGGGTGCATGACTTAGTGAACATAAATCAGTATTTATAAATCGCCAAGGTTAAAAAATACATGCCCAGGTAACGCTGTACGTGGCAATGAAATCCATTTACATTTTTATTAATATATAGTGCATAGAGATTTCATATATATATATATATATATGCACATACATACATACATTTAGCGATTGTTTTTTTTTTATATGCTTGCATGTTTGCTTACCAAACTCTCAAAGGTTACTCACGTCGCTAGCATAAACCCTTCTGTATGAATTTATTCACACAATTGATTGATTTGCGTCTCATCAACTTGGCTTTCAAGATCGTGGTAAAGATGTCATAAATATTATTCTTTCTCGGTCATTTAAAATGAAATGAAATTATTTAGAGAATACTTTATGCTTGATCAATTGTCGTCATGTGTTATCAACAACCAAACTTGGCTGTCATCTAAAACAGGTAGTTTTATTTCCAACAATATGCAACGTTTCTTTGATCCTTTCAAGCGAATTAATGGTTTCAGATTTATGTCAAATTGTGTCATTCATATCGTTGACGTCGTAGATTTTGCAAAGCATAACTCTGGTACAGCTACATCATATATTGAGTCACGATGTGCTGTTTTAAATGGAACTGTGTCCTCTAGAAATAAGATGTATTTTTTAAAATTATTCTTAAAGCTTCATGACTTCATGAATCCTCTAAAATATTCAATTCTTATAATAACAAATATTTATGGAAGTAACTAATTTAATGAAATAAATAATAAAAACAGTTTGCCCACTGTTAGCAAATATTGGCAAAGCATAACAAGGGACCATGAATATATACGTAGTTCCTTTCTGGTGTTATGAACTAACAACTTCTAGCTTCTTGTATCACATGATACGATTTTATCCAATCTAAATGCATGTTACGAAGGCTTGGTAAAAAAAATTATAATGAGTTTAAACAATTCAACCAATAGTTTATATAGTACCAGACCATCAGTATATATATATCAGTATATATATATATATATATATATATATATATATATATAT
The DNA here is from genome assembly GCA_029931535.1 of Margaritifera margaritifera. Classification (NCBI taxonomy): domain Eukaryota; kingdom Metazoa; phylum Mollusca; class Bivalvia; order Unionida; family Margaritiferidae; genus Margaritifera; species Margaritifera margaritifera. The sequence goes on along the minus strand of JAQPZY010001234.1, from coordinate 284,083 downwards.
ATATATATATATATATATATATATATATATATATATATATATATATATATATGACAAGTGATTCAAGCTATCGATGAAATGAAATGAAAGTTTGAATGGTTAATTAAGATGATGAAGACTATATAATTGTAAAGAGAAAATCTATACAGTGGTCTCTTACTATAATGTTGTCAAGGAGTCATAAATGTGTTCCTATGTTATAGGTGATGTCATAAATGTGTTCCGATCTTATAGATGATGTCATAGATGTGTTCCGATGTTATAGGTGATGTTATAAATGTGTTCCGATGTTTTAGGTGATGTCATTAATGTGTTCCGATGGTATAGGTGATGTCATAAATGTGTTCCGATGGTATAGGTGATATTATAAATGTGTTCTGATGTTATAGGTGATGTCATAAATGTGTTCCGATGTTATAGGTGATGTTATAAATGAGTTCCGATGTTTTAGGTGATATCAGTTTATACAGAGGTACTATACATGGGTACATAATAAATATTATTACTATTACAGAATTTACATGGTATATATGACTATATCCAGCACTGTATAGGGATGAGCCTTTAGCATATCAATTCTTTCATTGATTATTGATATGAAACAGGGAATATGCTGACAACTCTTAAATGGATGCTATTCAATCTATATAATTTTTAAACAGCATCAGCTGTGTCCAGATTTGATATCGTGATTATTTATGGCTAAATGTAAAATAGCGCAAAATAAGTAGACCATATTTTCAATAAGAATTGACGAGATACAATTTCAAATGGATTTATTCAAGCAAACATGTGAACAAAAAATTATTTCCATAAGGACAGAATGGACATATCTAAAATATTTCGGATGTAATTCAGATACATAGTGCACCGTTTTGTACATGCTCGACTTTTAAGTTTAGAAGTAATATAATGAGAGACGTGAAAATACATTTTCAAAAAGGCCCTTTCAAACTTTGCAGTAACCTCTTTATCAATCTATAAAAGAGGCAAATATTAAAGCAAATCTAAGAGGTTTTAACACTTCGACATGGACCTCATTTTGTAAAGAATAATTAACAAGTTTTAGATCATGCAACAGTGTTTAGCTAGCATAATGTTATTCCATTTTCAGAGAATATAGTGAAAGACAAAGTGCATGAAAAAAGTTCTAAAACATTTCGCTTAATATTATTCTTCTTACCAAGGTAGAAAAAAGTAAAAATATTGTAAGAAAAAGTTACAATATATGACAAAGAACGAAATACTTTTAAAACGACGAAAATGAAGAGCTGCCCAATACCATAATTTAGTAAGTTGTGCAGAGATATTTGACTGGGCTGCTTTATGAAATTTCTAATATCAAGGACATGCAGTGAATGAGTTTGACTTCGCAACCTACTATATTTCATCCTGTATATATACTATTCGCCTCTCATTAGATTCAGCAATCCTGATCCGTCTGTAACTGTTTTCCCTACCTGCCTGCCAGCCTATCGATTTCTTCGCCGTACTACGATAGCGGTAATCCACTCAGGTTGGCCATCATGCATTTGTTTAATCTTCTCTCCGCTGAATGATCCAGAAAGCTTGTTCTTGCCTCACTGGAATGAGAATCAAGCGGAGCCGTATTGCCGAATCAATCATTCGACCGACAGAGTCAGAGCAACAGATTGTGAACGTAATCTGTAATCAAGGTATTTCCAATTGCAGTGTTGAATAACGTCTGATACACCTATAAAAGGTTTCCGAGTGTTATATATCTATATGGTAGTATTGAAGAAGCACTTTATGACATCAAGAAAGAAACATGGATACATAATACGTCATTTATAAACATAAAAAGGATTTCGATATGATGTGTTTCATAAAACTTTATTAGCTGTATCTGTCAAACAAAAGGCTAGAAAGAAAGGGATGTTTGAGATAAAAGAACATGTGATATATGCATGACAAAACTGAATAAAATTTAATTAGTAAACAAACTGACTATATTTCTATACCTTGCAGATGTCTGGGATTTCAGCAGTATGGTTGTTATCTTGAGTTTTCGGATGAACAACACATATATTGAAACCTCAATTCAGGGACGTTACAACAAAAGTCGGACGTTTTATTTCTGCAACCAAACCGCAGCGACCATGTCCTACGATCCAGGAACGTATACATGTAGCCCCTCCAACGTCTCCACCCCGACACTTTCACCAGAAATGCAATTCGGAAGTGAAAATATCATCTCAGTCGCTGCCTATTCTTGCTTCTTTGTGATAGCAGCATGTGGAAACTTGACAGTCTTTATAACTCTCTTCCGAAACAGGAAAATAAAGTCCAGGGTAAACTTGTTTATACTGCATCTTTCTGTGGCAGATTTAATTGTGACATTCATTATGATGCCGTTAGAAATCGGATGGCACAGCACGGTTTCATGGAGAGCCGGGGACATCGGATGTCGTGTACTCATGTTTTTCAGGACTTTCGGATTGTACTTGTCTTCATTTGTGTTGGTTGCCATCTCTCTGGACCGTTACTTTGCAATTTTGCACCCTCTGAGTTTGAACGATGCTGACAGGAGAGGCAAGATGATGCTGGCCTTTGCTTGGATTTTTAGTGCTGTTGCTAGTATACCACAGGTAAGTCATTCTACGATAATATATTTTACAAAAATTCTTCATATGTTATTCTTTATAGTCGAAACATTTGCAGCTGTTTTGTTGATTTGAGGTCTATTAAAGTTATTTATCCATTAAAATGCTTTGGATTTTGAATTAGAATTGTGCAAAACGTAGACGGGCAACGTCTTAAGTCTTTGACGCGAATACAATAAACAGGGATAACATACGGTTATTGCTAACTCTTAAATGAATAAACCAGTTAGTCACCATGCATCATACTCAGAGCGAAATAGGCTAATTTGTTATGTAGGGTGTGTACTAAAGAAGATTGATGGAACATGTAAGGTGCAATTTATGAATATCATAGCAATTTGATTTGTTTTAGAAATCAAAATGGACGATGAAGCTAACTTCCGGGGAACTTTAAAGATGAGGAATCTCTTCCAAGATATAATAAAAAGGCGAAAAGCGAAACTTGTCATATTTCAAATTAGTTATAAAGTATTTTGTAAACTCAATATATTGCAAAGAGTCGATGAGTTACTACTCATTATATAATAAATGATAAACATAGATGGAACTTTCATTAAAAATGTAAATTTTTGTTTTAAATCTATGACAAAAAATGTCTGCAAAGATGGATGAAAGTGATCTTGGTGGTTTCTTTTAATTTTAAAATGAAACTTTAGACTGCTGATATCCTTAAAAGAAAAAGGATGGATTTTAGAGAATATGTAACGCATAACACAGCAATATACACTTTTTAGCTACATTAACAGAACATTTTTTGTTCATCAATCAGTGTCTACATGCATAAATATCCCCATGAGTTGTATTGACTGTCACAAAACGTAAAAGAAATCTTAAATATATGTTGTTGTTTTCTTCAAAGTCCGATTCTTTTTCAAAAAAAGGAGAAACCTTTAACTCCCATACCAGTCGTCTTCCTGTCTTTTGCCTAAATATAAATTATAGCAATCTTCCCAGTATCGTTTTAGAGTTTATTGTGACTTTCTTAGTTAACCAAAATGGCTTCATTTTTAAGTAAATAAATTATATATATATATATTTCTTAAAGTATAGAGTGCAATGTAAACATTTAAATTTACGTCTGTTTTCTATAAAGATAAGGAATGGCAAATGTTTTTTGTTGTTAAAGAAAACAGTAAATTGGAACAGATTATGTTCGATAGTATAAGTGAGGATACCTTTTTATTTGATTAGATATACATCTGTTTGACTAAATTTCCTCACGAACAACGGTCTTTCGATCTCATCAGAAGAATACGCGCAGTCTTTCTGTAAAACAAGGGACAAACTTGCTTTTGGTGTTGACATTTCGATAAAAAAATGAATTTTAAAAAAGTATTATAATTTTTTTCATTCTTTTCGCAAACATTTCTGTTATGGATTTTATACTTTTAACAACGGTTTTGAATTGTCAAAGTCACAAAGCTTTGAAAAGAGTGAGTACTACAAATAACATTAACTCCATGAGCGATTTAACCGACGATAAATGTGTTGATCAGTACTTGTGCGTAGATTGACCTATCCTTTGCTGATTATAGGGACAGGTTCTTATGTCATCGACAATAACCCACTCGTCTAAAATCTGTAACTATTTTAACTTATTGCAACACAGATCAATATAGTTTGCTTACTGGTCGCTGACACAATCAGAAAATGAGAAGAAGACTTAGAGTGGTGCATTAGTTGAGACGATCATTTTTGTTACTTCTCAGAAAGTTCAAGTACTTTTCCTGTTGATGAAAAACTCATACCTACAATTACTCTTCCAGAAGAAGGAAAATATATTGAAATCGGCCAACATGTTTTTAATGACTTCCTATTTATTTCAAGCTGCCGGAGTGGCTAAGTGGTTAGCGTGCCGGACTCGCAACCATAACGGTATGGGTTCGAATCCTCCATAGTAAAGTCCTGGTCGGCCGACGTGGTGTCTCTCTGGGCAAAGACACTTTACAATTGCTTCGGCATGATATATTACATTTCATGTGTTGATGTGTTGTTAATCATCAACCAGCGTAGTTATAGCAACCGTTCAGAGATCCATGATTAAATCATTTATACAAATACGTAGAAAGTAATTGCTGTTCACAGTTTTATAAAAAGTATATCTCCCGCACCCGTTTTAGGTCTTTCTTTCTTAGAAAAATATAAAAAGTATATCTCCCGCACCCGTTTTGGGTCTTTCTTTCGCAGATCAATGGCCATTTTCCAGTTTCTTTAAAATGTCGATATTCTTCATATTATATCGCAAGCTGAGGGCCTGGCGGCAACCGATGAAGCCGCTTAACGATGCCATGTGCTGTACATGTTTCGTTTTCAGATGTGTAAGTAGGAACAATTTTTGTCATCAATCGGTTGACTGTCGGGAAGGTAAGTATGGTACTAAATCACACTTAAATATACTTTTCAACGAGTCTAAAAGTATCAATTAAAGAGAGGACATTTAAAAATGATCAACATATATCATTTTCAACATCAGTTAAAAACAAAATGATCGAGTAAATATCGCAATGTTGAAATTTGCAAGAAAACACAGAATGTTCACAACCTATTATGGAAACGTTATTGTCTGAGAGAGGCAAGTCACTTGTAATATATGTATATATATATATATATATATATATATATATATATATATATATATATATATATATATATATATATATATATTCTAGCACGTGCCGCATTGCAACAATCTCCATGTAAGTCAGCTGCTCTCACGAGGAATTGTCTCTTTCACCGTTTTGCTCTTAAAAACGCTAGTACATCATTCCAAATTACTATATACGATAGACAGACTGACAGACTGAATGCCATAATTTATCTAAATCCAAAACAAGACCTAATGTGTAACTATTTTGGGTAGTTTACCAGATGGAACCCATTCTGACAATATGCTTATCTTGTTAAGACACATACATACATACATACATACATACATACATACATACATACATACATACATACATACATACATACATACATACATACATACATACATACATACGTACATTTAGCCCTTCACCGTTTTAAGCAGGTTGATTTCACTTCGTTTATTATTCTGAGAAAAAGGATGCTATTAAAAGATGTTTATCGCTTGTTTTGTTACAGAGAGGTGCTTGGTTATTCTTAAATACTTCTTGTCGCATTTATCATTGGCAAAGAAAAGAAGAAAAATAGTTCATGTTGTAAGCAAAAGGCTTTATATTGTTTTTTTTTAGGTAGAAATGGGTGTCCATTAATTCTTTCTTCAATAGAAGAACATGCAACCATAATTGTTACAACCAGCACAGGATACACCTCAACTCCTGCTATTGCTACAACTACTATTACTATTACATCTACTACTCCTACTAATTTTACTACCTTCTACTAATACCATTACTTCTACTACTAGCACTACTTTTACTACTTCCATTACTTTTACTACTACCATTACTTCTACTAATACCATTACTTCTACTACTAGCACTACTTTTACTACTTCCATTACTTTTACTACTTCCAATACTTCTACTACTACCATTACTTCTACTACTTCCATTACTTTTACTACTTCCAATACTTCTACTACTACCATTACTTCTACTACTACCATTACTTTTACTACTACCATTACTTTTACTACTTCCAATACTTCTACTACTAGCACTACTTTTACTACTTCCATTACTTCTACTACTACCATTACTTCTACTACTAGCACTACTTTTACTACTACCATTACTTCTACTACTTCCATTACTTTTACTACTTCCATTACTTCTACTACTACCATTACGTCTACTACTACCATTACTTCTACTACTAGCACTACTTTTACTACTTCCATTACTTCTACTACTTCCATTACTTCTACTACTACCATTACTTCTACTACTACCATTGCTTCTACTACTACCACTACTTCTTCTACTACCACTACTTCTACTACTACCATTACTTTTACTACTACCATTACTTCTACAACTACAATTTCTTCTACTACTACAACTACTTCTACTACTACTACCACTACTTCTACTACTACCACTACTTTTACTACTACTACCACTACTTCTACTACTACCATTACTTCTACTACTACCACTACTTTTACTACTACCATTACTTCTACTACTTCCATTACTTCTACTACTACCATTACTTCTAATATTTCCATTACTTCTACTACTACCACTGCATCTACTACTTCTATTTCTTTTACTACTACCATTACTTCTACTACTTCCATTACTTCTACTACTACCATTATTTCTACTACTACCATTACTTCTTCCACTACTACTACTACTACTACCATTACTTCTACTACTACCATTACTTATACTACTACCACTTCTCACTTCTACTACTATCGTTACTTCTACTACTACCATTACTTCTACCATTCTACCACTACCATTACTTTTTCTACTACCACTACTTCTACTACCACCATTACTTCTACTACTATTGTTAGTTCTACTACTACATTAATTCTACTACTACCATTACTTCTTCCACTACTACTACTTCTACTACTACCATTACTTCTACTACTACCACTTCTCACTTCTACTACTACCATTACTTCTACTACTACCATTACTTCTACTATTATCATTACTTCTACTACTAGCACTACTTTTACTACTACCATTACTTCTACTACTTCCATTACTTTTACTACTTCCATTACTTCTACTACTACCATTACTTCTACTACTACCACTTCTCACTTCTACTACTTCCATTACTTTTACTACTTCCATTACTTCTACTACTACCATTACTTCTACTACTAGCACTAGTTTTACTACTTCCATTACTTCTACTACTTCCATTACTTCTACTTCTTCCATTACTTCTACTACTACCATTACTTCTACTACTAGCATTGCTTCTACTACTACCACTACTTCTACTATTACCACTACTTCTACTACTACCACTACTTTTACTACTACCATTACTTCTACAACTACCATTTCTTCTACTACTACAACTACTTCTACTACTACTACCACTACTTCTACTACTACCACTACTTTTACTACTACCACTACTTCTACTACTACCATTACTTCTACTACTACCACTACTTTTACTACTACCATTACTTCTACTACTTCCATTACTTCTACTACTACCATTACTTCTAATACTTCCATTACTTCTTCCACTACTACTACTACTACCATTACTTCTACTACTACCATTACTTATACTACTACCACTTCTCACTTCTACTACTACCGCTACTTCTACTACTACCATTACTTCTACCATTCTACCACTACCATTACTTCTTCTACTACCACTACTTCTACTACTACCATTACTTCTACTACTATTGTTAGTTCTACTACTACCATTACTTCTACTACTACCATTAATTCTACTACTACCACCATTACTTCTTCCACTACTACTACTTCTACTACTACCATTACTTCTACTACTACCACTTCTCACTTCTACTACTACCATTACTTCTACTACTACCACTTCTCACTTCTACTACTACCATTACTTCTACTACTACCATTACTTCTACTACTACCATTACTTCTACTACTATCATTACTTTTACTACTACGGCTACACTTATTGATCTAGTCCTCTATTCCTTTGATATCTACTAGTTATTCAATGGTTTGCAGTTATATTTTACCAATAAACACCTATAATGTTATAGTTTTTAGATGAGGTTATTTGTTCTCATATTTGTTTATGTCGTTACTACTATTACTACCACTACTGTTGTTAATACTACTGCTGCTACTACTACTATTATTATTGTTGTTGTTGATACCATTGTCGTTATTACTACTGCATGTACAACTACTACTACTACTACTTCTGTCGTTCTTGCTGCTACTACAAGACAAGACAAGACAATACTTTTTTTTACACTCAGGTTGTAAAGTTTACAACATATGAGATATATAAGAAAAACAACACGAATATAGCGTGTGATATCATTACATAATGCTTAACAGGATTACAAAATTCGGAAAACACAATCTAAAAACCTGCAAATATTTTTCAAGAATCGTATGTTATCTGTATTCTTTAATTGATGATTTAGTTCTGGAAATGTAAAAATGAGGTATACATTTTTGTCTTTCATCATGAAAATAAGAACTCGACAAAAGATGGTAATATTCATCACCTATTTCTTGTGACTGACAGAGTGTACAATATCTTTCGTTATAGGAAACATTAGCCAATCTACCAGTTTCAACAGGAAACCTATGATTTGCAGTTCTAAACTTAATTAATCCTTTAGATATATATTTTGGTAATGAGAAATAGATCATTTCTAAATCCAAACTAGTTCTAAACAACCTGTAATTAAGACCTATAGATAACGTATTGATGATAGCTGCCCAAGCTTGTCTGTATTGATTCTTTTAGTCGTAGTTCTACAGATTTTGTTAACCATTTAACTGACACAACACTTTGATTTCTCCATACGTAGCTAAACCCGACATCATCTAATATAGATTTTACTTTTAGTATGCATGTATTGTCATAGGAATTATGACACAAATGTTTGTATAAGAGAGAATACATACGATAAGACCTTTTTTCTTCATAACCACTAACTAATCTAGCTAAAAAGTTTATCATGCGATTTTTAATGTTAATAATTAATGGGAACCGACCAAGTTACCCATATACCATATATAGAAGCGAAAATTTTTGACATTCATAATACTTTTAAGGAAAGAAAGATCAGTTTTTCAACTATATCAGATCTTACAAATCCCCAAATTTTACAAGCATATGTTATACTACTGCTTTCACCGACACAACTATCATACGTAACGACTTGTGTCTAGTATTATAGGAAGAAAAAGTCCCCGTTCTATCAGCCAGGTTGTGTATATTGTAAACGAGTTGAACGTGCTTTGATCACCTTAGAATTAGTGTGCTGTGGTTGTCATGAGCATCCTTGTGATATATTTGTTAGAAATACAACTATATTGACTTGTGTTAACATTTTTTGTCGTTCAGACATGGAAAACAATTACCAAGACAGCATGATATTGAATAATACGTGTGAAAAAATATTACCGTCAGTTGTTTATGTATGCACCATTAACAAATATTTCCGTACAGTTCCATGTTGAAAACATATGCAAATATCATAGACTTTGAAGTCAAAATTCCAACGGGGAAAATTAATATGAAACTAAACATGTTGATACGAAGTTGCATGAACGATAGGCTTAACAAAAACAAAGGATTAGTTGATACCAAGTTGTATGAACAATAGGCTTAACAAAAAAAAAAAAAAAAAAAAAAAAAGAATTAGTAACAGTGAAATATAGTCAACTAAAATACATTCGTTAACAAGGAATATTCGCGTTTCGCAGAAGAATTGTGGAAAATAAAAACCTGTTCAATGGTAATTTGGATGTTTAGAATTGACTGGACGACAATTTCTTGGTAACATGCATATATATTTCCTGGTAACAAACATGTATATTTCCTATATTATGTTCTTCTTTACAAATGTACAAAAAATACGCATCAGATTTTAGAAATAATTGTGACGACAATAAACAGGAAGTATATGACTTTCATTTCTGATTCAGTATTTTTCTTTTGATAACGATGAGAGAAAAAGGAGGTAACATCTCTAAAGAAAAGGTATGACCTATATAACGTCAACTTGTTCTTGGTAAAGGCATGACCTATATAACGTCAACTTGTTCTTGGTAAAGGTATGACCTATATAACGTCAACTTGTTCTTGGTAAAGGTATGACCTATATAACGTCAACTTGTTCTTGGTAGCGAGGTTTGCCGGAATAATGAAGATCATCATAACAACAGCAGATAAAATAAAACAAATAACAACACAAATGAGAAGAACAGCAACAAAAACAGCACATACTTTGATAATAATAATAATAATAATAATACGGTCGCAGACATAATCGTATAATTTCATACGTTAAACAGTATGTTACCACACATACGCTATGTCTTCTTTTTTGATATCATAATGTTAAATATTCACATCAGATTACTTACTCAAAAAATTAAAACTCACAAAAAGTAAAGTGTGGACACTTTCATCTGAGCTCTTAAGTTGTACGTAGGCTTCACATCTATAAGCAGACATACACAGAAAGGCGTTACTTACACAGATAAATCTCCTCCGATCCTTAAAGTCATGAAAATGTCACATTTTATTATTGTAATGTTACGGCCTCACCATTGATTTTCATTTTTAGAATCCAACAGTTATTTTATTATTCATATCCAATAGTTGAGCAAATTAATAGTTTCCCTTATTTGCTACAGAACTTGTATAGCAGCACGAGTTTTGAAAGTGCATATAGTTTGCCTACAGTTCACACACTATCCTGAGAAAATCGTAAAAATAACATGAAGACTTGGTGATATATAAAATAACATTGTTCAGAAAGATATACAAACTGTCTAACGAGAGTTTACGTTTGAGGTACAAAGGTAGAGTGTTGACCCTTTCTTAACATTGCCGTTGCAGAATCGGATTTAGAATTCGCCGTGACAAATAATATTTGATGTTTCCATTTTAACTTCCAGAGAACACAATTTTTTTTAGAACTATAGCAACGGAACCGTATGATCGAATTTCACCCTAAAAAATATACCCAAAAATCAATAGACTGACTTCTTACGAATGGAATGAGGCCATGCACACATCAATATAATGACTTCTTACGACTGGAATGAGGGCATGCACACATCAATATAATGACTTCTTACGACTGGAATGAGGGTATGCATGTTTCTCCGTAAATATAGTCAAGCGTTCCTACAATTTGCGTAAAGCTTTTCATTGCAAAAGATGAGGAACTATCTGACATTAAGTCATACATATCATCAATTTTAATTTTAAAAACCCTATACTTTACAACGCTGCATAAAATAACCAAACGCACTCACGCAATAAATAAGTTGGCAACATTCTTTCCGTCAAGATACAAAGTGACAATGTCCGCACGAGGACTGTACTTGTACCACCGGTCTTAACTGTTTTAAGTAAAGAACCCTTACGCTGAAGAGTGCTTCAACTATTAAGGGGTTCTGTCAGAAAACCATTTGTGTGGTTTTTGTACTGCTTTTCACAGTTGTAGATCAAACGTATATTGTTTTCTCATAGGAATGGGTGATTCCTGAAGAGACAGATTTGTGTACATGTAACATCCCGTACACCTTTTACCTTTTGGTATGTATCGTACTTTATTTTCTCAAATAACTCACTAAGTCGTCTCGCATTAGAATTCAGAAAAAAAAATGACTGAAAATAATTAAACTGCCAAATCCGATTAGAAAGAATATTTTCATGCTTTCGTATAGAAATAATAGAGAAGAAAATATATTAGTCTTGATACATTCATAAGTATCAATTACCAAAAAAAAACAGAAGACTATAAAATGAAGGATAATGTAAAAAAAATGTTTACGATATCTTATTAATTAATATTTAATATATTTTCAAATACGTTAGGCCATGGGCTCATACTACGGCTAACAATGACATATTAGACATTCTAAGAGCCTGTAGAATAGTAAATGATTCCTTGTTCAAACCCTAGGAGTACACCATGGGTTAAATAATGTTAACGGAAGCAATGAATGCACAACATTCAATATTGTAATAATTAATATTATTGCATTACATGCAGTATCTATGCACATCAAAATAATAATAAACATATACTCACTAATAATGGATAAAGGAAATTAAAAAATTATCAAGAATCTTAACTCAATCCTAAACGTCGATTAAAAGCAACATAGCTATATTCGAAAGGTTTAATGTGGTATAAGTAGTAGTTCAATGTATTATTTGTCAGAAAATATCAACATTCGGTTGGTGAAAGTGTCAACGAAATTCTTTTGTAGACAGCCTTAAACGAAAAATAAATACTCATGTTTACTAACTCTTACGGTTCTTGATATTTAAGTAGGCACACATTATATGACATACTGAAGTTAGCCTAGTTTAACTTTTATAAATTCACATGATAATTATATGAATTGTAAAATCTTTACTGTCAAGCGTTTACCCCACTTCGCAATGGCGAAATTGTCTAATATTTATAACAAGTTTAACAATTGTTCAATAACAGAAAGAAAAATAATTAAAAGTAGAAAAAATATCGACGTACTTTTACATTTAGCTTTAAATGGAAACTTGAAAGAGTATGCATCTAGTCTCCATTCATAATATGCCTAAAAGTAATTTTATACAAAATAGGATTTAAGGGATAGATATAGGTTAATGCTTGCTTCAAGGAACGCTATAAACATGTTTGAATTCTCTACTCCCTGTATATGGTCTGGCCATAAATATTCCTAATCTTATCGATTTTATCAAAACAAATTCACCTCTCTAAGATATAACTTTTCACTAATGTCTGGTGTTATCGTCCAAGCCAGACATTTAATAAGGCCTCTAATCACTGTTAGGTTCCTTGGTGTGGTCGTGAGATTCATCAGTAAGTTTTAAGCTGGTCCTAATAAAAGCTCGTTAAAAATCGGAGCTTAGTTCCGTTGGGCTTTTATTATAGTTATAGTTATAGGAATACACAACCATTCCCCTTCTTTCGTCTTCCTAAAAGTATGCTCCTGCTGCTGCTGCTGATGATGATGATGACGAAAATATGTAGTAATAGTAGTAGTAGTAGTAGTGTAGTGCTGTTCTGACTGGTTCTAGTTATAGACCAGAAGAGAGTATGCGATGGCCTGTTGTCCGTAGGCCGTCGTCTCTCTCCAGTCCGTTCGTCGTCTGTCCGTTAGCACACGTTTGTTACAACTACTACTCCTAAACTACTTCCAGCATTGCCACAAAAGTGTACGCACACATTCATCCCAATGTCTAATTGGTCTAAAATTAAAATGGTGTCACTTGGATATCCAATATGATCGCCATTACATCCTTCTTGCAAATATTGTTTTCGCTTGTCATCCAGAACTGACAGATATATTGGCACGCGGTTTTCACCAAATTACTTCTTTTGATGTCTAGTTGGGCCTAAATAAAAGTGGTGTTGATTTAACATCAAATATGGCCGCTATGGCAGCCATCTTGTAGATCTTGTTATTGACACCCCTCTTTGATGGATGGCCATATTGACATGGGATTTTCATTAAAAATAATTCGTATGGTGTCTCGCTGGTCCTAAATGACAATAGTGACCCTAGGACATCCAATATGGCCACCACGGCGACCAGCTTGAAATTTTTTTATCGCTACTCTTCCTGAGTGGATGTTTATATCGACATGGAGTTTTCAATGTAAGACTTCCTGCGATGTCGCGGTTGGTTCGAAATGCAAAAGGTACCGATTTGACACCCAATATGGCCGACATAGCAGCCATCTTTAAAGTCTTAATAATGATACTCCTCCTGAATGGATTGCTATAACATATTGGGTTTTCACTAAAAAGACTTCTTATAATGTTTAGTTGGTTCTAAATAAAAATTCTGCAAATCAGACCTCCAATTTAATGATTACTTTGAGGCTCTTGTTTTCGCTACTCCATCAGAATTGATAGAGGTAGTGACATGGAGTTTCACTAAAAGAATTCTTATGATATGTAGTATGAAAATGGTGCCGATCAATCCAGCTATATGGCCGCCATGGTAGCTATGTTGAAAATCTGGTTGTAGCTATTAGATGGTTCTGTATACATGGCATTCTCACGGAAAGACTTATTATGATATATAGTTGGTCCTAAATAAAACGGATGTTGATCAGTGGTGATCATCTTGAAAATCTTGGTATAAATACTCCTACTTTAGTGATGGTCTTATCGACATTGGACTTTCATTAAAACACTTCTCATACATGTGTAATTGGTCCAAAATAGACCTTATTGACCTTGGAATCAAGTCGAACACAGTGACTTGTACACATGTAAGCGAATGTTGATCAAACTTTGCATTTAGTTGCATTTGAATTCAAAAAGTTGCTAGTCAGCACTCTGACATTGATATTATGGTCAAATGTCTTGCCTCGAGTGTTTGGCTTAACTGAGTTGTGGACACGATAACACAAACAAGTATTAGTGGATCTTTATCAAACCCAGTATGTGGATATATCTGATTAATACCTTGAATGATAACACTTAAATAACTGTGTATTTTTCTCCCCCGCCCATATATATATATATATATATATATATATATATATATATATATATATATATATATATATATATATATATATATATATATATATAGAGAGAGAGAGAGAGAGAGAGAGAGAGAGAGAGAGTTAGGTTTAACCAAACTTGGCATGAGGGTATATCTTGACATTGCGTGAGGCAAATTCAATTATTTAGCATTTATGATATCAGATTAAAGGTCAAAAGACAATGACAAAGAATATATTTTGCGCTGCACCAACAGATATCATGGGAACGTATTAACTCCGATACGTAAGAAACTTTGGTATATTAGGGTTTTTTAAGGATACCATAGATGGTTCCAGTACTCAGCAGTTAAAAAGAATAAAAGGGCAGAATTAAAGTACTTATCTTGGATTGCTGGAAATTCCATCCGGACAGTAGAGTGTCAGTCCGGTCGATGGACTCTTGCTTACTGTTGTTGTGGTAGTGTTTGTATTAGTTGTTGTGGTGGTAATATTAATAATTGTAATTTTATATCGTGTTTCTGCGCCTATATGTATACCTTTTGTATGCCAATTCATTCCACACCCTTTGTATGCCAATTCATTCCACACCCTTTGTATGCCAATTCATTAACACACCCTTTGAGGCCTTGTAATAACCGGATATGTTGAATTTTAACTGGGATTTTCTTTACCATATCTGACTATATTTCCAAAATAAGTGAAAGAATTGATACTTCTTTCTCCAAAAATCGTATTCATAATTCTACCTGAGAAGAATACATGCCCCTGATTTGGCGAGTTCTTGTTTCATACATCTTAAAATTATTGAAGTTTCTTATAGTCGTCGTATATGCAATTCCATTTTAATTAAAGCAACTATGCTGACGCAGGTTCATTTAAGAGGCAAAGATAGTTAACACTTTCTCGATATTCCTCCCGACACGCTTCAGCTCTGTCGAACAGGTTTATGGGTGACAATTTCAACAGTGATGTTGTTTGAGGGGTACTAGCAGGAGCGTGTTCTCAAAGAAAAACAAATTCCCCACACGGCAGAAAATAATGAAGTGACATCATTTTCAATTACCCTCCATCAGGCTATTACAGCATGATAATTAGAATATTTGATGTTGAGTGATGTTTGAATGAGTAGGAATCCACATGTAAATCCGAATATGGTCAACCAGATATTAAGACACTATTGCTCTCCAGGTACATGATATCTAATTCTGATCAGTCTATATTCGTAACTAGAATAATAATGATAGATATTAACGATTTAAAATTAATTATTTCAATTTTTAAAACAAAAAAAAACTTGTATGTTTTGTGAAGATAACACAGTTTTTGATTTGTTATATTGAATGGCATGATAGCACATAGTCCATGAATCGTTTGAGAAAAAAAGAATGATTCAAGATTTAAGCAAAAAATAGTTTTCTTAAATATAATAATATGAGTACTATAAGGGCCGTTATGGGGACCTATCGGAAATAAATTGGACAAAGAGCCAATATACTGGGGTGGGGGAGAGGGACATTTAAGATGGATGGGAGACTATGGGGGAATGTAAATTTAACATTGGCATTTGGGACACTGGGGTTAATGGGAATTAACATTATGAACAGATATGGGGAATTTATGCCGGTATGGGGTGTGTGTGTGGAAATTTAACATTATGGGCCACAATGGAAGTCTATGGAAATTTAAAATGTGGGGTGGTATGGGGTCTATTGAAATTTGACATTGTGAGCCACTGTATGGGTCTATGGAAATTTAACATTACAGATGTCTACGGGAGTTTAACATTACAGCAAATTAAGGCGGATATCACCCTCAAGGGAAATTTAGAATTTTGGATGTCATTATAGTCCTCTAGGGCATATAGCATCACGGTAAATGTCGGCAGGTATAGCCCTTTACAGGAATCTAACATGCTGGCGCCTTGTGTAGCCATCTACGGGAGTTAAACCTACTGGAACCGTTATAGCCCTCTACGGAATTTCAGAAAGCATTAGCCCGGTATATCCCTATAATATTAGGGTCGGTATAATCCGCTATCGAAATTTTAATAGGAGTGGATAGAGAGACGGAAACAGATACACCTATTTACAGATAATGATTTATTCTTACAATCCAACACCAACACACACTCTGGCAAAGAAACTCAGAGTGGATAATGAGGATAGGATATGGTCACTAACACCCTTTCTCTTACAATCCAACACCCACGCTTAAAGTCCAATTAACAAGGGAGTGAGGTATTTTTTCACACACACATACACACACGCACATATATATATATATATATATATATATATATATATATATATATTCTAAGAGAGACTGATAGATTGAGAGAAAATGAAAGAGAGACAGAGAAACAAAAGTGTAAATAATAATGGCAAAAATAATTTTTGTTTTCATATCAGTACTTTAATATGCCCCGCTCAAAACACTTAATTACTAACCTAACCTAACTAACTTACTCATTAATCAATCATGAAGATTTAAAAGTAGGGCAGTCTCTCGTCTTTATGTACAATGCCTAAATTCTCTAAATGGGGTAAATATGAACCCAGATACAATGTACAATACCATAAAACAAAATAATAGTGAAGATACGTACAGGGTTGACAACCTCGGTTAGTGAGACCTGGGTTCCAATGGTCCATGACGGTTTCGTCTTGTCATCAACATAAACAACATTTTGGACCTAAAACAAGAGATAACTATAATGATCACGCATACAGAATTTTGTTTTATCATCGTTTTTATCATCAAAATATTCCACATCGTGATCCTCGAGAAAGTAAACAAAAACCCAGTATGGTCATGGTCGATTACTGACGTCTGTGTTAATCGCATAAGCTCGAACGTACTTGAGGGAGTTCATTTTTGGCGCGGATCACTAGATTCTATGGTGTCTTGTACGAAATGTGTGTGAGGACGTAATGAAGCTATAAGCTGTTAATTCCTAGACCAACATACTTCATAGGTAAGGATAGACGATGATTTCAAACTTGACTTTTTCTTCAAAACTGGTCGGTGAGGTATGTAGATGAGTGGGAAGGTTTAGTGTTCCGATGCATGAGAGCTTAAATGCGTTTCTTCTCTGCAGCAGTCAATGCGGGTTTAGTGTGTTGTACCAAGTCTTTATACCACTCGTTCAAGATTTTAACTTCTTGGATTAGGGTCCAAGTTTCCTCCAGATAATACTGCAACTTTTCTTCTTAGGTCATCATCAAACATTTATATTGTACTTGACTGAGATTATCGACTTCCTTCTTCTTTCGCATTTTGACTTTGTGGCGTCTGCTATGGCTGCTCCTCTTGATCGTCCATTTCCATGTTCACGTTTCCTATGAGCAGACATTTTGGAAATATATGGTCACCTCTTTCAGTGGATTTCATAAGTATTGTCAAATTCCGCAAAGAAGATTACGTTGACCGTGTTGTCGAAGGATAGACACAACGTCTGTCCGTGCCGAGTGACTTGTATCATGCAAACGTGGTAGCGATGAAGCTAGAACGGATTTTGATGAATATCTCTGCTGAGGGCGGTATGACTGACTATGCCAATGAAAATACCTCGGTGACCATGATCCTGGAACACATAATCTCGATCTGGGGAACAATTTGGACTTTCTACTCGTCGTATGGGATACCTGGCATTGTTTCAAGTTAGAGTCTGACTGATTACAAGCATTTCGATGACTGTGTGTGTTTATTTGTTTTCGGAAGCGAGTAGATTTCCTAGGTAGATACGGTAGGGTTATGTGATCATGCTACTATTCACTAATTTGTTCTTCATGAACAAAATCCACGTAACTGAACACATAATGAATAGGATTGTTCACTCTGGCAATTTGGTCTGGATTAGGATTGTCGTTTTTGAACAATTTCACTTTGAGATACAGGCAATTGCTATTCAGATCGTAGTATTCTTCGGTTAACTCTTAGATTTCAAACTCGACTGGAGTTAACGTCTGACGTAATGAACGACACTGAATGTAATTCTGACCACTGGTACTCTCGCATCGTTATCATTGTAGGTGGCATACCTTCGAGTTCTGTCTTGAAATATTTGCAAGACTGTCGGCGCATCATCTTTGCTTTTTAATGATTTAGTTATGGAACATGTCTTTTATGTGTACATTCTTGCCTATTGCTTGCTGCTGAGTGGATGATGAAGCAACCACTTCTACTAGTGTGTGATGTGAATTAATATGTGTTTCTCAGTGTCGAATAAGCTATTTTTTCTGTCTCGATAATCACATTTTTCCTGCACTCAGTAACATCTATTAAGGATTCTGAGGGCGTGATGTTTCAAGCATGTAGTCCTCACCAAAAGGTTTCAAGACTGGAACGACAGTACGAAAGACCAATTTGAACATACTCCCCAAACCATGTCCTCATTGTCGACCTACTTCTCGGTACACGGGATACACGAGTTGATTATTCCTTAGTTCGATCGTTCTCGTCTCTCCCAGGAGTCACACGATTTAAAAGGACCACTTGTTACATATTCCAATGTGTTTCTGTGACTTTTGTTGTTGTTGTTATTGTTTTTGCTGCGTCTGGAGTGGCCGTTGTTACTGTTCCTGCTTCTGTCGGTATATTTCAACGATGGATAGGGAACAAGAAAGCAAATACAACTGCTGGGTAAATTTGTCCACGTTTGCTGCAAACTCAATTTTCCGAGAGCAGCTTTAATCACACAATACATTACGACGCTTTGACAGGAAAAGATGATTTGATTTTTCTGGACACGTTCTCCACACCACACCCAGTGTTTCTGCTTTCATTTCTGTGGCTCCTACAAAGATGATATTGGTGAGAGTGACACGAGGTTTAACATTTTCATGAATTGTTGTTCTTTTTATATTCGATGACTTAAGAAGCTGCAAAGAAAGAATCGAAACTTGTTGGATAGACTTGCCAAAGTAATTTTAGTTCTTTGATGGAACAAATTCCCACTTTACGTGCTCTTTGGTCGATGATGTCTTTTATATCTTAATGTTCACTCGTAGTAACCCGTGCAATTAAAAACTTCCTTTTAAATATTGTCTGTTCATATCTTCCAATTTATAGACAGGCGGGTGACTCCCCCGGAATTGTCACGTCATACGAAACAGCTATGTTGTCCAGCTGCGTAAATATCCTTTTGTCGAAAGTGCGTTTCGTTTTTCTAATCCAAACCCGATCTCCCGTTTTCAGCATCAGAGTAGAATGATGACGATGACTTCTGCTGGGATGATCTTATTCTCGGATTCATCGGGGTTCACAAGCAAACACTTCCACTGCGTTCTGGGTTGTTACTTGTTCTGGTGCTCGTCTGATGCTGCGACGGTTTGATTTAATCTAGGCTTTCACAAGACGTGGTAGCTAGTCATTATGTTTAGCAATTGCTGGTGTGTGAAATATTTCCACATAGGTTCTTTCAACGTTGAATCACTTTAGCTTTCTTTTCAGGATATATGGTCATGAAAAATAAAGAATGTGTTGTTTCTTCTATTCTCCTTGGAACTGTCGATTGAGAAATTTAGTGCCTTTGTCCATTTGCCATCGAAGAGGATGTCGATCATTTTCTTTCAAAGCGATTTTTAGAGCTTGCAGTAACTCAGAACCTGTTTTGGCTGTCAAAGGTACAACGCGAACTACTTTTGAAACACATCAACAAAATAGATACTTGTAACCTGGATTGCAGAAAGCTAAGTGAGAAAGATCTGCTAGCCATTGATGATGTATCCCTGCTACCCTCGTCTGATTTTCTTCCAAATATGCATATAATCGGTTAGTATAAGGTGTGCATGGATTGTTCCTTCAGTTATCGTCGTACATCGTGGAAACGTACACTTTTGCAGCACGATACACTTCTTTGAATTGCTCCGTAGCCTGTGGAGTGTGAATGATTGTAGTAAATGCTGGTAAAGAGTTTGTCCAAGCTTAATGAGTCAATCAATTTCCGATGATCTTTGGTTGTTGTGATTGAGATGCTTGCTTTTGTTGTAATGCTGTTCGTGTCAGACGAGCAATGGATATGAGTGAACAAGGAAGCCCCAATACGTGTGATGGGTTCTTTTTCATTTCTTTCTTCATTCATTCTTTTCTGGTTCTGATGGAAAGGGTATCGACATCATAGTTTTGACCCAGACTTTCATTTCTTGTCGAATCGGTGTGAGCGCTGCAAAACTCTATGTCGGAGGTGTTTTAGCTGGTGGCAATCTTCCAACTCTTCTATTTCTCCCAACTCTTCCTGTCCGTGTTTTCGCTTTCTCCCAACACAGTCGTCGATTGTAAAAATGTTTGGCGTTGAATCTATCACCAATGTAGATTCATTCATTTTTTAGGAGAAGTGTTGCTATTGCAAAAGTTCAAATCGTTTACGGTAAATACTACAATAGATCTGGGAATCGTTGTTTCTTTATACACGAGATGATGTTGTTCGTAGTAGGACATTTTCGGATCATCTTTGAGAACACATAAAAGCAAACTTGCTTTCCTTTGCATACATTTAAGAACGCTTTCTTTCGCGTGCTTTCGTGATAAATTGTTTTCAAAGATATGTCTCTGGCGGTGGAAGCGGCAGTGGCAGTCGTTGTCTCCGTGGCTGCTGCTTAATTTCGGTCATCAAATTACTGAGGGCATTGAGAGTGGGTTTGGTTGTCTCGTTTTAAGCTTTCTAGTTAAATGTTTGAAGACGTTGCAATGATTGTCCCTACCGTTGCGATTTTTCTGTTTCTGACAAATCTGATCGATCAATCACAGATTGTAACTCTTGACGTATCTGACAGTTCTCATTGACGTTAGGATTGGGTGGAAAGAGACCTGTTCGCTGTTTGTAGCAGTGGTTAGGTCCATCCACTCCTTGTAAAGGACCGACATAGTTAAGTTTTGTAGTATTGATGTGCTTCGAGAATGAACCGTCTTTTTATTTGAAAAGACAGTTCATCACTCTTCCAAAATGAGGACCCGCTACCGCTCCTAACATGGGAACAGCGACTTTGGCTAACAACAGTGCCATCAGTACTTTTTAAAATTTGGGTTACTGGAATTTTCTTTTTCACCATGTTTCGATGAATTTGACAATGTTTTTCTTAATCGCTGTTTTTTGTTTTTGTCAAGGAAATATTCATGTCAACATTTTCAGACAACATTCACATTAACGTATCAATGATTTTTTGGGAAACCTTTTAATTGCTCTGTTTTGGCATTGGTGCATTTGTTTTGGCTAACAGCGACAACACATCCCTGTTTGGCTAAACGAGGCGGTATGGAATTTCTCATATTTTTATTAGGATGACATCTTGTGGAGGTGACTGATACACGCATATCAAAACGTAGTCTTTTATACAGGGGTTCGTGTTCACTTGTTGTCGTAAGAACTTTACCTTGGACACTAGGGGAGAAAAATATGCGTTTTCAACGGACTCAATAGAGTTAATTCTTATCTCGAGAGATCCTCTATAAATTGTATTATGCATGTTTTCTCTCGCACTTATTTCTTGGTGGTTGACACTTTTCTTTCATCTAGCAGCAGCAGCCACACCTGATGAAGAAAGAGAAGAAGGATGCGTAGGTTTAGAGAAGGATGTCCATTTAGGCGGCACCTTCAACAGATTGGGAAACACTTTTCTTAAATTGGGTTTAGCTTGCATCATCAAAAACGGAGTCAAAGATACTACTGGCGCCAGCGTGTTTTGCGGATGCTGATATTTCTGCTTTAGTAACTGCAGGTCAACGTTTCCGCTGATTTTTGTTTTTCTCTTCTTAGTCTTCGTCTTCGTCTTCTTTGTTTTCTTGTGAGATGATTTTGTGTGTGTGTATCCTAGCAGCGGCTCTCTTCTTTGTTTTTGTATTGTTTGTCTTTGCTGTTGTATTGTGACCCCCATCGTAGAAGCGAACGAATAATTACTCCTCCAAGATATCCAAGTCCACCGGGTGTCAATATAATTTGTTTCTTGTCCGGGTATCGATTCATGGATATGAGAATAGGTTAAATGGCACCTTATGCTTGTTTTAAAAAAAAATGAGCAAAAACTATATTTTAGCTCCTTAAGTCATTTCAAAAGTTTTGGGCATTTTACTCAGTGGCATTGCTAAGTAACTCATGGAATCTTTAAGCTCAACTGTTCTTATTTTTATGTAAATGATTTTAACTCCGCTCCATTCATGGTTGCTTGTTGCAATTTGGTTCCATTTTCTGCAAACTTTTTCACACGAAACCGCCGTTGTATTCGGGGCGACTTTCGTCGATCTCAGCGGCATATTTATCACAGTTGCCTTAATGATCTAATCTTCTTCGTTCCAGTCGTCGGTGGAGTCCAAGACCATTTTGCACAATTGGGAAGCGTGTTGGGTGAATAAAATATCTTTATTGTCCTCAGAGGAGCACACTACAATTCCGACAGTGTGAATGCCAGTGTTTTGTGGACTTTAAAAGTCAAAGCAAAATAATAATCCCCTGTATGGTTTCGTTTCTTTTTCGTGTTGCGGTTGCTAATTTCTTCGCCATGCTCATTGACGTATCTCGCAAAATAACGCTGCTGATCGAAATCGACGAGGTGATGACAAATATGACATTGTTTCCGTCCCAAACAAATATACAAGTCTCTCGAATTGATACGAAAAGTCTGATCACATTTTTGACACACTTCAGTTAATTCAAAAGCACTTTTCTTCTGTTTGAACTGCTTCATTCTATGTCGGTCATAATAAGCTTGACTTACAAATTTGTGTCCACGTGTGGAGTACGGAATGATTCTTTTTTCCCTCAAGAAGACAATGATTCAACAGTTAAACAGTTACAACATCTCGCTCCACAATGTAAATGCTTCTCCCGATTGATGTAGCCTATGTTACATTTTTCACCAGAGTTTCTGCATCTAAGAAATCCTTTGGTAATTGCATCGAAATGATCTTGGTGATGATATATGTGGATATATCTTCCGTCAGGAATATTGAATCCTCGAAATATAAGATGCCCACGTATGACATGGGGTGAACTTTTAAGGTTTATCGAGGGGTTAACACTTCTTGAATGGTCTGCATCTCATGGGGTACACACAGGGTCTTTTTTGAAATCTCAGCTTGTTCCAAAAGTGTCTCTGCTTCATTTCATCGTTTTGGATTCGTGTGATTTTTTAATGCTCACCAATAGCCGCCTTCTTCTAGTGTATCCGTTGTCTCTGCTTGAGCTCTTGCAGCCACCATGGCACGCGATAAACACATATTGTGTTAAGAACTGAAAAGTGAGTCACATACATCGTCTCTTTTCCATCGGTGATATCGAACTCGTCGTTGGATTGGTGTACGTGTTGAATTGAGTCGATGATCTTGGAAGATGCTAATTCAGCAGGTATGCTAAATTCAATCCAGACAGGAGGTTCCAACTTGTCGTGGGTGATGGGAAGTAGCAAGCGATTTGGATCTTCGACCCGACATTTTTCGTTTGCACTCAAACAATATATAATCAGACAAATCAGTGATAAACCGCGACACTTTCTCTGCTGAGACTTCTAAATTAAACTCCTTGAATCTGACCGATTAAGTGTAGGCTACAGTTTGAACTTTTCCCGCATTCAATTTGTTAGAATGTTTAATATGAAAATAATCATCGGGGGCAACAGAGCTACTTTCGTTCTTGGGCTATATAGATTCTCTAATACGTGGCGATGGTGGTGGTGGTGGTTGTGGTAGTGCTGAGGGTGACAACGACGATGTATACGGATCGATCATCTCATCGTCAAAATCTATCGGGTTAATTTGTGCCAAGACTTCTCTTATTGTGTCGAACGACACATAACGGGGTCGACGTCGCTTCATTTCTGGCTTCTTTATAGACTGGTGGGATTGGTTCATGACGACAATCACTATAGTTTTATTCAACCATGGTACTCTCTCTCACTCTCAAGTGTTTATACATACTGCACAATGTAGTGATTCACTCAGTGTATTGAAGCATAGTCGAAAATGAGCTTACCTCTGTTGCGTTTATCAGTTTGACATTATGTGGTGAGTCACTGAGCACGCGATCAACAACGAACATACCTCTCACACTATACGCGCTTATAATATGTGGTAATAGTCAGTCACTAAGTGTATTGCAACACAGTCGAGTACAAACTTACCTCTGTAAACGCATATCAATGAGGCAATAAATCAAAATTCACTGAGTGTATAGCTTCACAGTCGAGAACGAACATGCCTTACTCACTGTAGTGTACTTCAACACAGACTAGAAAAAACGTATGTAATTAGGTGTCTCTTTGTCCTTGTCTCCATCCTATTTGCCCACTCCTATGAAATGTTCCATAGATACTGACCCTAATATTAAAGTTCCATAGAGGACTATACTGTGTCCTACCATGCTAAAAATTCGTAGAGGGCTTTAAAGGCCCCAGCATGTTAAACTCCCGTAGAGGACTATACTGGTCCCAGCATGTTAATTCCGTTGAGGCTATACTCACACGAATTTGCAGTTGTACTAAACTCCCGTAGAGAACTACAGTCTCATCTGTAAAGTTGAATTTCAATAGACCCCCTCCAGTGGCCCACAGTGTTAACGTTCTATATACCCCATACCAGTATGCATGCTACATGTCCATAGACCTCCCTCCCCCATAGTGATTCATAATGTCAAATTTACACCTCCCCCACAAAAAATAAGTTTAACTCTCCCCTATACCGGACAATAATGTTTATTCTCATCTTCACCCCATAGAGTCCCAAATGCCCATGATAAATTTCCATTTTCTCCCACTCCACCCCACCTCCTCCAGTCCGCCTCCTCATAGAACATCGACCTGTTTTCGAAAGTTTTTTTTAATAGATCCCTATACCGGCCCCTTATACTACTTATGTGTACAATTACTTATATTTTAAGTTAATTCTGACAAGAATTACAGCATCAATCAACGTGGAGAACAGAAATTATAATTTCAGAAGCATCTTTTAAGAATCAATCCAAACAAATTTTTTTTTTTTCTTTTTTGCATGTTTTATTCCTTAAAAACAAACTGAAACTTTTTACCTGTTTTTATGAGATTAGATAATTACGTGTATCGCAGATTTGGATCGTTCGTTGCAATTACTATTATCATCAACTGCAGTGAGAGCACTTGAACGGATACATTGGCAACAGAACAGTAAAACAAAAACCAGCCTGGGCATTGACCGTGCATTTAGCAATATATATGGTGTTGTTTACTAGTCTTTGAAAAGGCACACCACTATTACCAACATTTTTCTGATCAAAACATGCCTGAACCCAATATTATTAGTTCATTATATGACATATATATGGCGAGCCAGTAATGCGCATCAGATATTACAGATGAGATTGCTGCCAAAATAACTGAAGGAAATCTCGTCTTAAGATATTTAGCGGAAAAAATCTATATCAGGAAACGTGTATAAGCTCATCAAGTAATTATAATTGGTAAAAAGTCATCTGTCAGTTATTTGAGAAACATTTATTTATTAATTCCGCTTCCATCTTTCAAAACGCTCATATTAAAAAGATGTATCGATTTTTTTTATATAGCTTAAATTCTTAATATCAGATTAGACCTTAATGCTGCCAAGATGAGGGAGTTAATCAATGGTTGGTGTTTGCCATCGTTGTTGGATTATCAAGGGATTAATTTACCAGCCAGAAATTAATCATCGCACCATAAGGCTTAATCGTGTCGTATATGTGGGAATTATGACCCTTTAGTGAGTGGCATTTTGACATGAGCTTTACGCATGACAAGACAATTTGACAATGTATAATCCCTCATAGTATAATCGGGTTTCGTGCAAGAGTTCGTAAACAAAGTCATGTATCATTACCTTCTGACTCAGCTTCAAGATTATACATATTTATAATATGATCAGTCATTCAGAAATTAATAATTGTCACAAACAAATGTAAAATACATAACAGTGTTTTTGTTGGTAATCAGCAAGTATTCTAAAATGTTTTTATTTGGTGATATCTATAAATGTATCAATTACGCACGATGCTTCTGTCTTTGCCTAATATGTTTTTATTTGGTGATATCTATAAATGTATCAATTACGCACGATGCTTCTGTCTTTGCCTAATATGGTTCAAAGAATGGGATAAACAATATTGCTGGCTAGTTTTTAAAATGTCGCCAAGCCATCAAAACAAATATTATTGACAAACAATAATTCGAACGAAACGTCTCAAAGAAGTCATATAAAGCAAACCTGTCTCAGATGAACTTGCCTTTCAAAACATCTGACAGCTTTTTAGTGTGTGTGTGTGTGTAATATAAAGACAAGACACAATAATGAAGACATTCCCTTTGAATATTATATAATGTGATTAATTGAAAACTCTCTCTCTTGCTATCCTCAAACACGCAGACGCAGACGCTAACAGACAGACAGACAGACAGACAGATAGATAGATAGATAGATAGATAGATAGATAGATAGATAGATAGATAGATAGATAGATAGATAGATAGATAGAAAGATAGATAGATAGATAGATAGATAGATAGATAGATAGATAGATAGATAGATAGATAGATAGATAGATAGATTGCTCTATATATTTATTGATGGACAAAACATGATGCATCGACTATTTTACCCAGCAAGAGATTGGTCGAGAACCACAGATCCCTTTCTCAAAGGCCAACCAAAACGAATAAAGAAAATAGACACACATTCAATACGAATTAACCAACACTAATTGAATCACTTTAATTGATATGCTACGGTGTACGTATGTATGCATTATATATTTTTTTTTGGAATCCATATGTACATTCAAAGCTTTCACGTTAGCATTTTTTATGAAGCGATGGAAACTGTTTAGCAGCCGATCTCTAGATTACATTTAATCTCGTATAAATTACACCCTTAAGAAATCCTTTTCACGTAGAGATTTTGTTACTAACACTAATAAAGGGAATTTAATTCCTGTTGAGAGTTGTCCAGTGGCAATTGGAAATGCGTTAACTACTCGTTATTAAATATCAGCACGTAATTGGATTCTTCGGTATGTGGGTGTACACGTTAAGAAAAAAGGAACGCAGTGATAATTGCAAATTTTTAAATAGTTGATATATAATGCATATTGCAGGCCTCAATCGCATATCAACTAGAGGTAAAGATAAATTGTTGTACTATAAAAAAGGGTTTAGACAAGGGGACAGATCTTCCGATGTACCAATATTTATTAATCTGAATTTTCAAAGTTAAAGGTATAAAATAGCCAATTATATTTTTTGCATAGAATGTGTACACATTCAGTGGAAAATTACAGCAATATCTAGATATTAATATACATTATTTTATACTCGTAAGCCTCAAACGCAAATGGTATATTGTGTCTCTTATTGACAACAGTACATGTATGCAAAAGGTTCAGAGGCAGGGTACTTCTGAGAACGAAGACCCCGAGTCGCGCCTACTCACCACTGACATATAAGCCGAAATTCTCAATCAACTGTGTTAAAATTGAATATTTTGATCTGATCAATCCCTTTTTATGATAAAGATGTGCCAGTGACATGGGCTATGACTGTTTTAATGTTATATTCCATGTATCTAGGCTGTATGGGATTCATCCGTGCAAAAAGGTGATCTATTTGGCTTGATTTTTATTATTAGTATTTTTTTTTGGGGGGGGGGGGCGTTTTACGACACAGCAACACTTTGAAGGTTATACCGTGCTGAAGCAAGTATAGTGCCTTGCCCAAAGACACATCTTGGGTAGCCGACCTGGGTTGATCCGATGATGGGCATCGAATTCGCAACGTTTTGTTCACGAATCCAATACCTTATCCACTGAGCCATCGCGGCTCCTAAAAACAGATGAAGTAGTTTAACAAAACTCTGTAATATCATAATCAAGCATGTTAGGGCGTTGAAATTTGTTACAGGCAGGAGTCAAACCAGTACTGCGAGTAACAGCACCTATCGCATATATCGTCTAGCTTGTATGCACCAGCTACACTGCATTGCAACACATTCCGTTTAGATCCAATTTTCATAAAGAAAGAATTTCAACAATCGGGCACTGCCTTCATGTTGCGATTCGTTGACAGTGCATTTCACAGCCGATAATCTTTAGATATATTGTAATATTTTTTGTCAAATAAAAAAAAATTGACTTTTTTTTTTAGCTACCTCTTGTCGGCTCCAGTATAAAAAGCCAGATGGGCCCCGTAAGACAATTTATGGAAGCGGAAGCCGCGGTGACACAGTGATTCGCGTTTCGGAATTGCTACCGAAAGGGTGTGGGCTCGTATCCTACCATCGGACCAGCCCGGGTTGGCTACCATGGTGTGTCTTTATTCATGGCACTTTGCTCAATTTGCTTCGACACTAAATAACTTTATTGTGTGCTGTGCCGTAAAACACCAAACCCAACCAATTATTATGTTCTATTATAAACTACAATTTCATCTGAGATCTAATTTCTTACTTTCATTTAAACATTTTGTTGTGTACATTCGTCTAAATAAATGATAACGAGAAAGGTTATGCAAGTATGTCTCATCACACAATACAGTAGTACTAACTATGCAGAAATAATTAACAAAGCGAACAAGACAGCAATGAGTCAATATCATGTATCTCTATCATAGAAATGCATGCTTAATATTTATCAGCTATATCCTGGCATAACAATAATTGCATTCAGTGAAGGATTTACGTTTAAAAAGATATATATATATATATATATATATATATATATATATATATATATATATATATATATATATATATATATATAAAGCCAAAGCATATCGTCTTCTACATTCGCCTGAATCATCATTAAACAAGTCAGATACATTTAAAAGTAATGCTATGGGTAAACGTCTTAAACATAGTCCCGTGTCTTAAACATAGTCCCGTGTCTTAAACATAGTCCCGTGTCTTAAACATAGTCCCGTGTCTTAAACATAGTCCCGTGTCCACAGGATACACACTATTGTTTGTTCTTTTCAACGATCTATGAGTCTTTATCTGAAGTTTCATGTTTATTTTCGCTTTCAACTACTTTATTCATTGAATATAAAGACCCATAACGATTATTCTTTATTCTTTGGTATTTGTTAGGATGTTCGTCATTGTTCTAGCCTCCACTATACATGCAATACCTTCCTTGCCAAACGTTCTCCTTTTTTCTCTCATTTATGCTCTCATTCTTGTTCTACTCACGTTGAAACCTGTTTCAGTTGAAAGTGTTAAAGAAAGAAAAACAAAACAAAAAATTTCTAATCAATCATCGTATGTGAATGTGTCACTTCGAATGAGTTAGTCTGCTAATAACCTGATAATTATCATGTTAATAGTTGTGTTCGAATCATCACATTTCTTGCTTGGAACAATAAAACATCTTTCTTTCTGCCAAGTGGGGCTTCTTTTTGATTGATTATTTCTGACGGATATTTTAGGAGGACTGGATCTTTTTTCCAGAAGGTGCGTTTCTTTCATATTTCCCATTAATAAAAAGAAAAAACGACTAATTTTGTACCGCAGAAGCGAGGTATATTGACGGATTTTTTTGATTAGCTTCGTACCGTTATGTCTTCATATATATATTTATATATATATATATATATATATATATATATATATATATATATATATATATATATATGAGAGCAAAGGGCGGGAGCGGACAATAGCACTACCACCACCTTTTAAATAATAACGCTTCTCAGATACTACGACTTAATGTACTTCATCATCATCATCATCATCATCATTAACATCATCATCATCATCTTCTTCTTCTTCTTCTTTTGTTATATCTTTATACTTCTTTTATATTTGTCTGCCACCACGAAATTACTCTTTCATAATCTACATTTGTAAGCTATAGTGTGCTCAGTGATACTGCGATAATTTGTTATCTCTATCACAATCATTATCATAATCATCATCATCATTAGTACAACTATTACGATGACGACGAAGACGATGCTGCTGATGATGATGATGGTGGTGATTATTATTATTATTATTATTATTATTATTATTATTATTATTATTATTATTATATAAATATATGTATTCCTGACCTCATTTTATCAGTATGCATACTAAACTGTTAACAGTTTTTCATGTTTGAAAACATCTGTCCATAACTTTTAGTCAATAATTTACAGCATGTTGCCCGTTTAATACTTTTTTTATCTTTGAGATGGTTAAATGCACTCAAATTATACAAAATCATTTCAGATCTATAAACTCATAGGTTGATTATTAATATTATTAATTAAAATTGAGTTTTTCATCAATGACTGGAAATTTAAAAAAAAGCAACAGCAACAACAAAAACAGACAAACAAACAAACGCCAGGTTTGAGCATTTGGATGAAATGCACATTTTATCTACAGACAGTAGCAAGATTACAAAAAAGAATGACGCAAACAACTGACATATGTCTAGTTTAGGAATGTGATAAACTGATAATAATGTTGAGTCTGTATCAAGCTTCCCGCATCTAAGTAAACAGTATACAATTCACTCTTGTAGTGTGAGTTGAATGTGCACATAGGAATTTCTTGGTTAGAAGGTTGTTATAGAAGAAATAAGTCTGCATCTGGTTGTCGTGGGCTTTAGACGGCAAATCATTCATGTATTCTTGTATGACCTTATTAAAAAATTAAGATACAATATCTACAAGAACATGAACAAACCTTAGTTCTCATATATCTGTTTTGTAGCAGGTAATAACTTGACTAAACAGCCGAACCCTTTCTATTGAGTCATGGATGTTCACCAAACTAAAGTTCTAATACTGCTGTCTAAAAACATTATACAGAATGATAGCCCATATCCGCCTGAATTTATCTAGCTAGATCAGTTCCTGCTAGACAATGAAAGCACCATTATGAATGCAAGTATTCTGTTTACAACTTTATATTGACTAGCAGTCAATTGTGTTGTATCTAGATTGTCATCGGCATAACCATTATAAAAGTACATGTTTCCCAGATCTGCTCCTGTTATTTGTGTCAGTCATCACATTAAACGTTCTTGTTAAAAAAAAGAAATAATAATTTTATAATATCTTCGTTCCTCATTAAGTCGGTGACATGGTCTTTGGATCAGGGCTAATATAAACATGATGACGTATATGCTTCGAAACAAAAATACAGAAAAAATGTTCTTGAACGTCATCTCGCAGTATCTGTTTAATGATTTGTCCCACACAAATCTTGCATATCTAACACGCATAGTTATGAAAACACGTCGTTTTCGTAAGCAATGAATCAGTGAGAGCAAACTTTGTAAAATAACTTGTATATTTGACACATACATTGCACATTTAAACGTTTGAAGAGAGTGTGTCGTGCCACCACGTGCAATAAAAACGCTAAATGTAATAAGAACACTAAATGTAATAAAACTTGAAGCCAAATGTTATAATAAAGCTAAATGTTACGGAGTGAATGCTAAATGCAACGGAATGAATGCTAAATGTAACGAAGTGAATGCTAATTGCAACTGAGTGAATGCTAAATGTAACGAAGTGAGAGTTAAATGCAACGGAGTGAATGTTAAATTTAATGGAGTGAATGCTAAATGTAACAGAGTGAATGCTAAATGCAATAATGCTAAATGTAACGGAGTGAATGTTAAATGCAACGAGTGAATGTTAAATGTAACGGAGTGAATGCTAAATGTAACGGAGCAAATGCTAAATGTAGCGGAGTGAATGCTAAATGTAACGGAGTGAATGCTAAATGTAACGGAGTGAATGCTAAATGTAACAGAGTGAATGCTAAATGCAATAATGCTAAATGTAGCGTAGTGAATGCTAAATGCAATAATGCTAAACAGAAATAAACCTGATGCTAAGTGTAATCAAACTGAAATCGACAAAAGATTCAAGAAAACCCAACATGTAATAAAGGATAAATGAGGAAAATCCTATCGCATTCTTAGATTTTTAAAACTTGATACGTGAAATGCTGCATCAGTGAACTTCATGTTTCCTCTGCATTTGTAATCCCTCTTCTGTATAACGCGAAAGTCTAACTCACGGTTTTTATGAAATAGCACTGAATAAGGCAAGGGTGCGATTGTTGGCCCTAAAAATACTCAGCCAAGAACCTTTTGATTTCTCATTTAAAGGGATAGCGAAGTGTAGCGAGAATCCATATTTTACTTTATTTGAATATTAAAATATCTCTTTTGTTCAGAGAACCTTTTGTACGGCATAAAAAGATGCATTTCTATTTTCCATTTGGTATTAAAGCGTGCCGGGATGACGAGATACGCGATAATTCGACGTCAGATCTGTTTACACCGTTGTCTCCATGAGATATATTTTGTCAAGAAACCATAAGTTGGAGGGGAAGGGTGGCGGGGTGGGAAATGGGAGTCGATTTCTTTCAGATACTATATAAACAAGTGCCCCCACCCCCCCCCAAAAAAAAAAAAAAAAGTTTAACTCAACATCGAAATTAACATTAAATGTACAATTATGCTTAACAAATACAGTATTAATTGATTTTTTAGTTTATCATTTGATATATCAGTCGTAATTAGATATTGTTGTAAGCGTAATTTGTTAAGTGAGTATTGACAAGTTTTAATCATTTAAAGAAACAGTGGAAAAGAACTGATATATGGTCAATACGTCTACAAAATAAATGGTAGCAACAGCATTTAACATGTTTAATTGTTATGGAGGTAACTACTATTCATTCGGGAATAAGTTGAGTTTGTTATAAATTTACGAACAATTAAGGCAAAATGCAATTAAAAAAGAAAACAGTCTATAATAACACCTACACCTGTTATCATTAAGAGTAATGATTATACTGCCTGATCTAATATTTCAATTTAAAGTGAACAATGTTGCATTAGATTCAGAGTCATGACTTATTACATTCAGAGTCGTGACTTATTACATTCAGAGTCATGACTTATTACATTCAGAGTCGTGACTTATTACATTCAGAGTCGTGACTTATTACATTCAGAGTCATGACTTATTACATTTAGAGTCATAACTTATTACATTCAGAATCATGACTTATTACATTCAGAGTCATGACTTATTACATTCAGAGTCATGACTTATTACATTCAGAGTCGTGACTTATTACATTCAGAGTCATGACTTATTACATTCAGAGTCGTGACTTATTACATTCAGAGTCATGACTTATTACATTCAGAGTCATGACTTATTACATTCAGAGTCATGACTTATTACATTCAGAGTAATAACTTATTACATTCAGAGTCATGACTTATTACATTCAGAGTCATGACTTATTACATTCAGAGTCGTGACTTATTACATTCAGAGTCATGACTTATTACATTCAGAGTCATGACTTATTACATTCAGAGTCATGACTTATTACATTTAGAGTCATAACTTATTACATTCAGAGTCATGACTTATTACATTCAGAGTCATGACTTATTACATTCAGAGTCATGACTTATTACATATAGATTTAAGGGGAAAACATATTATATTACCCATCATTATACAACCCATGATAAAGGTTACATTTCCCGAGACTGAATTGAAAACTTGCTCAGAAGCGTATCTAATAACAGATTGAGATTCCTTGCTGTCAAGACTGACGTCACATAGTAACGGTCGCGTCAAGGGACTACTACAGTAACGCTATATATAGACGCATTGAACAACGTGAGTAAATGGATGGAATCAAAGTAAAAGAACAACAACATAAAAATGCTGTCTTTTTTATTATGAAACAGTTGCTTAGGGTATATAATAAATTCATCATCAGTACAGCAATTTGATATGGGTGCTTGTATCTCGTCTCGTTTGCTAGCGGTGGGACATCGAATAACACTTCCGATATCAAACTCGACGCGATACAAGCACCGAGATCAAGCTACTGTACTGATAACCTGTTTGTATTATATTTAGCCTTAAAGATGTTACATTTAGCGCTTTTATTACATTAGAGTCAAGTTGTATTACATTTAGGATTTTTATTACATTTGGCGTCAAGTTTTATTATATTTAGCGTTATAATTGCATTTAGTGGCGTAACAAGGATACACTCCACTCCATTTTTGCTGACAAAACTTGATCCCTTGAAGTATGATATTCTGTTTTAGATACTACATCATAAAAACATCAACTAGATTGGACACTGAAACAAACTATAGATAATAAACGATGTACAGATCCATCTGGAATCACTTGCGAGAACTAACTTCTACGAAACCGGTACTTCTAAGTTCATGCAAAATTATAGTTATTAGTACTAGTTACGGTGATGATCACGACATTGTAAACCAACTGAACTTCTTTTTACTAATATTTCCCAAACATTTGACAGCCTAATTTTACAGAACCTAACATAGATAAACGTACTACCTTCGTGAATGAAAGGATACCCGATCAACATAGATAAACTTACTGCCTTCGTGAATGAAAGGATACCCGATCATGTTTGTTTTAATATCCACTAATTACATTACCGTGAATGAAAGGATACCCGATCATGTTTGTTTTAATATCCACTAATTACATTACCGTGAATGAAAGGATACCCGATCATGTTTGTTTTAATATCCACTAATTACATTACCGTGAATGAAAGGATACCCGATCATGTTTGTTTTAATATCCACTAAATACATTACCGTGAATGAAAGGATACCCAATAATGTTTGCTTTAATATCCACTAATTACATTACCGTGAATGAAAGGATACTCGATCATGTTTGTTTTAATATCCACTAATTACATTACCGTGAATGAAAGGATACCCGATCATGTTTGTTTTAATATCAACTAATTACATTACCGCCTGTACTCGCGTGTATTCCGCGTCCAAATGCAAACAACATAGACCCTGATCTGCCGTCGCATAATGCGCCGGCAGATCAGGGTCTATGTTGTTTGTTCTACTAATTAATCCTTACAAACTGCATAGACCCAGATCTTCCGGCGCATTATGCGACGGGAGATCTGGGTCTATGCAGTTGGTATTAGTTTTACGCGAGTACATACGGTAACTGATGTCATTTATATTATCACTAAAATAGACACTAACAAATCGGCTGGTCTAGATCGAATTCACCCCAACATTCTCGAAATGTCGGCCTTATCAATCTCTGAGTCACTGAAAGAAGTAATTAACTGTAGTATCACTTCATGTAAAATTCCAGTCATTCAAATTATCAAACGTATTCGCAATTCATAAGGGAAATGAAAAGAATGACTCATCTAAATATCGACCCATAGCTGTTCTATCTTTTCTTTCAAAAATTATTGAAAAGCATGTCAGCAAGCATCTTTTCGGATATCTTAACGAGTATCAACTCCTCCATAAACCAGAATCAGATTTCCGACAAAAACATTCATGTCAAACTGTATTGACGAAACTTATATACCAGTAGCTACTAGCAATCGAATCGAGCGAACTTACTAGTGCAATCTTCACTGATTTTAAAAAAGCATTCAGTTTGGTTGACCATTCTGTGCTCATTAAAAATCTATCAGCCAAGAAGTTTTCTTCAAAGTCAGTTACTTGGTTCACGCCATATCTCACTAACAGAATTCAGGTTGTTTGTACTGGTAAATATACTTCCGATTCAAGTCATATTTTAAGTGGTGTTCCTCAAGGCTCTATATTATGGCCTCTTCTTTTTCTACTGTTTATAAATGACTTCACCTTGTATCAAGTGCACTTTAAGACAGATCTTTTCGCTGACTATTCTACACTGCATAGATCTGGTAAATCTCTTGACTCCATAGAAAATAAACTTCAAATCGACCTCAACAATATATCAGTTTGGCGTCAACAAAACATAATGCATATTAATGCATCTAAACTAAATGTACGACAATCACAGCAAGGCAGTGCCTATCCACTAACATGGGTTTACTTCTAACTCTAAATGGCTTACACGTGTCTAGTGTTAAAAATCAAAAACTTCTTGGTATGTACATTGATCAAGACCTCGGCTGGAATACACATATCGATCACATATGTACAATGGTCGTCAAAACAATAACTCGCTTAAAATTAATGTCGAAATTTCTACCTGCGAAGTCGCTTGAACTTTTTTTTTCGGGATATATACTAACACTGATAGACTACGGCTGTTCCATATCCGCAAGCATATCCAATTATAATCTATCAAGAATTGACAAACTCCAGAAAAGTGCAGCGCGAATAATTCTGAAACTAACTATTACGACTACATCGAATGTTTTGTTTTCACGTCTACAATGACTACCTATACAAAAACGTATTCTTTAGTTTAAAGGAATCATGACATATAAGTCTCTAACCGATCTTTCTCCAGATTATATCTCTAACCTAACTGAAATAAGATTATCAAATACTGAGGGTAATCTCTGATCAACAACTAACAACGAACTCCAGATTCTGTGGTCGAAAACGAACCATCTGAAAAGCTCTTTTCTTCTATCAGCACATACCTTTTGGAATACCTTACCCTGAAGATACGTAATTCAAATTCCCCTGCTTGCACAAAATCTCATTAAAGAAATTCTTTCTCCACCAGCTGAAATGACATATTAGAGCCTCCCAAATACAAAATTGTATAATTGTATCCAGAGATAATCGGTGCATATATTTTTCTATATATGTATATATGACTTCTGACACGCTGAAATGTGTATACCTATGTATAGTATATTGTTCATATATTTACCTGTTTTCCGCTATAGTGACATATATTATCCATTTTAAAACTGCGTGAGTAGGTGTGCGAGCATACCTGATTGTGTGTAAGTGACTTCTTTGGTTTTAACATGACCTGTTAAAAAAAATCGAGGACCACATGGCAGATAGGTCTTTTATGACCAAATGTGTTATCCTCGTTAAATAAAGAGTATTTGTATTATTATTATTATTATTATTATAACATTTACATGTTTTGTACATTAGAGGGATTTCATTCCCGTCCTTGTACATAAGCTGTGTATGTAATTGGTTGTAAGGCATTCCATCTTAGCATTAACAAGTTTGTCTACTACCTCTAAGCCTTAATTGAAAATGGTGATTTGTGATTTTTTTTAAGGACAGGCTACAGGCAAGTCTGTATCAGTTTCGGTAACTCGTGAATTAACAACGATGTATTTTCGGGTTAGTTTTTGCAATTCATGTTGTTTATTTGGCCTGTTATAGGATCATTTCTTTCCTCGCATGTGTGCTGTATTGCAAAACCAGTACTATAATGCGACTTTTCTCTGCCATGTTCTGCCTACATACAGCGAGAATTTCAAACCTTTTGATTGATTGCATGTTTCTCTTCACATGACGCAAGCCTAACGAAATTCAGGAATGACGGTCAATTATTTTCAATAATCACCATCACAGAAAATAGATGTCAGTATATCATTGATGACAAGGAAACTATGTTATTGCTTCTATTCTTAGCACTCTGAAAATAGCTCAGTCGTAGATAATCTTAAAGATGGTTTATTCAGAAGTAGTAACCAGGGTGGTATTTCGTGGTTCTTATTTTAGATTCTGATGAACGAAGCTAGGCATTGGCCGGCAACTGCAATCGTTGGTATTTACATATCTTGAGTTTAGAGATTAATCATACAAGTTTTAAAATAAGATGGCCATTAACACGTTATGGGTCATATTAATTAAAGTTCCTTCAAGTTGTATGTATGAATATATAGGGTTTTAGGGAACGCCAGCACAATGCTGACTTTTTAGTATCGACTAAAAGTTAAGCTTAATAATTTGTGAAATATTGAACTGAATTTAAAAAAAAAATTTAAAAAAAATAAACGCTTTAACCTTCAATTTGTAAATCTTAACTGTTGATTATTGGCATTTATAAATCTTAACTGTCGATTATTGGCATTTATAAATATTAACTGTTGATTATTGGCATTTGTAAATCTTAATTGTTGATTATTGGCATTTGTAAATCTTAATTGTTGATTATTGGCATTTATAAATCTTAACTGTTGATTATTGGCATTTATAAATATTAACTGTTGATTATTGGCATTTGTAAATCTTAACTGTTGATTATTGGCATTTGTAAATCTTAACTGTTGATTATTGGCATTTGTAAATCTTAACTGTTGATTATTGGCATTTGTAAATCTTAACTGTTTATTATTGGCATTTATAAATATTAACTGTTGATTATTGGCATTTGTAAATCTTAACTGTAGATTATTGGCATTTGTAAATTTTAACTGTTTATTATTGACATTTGTAAATATTAACTGTTGATTATTGGCATTTATATATATTAACTGTTGATTATTGGCATTTATAAATCTTAACTGTTGATTATTGGCATTTGCAAATATTAACTGTTGGTTATTGGCATTTATAAATATTAACTGTTGATTATTGGCATTTGTAAATCTTAACTGTTTATTATTGGCATTTATAAATATTAACTGTTGATTATTGGCATTTGTAAATTTTAACTGTTTATTATTGGCATTTATAAATCTTAACTGTTGATTATTGGCATTTATAAATCTTAACTGTTTATTATTGGCATTTGTAAATCTTAATTGTTGATTATTGGCATTTATAAATCTTAACTGTTGATTATTGGCATTTATAAATCTTAACTGTTTATTATTGGCATTTGTAAATCTTAATTGTTGATTATTGGCATTTATAAATCTTAACTGTTGATTATTGGCATTTATAAATCTTAACTGTTGATTATTGGCATTTGTAACCGTCTACATTGGGGGATGATCCAGCTATCTATAAAGCTTTAAAAGATAAACTTAGAGGTCTCTTTTAAATAATCATCATCTTCATCAACTTATATTTCAGGTTAGACATAGTACATGACCTCTTTGTCAACTCCAAGAATATCTCTCTCTCTCTCTCTCTCTCTCTCTCTCTCTCTCTCTCTCGATATGTAGTAGAGACATTTTCTTTTTTATTGTTCTGTGATCATGTTTCGAAATCCCGAATCGGATTGGTGATTGATTTTGGAGGTGTAATTAAGTATGGTTCATGACCACAAGTATGACGTTTATGATCACTCGGGCAAGAAGGCGTCGGTAATGTAACAAACCTAGGGTATGTGACAATTTTATTTACGTCTCCGTTTTTAGATCTGTTAGATTTTAGTGATTATTTGTTTGATTATGTGAAATTGGCGTTGGAATGATATTTCTGAAAGCTTAAATTAGCTAATCATTAGATACAGGTGTCATTATTACCAAACTGTATTCACGGGACTTTATGGGAGTATGGATTAGTTTCGTACAATAGTCCCTGTCAAATTTCTTAATATGAAGAATTCTTAAGACAATCTCAAGTATAATTGTTTAGTAATCTGATATAGGAATAATTATGTGTATTGGGTGCCTGGGTCCTGTTTTATAGTACGTGGCATTAAATATCGGTCTACGGCATAGAATTGCATACTGATAGAATCACACCAATATGAACCAACGAAACAAAAAAAAAAAAAAAACCAACATACAAGTGTGAAACTGGAATCTCGTGAATGCGTGGAACTTAGTTTGATAAAAGGACAATTATTTGTGGTAATAGTGTCTGTATGATATCTTCAACTGATAACGACTGTTGTTTTGGGACCCTTGAAAATAAGGGAAAAACGACTTAAAGCCAAGCTCACGCAGTGTGTTTCGCAGTATTTTTGTCCCTCGGTATTGAGGTGAAATTAAATTAGCTGATTTTAGACCTCGGGCGTGTTACTCTCTCTCTCTCTCTCTCTCTCTCTCTCTCTCTCTCGCTATATATATATATATATATATATATATATATATATATATATATATATATATATATATATATATATATATGGGCATCACATCTAAAACTTCAAAACAATACTACCATTAGACATAGTCATTTAAACTATTGTAAATTCAATACTTTCTTTTGTGTTTATTGTTTGTCTCGTTGTCTCCGTCTTGTAATTTTGTAATTGCCTTTGAAAAAGACTCGATGAGAGTCGGAAGCACTTAGGCTAGTTAAAATCTAGTTTTGTACTGTTCGTTGTCAGATGGTTGCATATTGTCAGATGGTTGCATGTTGTTAAATGGTTGAATATATATATATATATATATATATATATATATATATATATATATATATATATATATATATATATATATATATGGGGCGTACATAGAAAAATATAGAAACGAGAAAGGTAGAAAGAGGTATATTCTGGTCAAGATTTGTAAAATGGTTTATTTTTCTATTGTAATCGGAGTATAAGGAACAATCATACACCTTAATGTATCGTATTGATTTCATAGACTGATGGTACGCCTTAATGTATCGTATAGATTTGACTGTCATTTGATGGTAATACACCATATGTATCAAAATTACTTAAATAGCATTTGTCTAATCGCATGCATATTTTGATTTGACGTTTTCCTGTACTGTATTTTATTGCGATGAGGACTTTATTCTTTTCACAAGAAGCAATCTATTTCTATCAGAAAATGCAAGTTGGACTTATCGACCAGTTTTACAAATAAACCAAGTCAATGACTCTCCTTCGTGACCATGTTTACGAACAATACTAAATGAATCTAAACGTCAATTCTGTATATGTCACAGAACTCAGATCTGGTATTGAAGAGCTTCAGGCTAAGATTGTCGTAGATCACTTTGCTGGAAATCAGAAGCAATGCAGAGTTCTCATAGGATTGATCCACCAGACCATCGGTCAACGGAAATCATTGGAATTACGTCGTATTTTCGAAATTCACTCCCATTTAGGCTCGTAACTAAAAAACTTCCTTGCTGTAATAATTACTGCTGAAATGATAGTCAGTGATTAATGTAATAGAATACCACCAGAAGGAAGGTTGTTGAAAGTGGAACATATCTTGATTTTGGTTATGACGTTAGCTATATCTTAAATATATAATTGTATCATAAAGACAGAAGAATCTATGAAGCTAGTTCAAGCTGTAAAAGTTTAGGGAAACATGCTTTCAAATATTTTCTTTAGATTTGAAATAATGATAATTGTCTCTCATAAGCAGTACTAGTGTTCCTTCCACAGTTGTAAAAACTAAACAAACTTCATAATACAAACGCAGGAAACCGACAGTTTCTATTTTTGGACAAAAAATGACAAATCACTGTAATTATGTTAATTGAACATGATGTTTAACTCATGACGAATAAAGGGCTACTGGATTGTATACGTATTCTTGTCGTTTTCAACCATAAATCACTTTAGTAAATCGTTGTGACATGAATGCAGACTCAATGTCCTGGCCGACACTCTCTCCAGAAAGGGTCAAGTCATACGGAATGTTCTCTCCATCAATCAGTCTTTCATCGATTTTTGTGCACGTTGGGGGCGTCCGATGATAGATCTTGTTGCGACAAGATGGAATCACAAGTTGCCCACCTTCGTCCCGCTAGTTCCGGACCCAGAAGATTGGGTCATGGCCGTACTGTCAAGTGGTTAGGAGGGGTTGTGGGCCTCTGCTTACTCATCTATGCTCTTGGTACCGAAAACAATACAGAAGTTGAGGGGTCAGGCATACAAGATTATTCTGATAGCCCTCCTCAGATGGGACAAGTCCTGGGTCAACGATCTGCTGTATCTAGCGATAGATATACGCAGGAAGATTCCGATCAAGCCGAATCTTTCTAAACAACCGTGCTTGCACGTGTTCAGCCACTGCCCAGACCGTCTTCTCCTTCACGCCTGGCCTTTGTTGGACAGACTTACGAAAGAAAGAATTAAGACCTTCGATTGTGGAGAGAATCTCGCGAGCAAGAAGGTCCTCCACTCTGAAGGCTTATGAGGGAATGTGGCGTGTTTTCAGAGACTGGTGCAGAGTCAACAGCATTGTTCCTTTGCGAGTCTCGATCCCTCAACTGGCCGACTTTTTCTCTGGCTCTACGAGGAGAAAATGTTGGCCCCAGTTACCATCAAAGGCTTCCGCTCCATGATATCTGACACATTGAATCATCATGACAGAAGAGATATCATTCATGATAAAGATCTATTAGACCTACTAGCCAGTTTTGATTTGGATCGACCGAAATCCCTCAACCTGTTTCCAAAATGGAATCAGTCTTGGGTTTTAAAATGGCCCATTTAAAATAAATTTGAGCCTTTAGCCCAAACTTCGCTGAAGCTACTATCGTACAAAACATGTTTCCTGCTAGCTTTAGTTTCGGCATGGTAAGCAAGTCCCATTCCCTTTCAGTTGACCCGACCTATCATTTCAGATCGGTTCGGTGGTCCTCATGACGCAACCAGGCTTTGTGGCCAAAAATAGGTCGAAGTCAGTGGGCAATCAGAGATTCGACATACAGACCCTCTCTACGATAGACAAGTCGAGAGGAGCAGCGGCCATGCAAGACCCTGTCCGCGCCCTCAAACACTCCTTGAAACGTAGAGACAACTCGTTGCACACGCAAACGACTCTTTCTCCCCGTGAAGGCCGGGAAGCAGGATATAACCTTTCAAGCCCTGTCTTCGTGGCTGAAGTGGGCTATACGCTTGGCGTACTCTGAAATCTCAAAAGATCAGAGTCGCCTCATGAAGATCTCAGCTCATGAAATTATAGCGTTCGAATGTAACGTTGCGATCTGAGACATAACAGAAGCTGTTGGCTGGCATGCAGAGTCAACCTTCTCGAGTTTTTATCTCAGGGATTTAGCTTCGCAAGGTCAAACTCCGAATCTGGTGGGTCATGTGGCGGCGGCTCAGACGACCATCAGACCCAGTTAAAGTCAACATAGTCTCTTTTCTTCGCTGAATTCGCCAGTAAAATTTTGTCGGTAAGTAGAATTCAATAATCATTTTCTTAACCGGATATAGGGGTCAAAGATCACGTGACTATAGGTTGTGTTGCTTTTAAGTTAGGTGAGAGGGTTATCGTTCTCATAGGGAATCCAGTCTTTTTATTCCCTAGAAGTATACCCAATGTATAGGTAGGATGCTCAGCATTCACTCCTCCTATTACCATTTCTCCTAACGTTAACATGATTGGGCAACATATTCAAAGGATAAAGCAAATTATTTTCAGTAAATTATGTGTCTCTAAGAATATTTACCCGATAACATTACTTATAAACCGTCCCAGCCACCCCGCCATGCGAGCATCCTCGTTGGTATTTCGCTCAGCTTTAAATCTAGCAACACCTGGCGGCAGCAAGAGGAGGTAATGTGCAAGAGTTATTGCCATTTGTCTATATGATATAGACAGAAAATACGAATTTTTGTCTTTTTAGCAGGGCTCGATTCGGGAGGTAGCAAGCTTATATCCCTAACGTTAATGTGATCGGGCAAGTATTCTTGGAGAAACATAATTTACTGGAATAATTTGCTCTCACTTGGTTTACTTCGACGGGCCACCACAAAAGGGCTAAAGGAGAGGCCGAAACGTTTTTTGCTGGGCCGGCGTAGACCCACACACAAAGCCGACCCTAAAACCTCT
The DNA here is from genome assembly GCA_029931535.1 of Margaritifera margaritifera. Lineage (NCBI taxonomy): Eukaryota > Metazoa > Mollusca > Bivalvia > Unionida > Margaritiferidae > Margaritifera > Margaritifera margaritifera. The sequence goes on along the minus strand of JAQPZY010001234.1, from coordinate 239,915 downwards.
TGGAGAAATATACTGCGTTTTATATACTTATCTAGAATGTGTGTTGGATGTTTTGGGGTCGACGTATCTGTGCCGCTGGCAAAGTCAGCAATTGTTGGGATTGTTATATTTGGTGCCAGCCTTATGGCGGTATATATGCAAGTGGACGACCTGCCGCCACACCGCTAGTTGAGTCAGATAAGAGCTACTGCTCTACGTGAGGCGCCAAAAAATAAATAAATAAATAAAAAAAAATTAATAGAATAAAATAAGTCACAGATGTAACGTAGTATATTATCTAGCAGTTCAAGCGCATCTGCTTTCCTCGGGCTGTCAAGCGTTTCATACTCATGCACCAAGTAATGATCAGGTTTCACTTTTTGGGCGAAAGAGATAAGAATTTTTTCTCCTAAGCTGGGGATCGTGCTAGGAATTTCAACAGGGGTTCAATTGAAACACGTGACGGTGTGTATAGTTTGCATTACTCTGGAATTTCTTGGCCCCTCTGGCCATAGAAGCTCCTTTTAGGGTTTAATTCAAACACGTACGTAATTAGAGCGACAACCACCACAACTGGAAATATAAAAATGACCTTTTGCTCATTATAATTCTAATGTTTTCCGACGCTTTTTTCGAGGTGCCATAGTACGCCCATTAAGTAAAATGTGCACTGGCTGCTTTCTTATTGATGCCTTCGTGCTTTCACTACCTTCTGCTGCAAACACGTAGGCCGTACAGAGTAAGGAAAATAGCGCGTGGGGCAGCTACGGTTCTTTCAAATGTTTTGAAAGAGCAGCGGCAAAAATGGACCGCTTTGGCGTCACATTTTTTTGTGCCCGTTTTTGAAGGCCACATATTTTGTCAGAGACGCGCTGTGGATAGGCCAGGAATCAGAAGGTTTTTGTTGTTGCAATGGTTTTGTTGCTTTTGTAATTTATGCTGCTTGGACGGCCAAAACAAAGCTTATTATATGATCTCGCGAGAATCTGCTCTCCGGTGGGCCATCAGTTCGTTTTGTTTTCCACTTCGTCAATGATAACTGAAGTGTAGGCCTTGTGTATGCTAGATCGTATCTTGTTCTTGAGCTCCACGTATGTCCATGCTCATCGAGAATGAACTTAAACTCCTCCACGGTGATGGCGTTATCTGCCAACGCCTTTGATATGTGGTCAGCGATCGTATTAAGCATGGCTACGGTCAAGACGCGGATTTCATCTTGCTTTTTGGCTGTCATGGTGCGACAGCTGCTAATAACATTTCCATCAATAAAAACTAGACCGCAGCTCAAAGCAGTGATTTTAGGGAGAATCGCAATGGAGGAGGCAATGATACTCTCCACATCGATGACCAGAGACAAGGCTGTCAGTGTGATGCCAACGCCATCCACTACGTTTACTGCGCACAGGAACTTTTTTTCAAGACCACGCCGCTGCTCAACCTCTGCTCGTAGGGAGTTTCAAACTTCTGTGATTTTTTTCAGGCGAATATCTCGTGGGTCTTGGAATTTTGGGTATAGAGAAATTATAATTACTCTATGATGAGCGTGGTGATATGAAAGTTTAATTGATCTGGAGAGGTAGGGGAAGAGGGGTAGCTGTCATGTGGGCACGCACCTCTAACGTATCGTCGTGGAGTACTTGCAAGACGGCGATGTAGTGAAAGAAAATGTATGTTTCCTTAATATTTTTAGAGCCGGAAATGGTACGATATGTAACACGCCCACCAACACGCTCGCCAAGAGTCACAGCCAGCATGCTTTTTGTTCCTAGACTTTTTTCCTGCGTCTGGCTGACCTTTTGGCCATCACTATAATGCGACAAAACATATCTTTTTAAAGATTACACGGCTTTTTTAGCCTGATGAGCCGAGCGATAGAGGGCGTTACATACCCCCAACGGAAAGGTTATTGACGATGAGGGGTTTGTTAAAAGCGCTTCGCCAAGTACCACATTGGCACTATAGTAGCAACTCACCTGAGGGCGATACTTTTGGGTTTTGTTCCGACAGTGAAAGTGCAGTTACCAGTAGCTGACAGCGGGTTGGCTTAGGGTTCTATGGCTGTCCCAGTGCTCAATGTATATCTGCTTTCCATCCTCGTTTCATCTTAACCTGAGCTAGGCCGTATCAACTCCATTTTTACGCAGATACTCTTCCACCAGTGGTTTGCATTTCCTGTCGATGTCAGGCACTTGTTTTGCGAGCTGCTGAAACCACAAACATGTCGGCAGGTTCCCACTGCTTCAGGAAGGAACTCGAATCGCGGCAGGCGGGGTAGGCCTTGCGCATCTCCTCGCACTGGAGTTGTCAGATTTAAGGCGCATCATCCTATTTAGGTTTTTTAGGTCCTCGCCCTTGGCTCGGTAATCTCCAACCAGTTCTTCATAGTGGCCCTCAGGTTCCGTAATCGAGTTTAGTCATGTAGGTGACGCTGTCGTTGAGGGCCAGGAGCTTCTCCACCTTGACACGCCACTGCCGCCAGCTGCAGCCGTTTGTCGGGCTGCTGATGTCGTGGACCGTGCATTCGAGGGCGGCACATTTGAGACATAAGTACTTGTCTGCCTCGTAGACTTTGACGCCCTCCATCCGGGCCAGGTGGACGGGCTTGATATAAATAAAGTCAGCGGGGACCTGCACATTGTCGGTGGGAAGCCTCTGCAGCATACTACTGAGGCAAATGCCCACGTATCCTAAAATGGACGCTGGTACTGTGACTGCCGGCTGTCGTAATCCGTGATGATGTGGCTCAGTGGCGCCTTGTCATAACCGACTAGCGAGTTTGTCTCGCGGCAGGTGCGCGCGAGAAATTCCAATTAATTTGGGTCGGTAACTAGCGTTTGCAGCCGTTTGCACTGCCGGCTGTAAATTTGCCTATAATAATGCGGCCCATTTCCTTGTCGTTCGGCAGCCAAACTTTTGTCCGTTTTTTGTGGGAAACGATGGCCTGGGCCACCTGGAGGCACGTAAGCACGCCCGTCTCGACCATAAACCGCAGCAGCGCGATGGGATCCCAACCGCCGTCGTTGCGGATGACTTCACCGTTCCCAGACCTGCGTAAATTGCACGGCCTATCCAGGCAGGAATAATTGGGTGACAGCCAGGGTCAAAGCCCAAGAGCGCAGTTGTGCAAATCCCGTGTGATCTTGATCGTGAAGTCCTTTAATAGCCGTAACTGTCATTCCACTGCACGGGTGGAAACACCGTTCAAAGTATGGTGCACACTCCCCAATGCCCAAGAAGCTGCCTGGGTAACAGGTGGTCATGTCGAGAGCTTCCAGCCGTTTCGTTCTTTCACTGTGCTGGCTGAGGTGGGGGCTTCGCTGAAGACTTTGGGCGCCAGCTCGTCTGGGTTATTTGTGTACATGTCACAAACCTTGATAATATGCGCATTCTTTTCTTGGGTTCTGAAGTAACCTCCTTCTGCCAACACAAACTGTTCCACGAGCTTGGTGTTCACCTTTTTGTCATTTCCACCACCAAGAACCCACTCAGCCTTGGTTCGTCTCTTGTGACCCTCTGGATGGCCTCACAGATATCGTTCTCATAGATATCTATCTTTCGCAATTCCGCGAAATGAAGTGTCTGTGGCCAGGCATACCCGTTATAGACAATAAGCTCCAAAGGTCGCCTATCTCGGTATTTCCCTCTGTTGTAATTGTCGCCGCCGCTGGCAGTGTCCGTTAGGATGATAGGGCGCTTGAGGAATTCTCCTGGCCAGCCACGTGGTTGATGGCTGCTCCTCTTTCTTGGACTCGCCTATCCCACTCCTCCAACTTCCTGTGACAAGCCTCTGTCAGGCCATGCGCTTTCAAAATGTTCACTGTCCCTGAGAGAACCAGGTTGTAGGGGTCGGGTTCCTGCATTTCGTAGAGGCCGTTTATCACTGCTGCCACCGATGAAAATCCCTAGCCGTGTGTTACATGAAATTCTGACCATTTCTCCGCCCCTGCGTGCTTCCACCCTCACAGGATTCAACTTATCAGTTACATCTCACTCATCCGCGTCCTAGTGTTAAGAGATGAGCCTAACGCGAATTAAAGCGATTTATGTTTCCAGAAATAGGCACGGGGTGTTGCGCTGCCCGATCAAGATCAAATAAGACCTCAATCTCACCGAGGCGGGAAAATTCTTGCCCCATTTCTTGTATTGCCCGCTCTGCGGCATTAGCCGCTCCCAGGCGGTCAATCTGTTTCCGAAGTCACTGCAGTGCTTACCTGCGTCTGGGATAACCGTAGCCAGACCCCCGTTAATGCTTCATATTTCGTAGCGCTGTACGCGCCCGTTGTGCATGCGACATCTTTTGTTCACTATATAGTATGCTTTATGCAACGTTTCTCTATTAGACTAGGGTATATATGACGCAGCTCGTTTCCCGCGCACAAAATTAACTTTATTGCCCTAGTGTAAACGCACTTTGTTGAGCAGTTCAGCCATCACCAGCTTGAACTGCGCCCTGTCCCTTTTCTCCTTGCGCTACAGCTTGCTCCTAACCTTGGGGCAACTTGAAACGTACAGGCGTGCATTTTTCTACCACACGCCTGACACAGCCGCGTCTCTGTACATGTCCCCTGTTCACATGAACGGCGCGGCACTGGTAGCGCGTGTCCCTTTCTCAGCCTTTGCCGGTGCACCTTGCAGTATTTCATGACACAAAGCGCCTCGCACCCAGAAGCAGCCCCTCGCACACATTATAGGCCCTTATCTTGTCGGTTAATACAACGCAACATATTTCTTTAAAAAAAATTATAGGTCTCCAGCAGCCCAGCAAAAACGTTTCCCCCTCTCCTTTAGCCCTTCTGTGGTAACATGCCGATGTCAACGAAGATTTCAAGGCCTGGCAGGTGAGTTTGGCCCTTAGGTGGGTGATCTCACAGACCACATTGCGTAGGGGGGGGTTAGAGGGGCCTTTGATTGGGTAACTACCCCCCCATCCCAATATGTAGTCCGGTCGCCCTCGTTACTGCTATTTGCTAAAGTAGATTTCTGGTTGTTATTCGTTCACTATTATGGTTAGTCCTTGGCCACATCATAGACTTTCATGTGTGTATAATATAAATGGTAGCAAACTCTTAAGAAATGAACACAACTAAAACAAATAGTTTTGCAAGCAAATGATATTGGATACATGTAAAGTGTACATTCTGTCTGCTGCTCCTGTCATATTGATATAAGCATTATTGTACCAGCTTCCAGATAAAAGTGATCTTGAAATGTCCACGACCTACAAGAACTTTTGATGTTCATTATCAGTGTCGATAAAATTGAACTTTCGAATACTATTGAAGAATACCCTTACGAAGGCTATTTGAAAAGTTCAGAATATTTTGTTATATTTTGTTGTTGTTGTTGTTTCTTTGAACCTGTCAATAAATGCCTATCGATAGATCAGATAACATTTTGTAACATGATCTGCAGCTGCACATGCAGCAGGTCGGACACCTGCAGATAAATACCTGTGACATACCATAGGTAAATAATAGCAACGTAAAAATGTCGGAGAAGGAGAACAATTATGGTACTCTGCAAAGAGCTATTGTAAAATCAGGACACTCTTAGGGTACTCTGCAAAGAGCTATTGTAAAATCTGGACACTCTTAGGGTACTCTCAGACTGATATGAAGGAAAACTTGGATAAAATTTGCGGAAGTAATTCTCCCTCATATTCCACATTTCTGAGGTGGTTTTATAGTTTTAAAGATGGTTGTGAATCCATGGAAGATTACCCACGTTCTGGAAGACCGTTTGGTGAGTGGGAAGTGGCTGCTGGGAAGGAAGCATTTGATGAAGATGTTCGATACACAGCGGAAGATATTTATATTATGATAGACAATAATTCGTCAGCTGTTTGTAATATATTTAAGAATCATTTGAAGCTCAAAAAGGTTTGTCTAAGATAGGTCCATGTGTTGAAGGCTGATCCAAAAAAGACTCGGGTTAAGTCGCAAAACACAGCTACTCGCCAAATATGAAAAGAGTTACCAGAGACGTTTGAATGAGATTTTTACAGGTGATGAAACATGGATTTACTTTTTGGAACCCGACAAAAATAAAATTTGGATTGGAGAAAGCGAGCAGAGACCACAAATTTCTCGATGTATTCGGACTGTCAAGAGAGTTTTATATGCATTATTATTCAGTGCAAAAGGGCCTGTCATTCAGGTGTCTGTGCCTGACTCTACTAGCATCACTGGACATATTTATGCCTCCAACGTGTTGCCAAAAGTTGTGAAATCTATCGAACCACCCGTCCGCGCACCGGTACCCGAGGTATGCAACTACTCCATGACGACGCACAGGCGCATATATCCGCTGTCGAGACAAACTTCCTGAAGGATCACGGCATGCAAACTTTGTCACATCCTCCATACAGCTCTGATTAGCTCCAAGCAATTTTTCGCTTGATCCTGTATTAAAACAATTCGCTTAGGGGTAGACGATTTGGAAGCCGCCATGCAGTTGGTAGTACAATTGTCCAGTGTATGAATGAACGACATACCTAAAAGTGAATACAAAATGGCATATAATAATTGGACAATCAGACTGAAAAGGTTTGAAGAGGTGCATAGTGAGTACTTTGAGAGGAAGCACCGACGTACTCTTCACAAATACAGATCTTCGTTGATCAGCACACTAATATTCAGAACTTTTTAAATACCTCTCGTATTTCCGAACGCGGTCAATTAAGTGATATATTTCTAAGGCGTAGTAGCTGTCACCTCATTGAATCCTTTCTGATACTAACAATAGTTTTATAGCATAAATATATCAAAAGACGGACGCTATTGAATGGCATTCCCTTTCCATTCAAAAATATTATGTAAAATGTTTAAATTGCAATAGATTTTCTAATTTAAGCAAAGGAATCAGTGTTTACGTATTGATCTAATTAAATAGACTTAGATTTCGATATTCACTTGGGTATGATCCTTTTTCCATTATTAATATAATGGGGTTCATAAACGGTTACTCGCACTTAATGACAACTGTTACTGTACATGGATAATTAGCACGTAAATTAATTAGTATAAGCTGTCTAGATCTAAAATTGTTTGTACCGAGCGAAAATAGATTAATGAAGGGTGAAAGACCAGATGTCCAGTGAACAAATTTATTTACAAATAAAAGAAAAAAAAGGAAAATAAATCTACGACATACCAAACCACACTGGTTGAAATGAACAGATTATAGTATTGATAATCCAAATGTATCGATCTTAGAGTTAAATGTATAACATAAATGTCCTGTAATAAAAAGGTCGTGGAAAATGTTCTGTTTTGATCACGACAAAAATTTCCTCCTCTATGTGGCTACGATTTTTCCGGTCTCGACACAAATTAATACTCAAACCAAAGCCATTTATGCATCTAACCCGTGGTTGTTGGAGAGTGGCTGTAAAATCACAGCAACTTTTAACTAGGTCAAACATGACCGTGAACCCGCTGGTTCAACATTAGCATTAACATGTCCGGTCATCTGAAAGTGCACTGAACCGTGTAGTTCGTCATTCACCAGAAAATGGCACACATGCATAAGTAATATAGAATTATACATGTGCGTATATACAAAATATTCATGTATATACATTAAAATCTATCCCCAATATGAATCTTCATATGAGACTACATGGTATTTAAACCATTGTCATCATTTACTTGACACAAAATGGCATAGTTTATACCAATGTCGCTCGAACAATAGACGTTATTTAATCAAAACAGCATAAGTAGTAGCTGGTGGGTAACTGGGTACAAAAATTTAGGGGGTGGCACTCTGGGTACGTACGGGAGTTTAACATTGGGGGCAGTCTGGGTACGTACGGGAGTTTTTAACGTGGCGGGAGTGCGGGTGTGGGTGTGGGAGGGAATAGAATTAATCTTTCTTGAAAAAAGGGTGGTCCTCATAAGGACCGTTGGAATTTTTTGTTTTTAGAGTACACTGAGAGGTGTGGGCACCTCCCAGGTTTTGCCCTGCATGCAGGGCAGCTCGCCTTCCAGGTTGCTTTACTCATGCAGCGGTTGACTTTTTTTAATGCAAAAGGAGGATGGTCCGCTTCCGGATTCCAATTCTCCTTATTGTCTTCCTCCATCATTGGATGTGGTCTGATGGGAATTTTGCTTTCCTTCTCCTCCTCCTCCTTTTTTTCTAAGTCATGGAGGAGGTGCCACGCCACCTCTAAATGTACTCTAACTTGTCTGATTATTTCAGATCTGTTCATTCTTTTGAATAAACTGGGTAGCTTAAGTTGTGAAGGTGTTGTTTTAATATACTAGAAGCGCGGACGTGATGGAAAACATCCCTTATACCTAAAACAACAAAAAAAACATCACCCCACTACCCCGCGTCTGACGTCATTCGTTGGACGTCATTCTAGGCTTCGCGGAGTTTGCACTCCATCACCCCTGACTCTAAAAGCGCGGACCTAAAAGAAACTACTTTTGATAAAAATCAAACACTCATCATACCATTCCTAATTTTTTATTTTTTAAAACTTACACACACTACACAACCATTTTTTATTTTTTTATATTAAACTTCCACACACCATTCCATTCCTATTTTTTTATTAAAACTTCCACACACCATTCCATTCCTATTTTTATATTAAAACTTCCACACACCATTCCATTCCTATTTTTTTATTAAAACTTCCACACACCATTCCATTCCTATTTTTTTACTTTTTAAATTTTTTTTTATATCAATCACACCACACAAAACATACAAGAGAAGAAGGGGTTTTTTTTGTGGGGTAGACTATCACAAACAAAAATAACATACAAACATATATATATATAAAACACAAATAGATATGGCAATTTGAGAGTAGTAATCTTTTTCTAGAGATTTGGGGTGGCCCTTAAAAGGACCGTTGGGTTTAAGAAGTTATGTGGTTGTTTTTAACTTCTTAGGGTTGATGTAGCCGTGGCAGTAGCTCCAGCAGGGCGGCCACGTTTAGCGATGGGTCTCACAGCTTTAAGACTGGCAGGTCTCTTTCGGGTGAAAGAGAAAGTAAATTCTTCACAGTCAATCTTGCAACTGACTTCGCCTTCAAATAGTTTGTTGGACTGCTGCATAAGTTGTTGCTGCTGTTGTTGCTGTTGTTGTCTTTGTTGTTGCTGCTGCTGTAGTCGTTGTGCTGCCTCCCATTCTGTTCTTTCCCTAAGTATTTCTTCTCTCAGGACCTCTTCTACTAGATCATGTGCCATTTGAATGAACGTCATCGTCTTTCTCTCTGGGTTGGTCTCCATCAAATGATTCTTCACTCTCTGAATGTTAACCATAGCTTCATTCAGCTTTGTAATCTTGGTAGCGGCCATCTTCTTTCTTCTTTTTTCTTGGAACTGTTGAGATCTTGACGAGTCAACGAGAATGACTACACTGGCCAGTGTACCGGTTTATATGCTTAACGCGCGGACGCGATGGAAAACATGGTAAGGTGTCAGATCGACAGGGAGATCATAGATAGAGGAAAAAAAGAGGATAGTTTTTTTAGATCGATAGAAAGAGAGAGAGAACATAATTATTTTTTTTGTCAAATTCAATAAAAAAAACACACAACACCATTTTTTTTTTCAAAGAACAATAACATTGTTTTTATTCAACAATAACTATTCTAACATAAAAAACTAACCATTCAACAAGATATTAAACAGGAACATATTTACAAGGTTGACAACGTTGGGAAGGTAAAGTAAATGTCAAACTTTCTACATCTACATCATTTTGATGCACACTACGATTGTGAGCTAAAGACAAGAGATAACCATAACGTTCACAAAACCATTGTTGTACTTTAGCATCGTTTCTAACATAGTCACTATCAAAATAAGTCAGTAAATGTTCTAAGGAATATCCAAGACTGCGTTGATGAAGATAATAGACACAATATTGTCCACACACCATGGAATCAGATCCTTGTAGTCTCACATTATTGAATCGAGTCGATACGGCATTTCTTCTCATAAACTCGATGATGTCTTTTTCCAAAGGAGGTAATCCATAAGAATCAAAATATTCCACACAGTGAGCGTTGGGAAAGTACACGGCAATCCAATGGGTTCCTGGTAGATCACTGTCGTCAGTATTGATGACATAGGCATGAACGTTTTTTGGTTTACGATGAGGTAGTTCATCTTTAGCACATACCACAGGATTCCAAGAAGAAGTGTAGGAACCGCGATTCAATAGGTAATGAAGTTCCCTGGTATCCATTTTTTTATTTTTGTTTTCAACAATGGAAATAATTAGTCACCAATTCACACCTGACTTTAAACTTAAATGGATCTATCTTGTAATTCCACGAATATTCACGTCGGATAGGTTCTGCACTCTGATGAATGAGTCCTTCGATCCGTTTGATCTCCAGAGGAGTAAGTGGAGGAAAAGAAGAATTCTGCAAGACTTTATACCATTGTCTCAACACGTGTTCATTTGAGAGTTGTGACCAGGCCGTTTCCAAATATTCATCCAATTGTTCTTCGCCTGTCATCATCATACATTTGTCGTGTTGTATCTGACTTGGATGATCGTTTTGACATCCATAACATTCTTCTTTAATCAGACTGTTAATGATTGGACTCAATTCCTGAGCATAACAGGTCACTAACTGTTTTTCGTGTTCTGGCCATCGACAAGCCATAAATCCAATAAACACAGGAACTGAATTGATTTCTTCTTCTTCTTCTATTCTAGGTTCAGAATGATTCACTTCACAGAATCCCTCATCTATCTCCATAGGTTCTTCTTCGTGCTGCATCTTTTTTTTCTTCTTCTAATAGTCTAGAATCACTTCTCTCAAGCTGTTGATTTCTAGAGTGTTATCAAATTCTGCATACAAGACGACGTTCACTGTCTCAGGTAGAGGATTTGCAAACTGAAGTTCCACTCGAAGGGGGCCTGATTTTATAGGGTGGAAATGTCCTTCATCGCTGCCTTGGTCCGGAGTGAAATCAAATCCCCACAAGGCATACCCTCCTGCATAATCCTCGTACGTAATACCGTGGCTGGTGTTGGTACCTAACTGTCCTGTGGCTTCATACAGGGTCAAGTAAGATCGTAAGTAATTTTTTGCGTTGACGCTAAAGTCAGGTTCAAAAGGTCTGGTACACAAGGTCTTACCATCTCGACTGACTTCTATCTTGGAGACGTTGAAGTGCTGAAACTGGAACGGATTCTGATCGTGGACTCCGTTGAAGGCTGAATTTCTGACCATACCAAGCAGCAAACGTTTGGGGAGCTGCCCTTGGAAGATGTGATCTTCGACTATGGATCGGAGTCCAGCAGCCACAGTAAAGGTTTTCACTTCCACACGTCTAAGAGGATACTTAGCAGTGGTTCTGCTCAAGGATTGACTGATGTCGTTGGCTACTTTTGGTAAGACTTCTACACGTCGCACGTAAAGTTTGGCTTCTTGGATGACATTTTTCAACTCGTTAGCATTAGCCATCAAATGGAAAGCGGTACTACTGCGATTCAGTCTCAGGCGTACATCTCTTGCAACCACATGTCCAAATGTAAACGATCCATCAATTCTAAACTGTGCCCTCTGATTTTCTTTCGACGGTCGTTAAATCCCACATTGTGCGGCTCTGCTGGAGTTATTCTTGCATGATCAAAATCAGCACCCTCAATCCTGGCCGGTACTGACACCTCTGTGTCGTTGAAGGTATTCTCTCCTGCGGTGTCAGGTTTCCAGATCACTGAAGCATCCAGATGAGTGTTCTTGGCTTCTTTTCCATACGTCAAGAGATTTTCCAAGTAAGCACGGTAAGGGTAAGTATCCAAACTGCTGCTGACCAGTTTGTTATTCAAGTACAAATCTATTCCACTGAACAAGGAATGCATGAAATTATTGACGGGAGCGACTCTGGAATTGCCATCAGGAAGGCTGCTGTCCGCCGTTTTGATCACTTTGAGTTTCAGGAACAAGTAGCTGTCATTCAGATCGATGTAATTTTCGGTTTGTCCTTTGATTTCAAGTTCGATAGGAGCTGAATCCGACAAAGACGATACAGGATGAAATTCCACCCATTGGGATTCTTGCATCGTCATCATGGTGGGAGGCATGTTAAACATATCCAGTTCTGACTTGGTACATTCGCAAGAATCTCGGTGCATCATTTTCACAGTTAATAATCAAACACGTCTAATTCTCTACCAGTTCTTCTTCTTTTCCTATTCTTTCTGGAACTACTACCGTGTGGTCTTTTATGAACTTTGAAAGGATTTCGATGTCGTCGTCGTCTCTTTCTACCTTGTCCTTGCTGCTGTGAAGTAATGCCAGAGCCTGAAGCGTGAAGCGTATTTATAGGATTTTCTCGGAGACCTAAAAGATCTTTACCAGTGGTCATCAACACATTTTTGCCTGCTCTCATAAAAGCTTCTTTAGGATTTTGTTTGTCGATGAGGACATTTTGCAAAAATTCTTTTCCTTGTGTCAAAGCAGCATCTTTTAAGGCATGAAATCCTCGAGTCACCATCGGTTTCAAAATAGGAGCTACCGTCCGAAAAGCTGATTTTAACATATCTCCTAAACCATGTCCTCGTTGTCGAGCCACCCCTCGGTACACTGGATACATTTTTTTGTTTGGGTCAGTTACAATTCGTTAGAGAACTTGTTTTTTTTCGAAAATGTAGTTTCACCGTGACTTTTCCTTGGTCAAGGAATGGTACATCTTGTCCCAAATCTCCTTTTATACTAATGTGGACACTGTCAAAATACGATTTACTGACTGGAAGATAATGAGGATGTACAAATTCACGGTGAACGTGAAACGTGTTTCCACCTTCTTCGTACGCACCAGCAGCAGTATCCACTTTGAAAGGAATGACTCTTAGTAAGGGAGCAGATGTGTGTCCCACCACGTTGTACTCTACCACATCGGAGTACACAAACATTAAATTCAGTCCTTTGTTCAATTCCAAAGGGTGTTTAAAAGCATCTGCGGATTCTATGTCAGTTGAGATGTTTCGATTGGTATACTTTTTATTTCCACCCAAAATGGCATACAATCCAGGAGAAAATTCGATGCTCATGAATCTTCTCTCCTCGGAGGGTATGTTTCTTTCTTTAGCAGTTTTGTCGTCAATGAATTCACCATTAGCTTTATCCAACATAGCAAATTCTATGTGGAAACGGCGTGCCTACTCATTGAAACCGATTCGTACATGTTTTTGGTTTATTTCCAAGGCTTTACCAAATTGCTTTTCAATGGTGGACTCAAGGGTGTCCCACAAATGTCTACTACTCAAATAATACCCCGTAGGAATTCTCAGGGTATAATGCCCAAAGACCCTTATGTCAGAATCTTTTTCTTTTTTTGGATCTGAAAGCTTTTTGAATGCTCGCTTCATGTCTGGATTTTTTTTGTCTCCTTCCCAGATTTTAGGATCGTTTTTTTCTAATTCATCTTGTATATTTTTGTTCAAGATTTGCACGACGATAGTGTTTTGAGTTTTGTTGATGTTCATGATTTGCGTAGGATGAATGATTTCTACCAAACCCACTTCCCAATGAGCATCGTGATCCAATTGGATGGATTGAGGTAATTTGGTGGTGAAACAACATAATCTGTTGTTGGGAAACACATCCATGGAACTGTCACTAGGTAACGTTAAATAAAATTGGTCATTCATAGTTCCAAAGTGGTTCTGGTGTCCGAGGAGTCACTCAAGTGGACAGAAGAAGAATGATGTTCAAAAGGTTCCAAAAGAGGAGTGGTATTTTGGTGGTGGTGACTGGAAGAAGAAGGTGGACTGGCGTTGCTCGTACTCCCCTGGTGGTGACCGTTGTCCGTCGTTGTCGTCGTAAATTTCAAAGAGGGACTGGGTAAAAGATAACCGATGCAACTGCTCAGTAAAATGGTCCACAATTGTTTGTCTCCTTGTTGTAAACTCAAATTGGCAATAGCTGCTCCGATGACACAATACACTACAAAGATTTGGCAGAAAAAGACGATTTGATTTTTAGGCACACGTTCTCCACACCACACCCAAAGTGGTTGTTTTTGTAATTCTTGAAGAGTTGAACTCTGCGAAGGAGTCGTTGAAGTCTGGGTTGCTGCTGTGTTGAATGGCATGTTGTTAGTTTACTTCTTTTCTTATTATAGTCGACGACTTGAGAAGCAGCAATCCAAGAATCAAAACTAGGGGGATATCCATTTCAACGTACTTTGACTTCTTCTACTCGACGTTTACCTACTTTACGTGTTCTTTGTTCGAGAATGCTTTCGATGTCGTACAAGGCGTCTTCTTTTTTGGTCACTCGTTGTAACTCAGGCAAGTAAAATGTTCCTTTGAGAACTTCACCGTGCATGTCTTCCAATTTATAGACGGGAGGATCACGACCACGGACGGGGGTAGTGACACGAAACAATTCGGTGGTCCAGTTAGGTAAATAACCTTTGTCAAAAGTACGTTTGGTTTTTCCGATGCGAACCCAATCTCCCGTCTTTAACTCCAACAAGGGTGTTTTCTTCTTCTTTTTTTTGCTTCTGGGGTGAACCAAATAATTTATCAAAGACGGTCACTTCGTTTTCAGGGCTGACCTCTTCGGGGGCACATCCGATGCTACGATGGTACGATTGATTGTACGCTTTGACCAAACGGGGTAACACGTCGATGCACTTGAGAGTATGTTGATGTGTAAAATATTTCCACATGCGTTCTTTCAAAGTTCTTTGAAAACGTTCCACGATACTGGCTTTGGTTTCAGGATTTTCGGTAGTAAAAAAATGAATTTGCCTTTGCTTCAATTCTTTTTGAAAAGCTTGGTTTAGAAATTTGGTGCCTTTGTCAGTTTGCCATCGTAAAGGTTGACGTCCACTTTGTTTCAAGACCAATTTTAAGGCCCGTACCAATTCGGTACTGCTTTTAGAAGTCAAAGGCACGACCCAAGCAAATTTGGAAAACACGTCGATGAGACAAAACAAATATTTGTGACCACGATTGTAAGTGGCTAAATGAGAGACGTCGGCTAAATCGGCTTGCCATTGATGATCGATCCCTTCCACTTGAGTGGTACTTCTAGAAAATTTACGTCGAATGGGTTTGTGTAACGTGTACGTCGATTGTTCTTGTAACCATCGTCGTACTTCAGGTAAACGTACACTTTTCAATTTACTTTTAGCAGCTCGATATAATTTTTGAACTCCTCCGTAACCAGCAGCATGGCCAGGATTGTAATAAAGGCTAGCTAACAGTTTCTCCATGATTTTCTCAATAACTCAACCAAGTCCCAATGCTCTTTTCTTCGTGAGGTATCTTTTTGGATTGTTGTTTACGTGTCCGACGTGCCACTGGGGTAAAAGAAGAAGATGTGGATTGAACAGGGGTCATCGGTTCTGTTTTGACTTCTGACTT
Organism: Margaritifera margaritifera; assembly: GCA_029931535.1. Classification (NCBI taxonomy): domain Eukaryota; kingdom Metazoa; phylum Mollusca; class Bivalvia; order Unionida; family Margaritiferidae; genus Margaritifera; species Margaritifera margaritifera. The sequence goes on along the minus strand of JAQPZY010001234.1, from coordinate 224,579 downwards.
CACTTCTTTCTTTTTCTTTTCTGAGGGTAATGGGGTAAACAACATCTTTTTTATCCCACTGGGTGTGGCTAACTTTTTTTCTTTTTAAGAGGTGGAGTTGGTAACTCTTCTTCTTCTTCTTCTTTTTCTTCTTTGACGGTCATCCCTGTACCGGTGTCTGTTTTAGTGGTGGTGGTGACTTTAGGTTCGCTTTTCATTAGGGTCTTAAAATCTCTCAGAGTGGGTGGAGCTGTTTCGTCGACCGCTTTTTGACGAAAGAGTTGTAGACGTTGTAAAAGTTGACCGTACCGTTGGGATTTTTCTGTTTCCGACACATTGTTTTGTTCCATCAGGGATTGTAATTCTTGTTGTAACTGAGACATTTCGTTGAGATTAGGATTGGGTGGTAAATGAGGTATCCGTTGTTCGTTCCAACGATGAAATTCCATCCATCGTTTGTAAGGTACTAAAGTCAGTTTTCGTCCTTCCATTTCATCCAAAGGTACCAAAAAGGTGTGGTCTTTTCAGAGAAGGGTGGTCCTTTTTATCTTCTTTTTTTTTTTGGTTATCGCATGACCCCTCCTAAAAGCGGTCCAGCAATCGTTCCTAACAAAGGAGCGGCTATTTTTAACAACGGTCCTATCAACATAGGTAGAAATCCTCCTCGTTGCACCAACATTTTTTTCTTTTGTTGAAGAGGTATTTTCTTTTTTACCATTTGACGAAGAACGTTCCGATGTTTCCCTAATTTTTGTTTCTGTATCTTGGACACAGGTACCGTTCCTTTCAACACGTTCAAACAACATTCACACACGGTATCGATGATTTCTTTAGGGGCTGTTTGAATGAGTTGTTTTCGCATGGGAGGATTGGATTTGGTCAAAACAGACAAGACATCCCAATGTTTGGCCAGACGAGGTGGAAGTCGTCCTTTTTTGGTTTTCTTCTTTTTTTGGTGGTGGTGGTGGTGTGCACGCTTGGGAGCCATCTTAGAGGTGAGGAGTAAGGGGATGGTACTTTGTTGGAGGCTGCTGCCATGGCTAAATCAGCTGAAGTCGACGGTCCCGACGGGGTGACTTTCGAAATAGGTTTCCATTTTTGCATCAAATTAGGAAACACGGATCTTAAGTCTGGTTTGACAGGCATCATGGTAAAAGGTGGTGAAGAAGACAAAGAGGAAGATGATGTGGACGCAAAAGGAGACCTCGTCATCATTAGGGACTGTTGTGGTGATGGTGATGATAAGGGTGGTGTTTTGCGGGTGTACGTTTGCGTCCAGGCTGCAGTACCTCTCTTACGTCGGGTGCTAGTGGTGGTGGTGGTAGGTGTTGTTTTCTTCTTCTTCTGGGCACGACTTTTCTTTTTCTGGTGGGTGACTTTTTTTTTTGGGCTGGTTTTCTTCTTTGGACTTTTCTTCTTTTTAGGTGATTTGGTTTGGGCATTAGGATCCCATTTCAAAAGGGAACGAATCATAACCCCTCCTAAAGAACCACTTCCACCAGGAGTTAAAATGATTTGTTTTTTAGTCCGTGAATCGATTCTAGGATCAGCCAGTTGTGACAATGCCCCTTTATGTTTTTGAAAAAAACGTTGAGTTTGATGAGGGATGTGAATGATGCCTTGCAGTAATTGACGTGCCGTCAAAGTAAACCATCGTAACACTTCTTTAAGACTCGCTTCTAACAAATGAGCACGGACTTGTGCATTTTCTTCACGACTGATGCTATACAAGGCACGAATCAATTTAGCCGAAGGATGAGGTTGAAAGGAAGCCATCTCTCAAAAGAGTGTGAGACGGAAATGACGTAGTGGCTGTTTTTATAGTTTTTTTTTCAAAAATGGGCTGAAGGGGAAGTGTAAATGACAGGACCACCTTCTTGACCCCAAGGGTGAAACAATTGGGCACGAAATCTCAAATAGTCAGGAGTGGTAGGTTTTAAGTCAATGAGTAAATACTCGTGAGGGGTTTGAGTGGCATCGTCGTACGCATAATTGAGCCAAGGAGCCCCGAACTGTTTGGCTAACACTTGTACTTGAGATTTGTCTCTGGGGCTTTTAAACAAGACCACGTAATGAGCGTTCAGACTAATGGTACGATGGGCTTTACTTTGTTGAAATAAATTTTGAGTAATGTAGACAATACTAGCATTATGATGGTGTCCTTTTCGTGTAAACCAAAGTTTAATTTCTTCTTCGTCTTCTCCTAACATGTCATCAAAAATAACCAAATGAGTTTGAGTCACGTCAGACACAATTCCATCGTCTTCGTGAGGAATACCATCCACAAACGAAATGGTTTCTCCTTGACTTTCTTTCAATAACGTGTAAGACGGTTGCCACTCTTTGTAACACCACACGATACGTTGAGGCGGACGATCAAACAAATCAGCTTTGTGTTCGATCAAACGTTTGACAAATTCGGTTTTGCCTGAACCACTCGGTCCAGCAATCAACATGTTAAATGGATGGCGCAGATACAAAGCATTCCAACTTTGACGATCTAACTTTTCGTCAATCACTTTCACCACAGAGGAAGCAGAAGAGGAGGTAGACGAGGTAGAAGAAGATGATGTAGCCATGTCTAAGGTAAGAAGATTTTTGAGAAGAAGACAAAAGACCCAAGACATTTTATACGTTTCATACACGTTTATTTTAAAAAAAAAAACAAAAAAACAACCAACACAACCAACAAAAACATTTTTTTTACAAGTCATTAAAGCCAACGAGTGATAAAATAGCAAAGTAAAATCATCAGGTACACAATTAAGGCTCCTACTGAAACAATCAAACTGTCATATAAACACGTCAATGTACAACAATAGTTTCGTGTCCTAGAAAAATGGAAGGCCTAGGCACTGCTTGGGGTGGTGGTATTCTTCTGCTCCTCTTTGTTTTTGAATCCTCTGACGACGGTGGTAAAGAAGGGTTGTGTTCCTCAAGAGGTATTTGAACCACAGTGGTGTCAGGTACTTCTTCTTCTTTCAGGGTTTCCCATGGAGGTTCCCATTTTTTCACTTTTGGACCCTTATGGACAAGTTGCCAAATCTTTGGCAAACTGAGCCACTTCTTGTAGCCAATATTGGAAACCAAGGTTTCTCCAGGGTCGTACATCTTTCCAATTGAAAAGGTGTTGGTGTAACTCACTAGCAAAACACACTTCTTGAAATGTTTTATAAACAGATAAAGTGTGACGAATGTCTTCTTCACCTGGAAGTTCCTCACTGATTTTCATCACCACTCTCAACGCTTTACGTACAATGTTTCTTTCGTGTACTGATAAAATCAAGTTTTTATAGTCTTCTTCTTCTACTAAGTCCAAAAAAGAACACAGGGTCATATTGTTTTTTGGAACTCAACAATTGAGTCCAAAACAACCACGGATCCTCCAAAAGAATCCAAGGTCACTAAGACACACACCACATAACGTCCAAAATTCAATGGAAACAGTTCTTGTATCACTTTTTTATAATCCTCTAAGTTCTGAACATGATCTGTGATTTCCTTCCACGGAATCCGTTTCACGAGTGACGTGTAGAGTTCAGGCATACCCACTCTTTTATAGCCAGGCTGCCCAATAGACACTTGACGTGTACCGATAAAGCATGAAGGCTCATGTTTGACTTCCTTCCACGGAATCCGTTTCACGAGTGACGTGAACAGTACAGACGTGCCGCCTCTTTATAGGGGTCGATGGCCAAGGTAGGTATCTTGGGTGGCATGTTTTTATAGCCAGGCTCCCAAGGTTGATACCTTTTGAGACAGTCTCCTTCAGGATAGTAGTAGCGATAGACGTTTCCCATAATCATTCTTCTATGACCTTGGAAGAGGGTATAGTTTAAAAATCGAGAAATGACTTTGATTTTACGTTTCACTTGGATCTTGACAAACTCTCGGTAAATCCTTTGGCGAACTTCCAAAGGCATGCCACAAATGTACTTGGGTAAAGTTTCCGATTTGGAAAGAAGTAACTCTCTTTTGTATTCTTCACGATACTGGTGATAGTCGTTGTTCAGAATCAGATTTCTGATGCGGCGAAAGTAGCCATAGTATTGAAATCGAGGAATCACTTGAAGTTTACGTTTCACTTGAATCTGAACCAACTCATCGTAAATCCGTTTTCGTAACTTCAAAGGCAAGTCACAAATGCGATCTTCTAAGGTAGGAGGTATATACTGAAAAATATGTTCTTGCAACTCCAAAGGTAAACCAGTAATGTATTCTTCTAAAGACGTATTCTCCTCCGCCAAGGAATTTTTTTTTTTACTTCTTCTTTTGTTTGGCATCTGGCTCATCGTACCCGTACTGTTCTAAAGCCACTAAAGGTAATAAGTGACAGTGCGGAGACCATCTGGCATGTTCAATGTAAGCTGAGTCGGTAGGCTCCCAATGGTGAAGTTTCACACCACAACTGAAACATTGAACTTTATCTCCTTCTCCCACGTATTTAAGTCCAGATCTAGCTAAACCTTCCGGTTTAGGTCCTTGTAGAAATTTTGGCCACTTGTCTTTGAATGACTCGAGTCGACTTTCATACTTGGAATAACCAGGTAAACTCACAGGTATTCTGACATGCGAATATGGACCAACATTGACCTTGTTGTCGTTAACGTCAATACCAGTTCCTTTAGTATTTCCACTGAAGCAAAAAGGGCGTACTGCTTCTTTAGAGGGTGGTCGATGAGTGGTGGTGATGTTACAAGCTACGGAATCCTTTTGAACGTGTGAATCGGGAATACCAAACCGTACAGAATCCGTTTCATCGCATGGTACTGCATCACACTCCAAGTCGTGAGTCATCTTTTTTTTCTTCTTGCTTCTTGGTTAACGTTGAAAGTTAGAATGAAGGGTTAGCTTTGAAAGGGGTTCCTTTTTTATACCTGTCGACTGTACCATCCGAAAAGTATTGTAATGTCATCCGTGGAAACGCTAAAGAAAGGTAAGCACAGTTTGGTGACCATCTGGTATGTTCCACGAGAGCTGAATCTTTAGGACTGCTTGCACCACAACTGAAACATTTCACTAAACTTCCCTGTTCAAAGTAGACAAAGCCTGCTCTGGCTAAAGAGATGGCAGTGGGTAATCGATCCCCTTTAGGCCATTTTTTGAACGTGTTCAAGCGACTGTCACACTCACCATAGTCAGGCAAAGCCCATGTTGAAGTCATCTCTTTGGTGTTGTCTTTTTTTCTGTTCAAGAGGGTTTCCTTTTTTTATACTCCTCCAAATTGGCGTGTCCGTAAGGTAAAGTCGTGTGATCAGAAAGTCTCACTCGTTTTTGGTACACAATGCGATACACTTTCTGAACAGGTCGAGTCACAATTTGATGATTAGGTAGTCGTACAATCTTGTGAGGTTCTAACGTGGCTACTTGAAAGTCTTTCACTTGTCCAGACAGTAAAGCATTTTTTAAAACCTCAAAGTTCACGACTTGGTTAGTTCGATAGTTGAGAGTCAACCCTTTGACTTTACAGGAGGTGTGAAGTTGGCCTTGCGGGTTTCGGTATCGGTACCCATACGTTTTAGGGCCACCGCTGGCAAAACTCAAAATGGTATCTTGAGGGTGCTCGTCTGTCCAGGCTCCTAAACGATCTCCTTGAATGGTAGGGTGGGGGCAACCGGGGCGATGAATGTAAATGCAACTGTCAGTATCAAAGTACAGGACACGATCTCCCAAGACTTCTAACGCTTCGTCATACAATTTCAAACGAGCATGAGCGGTCACGTAGGCGGCAATGACTACGTTGCTAAACTTGTCAGGTTTGACAAACTTGGGTTCTTCTTCGAAATTGACAATGATCAAATCATCGCGGACGATTTCGACTTGTTTGACTAGAATACTTTTGTCGTCCACCAGTTTAAAGTAGCGATAAGGATCGTCCACGTATTCCGTTTTGGGTAAGATCGTACGTTGGGCCATTTTTCCCCACAAGCAATTGAGCATCACTTTCGCAAACGATCTTTTTCCTTCATTTTTTTCCACCTCTTCTAAAGTGATGCCTTCGATGTCACGGTACTCTTCTTTAAATCGTTCTTGGTCTTCGGGAGTTTGACACCACGAAGGATAACCACTAGCTTCTTGTTTCAGTTTTAAAAACTGATTGACGTACCCCGAGAAAATGCCTGGATGATTGGTGGCGTCGTCTTTTTGGTATTGGGATGTTGTTGGAAAGTGCCAGATTTCATACACTTTCAACAAACGGTATCCACGATCCAGAGCCCGAAACAATTCGGCACTGACCCACGTTCCTGTCAAAGACCGTTCTTCCTTCGTGTGGTGACAGGGATGATCTTGGTTGCACGTTTCGGCACATGTCCGACATAAAGGAAACATCAGTTTTCCTTGACAATGGTAAGGTAAGATGGGATGAAACAAGTTTGTCGGAGGTAAGACTTTACATTTAATTAATCCTTCGTATTGACGAATGTGTTCCACGTCAATGTGTTCTGTCAAAATTTCAGGGTGACCGGTGGGAAAACGAGCATATTTACACACCCAAGGATACAACGAACACACGTCGATGTATTTGATTTCTTCTCCTTGGGATTCATTCACGTCGTACAGCAAGCGAGTGGCATTGGTTCGTCCTCCAAATAAACTGTGGCGCGGATCTAAAGGTTCGATGTCGGTTGCGTCGTAACTTTGAGTAATGTTCTTAAATTCAGGATCGGTTTTCAAACGTCGATCGTACTCGTGCTCCCACATTTCTATCACTTGGTATCCTTGACTTTGTAAGTGAAGTCGTCGTTGGCAAGTCTGTTCGTATAACTGCTCCATGGTAGAATCTGAATAAGGGCTTTTCATGTCTCGGTCAGGATAACAAGTAGGACATCCGTGAAACAAACAACCCTGAAACTCGTACACGGTGTGCGGGTTTTCTAAATCAAATCCATCCACGGAATAACCTCCAATCTTCTTTTGTCCTCCTCCGTTTCTAGCATGTTGTATCCATTTGTCTTCTTTTTCACACAAGTAATGAAACCAACGTAAAGATTTGACTGAATATTGACGACTAGCAAAGAGACCCGTGTTGGAGTCGATGATGGCTAGTTGGTTCTCAGGCATGAAATTTTGCCTGTAGACTAAGGAACAGGCTTTAGGTAAGGTGGCTGCATCTTTCAAAGGATCGACCTCTCCATGATCGAGAAATAACTCTCGAAATTTTCCACAACAACGTCTTAAAATATCCACATCCGATCGACAATATTTGAGCATCTCTTCTTGAAAGTCAAATGGATCGTTCTGGTGAGCGCGGTACCAAGTGTGAAAAGCTTCTCGCTGTTCGGGTCGCATTCCATCGGGGTCGTAATCATGAAGGTCAGGCAAATGAGGTAGGACGGCCTGTTGATTAGCTTCCGTGTTAAAGAAGTGAGGAAAGTAGCCTTTAGCCATTTCTGTCATGCCAAACGTTTTTGGCATGCGACTCAAATCATGGCCAAATAACTCATTGAATCTTTAAACTGGACTTGTCCTACTTTCATGTAGATGAGCTTTTTTCCGTTCATGGTGACTACAGGACGTTCGGTCCCATGGTTCAAATAATAATTGAGTAAAAACTGCCCATCGTATCCCGAAAAATTGTGAGCTATGACGGTGGCATACCGATGACAATCTCCATAACGTTGAATGTCTTCTTCGCTCCAACTGTCGTGGGTGGTAGGGTCTAAAACCCATTCAGCAAACTCAGACAAAGTGTTCACTCCACGAAAGATTTTTTCACGTCCTCCTGGAATCCGACTACAATGAGGACAGTGACAATGAATCGATTCTTGAATGCACTGATCACAAGCCCGATGTGCTACACAGAAATTAGGAATGTGAATGCCCGTTTCTTGCATGCATTCAAAATCAAAGAAGATGAAATCTACTTGTTTCTTGTTCTTGTTCTTCTTTATTTCTTTCTTCTCTGTCTTGTCAAACTTTTGAATAAAACATCGATGATCAAAAACGACGATCTGATGACAAATAGAACATTTTTTCTTGCCAGCACAAACGTGTCTCTTTGGGTTGTTGGTACGAATGAGCTGTCCACACGTAGAACACGATTTCAGTAAGTCACAAGCACATTTTTGTTGGTGACCTTGTGTCTTGCGATGCTGTTGGTAGCAAGAAGGACTGACAAAACGGCGTCGACAGGTTTCACAATGAACGTGTTGTTGTTGTGGTTCAGGAAGGCATGGTTGGTCGGCTAAACAGCCCTGACATCTTGCTCCGCAATGGAGGTGTCGCTCCCGATTATTAAACCCATGATTACATTTCTCACAGTAGTAAGAGTGTCCCAAAAATCCGGTAATACTAGTAATGGTATCAAAATGTTCTTGATGGTAATAAAGATGAATGTATTTTTTCATCAGGAAAATCGGGGCCTCGAAACAGTAGAGCTCCGCGCACTTCTTGAGGGTGAACTTTCAAAGTATAATGAGGAGCCAAAACATCTTGAAGTTGCTGCATTTGAGAAATGCCACACACGGTCTCTTTAGGGATCCCCGCTTATTTCAACAAGAGTTCTGCTTCTTTTCGTTGTTGGGGTCTTTGCGATCGTCGAATGTTATTCCAGGCTTTTTTCCATTCTTTACTCTCGTTCTTGTTAGCATAGGTGCGGCCCACCACGATAGCTCGAGTCAAGCACATTTGGTCTTGAGTATTGTCGATTTGGACGACACTGAATTTGGTAGTACGAAGATCGTCCACCAATAACGGTTTTCTGCTTCGTCCACTTCCTCGAGGTGGAGCAATGTGTGTCATGTAGAGTGTGGCCTTTCCATCGGTGATGGTAAACTTGTCATTGGATTGTTGCACATGTTCTATTTTAGACATGACTTTGTCTGGCGTTAATTCTGCCGGAGTGCTGAACTCAATCCAAACGGGACTCTTCAAGTTGTCATGATGGATGGCCAGTCTCAAGCGATCATCTTCTTTGGCTCCACATTGGCGTTTCAAGTTGATTAAGACAGCTTCCCACAAATCGCTAATGAACCCCGCCGCTTTCTCGGGAGGTACTTCGGACTTGAAGTCTTTGAAGTGTACCGTGTGAGTGTACGCCGTGGTCTAAATTTTCGAGAAGTTATTTTTTGAGTCTCTCGAATCCGATAGTAATTTTCAGGAGGAGCCAAAGTACTGGATTGTGGTGGTGTTTCTTGGTCAGGGGTTCTGGTAGTGGTTTTTGTTTTGGGTGGTTTGGAAGGTGGTGGTGGTAAGGTTTCAGGTTCACTCATCTCGTCTTCGAAGTCACTGGCATGGACTTGAGCTAGTAGTTCCTCTAAGGGTGTTTCAGGTGGCACGGAATACCTTCGTCGTCGTGGCCTCTTGGTTTGTTCTTGTTCTTCTTCTTCTGGTTTCTCATGGTTTGGGCGTGATCTTTTCATCTTGAACTTTACTTTGAAACTGATTCAGTTTTCACCCAGGTACCTTTATATAGAGAGAGAAGAGTATATAAAGAGAGAGCTTCGTACCTTCAGAATCAGTCTTTGGTGATTGAACTTTCAAAACTGCTGAAAAAAGATGGAAGAGTCAAAAAGACAGATTGCTCTTTTCGTGAGAGATTTGCAGACAGTCATTCGAAAGTATACTACCAGTAAGAGTAAGGACTACTCCTCCTCCTCTACCTCTCGAGATAAAAGTCAAGATACTTGTTATATCTGTCAAGAGAAAGGACATTGGGCTCCAGAATGTCCACAACGTCAACAGCAAAAGAGAGACAAAACAAAAGATACCTGTTATCATTGTAAAGGACCAGGACATTGGTCTTCGGAATGCCCTCAGAAAGAACAAGAAGAAGAAAATCTACCAGAGGAGAGGAGGAAGCCGATTCAACAAAAAACCTAGAAGAAGAAGAAGAACATATCATCAAGAAAAGTAAGAAGAGAGTGAGAAGAATGGAAGACAGTGAGAATGAAGAAGAAGAAATGGAAGACATGATTCCTGTGACGATTAGGGTTCCTATGAAGAAGAAATTCAAGAAGCACAAGAGAGACAGACAGTGAACAAAAAAAGGAACTTTGTTGTGTGGTTGTTTTTTTTTGGTGTTATATGTTATTGCTGAATTATTTTGTAAAACAAAAAATGGAAGAATACACCAGACTGGAGAAAAAAAGTAAGTGGTTTTGTGTTATTTTGTTTTAGAGTATAGATGCACGCACGCACGCACTCACACTTATATACAACACCATGGGATTTTTTAAAGTTTTAACTTGATTTTTGGCAATTTGATTTCTTTTCTAGAAATCTGGGGGCCCTTAAAAGGACCGTTGGGTTGTTTTTTTTTTTTTTTTTGTTGTTGTTGTTGCTTTTGGTTAAAAAACAAAACTTCAAATCAACTTCAAATGCCGTAGTCCTTTACCACGGCCCAATCCATATCCTTTTAATGCTGCTGCTACTGATGGTGTTTTGCTTATGGTGGTAGTCACTGGTGGTGGTGGCGGTGGTGGTGGCATAGGTGGTGGCATCTCACTAGAACTGGTAGGTTTAGAAGAATATTGTTTAGCCCGTGATGGTCTTTTTCGTTTAGGTGGTTGATGAGTTAAAGAATACTTATAGACATTGGTCATCCATTTTAACTCATATAATATCTCTTCTAAAAGACTTACGGTTTTTTCTTCACGACTGATGCCTTCCTTTACTGTTTCCTTCTTCTCCTCCTCTTGTAACTGCTGCTGCTGCTGCTGTCTGATTTCTTCTTCACTTTGTCTTCTTCTTCTCTCTTCTTCTTCTTTCTCCTGCTGTTGAAGAAGAAGAAACATTTTTTCCTCTTCTCGTTGCTTTTTTAAAAATTTTTCCATCTCTTCCATTTGCCTTTTTTTAAATTCATCCACCATTGGTGTAGCAGTAGTTGTAGTAGTAGCAGTAGTAGTAGTATTCTCAAAATCTTGATTTAGTAAATCTAAATCAAAGTCTTCCGGCCGGAAGTTCATTAATGCAGCAGCATTAATCATTGAAGGCTCAGTCCAATACATAGTACTACTTGTCTTTCCAGTCTCCATGAAGGCTGTCGAAAAAGTAATAAACCCTACGAACGCTACGATACCTTTATACCCGAGATGACGTCACACCCCCGCTCTCTTCCCATTGGAAGAAAACCCGACCCACTTGTAACGCGCATTTGGATTGGTAGTTGATTTCGATCCATTTCAATCCGATCGTAAGGTATATATATACTACCTCTTGTTTCATAAAGCTTCATCGGTTTTTCTCCAAGACCACTCATAAAGAAAAAAAAAAACAAGATGTTGTTTTTTAACACAGCCTATCCAATGTATATCAGAACTTCATGGGTCATCACCAAGATGACAGAGACTGCTTACTGGAAAAGGCGGATGTATGTGGCAAGACAAGGCTGTTTGAAGAGGGTACTTCACTACGGTCCGGAAATCAGAAGAAGTTTGAGAAAAAGAAGGTCTCCTAGGAGATTTGAATGTTAAAAACCCCAAAACAAAAAAACCCAAAGGTCCTTTTAAGGGCCACCCATTTTTCAAGAAAAGATTAATTTCCAATGATTGCCTATATATAGATGTGTGTGTGTGTGTGTGTGTGTGTGTGTGTGTGTGTGTGTGTGTGTTTATATGTTTGTATATTATTTTTTTTGTTTTGTGATAGTCTACCCCACAAAAAAAAACCCCTTTTACCCTTGTATGTTTTTTTGTGTTTTTGTGTAAGTTTGTGTTTGATATAAAAAAGGATAGTGTGGTGTGTTTTTTTTTTTTGGGAAAAAAAGGGGGGATGTTTTCCATCACGTCCGCGCTTCTCGAATATAAAGCGGTGCCTTCCACAGTGACGCCATTCACACTTTCACTCTACAAGAATGAACACTGTTGAAATGTTACAAGAAGCTTGGGAAAGAATGGTGGATGTGGAGTCGTTGATGGAAAGGTTAGAGTATTGGTGGAGATATCCTACCACCAAACCATTTGTCACCAGCCAACTAGCGGCTCTCAAATCAGCGAGAAGGTTGGTGAATGATGTTTTGGTGGAGGAAAGACAAAAAACTTCCTCAACCCCTTGCCGTGTGGGGTTCATCAAAAAGAGCCTGGATTTACTGCATGAGGTGGAGAACTTCCTTCACCTTGTTCAGCAAGATGAATGGTTGTATCCACCCGCCAGTAACGCCAGGCGCGAAGAGGTGAACCTTCGCATGGTGAAGGCATTGTTAAAGAAAGTTTTAGAAAATCAAGTAGCTCAGATTAAAATCTTGTGGGCTCTTGAACGCTCCAAGAAAGAACAGGCCAGGAAAGAAAAGGAATTTGAACGCCTGAATTTAAATTGGATGAAAATCCAAGATAAATTCAGGCGGATGAAACATCCTGACTGGCTACCTGATTCACCAACACTTCCAACCAAGAAAAAAAGATCCACCACCTTCCTAAGCTTCTTTACCAAATGTTAGAGGAAATAAAAAATTCCTCCTCCAACGGTCCTTATGAGGACCACCTTTTTTTCAAGAAAGATTAATTCTATTCCCTCCCACACCCACACCCACACTCCCGCAACGTTAAAAACTCCCGTACGTACCCAGACTGCCCCCAATGTTAAACTCCCGTACGTACCCAGAGTGCCACCACCATGTTAAACTCCCGTACGTACCCAGACTGCCCCCAATGTTAAACTCCCGTACGTACCCAGAGTGCCACCCCCTAAATTTTTGTATCCAGTTACCCACCAGCTACTACTAGCATAACGCAAAATGCTAAATTTGAATAAGACATCTACAATATAGACAAATTGCCGAATCTACAAACATAATGCATATACCCAACATCTACAAACATAATGCTTATACCCAACATTTACAAAAATAATGGATATACAAAACATCTACAAGCATAATGCATATACCCAACCTATCCAACATAATGCATATACCCAACCTATCAAAGATAATGCATATACCCAACATAATGCATATACCCAACATAATGCATATACCCAACCTATCCAACATAATGCATATACCCAACCTATCCAACATAATGCATATACCCAACCTATCCAACATAATGCATATACCCAACCTATCCAACATAATGCATATACCCAACCTATCAAACATAATGCATATATATGCACATATAAAATGAGAAATAGACTAATTGCGCATCATTCCTTAACATTTACTCACTTCCACCCGGAAAAAGTGGGTACTCTTCTTCGAATCAGCCGAATATGAGCAAGCTTTATTTGCATTATCAGGAAGAAAAAAAACCGAGAAAAACTCGCCACGTCATGTTACAAATTATACTCTACTCAAATAGTCTGTACCTATGTTTTCAGGTCCTCTAATTACCTCGTTATAATGCCGATACGGTTCCAATGCCAGCATCCAACGCGTCAATATATTTGCAACGTTAGCTTTATTCATATAAGTGAGAGGTTTGGTGATCAGCCTCAATAACGAATTCTGTTCAAATTGCTATGTGTGGAATTTACCTATTCCCAATACGGCTCTCTTTTTCAACCACAGAGTAAATTTGTTCTTTCGGTAACAATTTCCTAATTTCATGAGATTCGGGTAACCTGGCTATCTCTTTTTCCTGCAGTATAGTTTCCCGAAACCTGGTTTATGGAGTGTCATTCCTCAATATAAAGAGTTTGTCTAACTATTGTTGCTTCAAGGTGAAGCATATGAGTATTTCCTAGAACGTACTGAAAGGCTTGCCCTGAGGAATACCCTTAGTGACCTTATTAGTTTGCCCCTTTCCTGTTAAATATGTCAATGGGTTAGCTAATACAGCAAAATTGTGAACAAATTTACTGTGAAACCCGTCCATCTTAGGATGCATCAGTCTCGCATTTGCAACTTCAGCTTTACTCGTAGAAGTGAGAGGTTGTTGCTCAGTCTCGTGAAGGAATATTTTCCAAAAGAGGTATGTTTGGAATTTATATATACGACTGCCAAACACCCCGTTTCAAGCACTGAGTAGTTGTGCTTATTGGGTAATAGTTTCCTACTTGCGTACGCAACGGCCCCCCCCCCCTGTTTGTTCATCTACTAATACTGCCCCAAAACCAGTGTCTGGAGTGTCATTAATCAACATAAAGAGTTTGTCTGGCTCTGTTAGCTTTAAGATTGATGAGCACATTAGCGTTTACTTTACCATACTGAAAGTGTTTTCCTGACTTGGATCTCTAGTCACCTTGTTAAGTTACCCCGTTCTTGTTAAATAGGTCAATGGACTAGCTATCGCGGCAAAATTTAGTACAACTTTCCTGTAGAACCCAACCAGCTCCAGGAGTGAAAGAAACTCTTTTCTGTTGCTTGGAGTTTGTCGAAATGGAGTTTTAACTGCTTTGATCAATTATGAGATGGCCCATTTCCATTTTACTAAATAATATATATTTCTTTTTATCATTGGTAATTTTTCTATGTGTTCAATTCTAAATATATTCTCTGTTTAATATAAAGAGAGAACTCATCTTCTTAAAATGTTTCATTAATTTCTTCATCTAAATCTAATTTATACATAATAGTATGTAGACAGACAGAGAGATATATAGCTAGTTACATATTATACTTTTGAATATTTCTTATTGGCCCAAGTAATTAGGGAACAAGTTGACCAAGAAATAAATTACACTTAGAGAAGCCTCAATCTTCGCAAATTTGAAGCGGTAAACAAGAAAATTGATGAGCCTATGCATATCATTAGGTTCATGCAGAAACTTAAACGTGATGCTGACTGTATTGTCATGGACTGAATAGTTGATTCTGTCAAAGATGTACGTGAAAGAATGAACGGGAATTAACTTTTCATATATTCAGCTTACTTCCCATTAGCATTATCAAGATTGGAGTCCATTTTTGTGAGCTCTTTATCCGGAGTCTTTTCAATTACTTGACTGGTTTTACCACCACTAAATTGTGTCTTAGGAAAGTATATACTTAAAACGTACGTCAGCATCTCAGCCACAAAAAAGACATAACTCCCATGTGTGGTCGTGGACAAGATGAAGACTTACGGTACAGGGCTTAACTGCCGCCTCAGAAAATTAAACCTTTGATAAATCAAGCTAGCCTATCACTTTCACCAATCCCTCGTGATTAATGATTTTATTAGCAGCATTAATGTCTTTCCTTTCATGAAGAACACCTGATAAACAAGGGATTGATTGCTCTTCTTCTGACGCATCCTTGACATCATCGAATTATTTAATTTGTTATTGGGAAAAAAGGATACAAAATCGAACTGTATTGGCCTTTTTATGAATACACCTTTGATTAAGGTGCTTTGCACAAAATATCCAAAAACACAAAAAGCATGGAAAACATAGAAGGTTGCTTATTCAGACAGATGTTTTGTATCTCATTTTCAGATTTTTTTGGAAGCATCGAGACGTTCTTATTGTTCTGGCAAAAAATGTAGAACATTGTCTATTTTATAGCGGTAAAAAAATCGCGATTATTTTATTCCTGTTTCTGAATATACTACTATTTGAAGGTGTTTGTTTTCGGCGCTTTATAGCACAGCAACATTTTGAAGGTGTTTGTTGATGGGGCTTTATGTCACAGCAACATTTTGAAGGTGTTTGTTTTGGGGAGTTTTATGGCACAGCAACATTTTGAAGGTGTTTATTTATGGGGCTTTATGGCACAGCAACATTTTGAAAGTGTTTGTTTTGGGGGCTTTATGGCACAGCAACATTTTGAACGTGTTTGTTTTGTGGGCTTTATGGCACAGCAACATTTTGAAGGTTTCTGTTTTGGGGGCTTTATGACACAGCAACATTTTGAACGTGTTTGTTTATGGGGCTTTATGGCACAGCAACATTATGAACGTGTTTGTTTTGGGGGCTTTATGGCACAGCAACATTATGAACGTGTTTGTTTTGGGGGCTTTATGGCACAGCAACATTATGAACGTGTTTGTTTTGTGGGCTTTATGGCACAGCAACATTATGAAGGTGTTTGTTTATGGGGCTTTATGGCACAGCAAAATTATGAAGGTGGTATCGTGCCTAGGCAAGTTAAATAAAGTGCCTCGCCCAAGAAACACACCACGATAGCCGATCTGGGCTGATCGGATGGTGTAAATCGAACCTTTACCATTCTGGTCACGTGCAACCGCTGTTCCTGTTTAGAGGTATAGCCTGTCTCGTTGGTTGGACGTTGATTCGTGAATTACCAATTGGTTAAGCAGTAGTATTGTCCTCCTATGCATAAAACTCAGATAATTTATCAGTAACAATTCCATTTTTGCTGCCGTAAAAATCCCAAACAAATAATAATCAATATATTTCATTCTATAGCCTGTTATCTTTTTTGTGATAACTGTCCACACTGATTTTAGTTTACTGTAGCTCATGTTTACTCTACAACTCAATCTGATTGTAGTTTACTGTGTCTCACGATTGCTGTACTACCCAAGCTGAATTTAGTTTATTGTGTCACATGATTACTCTACTACCCAAGCTGAATTTAGTTTATTGTGTCACATGATTACTCTACTACCCAAGCTGAATTTAGTTTATTGTGTCACATGTTTACTCTACTACCCAAGCTGAATTTAGTTTATTGTGTCACATGATTACTCTACTACCCAAGCTGATTTTAGTTTACTGTGTCACATGATTACTCTACTAGCCAAGCTGATTTTAGTTTACTGTGTTTTATGATTACTCTACTACCCGAGCTGATTTTAGTTTACTGTGGATCATGATAACTCTACTAACAAGCTGATTTTTGGTTGCTTTTATACGATGACTCTTCTCCTCATGCTGATTGTTTGGTAGCTGTCTTTATTTTTGACTGTGCTGTCGTAGAAGTGATAATTATCACTTTTGCGGAAGGTATATGTCATCCAGTTGATTATAACCGTAAAAGCAATTACGATTTAGAATGAATTGATCCTATTAAAGAGAAGGGTATTATATGTTTATCTTCAGAAAATAATTTGATAATCTTATAAAATGGACAGATGAAAGCTTATATGCCCAGTAAGATGAAAATATTTATTTTGACACTTTAATATTTTATGTATTTATATGCCTTATTACGTCAAGTTGACCAATGTTTCACAGATTAGCTTGTATCACAACTTGACCAATGTTTCACAGATTAGCTTGTATCACAACTTGACCAATGTTTCACAGATTAGCTTGTATCACAACAGCGACTTTTTTATAGACCATTTATCAGTTTCTTTCTATTTTAAAATCTCTTTATTTTTTTTTACTTATAAAGTAAAAACGAATGTATAATAATATCTGATAATTTGTTTTTGCGTAAAAAAGGTGACATTCGTCATGTTTATTGCCACGATACACTCCCACTGATATGTCCCAATTTAAGGCAATTTATTAATACTGATTTGCAATATCAGCCTGATGACAAAATTACCAGGATTCCTTTCCCAAAATTTATGATCATGTTTATTTGTATTTTTCTTTTCCGACAAAGGCTTGTTTGCTTTGAATCGTTCTTGTATCGCATTCCCAGTGTTTTTATACCAAGAATTTTGATTAAGTTTGTATCAAATTCCTGGTGTTTTTATATCAAGACTTTTGATTAGAATGTATCGCATTCACTGTGTTTTTATATCAAGACTTTAGATTAAAATGTAGCACATTCCTGGTGTTTTTATATTAAGACTTTTGATTAAAATGTATCGTATTCCTGGTGTTTTTATACCAAGACTTTTGATTAAAATGTATTGCATTCCCTGTGTTTTTATATCAAGACTTTTTCATTAAAATGCATCGCATTCCCAGTGTTTTTATATCAAGACTTTTTGATTAAAATGTATCGCATTCTCTGTGTTTTTATATCAAGATTTTTGATTAAAATGTATCGCATTCCCTGTGTTTTTATATTAAGACTTTTTGATTAAAATGTATCGCATTCCTGGTGTTTTTATATTAAGACTTTTGATTAAAAAGTATCGCATTCTCTGTGTTTTTATATCAAGACATTTTTTATTAAAATGTATCGCATTCCCTGTATTTTTATATCAAGACTTTTGATTAAAATGTATTGCGTTCCCTGTGTTTTTATATCAAGACTTTTTATTAAAATGTATCGCATTCCCTGTGTTTTTATATCAAGACTTTTGATTAAAATGTATTGCATTCCCAGTGTTTTTTTATTAAGATATTTGATTAAAATATATCGCATTCTCAGTGTTTTTATACCAAGACTTTTGATTAAAATGTGTCGCATTCCTGGTTTTTTATATCAAGACTTTTGATTAAAATGTATCGCATTCCTTGTGTTTTTGTATCAAGACTTTTGATTAAAATGTATCGCATTCCTGGTGTTTTTATTTTAAGACTTTTTTTTATTAAAATGTATCGCATTCCCTGTGTTTTTATATCAAGACTTTTTCATTAAAATGCATCGCATTCCCAGTGTTTTAATATTAAGATTTTTTATTAAAATGTATCGCATTCCTGTTGTTTTTATATCAAGACTTGTGAGTAAAATGTATCGCATTCCTGGTGTTTTTACATCAAGACTTTTGATTAAAATGTATCGCATTCCTGGTGTTTTTATATCAAGACTTTTTGATTAAAATGTATCGCATTCTCTGTGTTTTTATATCAAGACTTTTTTTATTAAAATGTATCGCATTCCCTGTGTTTTTATATTAAGATTTTTGATTAAAATGTATCGCATTCCCTGTGTTTTTATATCAAGACTTTTTTATTAAAATGTATCGCATTCCTGGTGTTTTTATATCAAGATTTTTGATTAAAATGTATCGCATTCTCTGTGTTTTTATATCAAGACTTTTTTTTATTAAAATGTATTGCATTCCCTGTATTTTTATATCAAGACTTTTGATTAAAATGTATCGCATTCTCTGTGTTTTTATATCAAGACTTTTCGATTAAAATGTATCGCATTCCCTGTGTTTTTATATCAAGACTTTTGATTAAAATGTATTGCATTCCCAGAGTTTTTATATTAAGATATTTGATTAAAATGTATCGCATTCTCTGTGTTTTTATACCAATACTTTTGATTTAAATGTATCGCATTCCTGGTGTTTTTATATCAAGACTTTTGATTAAAATGTATCGCATTCTCTGTGTTTTTATATCAAGACTTTTGATTAAAATGTATTGCATTCCCAGTGTTTTTATATTAAGATTTTTGATTAAAATGTATCGCATTCCCTGTGTTTTTATACCAAGACTTTTGATTAAAATGTATTGCATTCCCAGTGTTTTTATATCAAGACTTTTCGATTAAAATGTATCGCATTCCCTGTGTTTTTATATCAAGACTTTTTTTATTAAAATGTATCGCATTCCTGGTGTTTTTATATTAAGACTTTTGATTAAAATGTATCGCATTCCCTGTGTTTTTATAACAGGACTTTTTTATTAAAATGTATCGCATTTCCTGTGTTTTTATATCAAGACTTTTTGATTAAAATTTATCGCATTCCCTGTGTTTTTATATCAAGACTTTTCATTAAAATGTATCGGATTCCTGTTGTTTTTATTTTAAGACTTTTTTTATTAAAATTTATCGCATTCCCTGTGTTTTTATATCAAGACTTTTCATTAAAATGCATCGCATTCCCAGTGTTTTTATATCAAGACTCTTTGATTAAAATGTATCGCATTCTCTGTCTTTTTATACCAAGTCTTTTGATTAAAATGTATCGCATTCTCTGTCTTTTTATCCCAAGACTTTCGATTAATATGTATCGCATTCCTGGTGGTTTTATATCAAGACTTTTGATTAAAATGTATCGCATTCCCTGTGTTTTTATATCAAGACTTTTGATTAAAATGTAATGCATTCCCTGTGTTATTATATCAAGACTTTTTTATTAAAATGTATCGCATTCTTGGTGTTTTTATATTAAGACTTTTGATTAAAATGTATCGCATTCCCTGTGTTTTTATATCAAGACTTTTTTATTAAAATGTATCGCATTCCCTGTGTTTTTATATGAAGACCTTTTTTATTAAAATGTATTGCATTCCCTGTATTTTTATATCAAGACTTTTTTATTAAAATGTATCGCATTCCCTGTGTTTTTATATCAAGACTTTTTTTATTAAAATGTATCGCATTCCCTGTGTTTTTATATCAAGACTTTATGATTAAAATATATCGCATTCCCTGTGTTTTTATATCAAGACTTTTGATTAAAATGTATTGCATTCCCAGTGTTTTTATATTAAGATTTTTGATTAAAATGTATCGCATTCTCTGTGTTTTTATACCAAGACTTTTGATTAAAATGTATCACATTCCTGGTGTTTTTATATCAAGACTTTTGATTAAAATGTATCGCATTCCCTGTGTTTTTATATCAAGACTTTTGATTAAAATGTGTCGCATTCCCTGTGTTTTTATATCAAGATTTTTGATTAAAATGTATCGCATTCTCTGTGTTTTTATATCAAGACTTTTTGATTGAAATGTATCGCATTCCCTGTGTTTTTATATCAAGACTTTTGATTAAAATGTATCTCTTAGCGTAACTTTGATTGAACATAATGGCACAAAGAATGCTATCTTTTTAAAAGAGAAAGCCACGAAGCATATATTTCCCCATAACAATGATATTATTAAGAACTTTTTATGCGTTTGAAAGGATTCACATCAATATGTTTCTTTAAATATGTCACTTAATGCATTATTTTCAGTGCTTGTTTATTATTCATAGCGTTCTATATAGCATTTTCTATTCAGTTTTTCTTTTTCAATATGTAACTTACTTTATAATAATGCATGTAGTTGTGTATTTGTCATGGGGTTGGGGTAGTATTCCTTCCTTTCCCTGAACACAACATGCATACTACATTATGTTATGCTAGATTGCCCATTCATTTTCTAGATCTATGAATGTTATTTAACATAGAGTTCAAACATATTTCTACACGAGATTTTATTATTGAATTGACGCTGGATTCTACAATCACGCAGAACAGTCATCAACGTTAACACAAAAGACGGTTTATTTTTAAATCACAAAAATGTGCTTCAAATGTTATAATAATAATAACAATAATAATAATAATAATAACAACAACAACAATTTTATCCCTACGATAAAGCGTTACTTGGAGAAATATGTATAGATTTATATAAGTTACACTGTTAAGTGCATGGTAAGAAATGGTAAGAAAGCCAAGGGCTAGGTATGGTGGCATCAAATAATTACTGCTTGTGCACAGTATTTTAAAAATCAGCTTTAGTTTCTGTATAAAACTGTTTATTGATTTTGCCGTATACTCTTGTATGTATCTGCATACTACAAACAAATAACAGGACCTTCCAAAAAAATACTAGCAAGTCTCCCCCTCCCCACTCTTGTGTAGGTCCTTTATTTTATCTACAACTTAAAGCCACAATTGACGAAGTTAGATTTCCTCGGAAAAAAGGGAAATCAATGTATCCGCCTGTTTATGTAAGTGTCTATCTGTGTGTGTGTGTTTGTGTGTGTGTGTGTGTGTGTGTGTGTGTGTGTGTGTGTGTGTTGATAACGGCCGCAAATACAAAACAGTTTCCCAACGTTTCGAGCTCACCAATCTCTTCGTCTACATATAAATGTGTGCTCTTGAATTTTAGAGATATATGTGTCTTATTTGTTTGATGTTTCCGATGAGAATACACTGTATTAAAACTTTATTTATAAGGTAGCATGTTGTAAGAACTCGCGTAATATTATTTACTGCAAGCGAACAACTAATACGTGTCCTTGGTACCGATCAGCTTGACAACTATAATTATGCTGTCTGTGTTATTCGACAGCAGCATCAGCAGCGTCGCAAATAGTATGGATAAAATGCCCTTTCATCCATGATTGTGAGAATATACCACTTAAACGTTACATGGATTACCTTCAAGTTGTAAGAAATATGAAAGCAACATCTGAAACATAAATAAATAAACATGATATCGACACCTCTTTTATTATCAAATTTATTGACATTGGCTATAGAATGTATTACATTTAAAATTTAAATAATTATTATAAACAAGTGCTTGCAATTGTATAGCAATTCACTTTATCAATTGTGTGATTGTTGTGGTATGCTAAGCAAGTTCTTCTTTGGCGTGCTATATTTATCTCTCTATTGATTACATGTAATTGGTAATTACTCAGTTTTCATATCGTGCTATTTATCATCCCTCCAAAATCTATTCAGCATTTAAAAGACAAATTTCCTAACTTTTGACACCTTTTGATACAGAAATCAATAAAGATGTGTTCCTTTTTTTCCCCTGCAGCTCGATTGCAGCATTCAGAGCCATCCTGCTTTGTCAGCGAAGGAAATGAAACTGATTTGTTTTAAAAAGAAAATAATAATAAGCTTTTGTACGGGAAATAAATATAGAATTTTCTTTCCATTCATCCTACTAAACGTTATGGATAAATGCATCATTTAAATTACGACCAATGTTTTTGAAATAGACAAAATAATTAATATTGAAAAATTTCACAGAAAAGATTTTAAATATCAAATTGGGGTTCTAAATAAAATTGTATTGTACGTATTTTTCACAATTTGACATGGGCTACAAATTAGTTTTTAAATTATATATATATATATATATATATATATATATATATATATATATATATATATATATATATATATATGCCCAAGAAAGTGTGTTAAATATATATTAACTTCACGTTTATAATTAGGGTATAAAATTGATTAAATGAATGTCTAGACACATACATATATTCGAAATGTCCCGCTAACTGTTGACTATACGTTTTCTATATATTTTGAGCATGTAGGTAAGTACTTTCCTGAATAATTAAGTATAAGATCAAAGACTTTAAAACTTAAAACTTAGGAATATCGATGTGAAGGATGAATGATAAGTTTATTTCAATTTTTGTTTCTAAATACTACATGTACACGTTTTATAGTTGCGTCAAAAAAGTGCTACAGATTCAATATTATCACAACACAATTCGTAACTACTTATATAGTAAATGTCGTTCTCATATGCAACCTATGTGTGGCCTGAGATTTAAAGTTAAAAAAAGATTTTGTTCTGTTCTTTTCTGATTAGTAACAACTCGTATAAAGCCCATCTTGATGAGTTTATCTATTTTGGAGTTACTGAACAATTGATGCAAGCTCGGGCATTTTCCGCCACATGAGCTCGGGTTCAATATTTTTCAATACTTATTTAATAATCTATACATATTGAAGGTTTACTGGTTCATAAAATGTTATATTCACTTTCACAAAGGTCAATACTGTATAACAATATTTTTTTTCAGAGCGTGATATTCCATGTGGAACGACATCCGCTGCACCGATGGTTCCAGCAGTGTGTAACCTTCAACTTCTTTCCTAACCCGTCACACGAACTGGCCTACAACATATTCCATATGATCGCAATGTATGGTCTTCCCCTGCTCATCATCACACTCGCCTACATCCTAATTCTCCGTGAGATGTCCAAGAAAACAAGACAGGGGCGGGGTGCGTATTGTAAACGCTGACTATTAGCTGCTTTTTCAATTAAGGTTGATTGTTCTTCGATAAAAGGAGAAATTTTAAAACAAAATATATTATTACATTGACAAACACAAACTAATTCTATAAGCCTAGCTTTCTTTAAATTGCCAGTCTCTTTCATAACATAAGATTTGAAACGAAATTAGAATGCTCCAATGAAATAGTAAAATACCACAAATTTATTACATTTTAACCCATGTTGCATTCGCATAGTCCATGCTATTATAAGGATTTGTATTTACTTGGTTAACTGTATGGATTAGGATGCAGTAATTGGCTTTAGTATTGAAAACTGCTCTTTTTGACATTATCTCCTTAATCTTGTTAACGAGCACTTTTCTTTTACTTATTAAAAGAAAAGAAAAGAAATAAAACTTTTGAAAACAAAATGGTGACAAAAATCGTAGAAAATTGTCAATTATTGCCAAAAGCATGCATCCTGGTTATAGTTCAATGAATATATACTTGAAGTCAGAGCATAATAGTTTTAATTATTTTTTTAAAAGGTGTCACTATCTGCGTGTGACAGTTCTATCCTTATTTTAAGCTTAAAATGTTCATTCTTTGAAATATCGTTCATTTCAATGTTATTATTATTATCGCCAAATCACAAAAAACAACCGTGGAAAGCATATTAACATCGGACTAAATTGAACAATGAAAAGTGCTGAATTAAATAGTTTTATACATATCTTAAAATAACGTGAAATTTGATTTGTTATGGAAAGTCTACCAGCAACAGTATGAGGTAAGAATTCTATTATATTTTCTTTTCGTACATAACGACATTAATTAAAGCCTTAAAGAATGACTATTTTTCTCAATAATTGGTACAATTTTTAATTATAGTAGATGATCAAAGAGATATTGATCCGAAGAAATCACGATGCCTGCTAAGACGTTCGAGTATTGGTGTCATTGAAAGAGCCCGAGTACGAACACTCAAGATGACTATTGTGATAGGTAATTGATCAATAATAACTATTTAACTTCGAAAACTATTTTAATAATTATATCAACATTTCATCCAAACAGTAGTCCTTATGTGTATGCAATTTTGAGTCGAGAATCAAACAAAAAAGAATGTTACGGCTTGTCCTATTTCCTCGAAATTCACACTCACAAAGAGTTGGTTATGTTCTTTTGAGAGTACAGTTACACTCTTCACTACCACTGTTATATTGAACAATAGTATAGACATCTTCAATCCTTCATGAACATATTTTGTTATGATCAATCCTTTGCAAAAATCGGTGTCAAGATCTTTAATCTACAGCAAAGAGTACCTTTTTCTCAGGGCCAACCCTATGGGAAATAGCGCCCTGTGTGAACTTTGCATTCGGCACATGTCGCCCCCCCCCCCCCGCCCCCCGTAGGGCTGGTCCAACTTGAGCTAAAAGATTTGTTTAGACGTAAAGTCGTCAAAAGAGATAGATTGTGTAAGAGTGGACCTTGTGATAGATTTGTTTAGACATAAAGTCATCAGAAGAGATAGATTGTGTAAGATTGTACCTTGTGATAAAGATTTGTTAAGACATAAAGTCATCAGAAGAGATAGATTGTGTAAGAGAGTACCTTGTGATAAAGATTTGTTTTGACGTAAAGTCGTCAGAAGAGATAGATCGTGTAAGAGTGTACCTTGTGATAAAGATTTATTTAGACATAAAGTCGTCAGAAGAGATAGATTGTGTAAGAGTGTACCTTGTGCTAAAGATTTGTTTTTACCCAAAGTCGTCAGAAGATATAGATTGTCTAAGAGTGTACCTTTTGCTAAAGATATGTTGAGACGTAAAACGTATTGGATATCTGCATCATTTTTAAATTGTTATCATTTTTGCAGTGTACCTTCCACATGCTTGGGATCTTTAAAGTACGTATCTGGTGTATTCTTTCTGTGTAAGCATTTCAAGAAACTGCTACTCAGTTATTGCATGTGCTTGAGAATAATGGCTGAATTTGTTACAATCAAAAAAGCCCATATCAACGTGTTTATTTTTCATGCAACGGGAAACTTATTTTCAAAAACCATAGTGATACCGTGCGTCGTAATATGGATTTAGAAGTTGTGGCTGGATTGCAGAATCCACATACCTACCTCCACCCCAAGTTATCGAGATTCCCCATTTTGTCAGAGTATTACACGCGATATATCATTGATTATACTTGTGATTCAATAGGATTCAAAGTATTTGCTGTTGAAAAGTAATACAATTATCAACTAGCTTCCCTGCAAAGGGGCAGTTTGTATAATTACAAGCTACAATTCTCCGATAACCTATTTGCGTTGGTGTAAATATAAGGTTCATCATCAATAGTCAAGACTACGTTTCTACTTTCAGTGAGTGTGTTCGCTCTCTGCTGGACTCCTTACTTTGTCCTGTCCGCATGGTGGTGGTTTGACAGGTGAGTTGGTAAAACGAATTAGTGCTTCTTCCTTCAGTCAGCTGCTTATTCATTTAGTATTCGTTCATTTCTTAGCTTGGTGTATGAAGTTCGTAATTGTTTCAAAGTTAAGTTACAGGTAGGTCCAACATGCCAAAGACAGACAGCAAAAACTGGCCAACACTTGCGCTTGTTCCCACACAATGCAGAACATTTGAATCTTCCTCTTAACACGTGTATACTAAATTGGCGACTAACTTGAATATTTGTGCAGTTTGAAGAAATATATGTAGATCTGTGCCTATTCAATTAGTCTGAATATATCTTCATAGATAATTCACATACAAATTTACATTAAAAATATAATGAACTTGCACTCACATGCATAAAGGGTCCTGTTAAATACGTACGTATTTATTTTGGGCAAAAAGAACTCAATTAATATGATATTGACGACAATACAAATTGTCTACTTTGAGTATATACTCTAGTCTAGGTACAAAGTTTTGAGAAGACCCGATCTGAGCTTAATATAGGGTTACAGTATTGGTGGCACTCTGTATTTAGTATCTATATAGTATTACTAACCTGTTTGTTGGAAATTTTCGTGCTGTACCACTGTGATGCATATACCAGTGTGAATATATATCATTTTCCAAGGGTAAAACAACACATAACACGAAGTGTACTTTAAGCCCAGTATGTTTATGGATGCTATACAGTTAATAAATAAAATAAAAAATTAAACCCCCAACAATATTTCTGTTTGATGACCATCCGTCCAACTTTGTGTGTTCTTGCAACCGGGGAATCCATCACCTTTGCAGCCAATTAACAAATCATATGTTTGAAGTATGGTTTTTGATAATATTTAGGTCAAGAAAGCGTTATAATCTGAGGATGCACTCAAAATATTCTAACATAAAGTTCTCTGATTTTACACCTAACATTTTAACACATACCGTCTGTACTCGCGTGCAAGTCTAGTCCAACTAACAAAAACATAGACCCTGATCTGCCATCGCATAATGCACCACTAGATCAAAGTCTATGTTGTTTCTTCTACTGATTAGTCCTAAAAAAAACTGCATAGACCTAGATCTGCCGGCGCAGTATGCGACGGAAGGTCTGGGTCTGTGCAGTTTGCAGTATGACTCAACTTATAAGCGGGTGTACGATACTGGTATGTGAACATCACACGTCCCTAATTGTAATAACGTCATAATCTGCGGCAGCAAAATCTGGAACACGCTTTCAGGGGCTACATTTAAGAGTGCTCAATTCGGATTCATGCATAACATAAATATATTTTCAACATTTCTAACACTGTTAAAATCTGAATAAAGGGTCTTATTTCAGAATGTTTGGTTTATATGGGTATTTTTACAATTGTAAACATCAATTTCATTTTTTCTGTTAAGGCGTAAACACAAAATTCAAGTTGTGAAAGCAAAACCAATATTATCAACCCTTAATCCACACAACGCAATTTGGGACAGCAAAACCAATATTAGCGTTCCGTAATCCACAAAACACAAGAGTGACAGGGATATTCACTAAATTATACATATTTCAGGTTGACAGAAGAAAAACCAATATGTTTCCATTCCGAGCAAGTATATATATATATATATATATATATATATATATATATATATATATATATATATATATATATATATATATATATATATATATATATATACATATATATAATGACACAAAAGTTGGAAAACGGTGCCGGGGAAAATAAAAAAAATTTCCTACTTTACTACCTAAAGCAAGATTACCCTTCTTCGTAAACACACACACACACACACACACACGTATATGCATTCGCATGATAATAGTACTGATCTTTGTAACTCTGTGATGGGAGTAATACGTGATCAGTTATTTATCCTGTAGGATTTCAGGTGACTGCCGGAAAAAATCTTATAATCGATGTTTGGGAAATTTAACTTCTTCTGTTTATATTGTTCAACTGCCATTAAACCAACATAAAATTAAGTCAAGAAGCCGTTAAGCTTCTAATTTTAAGAGATGGTCTGACTGGGTAATTCGTCACTTCCACTAAATGTACAATGAAATATGTATGTAAATTAAATGATCTTCGAAAAGAAGCCTATCTGAGGACATGTAATAGCCTTACTGTAATGTATTTATGCTTATTAATAAGAATACACCTGTCCTTGATAAATAGGTGTTATACATGTATCTATTATGCAGGTACAACTAAGCTTTTGAATGCTTAATATACATACAATTTGTTTTACGGTTGATGTATCGAGATGCAAGCCAGAGCACGTGACTGTCATATGTTTGTAAAATATTTGCTCTGTTTAAGAATCAAAATACGATATTAGTGTGGAATGTTGGTTTAATTCCTTACTCAATTGAAATAACATTTTCTAAGGTGCTCAAGACCAGTGCTGAAGATTTGTCAAACTATTCAAATCACACTTATTCCAAAGTTCGACTTGATTAAAAGACTAATTTGGAATCTTAATCAAAGAACATAATTCTATATCCTATTGATAGTGGTATATGTACTGATAGTAATACTTATTCACTAGCTGATAATGACGACGACCGAGGCAATGCCCCAGGAATGCGTTTGTACCGAATCGTGAATTAAACCAGCTGAAAGTGGTGATTGTAATATATTTTTGCGGGTGTCATTCGAGTCCACCTGGTGACCAATGATTATATTTTGCGTGTGTCATTCGAGTCCACCTGGTGACCAATGAATACATTTTGCGTGTGTCATTCAAGTCCACCTGGTGACCAATGATTCTGTTACTTCTCTCTCTCTTGCTCCAATAATTTCAATCTTTTTAAATAGCACATAAGGAAAATCCCATTTCAAAGTAATTAGTCACTCCTAACATGAAAACCCTTAGAGACTGTCATAAACTAACCATTCTCAATTTTTTTCATCATGAACTGCTTCACAATGAAGGACGTTAGCGTCGATATTAATTTATTTCGCCCAAACTAATCTAAAGTTTTCTAACAATTCGTTTAACTTTTCCGCACTGTCATGTCAAACAAATTACTTTTAGGACCTTTAATCGACAATACAACGGCAAAATATTCTAGGCCATATAATTGTTCAGCAGCGCCATTTTTGCTTCAAAAATTGAAACAATGATGTCTTAAAAGGACATGATGCATTCAGCGAAATGGGAGTCTTGTGTCTCATTTCCCATATAAAGACAATTTACAGGAATATAAACCTTTCGATATATCAAAATTCCGGAAAATCTCTCAAACAGGGAAAATTAAGAATTTGAACCTATGAACATGTTCTTCTCTTTAGCAATGAATAATTATCACGATTCAACATTCCAAGCAATATATCGTCATCTAAAAATAATGAAGCAGGAGCCTGCTTGAGGTCGAAATTAAATTCCCCCTTTTTTAAACGCATGAGAAAAAAAATAAAAATGAAACGGTTGTAATTTGGAGCTATAATACAAAATATAAACTATAGCAGAAATATACCGTTATAAAAATTTAAATTATGTTTGAATGTACCAAAAATTTGCTCTCAGATTTGTATTATACTCTTACAATATCCTGGAGGACTCTGATAATAACCTCGACGACCTATCGAAGGAAACGGTGAAGATTTAGCGATTGTCTTTATTACAAAATAAATGATCATATTCCCTTGTAAAGACTAACGTGTCTTTAATGAAGATTATATTTTAAAAATGCATTGACTTTTATTTTTCTTTAATGATCATCTACATTAATACGTAGTTCTAACCTCTCTCTCTCTCTCTCTCTCTCTCTCTCTCTCTCTCTCTCTCTCTCTCTCTCTCTCTCTCTCTCTCTTCTTTTGTCCCAGATGTTCCGCTTTTCGAAGATTATAGCCTTATCCTCAACGGAGTTTTTAATCAAACAGAAAGAAAAAGAAAAATTATGTAACGAACTATACAAATTAAGCATATAGTCACTTTATTTAAATGAAAGCTTTCTCTTACTTATTTGTAGCAAGTAATGACACTGATATTTTGTACAGAAAACTTATCAGTATCCTTGATTTACTGCGTCTAAAATCTCAGATCATTGTAATTACATTAACTACCTATCACAAGAAAAGGGACAGAAATCAGTGGGAGAGAATTCAATATCAAGCGAAGCCATATATAATAAAAAGTAGAGTAACGACGAAGGCTTGCCAACGCAAATCCCCACGCATTTTTACTGCACATTCCAATCTCCTGGTACCCTTCATATCCCTTGTACTCACTACCAACCCAAGACAGTGGTTATGATGAAAATCAGTTGCATACATGATCCGTTTTCCTGTCATGGTTGCATATATAATGTCTAAAGTTAGGTCACTCCAAAGTTTCGTGAATTTCCACCCAGCGGTTCAGGAAAAGATGTGATAAGGGACAGGCCAACGTACAGAATAAATGGAAGAAAAGACGGAGGATATCATGAACGTCGATGGCAAATGAGAGCACGGGTCCAAAAGTTTGATTTAAAATAGTGAGAACCTTTTTGGTGTACGCTTTCGCCCACACATAAAAGAAATACTATTCACTGTTTAATTCAAATTCCAGCTCTCCCATTAGCTATCTACACAATGCTGGACCACTTTGCTTACTAATGAACAAAACAACACAAATAACACCACTGAGTGCGAGGCCACTTCCTCAATTATGAGTTTTTCAAAAGGTGGTTCAGATGCAACCGGTATCGCACTAATAACATCCTCCTGCTACATCCCATTCTATCGTAATACTGAGATATTAATACTGCATTAAATACAGATGACAAACTGCTAAAATTGTGGTAATTGAAAAGCACCAAACGAGATGGGACGTAGAAATAACCGATACCAAGAATGCAATGGGGGGGGGGGGGGAGAGATTAAAAGAGTGTTTTGACACACTGAAAGAATTTGATCATTACACATGTATGGATATATGTGGTGGGACTATACAATACAGATGTTTCAACCAGCATACTAAAAAAAAATACACACACGCTTTTACAAGGAGAATAAAGTTACACTCAATAACAGGATAGAAACACTGTTAGACAAAAATAGAGAGAAATGCAATACTTATGTAAACCGACCAAACAAACGAGTGAGCCGTGTATTTAGAACAAATGGAAAAGAATTTAAAATCAGACCAAACAGAAGAGCTGGTGTATCGCCTACATCATCTACAAGCTGGAGACATATCCAAAATCAGCTGTATAAAGTGCATTTACAAGCACAGTGAAGACATAAAACATGAAATGAAAATTCAGATAAACCTACTGTGAAACCTAGTCACAAAGATTACAGTCCACATATATAGTAGACTTTGCACGCTTGGTTTGCACAAGCACATATAGCTTCGTGCTTTTCAATGCCCATTTGTTTGTGTATCCTTTGTTGCAATGTTCAAATATTTTAATGTCTTGCCAAAGGTTTGTAATGTCCTGTGACTCCTGTTGCGTTCATTCGATGTATGAATTCAATTATTTTACAATTCTGATTGTGTTATGTTGTTATGATGCCAGCTGACACAGTTGCAATTGTCTTCACATTCTTGTAGATGATGTACATTAATTTCAGTAACCTATCAAACAGAGTAATTAAAATGCATGCAAATCATGCCAAAGGACATGCCACAGTAAACTCTTGTATGTTAGCTTTTCTACTGTGTCTCTATCAACTCTTCCCGGTATGAGACAATTATTATCAATTTAGGTGATAACCTGTCAAATGAGATCAATAGGATTGAAAACAGCATGTGAGAAAATATAGATTTTAACTTACCTAAAATTCCAGGAAAATACCTACCTCAGTGCCTAAAGCCTCTGCACCTCGGAGTAGTACATAGTAGGGAAACAAAATTTCCTTTTTGCAGAACCTTTTCCTACACGATAATACAATGTCCTCGATTCGTAACTTTTATTTTGCTGGTTTCACGCGGAACTTTATTCAAATCATACATGTGACCTCTCTGTCTGACCTGGGTTGCTTCATTCATACACACTTCAGCTCATTTCACCTGTTGTTTATTCGTTTCTTTATTTGTTTACCACTGTGGCACGAGGCTCCTAGTGTATGAACTTTGCACAAGACCCACTCCTGGCTAGTATCAAATAAATTCCTTCAAAGCGCTTTCTTAGCAACTTATATTTTTATTTTTACTGTTTTGCTTTGAAACATAGCGTGTAGTGTTTTTAATCTGGTTTTTATGCAACAAGCTTTAGGTTCTCAGGTGGTATTCAATTATATATGTAATATATTTTGGAGAACGTGAGTCTCGATTTATCAACATTTTGTTAGAAAATCCAACGATTATACCATTTATTTGAGTGAGTTCAGTTAGTGACTATTAGCGTAGTTTCTAGTTATATTTAGACTGGTTTTCTCTTCCTGCCTTTGCACTATGTATAAATCTGTGTTGATTTAATTTTGCAGGTATCAATGAAGGTTGTTTTAGAAAAGAAACTGTCTATTTGTCCGTCTCTGTTTCAATATCTCCCAGCAGCTGAAGTAATTTAATCAAATACCGATGTCTGTTCCGTTACAAATGTTGTTTGTCTATATATGAATAGCCCCACACCTCTGTTTGTCTATATATGAATAGCCCCACACCTCTGTTTTGTATATCTTCCCAGTCTTATTGCTTTTCCATGGAACGTTCTAGAAAGTATCTGGCCAATGTCTCGTGTACTGAGAGAGAGAGAGAGAGAGGTATACATACTGTATAGGTTTATCGGGATAGCTAGAATTTTAATTAATCAATCAGTCATTCGCTTAAATCAATCAGTTAGGTCGTAGACTATGATACCTCTGATCTCAGTACGCAGCTTACTCGTTTGTTTTGGTTAGTTCACATAAGTATTGTATATCTCTATTTTTGGTTATCATTCTTTCTATCCTGTTTCGAATGTATTTCTCTATCTGTTTAGATTTTGTGTGTATTTTTTGTTTTAGTATGCTGGTGGAAACATCTGTATTGTATGGTTCTACCATATATACACATACATATATAATCATCACATTCTTCCAGGATGTCAAAATACGCTTTTGGTCTACCCAACGTCAAGTTGACTAATAAATGAACATTCTCTGTATCGTTTGTATCGAGTATTTGTACTTTCAATCACTTTTATAATTTTGTAGTGCCACAAAGTCTAGCATTTTATCATCTCCATTTAATGCAGTAGTACGATTTCAATATCAATATAGTATGGGGTGTTTCAGCTGTACTGTAGTAGTAAGGTATCGGTCGGATCTCGACCACCTTATGAAAAATCCAGTAGTTGAGGAAGTTGTCATTGGTTTTTTTTTTTTGTGTTCATTTGTGCAGTAGTAAGGAAACTTTTTCAGCAATGAGTTGATGACTAATAACAGAGTTGACATTTGAGTTAATCAGTCAATCATATTTATTTTATTTTTTTGTTTGTCTTTCCACTAGTGGCCTCGTGCTTTCTTTATCCATCTTCTGCAGATTAACAAGTTCATATAAAGAGCTTTGTCGTACAATGATAATGATTAATCCTGTTAAAAGGTCTGTAGCAATTGTCGCATGGAACCACGATCATTGTTGATTCTATGCAGTATATTTATTGGCATCAGGTAAAAAGAAATATTTAAATATAAGGAATATTCTTTTTCTGACAGCATTGAAAATTCTCCATGGAATCAATAATAAGTGTCGATCGTGCGACAACTATTCCCTTGCAGGAACTGGTGAAGACGCAATATGTGTCAAAGATCATGATTGCATTGCCAGCAAGTATCACACGTGCTATGCGATACTATACTTGTAGTAGACTCATATTGGGTAATAGTCGAATTATCATGATATACATTGTGATGATAATGGATGCCAAATATTTATTCAACAAAAATAGAAGACAAAAACAGAAAAATGTCTGAATTAGCAGAACATAAGATGTTGAATGTAATTGCTGTCTCTGCTTGAATGCCACTAAAGATAGCATGCTCTGGCAACTTGCCCTGCAGTTTATTTTTTAAAATAGGTGTAATATTCACTGAAGAAACAATTTATATATATTTAGTTAGTAATCTGTCTTCAAAGACTGATTTTATATTTGTGAAAAATTCTCAGATTACTTGAAGTATTTTAAACAATATATTTTTTAAAAACAAATTTATGATATTGTATCCACTAATATCTAGTACCAATATTAATTAAGTTTTGCGAACCTCTTCAACTCTACTCGTTTGTACTTGTTGTTTTTTTACAGAGAAACCGCCAAGAACCTGGATGGCAGAGTACAGAAAGGTCTCTTCATGTTCGCTGTATCCAACTCATGCATGAATCCCATTGTATATGGTAAGATGTATAACAATCATTTTGCACCCTCCTGGACTAAATTTTGTATTTTCGAATGCCTTGAATGGAGACAGGAGAATTAAAAGTGGGAGGGAGTATTTTTATGTTCGACATTATGGAGCACCTAATTGAATCAAAACGTATGTGGTAAGGAAATGACCATTCACTGTTTTGCTCCTTCCTTGATTAAATCCAGTATATCTAAATTCTTACAAATTGTCAATAAACATAGAACGGCGCAGCATGGGTTTACATTTAAAGCTTTTACACCACAATCTTAAGCAAAAGGTTGAGTGAGATAAAGGATGGTTCTACGCTTGGTAAATTTGTTGCGACAAACACAGACAGACGGATAGATAGATAAATCAGTAAGCTAATGAGTCGCTATAATTTTAAAAATTAAGCGTGTATCTTAAAATATAAGCTCGCAGTGAAAGAAATGGCATATTGTGTGCCTTCAAATGATTAGTAATATTGTACTAATACATTATAACTTTGACAAAAAGTACTCTCCTGCCATGAAACCAAACAATACACAAATGTTCAATAATGTTACATTAATTAGATTCGTACGCTCTTAGACTAATTCAGAACTGAGACGTCATAAAGTGTCAAGTTATATAAAACGTCATGTGACGAATAAGGATATTGCCCGTATCCTTCTGTGAGTTTCATTGGCATTAAAGACACATTTCGTGATTCATTGTTCTTTGACTGAGCAATTTGTAATATGAATTCTGCTATGAAACTTTTTCCGTTTTAAGTGGATCAGAGAAGAGTACTTTTTGAGAGGAGAACGAAATTATCGACATTTATCATTTTCTTATTTATGTGAAGCATCATACTTGTTTGTTCGTTAGGACTCTATATCGATTTAAAATATTATAAATCTGGGGATTTCCTTGCGATAAAATATTTTGAATATCTTTTGCTCATAACTCATTGAGTCTAGCGAAAAAAATGTATTATTATGACCCATTTTGAAGTAACAGTATTATAATGTAAAATCTGTAACATGTGCTTTTATTATTATATAAAATCATATATACGGAAAAGAGGCATGTGTAAGATATAAACATAAATTTATTTAATTACCTAATTACAAATCACGAGGAAGTACATCCAAACGTATATCTAAAACATATAAAATGAAGAAACAGTGAGGTTTTAAAGTCAGTTATTCCACCAAGAAGTAATATAAATACAGGAGTGTTCTTTCGTGCTTAAACTTAGAGTCTATATCTTTTAGAATGACACTAGAAAATGTGGACGCTATGCATCATGAATGCTGTCGATCTCAGGTAGTTTTTCCTCTGCAGGCAATAAAAACCGCATTCAAATAATTTGAAAGTATTTGTTAGAGATTGCAGGCCTGTGGTAAAAGAAATACTTTGAATTTTCAAAACAGTGGTAATTATTTTTATTTCAGGCATGTTTACAACTGCATTTCGGCGTGAGTCAAGGAAATGGGGAGTTTGGGTCAAACTACAGATTACCAAATCAATAATAAACTCTAGAAATGGTTCCAATCCAAAATGGACAAGTAGTTAGTTGACAGACTTAAGATTTGACGAGTATTTTGTTTTCATTCCAGGAATTTTTACCATTAAATTCAAACGAGAGTTTATGCGTTGCTGCTGCTGCATGAGATCAAATCTCAGACAAATGAAAAACATGGCCTTCACTTCCGTTGGAAATTATGTAGCGTGGCATGGACAACATGTACACAACAGCTCGCCTAACGGTGTACCTATATCAGACAAGACCAGAAAGATCTATTCCCCAAAGTTGCGTCGAAGTCTTCCTGGTAGATTTGGAACATTCAGTGAAACATCAGTAACAACTTCCTCTGGAAATGACAGTGAACCGATATCCAATCAAAATCGCAGTGATTCGAGAGCTAATATAAATAATTTTATGACCGTGCAGTTTTCCACTGAGGACAGGAACGAGTCAAAGTCAGTCTGAAACAACTTCTGTTGAAGTGAAGGGAAATATGAACCGAAACGGCCCGTATAAGATACTTAGCACATATTCATCCTAGAAAATGAAACCTTTAAATAATTAATTACGAGTGCCTGCAAGAAAAGTTATTTTCATTCAGTTGTGGATTACGGTACATGCATAAGGATGGCATGTCAAAAAAATACTCATCTGATCAACAGGGTCATCACTATATTAATTGTTGAAGTACGTTCTTGAAGGCATAAGTGAGGTTTACGAAGGTATACCCGATTCACAATTATTTAAAATTGTAATACAGGATGAGTACCATTGCAGAGACTTAAGCCCTTAGCTTCAAACGAGTGTTTTCGAAACATTTGTTTCTGTATATATAATGAGTTATGGTGTGAATTTTATATATATATATATATATATATATATATATATATATATATATATATATATATATATATATATATATAAAAACTTGTGTTATGTTCATATCATTCAAAAGAGCTAAGCTACAAGTTAACAGTGCTTTGATTATTTGTAATTGATTCCTGTCAGTGACGTTCCAGTAGTAGCCGGCCAGAAGAAAGAAAACTGAGAATACTTATCAATTAGATGGCAATGATACAAGCAATATGACAATGACACAAGCAATGTGAGGATTTCATGACTTTCAATTAGATGGCAATGACACAAGCTATGTGAGGATTTCCTGACTTTCTGCTCAACAGATCATATGTAGTTAAGAAGGGAACCAAACTTTCTATTTATTAAAGTGCAATAGGTTACACTACTAAAATTTTTAAAACAAAATAGAAAAAGAACAAAAATCATTCATGAGGTAAAATGATGTGTTTGATATTGTGTATTGCCTTGAACCTTTATGTATATATTATTGTAATTATTTTAAAACTATAAAGTGTAAGAGACATACTATACAGGTATATTTCTGTACAGTCATGGTGGGTCATAATCTTATTGGTTTGATATTTCTGTCAAATCAGGGAGTAAATTTAGTTCCAGGTTTTATCACATAATATTAAGTAGCTATATGGTTTACTTGAACATTCTCAAACAAAGTACAAAATGGGATTATCGGTCTAGAATGAATACAAAGTATTTCCCAAATAGTCCCTAAGCAACGAAAAGCCCAGCATAACGTGTATTTTCCATAGCGTATGTCTCATATATATATATATGTATATATATATATATATATATATATATATATATATATATATATATATATATAAGATAACGAAGGTCACAGTGAATAAGCTATCACTTTGCATCCCCTGGTGTGCTGATGTCAAATGAACGTGATATATTATAAGCTTTAATTTCTATACATCTATTTCATACTTCTATTCATTCTGATTGATACTGTTGAATCTAATTTACATATATACTTGTAAGCTTTTTATCAGTCGCAAAATTCTTTTAACAAATAACTTTACATTAAATAAGACTTTTATAAATTATTGAGCTTATCCACATAAAGGTAAAAATATTTAAATATTAATTATATGGAATCACATATGAGTCGAGTTTACTCTCCGCAACATTGATCAAAAGTACACATCAGTTTGTTATTGTATTTTGTAATCTCCTTGATAAGTTCAATATCAGTGTTGTCTTCATTTTGATGCTGGTATTCATATGGCATTATTTGATTTCATACAAAATGTAGATCTAGTTTGATCAACATTCTCAAACTTAGAAGGAGTTCCACTGATGTTTGTAAACGTTTGCAAAGGATTCACTGTTAGAAAGAATAGTTTGAGAAAAAGCTATTGCTCTGCGCGTGGTATCATAATTTATCTTAGGTGTCTGTGTTTATTTTGTGTCTATTTTCCACAGAGTTGGCTTTCAAGAGACTTTTGATTAAAGAAATATGAATCAAATTACGCTGATTATAGATAATTCACAAATAAAAGATGAGTCTAGTTGTCGAACAATCGCAACAAATATGAATAAAGACAGGTATGGCAGTAGTAATGGTGATAATTGTATAGATACCACTGTTGATTTGAATATTATTAGACCCATGAGTGTCTTTGAGGCTCATTATCAGTGGAGATGTAATTGAATTTTCTAATTAAATTACATGTAGCTGCGTACTTGAGTTAATTAAGTCACCATACATTCAGATAAACATGGCCCTGTGGTGTATTCGC
The DNA here is from genome assembly GCA_029931535.1 of Margaritifera margaritifera. Classification (NCBI taxonomy): domain Eukaryota; kingdom Metazoa; phylum Mollusca; class Bivalvia; order Unionida; family Margaritiferidae; genus Margaritifera; species Margaritifera margaritifera. The sequence goes on along the minus strand of JAQPZY010001234.1, from coordinate 186,322 downwards.
TATCACTTTATTGATTGCAATCAGACCTGATAAAGAGATGTAACATATATTGGACAACACGGTATCAAAAGCTAGCATTGTACCAATTTATTTTTATACTAAGTTCTCTTTCATATAGGAGGATCAGATTTTCATTCTTTTTGATCGGAAGTTCCATGAATGGGATAAAAAGTTGACCGCCGTGAAAATATTGCTTTGAATCTGTAATTACTTCAGATATATTTCTGAACAAAAAGAAAGAAAGAAAACAAAATTATTAATAAATATTGCTTTTTATTGTCGGATATACTGTTAAAAATGTGAAATATTTATAGATTGTGCTAGTAATGGTAAAATTTACCTTTTTATAGTCTTCCTAGCAATGAGGCAAAATTTGCAAATCGATAACAGCGAAATAACTATTGTAAAGTCAGTACTTTTCTTTTTGCAAAATGTCCACAAGATAATCTGTAAAACGTTTCTGTATTCTTAGAGATTTAAGTTACTTCGATATTGCCATGATGTAATTAAGTGGACAAATTTTCAATTGCTTTAAATGGCAATGTTTTGACTTCATAGCCGATGATTTATAAAATATAATAACAATATATCTGAGACACTTAAATTAAGGTGTTCAGGTCATTTTAAGATTAGAATTATATTAGGACGTATTAGCCATTGATTTATCAAAGATAATAACAACATTATCATAAACCGTGAAATAAAGGGGTTCGGGTGGTTTTGACATTAGAGTTATATTATAATAATGTTCGACATACATGGATAATACAAGGTGGTTTAATCTCAACTGCCTCAGTGATAAAGAGATATATTACGATTCACGACATTCTTAAGCCCGTATATGTAATTCTCTAGGACATTTTGTGAATTCATTTATTTTCGTACGTATGACATTTTATGGTTTTGCGGAAAGCAACATATTTTAGGACACTTAAGTTAGTGAACTGGGGTCCTATGGTCTTCACAGATGAACACTCATAGTGGAGACTGGGGTCATATGGTCTTCACAGCTGGACACTCATAGTGGACTGTGGTCATATGGTTGTTACGGAATTATGTATCATTTCTTTTCAATAATTGTATAGTTTTATTAGTTTATGACTTCTGTATAATAGTCTAATAGGTGTTGTTTTGCAGAGTGCATATATACGGTAATTTCAATATGACTCAGTACATTGGTCCTGGGAAAATATTGTCGGTTGAAGTATGAGTCATATCACGTACTTCAGCGCGTGAAGTTTGTCCTTTTGACCTGCATTCAATGTTCTGACCTGGATTTCGTAATTCAGTGAGTGATTCACTTTCTGTTGACTAGAAGTAGAATAAGTTCGTAAATACCGAGTTGTTGATTTAAGACGGAATAAGGAATGGGTATCATTTGTTTTAAAAGACGCAGTATAGAAACTATATAAAAGGATGTAATTGGAGCGTTCGCCATTCTTGATAGTACGTTTAGCCTGAGAGGTCATAAACGAGATTGGTTCATTTTGTGTATGGTATTCTGCTTCAGATATTATTATACAGAGCATTCTAGATTTAGTACTGCTACTTAAAATTTAAGTATTATTCAGCTCCGTTGGAATTATCGCAAACATTTCTAGAACTTGTGTGATATTCAATATTTACAAGGATTACTTGGAATTAATAATATTTGGATATAACTGATTCTTGTTGGCACTCCAGCACATTGGAGGTTTCATTCGGAATACTCTTCATTCGGGATAAATTGGATAAACTTCCGGATCATTGAACTTTAGAACAACTTAGGACTTTTACGGATATTCTATACTGTAAGTTATTTTCGATTCTTTCACCTTGATTGTTTGTTGAAATATTGTAATATTTTAGGAAATTAAATATTTGTATTTTAAATCTTGAAAGCTTGTTTGAGTCTTTTCTTTTGTTACATTTACCCCTGGTCGTAACATGATCTTCAGAGCTGGACACTCATAGTGGACTGGGGTCATATGGTCCTCAGAGCTGGACACTCATAGTGGACTGGGGTAATATGGTGTTCACATCTGGACACACATAGTTGACTGGGGTCATATGGTCTTCACATCTGGACACACATAGTGGACTAGAGTCATATGGTCTTCATATCTGGACACTCATAGTGGACTGGGGTCATATGGTCTTCACAGCTGGACACTCATTCGTTGGGTCTTTAAATTTGTAGTTTGCTTCAGCCATGAAATCCACGAAATTTGGTACGTCACGAAAATAAGTGAATTTATGATAATAATGGCATTTTATCATCTAAGATAGCGGTATATCTTTATATCATTATTGATGAGAGCAAGATGACGAATCATACCCCTTTTGTGTATGGATGCTCAATATATATATATATATATATATATATATATATATATATATATATATATATATATATATATATATATATATATATTAACTGATTACGAACAGTGCAAAGCTATAGATCATGGGAGTTCAAACCAATAAGGCGCGATATCAACAATTTTGAAATAATACTTCTATTAGATCCATTATTGTTCGTCTTGTTTGTCTATGTGTTGTCAATCAAGCGTATTCTTTTGCGTTTATTGTTTGTCTTGTTTTGTCTATGTTTTGTAATTTCGTCTATGACAAAGACTTAATGAGAGTTGAAAGCGCTTAGGCTAGTCAAAAAATAAATAAATAGTTTTGCACTTTTCGCTGTTAGTTTTTCACAATTATCTTAGTTGATTCGTGACACACACGATCCCTTACTGGATCCAGTGCTCTTGTAAGGACTGCTATTCGCCATATGATTTTTAATTCCTTATATCTTTGTGTGTGCTTATGTATGAATGTATGGGTAATTGGTATACACACTTGTCGATAATAGAGTAAAGAAAAAATCCGCCAAATATTTCTTCAAAGAAACGGGTAAAGGACAGTCTATTAGTGGAATGTTCTGCTAAACGACTGTTTTTTGTCCCATCTGTTCAGAATTCGTTTATACTAATTTTCTTCTTTCTGAGATTTTAGGCTCGGTAAACAATATCCAGATTAATGTAATCAGTACACATATTTAAGCTTTTGAATGGATATGGAATGATTAATGTAATCAGTACACATAATTCAGTTTTTGAAGGGATATGAAATGATTAATGTAATAAGTATACGCAATTCAGTTTTGGAAGGGATATGGAATGATTAAGGTAATCAGTATACGCAATTCAATTTTTGTAGGGATATGAAATGATTAATGTAATCAGTATACGCAATTCAGTTTTTAAAGGGATATGGAATGATTAAGGTAATCAGTATACGCAATTCAGTTTTTAAAGGGATATGAAATGATTAATGTAATAAGTATACGCAATTCAGTTTTTGAAGGGATATGGAATGATTAAGGTAATCAGTATACGCAATTCAGTTTTTGAAGGGATATGGAATAATTAATGTAATCAGTACACACACATATACACGCACACGTACGCACAAACACACACACACACACACACACACATATATATATATATATATATATATATATATATATATATATATATATATATATATGTTCGTGAAAACCTATAATATCCCTGATGATACTTAAGCCGACACACACACACGCACGCAATGCACAGCACGCGGTTGAGATGAATATATTACTGATAATACTATGTTGGTACGGCAGCATGCATAGTAGACGTCCAATGACAAGTATTCATGATTTGTACCCGTATACTCCAAGATGAGATGTCATAACACCATTCCTTCATGGAACAAGTATATGTCTGTTTTGTCAACAAGATGGTATTGTGCTTTTAATTTGTGTGTATCACATATTATAACATGATATCTTGCACTTTCTTTTGTAAAATATTCCGAGAAATCATTTAATTTCATTACAAATAGGAAACAAAAATGTATAAACTTGCTACTGGAAATTATATATTCAGTCGAATATGATAGCTCTTAGGGTTGTTGAGAATATGTATAACAAGGCACGTGCTCGTAGAAGGAATTATCGAATAAAGCAAAGTTTTGACTTTGCAAAAGGCAAAAGTCCAATAGCTAAAAAAATCAATTAGTATTAGTACTTAGATGTACTTTTAGGGAGGAAAGTTCTGAATTGTATATATAATACCTAGCGTAAAAATTGCATATATAATACCTAGCGTATAAATTGTATATATAATACCTAGCGTATAAATTGCATATATAATACCTAGCGTATAAATTGTATATATAATACCTAGCGTATAAATTGCATATATAATACCTAGCGTATAAATTGCATATATAATACCTAGCGTATAAATTGTATATATAATACCTAGCGTATAAATTGTATATATAATACCTAGCGTATGAATTGCAGAAGAAAGTGCATTGATCACTTTGTTTATCTAGTGTATAAAGTACAGAAGAAAGTGCATTGATGACTTTGCGTATCTACTTATAAAATGCAGAAGAAGTGCACTAATCACTTTGCTTTTCTAGCGTATAATGTGCAGGAGAAAGAGCTCTTATCTAGCGTGAAAAGTGCAGGAGGAAATAAATTGATCACTTTGTTTATTTAATGAAAAAGGCGTTCGTTTTATTTTTTTCTTAAATGTATATGATGTAGATATTATTGAATTATGGAATTTACATTTGACACGAAATATGAACAGTATTTTCGGGACTTGTTATTCTTCAGCCAACTTTTTGAAATATTGACCTTTGCTGGGTAAAACAGAATACAAGCTATTCTATGCTGTTTCATTTTCGTTTGCCGTTAAGCTTTTTTATTTACTGTCACACATCATAGAAAGGCATCCAAACAGTTTGAAAGAAAACCGATGTTTATTTATTTTAAACTTGTTTTATATATCGTTGTATAGAGAGCATTTTGTAATGCCTAAATGAGAAAATGTCATTTATATAGATGATAACTTCATTTGTAATTGAGGTTGATAAATTAACTTTACAGAAGTATCAGAAGAAAAGAGATTATGAAATTGGATGACAAGGTAATACAAATATATGATAGGCCAAATGTCTGTATGACCGTATAGTAATGAATATAGGCATGAATATATCGTTTACATTTTCCAGTCAAACTTTACACTTCATAAGATAAAGTTTGATGATGACGATGATCAGCAACCCATAATTGGCTTTTGCTAGGATTCTTTAAAGTGTATGCTAGGAAAGAGAAAGAAGGCGACATTATATATTGACATATTTTCTAACATAATTAACCGGCATTCATAAAAAAGAGTATTATAGCATCTCACTACTGAAATGAACAAGCAATTTCGAACACTTGGGTGAGGCTGGTTTGCGATCGATGTTCCCATATTTCCTAAGACCTCAAGACAACTGAAGGGTTCTTAAACGGGCTAATATCAGAAATAATGTTCAACTAATCAACAAACGACCACACATTCACGACACCTACTTCCACACTTGCACGGTGTTTCGTGCTTCACATTTGTATGATTCTAAGCCACAGATCGGTACTTCATGCCACCCAAACATCCCCGTACACTAAATCAGTACTATCTCGAATAACCAAACACTTATACGTGAATAAATGAGAATTCCTTATGTTAAGAAATTGGCTGAGGTGTCCATGTTACGACTCTACCATAAAGTCTCATGAATACTGTACATTATGACATCTGCTCCTAGTAATTGGCTAATTAATCGGTTTGAAAAATATGTTATCAATACCGACTCCCCATAATGAAACAAAGCTATAAACGGAGACGTAAATACAAATAGCATGTATCCTAGGCCTGTTACTATATATATATATATATATATATATATATATATATATATATATATATATATATATATATATATATATATATATATATACAGCAATAAACTCAACCGTGCAAGTTTTAGGTACTCAAAAGCTACAATTACCTACAAATGAATAATTCGTGATACTTAAAATGCTATACCATTAGTATTGCATCTACTTATTACGTGTCAGCAACGATATACATGACGTTTCTAATTCTGGTTTGAGATACGCAACTGAATTCTTCCTGCAGTATAAATAAATTACTCAGAGTTTGACAGATCAGTGTCTGGAGTCTTTCTCTCTCACCCTACTTATTTTGTTTATTACTGCCGATTGTCCCCATGAGAAATATCCTTATTCAAAACGTAATCAAGATATCATTTAATGATAGGATATAATCCCCGGGTTATAATTGTCAGTGAAGGATGAAGCCTTCCCGTGCCCCGGCATATTACCGCTCTGGAAAATAAATCCTTTTATAAATCAAAGAAACCTAAAACTTTCATGATTTCTTTGTGATTATTGTCCGTGCGAGCGGCTCGAATTTCTTCCCCGTCATCAAGGACACATGATCGATAGCTCACGTCATAAAGCTCCTTATGCCAGTCTCTAAAGCATTACAAGAAATCGCTATTTTTAAGAAACCTGCATACATAGTACTTTTCCCAATTATAATATGGTTACATCGAAATTATTGACTGTCAAATGCGACACAACCTAGGCAGGAATCTAATTTCTCATAATCAGAGGAAGGATGAACAATTTCTTGAAGAATAAAGATTCCTTCTTTCCCTTGGAAATTGAATTACAGTAGAGTACGAATGAAAAGTTCTCTAACATGTATGATAATATTCTCTCTCTCTCTCTCTCTCTCTCTCTCTCTCTCTATATATATATATATATATATATATATATATATATATATATATATCAAAAGAGAGAGAGAGAGAGAGAGAGAGAGAGAGAGAGAGAGAGAGAGAGAGAGATATCATCCTGACAAAAGAGACTGATGTCCCAATTTCCTGATTAAAAATCGATTTTTGTACTGGAAGATTTAGATGTTTTGTTTGCGATACAATTAATAATGAGTGACCTATCGGTTAAGTTATATACTTTTTCTGAGGGGTGTATATTTATATATATTTATATATGTATATTTATATATATTTATGTATATTTACCTTGTAAGAGATTAATAGCAGTGTTTATTTGCCCAAAATAGAAAAATTTAATATTATTTCAGGGTCCGCCAATGTATTCTGATAGCTGTCTTTGCTGACTTTTCGTTGCTGCTCTTTCGTGTTTAAGATAGTGTTTGTTACAAATGACAATTACAAAAGCGACGATCATAATAGCATTGAGTGAAGGAGATTCATTTTTAACATATAGAAAATGCTTATAATTTGATAATCCTATATTAATATGATGAAGCATATTGGATGACCTATTGTGAAACTGTTTAAATGAGTTTAATAATTCAGCACACGTTCATATACATAGACGAAAGAATCTATTTAGATAAGCAAAGAAGAAACAGTCAGTAAAGTGCCATATAACACGTTAAATAAAGCTTTAAATTGCACCATATTTTTTTATGACCTTACAAAAGTAATTTTACCAGTATTCAAGCATAACTTTGCTTAGTTTATCAAAGTTCTTAATGGGTTTTACTTTTTTCTCTAAATATTCCTCTCGTGAACAATTTAAGATGGAAATCGATCGTATTTTTCAGCCTAGTTTTTGAGACATTATATGTGGATTTTGTTTTTTTTTTTTTGCTCTGGGGGGGGGGTAGAGTGCGATACAAACCTTTGATTTAACACCCACCCCACCTCCGTCGAGATGATTCACTCCTACACGTATACCATACAGAAGAGTGGACTTTTGTAGTTAGAACACCGGTTTTATTTAGCATTTATCAACATGGAGCCTAAGGAATGGACTTTTGTACTTAGAACACCGGTTTTATTTAGCATTTATCAACATGGACCCTAAAGAATGGACTTTTGTACTTAGAACACCGGTTTTATTTAGCATTTATCAACATGGACCCTAAAGAATGGACTTTTGTACTTAGAACACCGGTTTTATTTAGCATTTATCAACATGGACCCTAAATAATCGAGGGACTCCTCGGAGACAAGAACCATGGAACTATAAATAATCACTTTTTTTTACATTACCCAGTGAGTTATATAAATTTTGTTGTTTCAGGGACAAAGTACTACAATCAATGCAATTAGACTACGAAGTCCATATGGGAATGTCTTTAGTAGAAATCATTCATCACTCTCAAACCTTTAACATTACCAGGGATCAAACGACTTTTGTCATAGAAATACTCCACTAACTAGTCCCTAAACATTTAAACAAAAACACAAAAAATAAACAGCGCCTGCTAATCCACAGTTGAATATCTATAACATGAGAATTCCTGCATGATATGAATTTAATGTTCGACATCTCGTAGAAAAGATTTCAACTACGATCAGTTTGGCAAAGCACTGGATAAAACTCACCAAAGTGTGCTGATGAAGTGTACCATCCACATTCTCATTGATTGATTGATTTGAAACCCCTGGTAAGCAGATTGGGTCATTGCGTCAGATCTCGATCTTTGTGCAACATTAACAATATCTAGATAGTCGTCATTGTAGGCTTGGTAAACAAGAACAATTGTAACAAAATTCGTCTCTTTCCTCTCTCGATCTTAAAATCAGAGAATTATTTTGGTAAATATAGTACTTTTATTCCTTTGCATGTTGTCATGCATTGATACACATAACTGATACGTGGCTTAAGCTTTTCTTTGAAGTTAGGCCTTCTGCCGATGAATGGCCGATCTATGTTAATACTAGCTGTTTCTGCCAGGTCCCAGTAAGTATTCCATTCCTTCGGCAGCTCTGCTTTAGCACGTGTACCTGGTCCATGGTTTTTCCTTATTTTTTTCTGATTGGACTTTTCATTTTTTTAATTCCTGTTGTACCTTTTGAAGATCACATTCAATTCCTCGTGAGTGATGCTACTGTCACTTATTGCTTGCCTATCGTGTAATTAATACTGTTCACCATACTGATCCCTGCAGTTAGTATTTCATCGTGTTTTTAAACTTTGTTGAAGATAAAATCCAGGTTTCGTGTTGTACAATTGTACGTCTGCTACACGTTGTTTTTGGCATGATACATGTATGGCTTTATCTTCTTGTACTTGGGTTGATTATTCATTATTAATGGAGGAACTTGTCGTTCCCCCGGAACACATCACCTGCAGTAGCGAACTTCATTTAACGTCAGCGTCTTTTGAAAACTTTTTTGTTTTTTGACCCAATAAACAAGATACCCAAAACAGTTGTACCACAGCTTATAAATACAATATTTTTGTTTGCACTTCTTGAACTTGTATGTTTTCATTCATTATAAATACAATATTTTGTTTGATCTTCTTGAACCTGTATATTTTCATTCATTATAAATACAATATTTTTGTTTGAACTTCTTGAACTTGTATGTTTTCATTCATATTGTGATGTTTTAGATTCTGCTTGTTCTTTCTCAAGCGTTCGGTTTTTACTTTGTTAAATTCTTCTGAACGTTTTACAATTTGTCTGCCAAGTTCTATTCTACTTGGATCATTCGGGTGTTTGGGAAGTGAGTTACACGTTGTCTTTTGCATGATTTGTCAATCATAGATTCATCTTGCTTTTGTTTTCGTTATCTTGCGTTTGTTTAAAAGGAAACTTGGAAGGTTAACTAAACTGTACCTCTGCTAAATGTTGTCTCTTGCTCGATTGGAGGATGCATAAATGCTTAGGTGTAAGCCATCATGCAAAAACGAAACACATCCGGTACAGTCTTTCAATGTAGTTAAAATTAATTTGAAACGTAACTGAGTTAATAAAAGAGATGGGTCGTAAGATATGCCCCATATATAAAGAAGAGAAGTACATAACTGAGTTTTATGAAACTGGGAGCTACTGCAAACCATCACAAAATGCATAATGCAAAGCAATCAAAAATAAAGTATAACGAAAGCAGATAGTACAAGAAAAATGTTTTAAGTAATATGAAAGGGGAAGGTGCCACAATGACAAAGACCTCAGATTATTTACCACGACAGTTCAAGCAGTCACGTAAAGGTTAAAATGAGATATGACTCTGAAACTTGTAGGTGTTCAGTCTGTTGACATCTACCGTAGATGTCTAAACATAAGAAGACCAGAAGGTGTCAGTAAAGTTGACTTTCATATTGATCATGTCATTCCACGTTAATCATTCGAATTGGTTTTGTCCTGAGTAACAACGGAAATGTTTTCTCTAGTTAAACACTAGGCACATTATTGCCAGTACAAACATTTAAAAAATGATAAAATGTCTTCGTGGAAAGACATAGAAGAGCACAATCAAATGTTGAAACATTTAGAATGGCAAACTGTATTACTGATTTGATCTTAAGCAGTATTACATAGTCTGTATTCATAAATAACTGAATTGTATAATACACCGACCCACCTACAATTATACTTGTAGTTAACGACCAAATACAACAACAGCAAAACAACCAGTACATATATATTACTGTGTACTTTTTCAGTGCTTTATAATCCCTTATCTCCCACACCGCTCCTACTTTTCTTTAGCGTTTGTTGTGACATTAATATGTTTAAAAGTTATCAAGCTAGCACTCAATGCAGATAAAGGTAATCCCAATTCAAATTAAAAATTCGATTGAAGTATCTAATTTCATTTTATGTCCTGTAATCATCTCTTAGTTCATTCTGCAATTTATCTAAATTATCGATTGGACATAATCTGCTAATCAATGATTGCACAGTGTAAATGCAACATCTAACAATTCTTGATCTCTTTTTCACTCATTTTTATAACTATCTGACAGCGATGGATTTATCCGTTATATCTTTGTATGTTCCATTTGCAACAGCTATATTAAAGTTCATGTTTGATTTCTTCCACTCCGGTGCATTATCCAAAACTCTTTTTTCTAGTTGACTCTTATCCATTTAAGTATAGAGATAACAAGGGTTATGTCTACATCAAATCCATCGACAGATCTGGTAAAACTGAAAATGCAATAATTGCCAAAAATTGTGGTTCAGAAGTTATAGTTCGTAGTTCTAGAGCATAACAGGCCAGAGGATCTATTTTTGTGAAACAAATGAAATGCTGAGGAATTAGGTCATATATACAAACTGTTTCTACTGTATCAATAGCATAAGAATTTAAAGACAGATTAAATAGAGATAGAAGAAACATGTCAGATCCTGGACAAAGCACAGCAGCGAAACCTAAATATCCGTTAGAACCCACTGTTGTATGCAGGCAACACATAAAGGTACCTGAGAGCATTGGGATGCAAATAATATATACAAATGAGCCGTTGGATCAACATGTAAAACAAGCAGAAAATGTAATAGATGATTGCCATGAAATAATTTCAAGTGGAGAACTGCCATCATCAGCAAAAATATTGTTTATTACACAGGAAGAAAGAGAATTAATGTTATATAGGTTGTCAAATCGAGAAAAGAATTGATGGTAATTGATGTTGCAACGTATGGCACAAAGGATTGAAGAGTTAAAAGAAACAGTCCCACGACAAAAGCTATATTCCAAGTACGGTTGGAAAGTGCTAAAAGCATACATGCGCACGTACTTAGGCATATCATGTTGAGGTTGAGGATAATTTTAAGAGTAAATATTGAGAAAATCAATTCAAAAGTATGACAAAATTGCATTAGGTTAAAAGCTAAAATAACTGTTTAAATAAAAGTATGTCACAAAAGGTGAAATACCCACTGCCACTGCAATAAAAATGAGAGTATCAACGGTTGTTCTGTTCATTGGTAAAACTATCAGCCATTGTGTAACAGGTAGTGGAGGAGATGCTGCTCCATACGAATAAGAAAATTATCATCATAATCCTTTCTTCTTCGTAATCTTGCTCGCTTTGTATATCTTTTTGTCTCCTAATAGTTTCTGTCTTACTTTCACGTACTATGCGTCGGTATACATTGTATTGTTTAACCCCAGTTTAACAAGCCAATGGATATCTTTAAATTCTTGCAGTATCCAAATATATTACCCAAGGTTTACAACCATTTCATTCAGTAAACAAAAACAACAATGTCCAACATTACCTTTGAATATGTTATGTGTTGTTGAAAATTGTTCATAATGTTTTGCTACATTTCCATAAACATTTATTCCTAAAATGAATACCTGCTAATAGCTCAATTATGTTTTGTATCAGAATCCGATACAGTAGATACAGACTGTACTATAGATGTTCAAACTTGTGTACCTAAATGGAGGTTACATGTGATGTGATGCTTTCATTATACCTTGCAATATCTTCTTCAGCGGGTCCGCTACCTTCTTGCAGAAATAAGTAAGTTCACCTTCTTGACTCAGTTACATTAATTTTCTCATTAAGACAGCTGTATGGTAATGCAACCTTCAAGTATCACCAAAAAATCCACCAATGTATTTTTCTCAGGTAACTTTATTTTCTTTCAAAATCAGATAAATCTTCATATGCTTTCAAATAGTACCTAACATTGTTAATAATTGTTAACGTTTCTCCCTTAATGTATTTCCGGTCATGATTTAGTGGAATTTTGAATTTTTTGCAGATCAAGTTTAACTGTTTGAGATCTATGGTATTACTGGTTAGAATAAAAAATTGTCATCACCAAATATAGGTATTGCACACTCACTAATCTGGAAGTAATCATGAAATTTGTATACTGATTTTACTAAGTCAGAGATATGTTTATATACTAAGTGCATTAGTGACATTCGACAACCAGATGTTGCCATCTACTGTTCCCAATTTATCTGATGCTGCCATAAATTCATTTTACACTGTGATATGTATTTTAAAATTAAAGTTCTGAAAATATGTATCTTTAAAATTTGTATATCTACATACTAAAACCATTTCTGAATTTTACTTCACCTATATGAAGTGAACATTCTACCCGTATCAGCTGATGTGAGGTAATTCTTTGTCAAGTAAAGTTATATCGATGCATTGAATTTGTATGTGGTAAAAAAGTTTTAGTCAAAAATGCATGTTGATTGTTTTGTTGATTGTTTTGTTGTGCGAGAACGTGTTTATTTTCCAGCAAATCCTTAACTTTTTTCTTTGTGATATCCCTTTCTCATTTTCACTAGTTTAGCACAAGTATATGTCGACAAAAATATAGATCACTATCAAAATGTATTTGCATCCATTGTTGTTGGTTTTTTCTTTCATATGCTTGCAATCACAGGTCATCCACATTACTCTTTTTAAGAGAAATCTTTTTGTGTAATGTATAGGTAGACTGTTGTGTTTTAGAAATCTATTTGTAGGTTGTTTGTGTAATGTATAGGTAGACTGTTGTGTTTTAGAAATATGTTTGTAGGTTGTTTGTGTAATGTATAGGTAGACTGTTGGGTTTTAGAAATCTGTTTGTAGGTTGTTTGTGTAATGTATAGGCAGACTGTTGTGTTTTAGAAATATGTTTGTAGGTTGTTTGTGTAATATATAGGTAGACTGTTGGGTTTTAGAAATCTGTTTGTAGGTTGTTTGTGTAATGTATAGGTAGACTGTTGGGTTTTAGAAATCTGTTTGTAGCTTGTTTGTGTAATGTACAGGTAGACTGTTGGGTTTTAGAAATCTGTTTGTAGGTTGTTTGTTTAATGTATAGGTAGACTGTTGGGTTTTAGAGATCTGTTTGTAGGTTGTTTGTTTAATGTATAGGTAGACTGTTGGGTTTTAGAGATCTGTTTGTAGGTTGTTTGTTTAATGTATAGGTAGACTGTTGGGTTTTAGAGATCTGTGTGTAGGTTGTTTGTGTAATGTATAGGCAGACTGTTGGGTTTTAGAAATTAGTTTGTAGGTTGTTTGTGTAATGTATTGGTAGACTGTTGGGTTTTAGAGATCTGTTTGTAGATTGTTTGTGTAATGTATAGGTAGACTGTTGTGTTTTAGAAATTTGTTTGTAGGTTGTTTGTTTAATGTATTGGTAGACTGTTGGGTTTTAGAAATTAGTTTGTAGGTTGTTTGTGTAATGTATAGGTAGACTGTTGGGTTTTAGAAATTAGTTTGTAGGTTGTTTGTGTAATGTATAGGTCAACTGTTTCGAAATATGTTTGTAGCTTGTTTGTATAATGTATAAGTAGACTGTTGGGTTTTATAAACCTTTTAATTTAGTACATTTTATTGTATTTCTCTCTCGTTCCGTTTGGCGTCACAATTGAAAGATACTTGTAACTTTCAGGTCCGTAGTAGGCATGACTTAAATACTGTTCTTTTTCTGTCATTCAAAACAAAACAAAGCATCCAGAGAACACTTTACTCATAATATATTATGTTTAGGTGTTATAAACAAGTCAACAGTCCAACCTTCTAAACAGGTGCTTTTATTTTCAGCATTTTGTAATATTTTTGTTTAACTCGTTACACTTATGAATGATTTCAGATTGAAGTCAAATGTTACCATGCTTATGGTTGTCTCTGCTAAAACTACTCTATATACCGAATCACTAAGTGTTATTTTAAATCTGACTTTTCCGCCTTAGATTCTATCTCTGTTTTTGTCGCATCATTGTAGATTGACCTTGACTGATCTTGTAAAGTTTACGAAATCTTGAAATTGTAGAGTAACGTTGGAAACATACAAATGTTTATCATCATAAAATAAGTAAATCATTCCTACTTCGTGTTGTATTGTTTTAACCATCTAATTTTCAAATCTGTTACTACTTATTTTAATGATATCATTACTAAAAATACTCTCCCAATCTGCATCTTTTTTTAAATATGTCGGTCTTTCAGCCGTTACTGTGCTGGAGAAATCCCAGTATTCATCGCAGCGGCATCACATGCAAAACACAAATGTGATATATTTAATACATGCAACGTTTGGTCTATCGAGTTTGCGGGGGAGACCAAACAACTAAACAGGAATATGAATCTACATAGATCCGACCGGCAAACCAACAAAATGTGCCAGACGTTTGCTGGCAGAACGCTTGTCTTCCCCTGGTCACTATTTCAATGACCTTATCCTGACTGGAATAGCCCACTATAAAAACTGGAACCTCGGAACCAGACAAGCAAACGAAACTTATTGGATTCGCTTCCTCAGAACTCATACAAGGCGGCTTCAATAAAGAAAAATAGAATCCCGTTTCCCTCACCTCGTTCTTACTGTTGAAGCACGTTTTCTTTACTTTTTGGATTAAATACAGATTATGCTGGATAACATTTCCATACACCGGCATCATTATTTTAACCTAATACATTTCCTTTGTTTCAAGCATTTAAATAGGTCACCTGCTGGTAAGCTGAATATACAGTAGCGTTCTTGCCAAATTGGAATAACCGTTTTGCAACAATGTAAATATTTCAAAGTATACAGTTTTCTACTCTTTTTGTTGATATACTGGTATTAGATTCTGTGATTTTGGTTTCATCGTAACAAAACAGTATGTAAACATATATTTTGTTTACGTTTTTGTAATTTTTATTTTTTGTGTCGTCCGCCTTGATAAAGGAATAAGTAGATCTAGAAAGCGCTTAGCCAGTTTCTCTGACTTGCTGCACCGTGCTTCGTCATGTTTGTTATTTCTATAGTTTTTTTCTTGACAGAAACTATCTCTCAAATATCCAGTGCATTCGGAAAGATTCCTATTGGCTATATAAATTGTAACTAATATATAATTAATTACTTAGATCATACTTAATTATATGCTAACCACTTGCTTTAATTTAATTTGTATCAGCTGACTTTTTACATTTGGAATTAGGTCGATATATTAGATTATAAATGTTGAAGTTTTCTCAACCAATATATTTTGAGATCCCGAGAGTCCCATATAGGGCTGATCTAAGCTTACATCATACAGGAATGTGTACAACATTTGAAAAGAACGCCCTGACAACCCATAGTCTTGGCTATATGTTACAAATGTATAGTTCATGTGTCTTTATCCATAGGCAAGTGATTAATTAAAATGTTTGATATTTTAACCTTCAGAGAAACATGCTTAACGTCGTGTAGACAATGTATCCCTATTTACAACAACTATAAAATAATACAAATTCAGTGTAATTATGTCTCCATCCATCCTCACACCTACCCCCACGCTCACCTCACATGTTAAAGACTTTGAACTTTATTTTTAAAATATAACGCTGAGCGTAGTACGCATGTCTTTCCTGATAATAATATATAAGGACCAATTTGATATTGGTATCTGTAGGACTTCAAATCATAAAGCTGAAACAAGTCAGTTCCTTGATCTCTGACCTTGACCTTGAAGATGCGACTTTAAATGTAATATCCAGCAACTTCTAGTAATGACGCCTGGTAATAATGGTAAAGAGTGGTAAAAATGTGGCATACGGACGGTTGGCCGGATATTTGCCTATCAGGTCTTCCGCTTTATGCATTAAGGCCTGAGCCAATAAATGATATATAAATAGTTTTAAGGATGAGTTCATCACTATAATGTTGTATACCTTAAAATCTTACTACCAAATTTCGTTTTCTACGATCTCCTTGAAAGCCCTTTTGTGACTAGTGATGTTTGATGTCTAACATTTTCTTGTAGATGTACAACCTTAATATTTTACTAACAAAGTTCGTTTTCTACGCTCTCCTTGAAAGTACTTTTGTGACTATTGATCTTTGATGTCTAAAATGTTCTTATTGATGTACATGGATTTGAAGCTAGCAAAAGTAAGAAAGAAAGAAAGGAAAGTAAAGACGAAAAGGAAAACTGTACAGACATATGGAAACAAGATGAATATGTTTAATGTGTGGATTATGATCAATGTATTGTTCATCAACAACAAGTATGATCTTTATTAGATTGATTGTCACACATATAATGTCATTGACTTTTAGGTTCAAAACCAGATAATATATATATAATTTATCTCATGTCATTCAAGCTATGATCACGAGATAAATCCGATTCACAGCTCCCGATAAATGGTCAAGGAGCGACCTGTGTGGGTCTAGCCTCCCGAACGATCCATCAAGAACCTCATTATTCTGCAGAACCGTTGGTTCCTTACGCTGAGTAAACTAGTATCGTTTCCTTCATACTCTGAATTATTGCTTTTGAAATATCAGAACCGTCCTTTCTTTTGCTCTCGTTAGCTTCATTTGTAATGTTATCAAATTAAGAAGAGACACTGATATCGCCCAGATTTGATAATTCCGCTGGACCTTCATTGAGAGAAATGTCCAAAGAATCTGTCTTCGATGGGTCATTTTCAAAATCATTTTATAAATCAAAACTGGTCCCTTATGTTCATATATTTGTTCTTGTTCTACTGCATTTTGTCGCATTGTCTGTAAAACATTTCTTTATTGGTTGTCTTTTTCAAGTGTATCCCTGTCCTTTTCCAGTTTTGTTTTTCTTCTCGGATGTTCAAATGCCTTTTTTGATTTTCTTTTTTTCACAAGTTCCCATTGCACATCATCATCATCTGTTAGTGATTGGTTATCTTCATTTAATGGGACTGTCGGTATTTTCATTTAAACTGGCAGCGGTAAGATTGCACTTATATGGAGTGTAGTCACCGTCATTGTCTGTGTTTGATTTATCTTTGATGATGTGCCATTTTCCCTTTTGGAGGCAAGTTTCATTTTCAGTGTTGCAAGTGGTATTTCGGTATCAGATGATGTGCCATTTTCCCTTTTGGAGGCAAGTTTCATTTTCAGTGTTGCAAGTGGTATTTCGGTATCAGATTCCTCCGAACACAATAAACTTAGCTTTTACTTACTGGTGTTTTCTTCTCTTCAAGAGATTGGTCGTTTGAACTGGCATCGGTAAGATTGCGCTTTGATGGAGTCTAGTCACATTAGGTTCATATTTTATTTATAAATTTCTTCTCAGCAGATAATATACCTTTGCAGCTAATAATTGGAGAATGAATTACATCTGTTGTTAGACCTTTCTCCTCTGAAATAATTGATTATAATGTGGTTGTTGTAGATTATATCAGACGTGCCTCTAGTAGAATCACTGATAACAAAACTTATATCGCCCTGTTGCGAAATGTATATAACTTCATATATGCTACTACCAATTGGTATTAGCGGGCTGTTTTCCCTTTGACCAAACGTGGCATTAATGTTGCAATGTTCTGTAACTTCATTATCAACAACCATTCTTGAGTGTTGTTCATTCTGCTCGGGACCATTCTGATCTGTTTCTTCAGAAAATTGTTGGTTTTTGTTCTTAGCTTTTCTGTCCTTAGCATAAGGCAGTGGGCCTAAATTAGTGTAATCGTTCGCTATACTCGTCCTATGAAGCTTTCTTTTTATTTCTGCAAGAAGAATATCACTTTATGATTCATTATCTGTGTCATTTGCAGTGTTGGTGACCTTCAAACTCATAAAAAAAATAGTTTTAATATCTTCATATCTTTCTTCCCCAGATCCCTTTTTTCATGTCTGAATTTATTTAGTGTGTTTCTATTTTTTATTTCAGATTGAACACAAATTAAAATATTAATCTAACCAATAGGAACAATCACTGTAATCATTTGATCCATCTTCGTGTACAAAGAAAGTCGTAGGTTTCAGCTGAGAATCAAGTTTAATCAGAAAAAGTAAATAAAACATACCTTAAATACAAGAAAAATGTGAGCTTCTAAAATTGGATTCAAAATAGTATATTTAGGTGGTAAAATGGAACGAAGACTACTCTTTTATTTAAGACAGTTTATTGCACTAATGTTATTTACGAAGGAATTTGGATGATACAATGACCGCTACATTATTGAAAACTTATTAGTACAATCAGTCCAGTTTCTCATTATTATCTCATAATTTTGTTACAATTAAAGAACATGAAATTCACATTGTTCTGTAAACGATGTCACGTGATTAAATACTTAACAAAATAGCTATTTCGATTAAATATGTTATGAAATAGGAATCTTAAAAATACAATCACAAGGTCACGAACAAAAATATGTTTTCATCAAGCTGTAAGCCCAAGAGAGGGAAATATTGATGATAAAGTGTGTATTACATGGTAAAATAAGCAATAACAACAAGAACGAAAATAAATACGCAAAGTAATATTTGATGTGCGTTTCAAATACCTATATATTTGTTGTAAAGTTATAGTAATTGCAAGAAAGAAGTTTCTAGCTATGGAAAATTTATTTAACAATGGGTAAAATCACAATATGTGCAAGACTAGAAACAAATCTTAGATATCATGTAGAACTTGATATTATTTTTAATCGTTGATTAATCTTACATGATCACACCTATCTAAAAACTGCATTTTTGTAACTTCTTAAAGCATCAAACAATGTTTTTTGTATTTCAAAATAACTGTGTCAGTGCATTCACAAACAGGAATTTGGATTCTAATACTTAACCAAGTTATTTATGAGTCTTTTCGTGTGCTATTTTGCTTAAATAAGACATTTTGTGTGATATTTTTTTCAATCCCAGAACAATAACCCTAAAGATAACCTCTTGACAATTAACGTATGTATGCATGTATATATGCATACATGTATGTATATAGTACTTTACGGCACCTCAGCAGAAAAGTGACCACGTAGTGCCAACTAAAGATAAAGTTTGAAAAATGTAAAACTGATTTGCAAAAAAATTTAACCCACACAAATAGATTTAAACATTAAGTACAAGATAACAGATACAACTTAAAGATGTAAAAATTCTGTAAAATATATATAAAATAAATATTATGTGTTGCATATACCGCATTCCCTTACAAAATCCAATATTTTCGCACCTGGCTCGTCCTCGTACAGTTTCTTCGTGTAGTTCAGGTCAAAATACTTCTGTCTCACTGGGTGGAAATTGACACACTTGACAAGAATGTGTTATACTGCAAGTGGACACTGGCATGGTATGTATTCCAGTAGATGTATACAATATTTGAAGTTAGTATATAGAATCTTCCATTCGGAAACGGGTGACCGCAGGGCAGCTTTGGCTGCTCTATTTTCCCTTTCATTACCTTTTATACCAATGTAACAAGGCTGCGAACAGTACATAATACTTTTCCCAGATTGTATGACAACATCATGTTTCTGTAATATCTGGGATATTAACAGGTTGTCAGATTTAAGATTCTGCAAGGCTTTCAATGCGGAAAGGGATTCCGAAAAGATAAATAAATTTGTTTTTTGAGAGTTGTCAATGTAGTTCAAAGCTTTGAATATTGCTGTAATGTATGCAGTACAAATTGAGGCTGTATCCGGTAAACGGATCGAGATGGTGCCATGGAGTGTTGCAATGGCAGCTCTAGTTTTGTAATCGTCTGTATACAGGGACGTATGGCCACGATAGAAGGCTCTGACTACATCAGATTTACCGGGTAAAAGGAAAGAATTTCTTAATGACTTTTTAAATTGGCAAAGATCAAATATAATTTTGGAGGATGTTGACAACTAAGGTGGTGACTTTGGAACACAAAATTCAACATTGATTTTAGATGTCTCCAGATGAGGACCATTTTGTATGCCAAATGGTGGAATGTACTTTGGTTTCTGTGCGTACAAGGTTTGGTATTTGGGCCTAAAGGCTTCATGTTAGATAGATTAGATAATAGTTTGCTAACATACTAGACAGTCAATTTCGTTATTCTGAGAACACGTGTTGGTTCATTTGCCTCAACATTCTAAAGGGGAAGTCCTAAATGCACCCAGAAAAGGTCTAAGTCCCTGAATGTGCATGGGATCAAGCATCTGGGGGTAAGATTTACAATCCGATCCGTACACAATCGTGCTATAATCAAGTTTCGATCTCATTTATAGCCTGTATAATCGGAGCAAGACCTCCCGATCGGCCTCCCAATCTGTGTCTGCCACGAGTCGTATTTAATTCTGGGCCTTTTGACATTTGTCCCAGAGGAATCTAATATGTGGAAGAAAAGTTAGTTTACGGTCGGAAAAAGCCCTTAATATTTCGAACATTTCAACCCGTTTTCTCCTGCCAATTTCTAGTTGAAATACCGCAAAAGATTAAGAATGAAAGGGTTATTCAAGAACCCGGCTTTGATTTATGTAAGCAAAGTGATGCAGTTGAACGTCAGTATGTAAGTGTTTGTGGGAATCAACTTGCCGTTACGGCGAATGTTGATTCGTTTTGAGAGCTGAGATTTTCGAACAGTTCAGCCGAATTGAAGCCATCCAGATCTCTAAATCGAACAACACCTCTTGACCAGTTGAGAGATCTGTGTGGAAATACATTACAATTAGCTGAGTGGATCACATTGTTTCAGATATTAAGGTGGTATTGGATTTAAGCACCTTTTACCATCCAATCACCATCCAATTAAACGATACTCTTGCTCTAGAAGTAGGTGCTAAAGTCTCATATCACCTTTTACCAGCTGATTTTGTTAGTTATCCCCTTTTACCTGAAAAGATATGAGCCATCACCACATATCACCTTTTACTTTTGTCTATTATATAAATCAGTAAATGGCAATTGTTATCCTAAGAAAAGAGAATAACATATTTCAAATATGACACTAACTCAATTTTCAAAATAAACACAGCTAGCACATTTTGCTTTTCACCTTCGATATGTAATTGTAGGATAGAAAATGTCGCTATAGGTAGTAATTCTTCCTCCTAATCTCCTTCAGGATGTTGTGTTACAGATGAATGTTTTGGAGATGAACCGCAAACTGGACATATTCATTTTCATATTGAAATTAAAATCCAAACCATTATTTTGTCCAATAACACCAGTGTTTGTAACACATATAAAAATAATAATGAATATGATGGGTGAAAGTGGCCACATTTCTAGGTAAAACTTTTATATGATGGGAAGGTTCTCATTACCTGAAACATTAATGCATTAATATGCAAGAAATCAAACTGATTTATTTCATCGCATATTCACAATAGATTCCATCAGACAATACCTGTTGGATCATTGTGGACGAATGCTTAGAAAACTTGTCATATATTCTCAGAACGAGGATGAAAGGTAAGGTTTTCTCAACATTGGTTTTTCTCCACGATATAATTACTAAATGTAATACCTCTGGAAAGCAAATACATTAAATTTTAAACACCAAGCCTCTTCTCAGTTTGTTGCAGTTTGCGTTTATTTGCTTTATAAAACCTTTTCATACTTACTTAGAGCTGACATTAAAAAACAAAAGAGGAAAATGCATTCGGTTTGATACAACTACTATTACTACTACTACTAATAATAATAATAATAATAACAATACATTTTTTATTATCCATGTTGACACAATTAATATACACACTAATACGCAATTAGTATACACACTAGTACACACTTAGTATATATGTTAGTCTGCATTGTGGCACTGCAATTCCGAATTCTAGTATTAATTTACAAACATAAAAGATATGATATCATCATTGAAACTGTTTTTACAAATATGCATGCCTTATCAAGATACAATTAAACTAATAGACTTAAACATCAATTGCCATAAATCTTGAAATATTCCATCCTACGAATCAAAACCTACACAAAAGAATCTAAGCTAATCCGCACACTTTTACATAGAATATCACACTACTGTAAACAAATCTACAGATAACTATTACAGTAGTTGTCACAGATTATAAAACTGGAAACATCTAGGACAGAAGGTTAATATATGTGTTTCTACATTCTTTTGCAAAAGAGTTCCAACTGACTAAGTTTCTCAGTGATGAATCTCAATTGTTTTAGAAAACTCAGGAGTATTAATTTTTTAAGTTGCTGTTTTGGCATTTGTAATATTCAATTTATTTTGTTCATTTACTCTTCTCCTTCATGAACCTACAGTTGCATCAAAGGTCAAATGTATAAATATTATGAAGTCAGATTATTTAAAACTTTACAGTCATGACAGATTTTCGGAAACAAAATATAACGTTTGATCGGCATCCAATTGTGTTTCCCCGAAATCACCTTTTGTAGGTGTTAAATTGTTTCCTATTTTGATTAAACGTTAGCAGTTGTATTCTGTTATTTGGAAAACCTATTGCAGAGATTATTCAAAGACATTATAAACCTCAAAAATCATTCGAGTACAGCTTTCATCACAGGTTCATTTTTTAATTGTTCAATTCCAATAGACAAATGTCTACATTTGAAAATTTTAGGGATGATCCAATCAACATTCACTGTGCCTTCTTTACATATAAGTACATAAAGAAATAAAAACATGTACAGTCAAACCGGTCACCTTTACTCAGCGGTCACCTGTTCACAACTGCCATTCTTATTTTCCCCCGACAAATTTCCTATATAAATGTTCTGTCTGTAACGGTCACCTGTCTTCTGTAGTCAGCGGCCAGGTGTTTCCTGTCCAAACTGTGGTTTCTCCCTGTCTTAAGCGGTCCCTGGCGTATATATACAGTGACCGCTCAGTCTATGCAAACTAAATTTTTGCTTCATGAGGTAGGCATTGTTTAGATAATGGAATATCATGTGAATCGATGTGCAAACATTTCTTATCTCACCTGTACTTGTAGTCCAGTCGCGTTGACAATGTAACTCAAAGGCGTCAATAGGTTTAAATTCGAAAGTGAGGCAGTATTTATTATTAGGGAAGAGAGTCGAAGCAATTCGTTTGCTGGATGGTTAGAAAAGTAGTCGTGTTCACGTAGCAGAAACGGACGTCGCCTTTTGTGCCAGTGTGGCAGGTGTAGTTTCATATCTTCATTTATTTGCCGGAGAATCAAAGCTATCATTGAAGAAAAAGTTCGTCTTCGAGAAGAGATACGAGTTACGTCCCTTTTCTTTAGGTTCAGGTAACATTGAATATTTGAAAAGTTGTTTGTAAAGGCAGGAAAAGCTTCGGTTCATGCGTCACAAAGAATAGCGATATACAGCTTCTTTTGATTTCCTATTCATCACAGGCGTCTCACACAAGCCGACTATATTTTGACCTCGGTGAGTTGAGCAAATGGCTCATCCAGATATTATTTTAAGGCGTGAACAACTGTTTGCAAGTAAAACTTATACAAGTTGGCCGATCAAAGAGTCAGTCCTCTGTTTTACAGTCATATGTAAGCTGTCAATCAGTGATGAAATTAGTGTTTTGTGATGGACAATACAAAATGAACTAATATCGGTGATTATTTTAAGTCAGTGTTGATTTAGTTTATAGGATGGATTAAAGTGAGCAGGATAGAGTAATCTTGTATGGAACATAAATTTAGGAGGGAACAACATATGCACATATTATATGGTTTTGTTGTATAGTGCACATACAAAATCTTGATAACGTAATAATAATAATAATAATAATAATAATAACAATAATAATAATAATAATTATGTTATGTATGTTGTTTATATAATATTATAAATATTTTAGGAAATTAGAAATGTTTCTTGACTTTAATATTTGATTAAACCTTAATGTTAAGCATAATGTTAACATGTTTAGCTATTGTTCTTGAATTAGGTTGTTCACTTAGTATTTGAGTTCAAGGACGGTTTTGGTAAACAAGTTGTTTATTCCATTTGAGGTCAGGATTGATTTTGTTTATAGTTAAAACCAGAATTTCCTTAGAGTTATGTGTTAAAAGTAACACATACCATTTAATATTCTAGAACATTCTGTCATGTGACCTATCTTTATATATATATATATATATATATATATATATATATATATATATATATATATATATACTATGTTTAGTTGACAGTTTTTAAGTTTCGTCCTTAACATCAGTTTTTAAAGAGACAATACAGTTGTGAAACAATCCGAGAGAGGAATTATTTAAAATATTCATTGGATTATAAAAGTGTTCATAGACTTTTGGATTTTGGATTTTCAACTGACGATTTGGTGATTTATATGAACTTATTCAAAGATATTCTGGAGTACATCATTTTGGCACATCAGAACATTAAAGACTATTGGCACATCAACACTTTCAAGGATACATTCATTCATTCGGAACATTTTATATGTAGGACTTGTGATTAGGACACTTAGGATTATTGGATTATTTGGATTTTAATTCACTTTACAGTAAACGTCTTTTGAATTTTCACTTTAATTGTCAAGAAATAAATTGCTTGTTGATTTTTACATGATTTGCTGGTTTCACTTTATTTCTGTTACATTTTTTTTCTTAGACCATAGAGTGGTAACAACAATTACAATAATAATAATAATAATAATAATAATAATAATAATAATAATAATAATAATAATGGTAATAACAATAACGATATATTCAGTGTATGGCATTTGTTGAATGACAAAATTTAAAAGGTGAAACTGTGTACAGAGGTCATCTGGGTACAAAGGCCAGTTTTGCCTTTTCCCACAGGTGACAGCTATTGACAGGTTCGACTGTATTTGTAAAAGTTTGCTAACAATTGGTAAAACTGCGTGTATGACCAATTTAATTTTCTAGATTATTTTATTTTCTATGCGTTAATATTAAGAACAGGTGTGGTATCTGATGATTTCGATGAAGGTACAAGTTCCTTAATTATTTCCACATATCACTTTGTTTTCTATAGAAGTTAAACATTGCTTCCTATACAAAGTCACATTTGATTTTCCTTAGCTTGGAAAGAACTTTGTTTCTGTAGATTTTGTGAATACTGCAATAATGATCCGATTTAAATTAATTCCAATTAGTATCAGAGGTTGTCAGAAATATATATATTCTTAGTCCTATCCAAGGCTATTACAAACTCCTTGTGTGTCATTCAAGTGTGGTTGATAAAGGACTTATCGTGATGCTGCTCATTAACAAATAATTTCAAAACTATATGTGAAAGCGATTGACAAAATTAATTTATCAAATGATACATTTTCAGGGGCATCAATTAGCTTGTGCATTGTAAGTCTTTATCTTCTGAGTGACTGTCGTCACACGGATATAATGTAGTAATGGTGCTCAAAAACCTAATATATATTTTAATACGAATATATCCCTTGATTAGCAGTAATAAAGCCAGTAGGTAATTTCAGATTAGGACACAAAATAAAGATCTGAGAAAGACGGATTGACAGTACTACTGCTTTCAGACAAGAAGCCTTTTATCCTAAAATTAGGTTTTCCATTCTGCCTTAACACTATTTGTGACGGAATCAACCGTAATATCCCCTGTGCTACAACGAACATATCATCGTATTGATTAAGTATTTACCAACATACATCAATATGGTAATTGTCGCCTTTGAGCGACTTTATCCAATTTGGCGGCGAATGTAACCCATCAATGCGTACAACTAATATGTGTTCTCGTTGACAGTTTTACATTCTTACATCTAATCAGAACATATAAATAAATCCCAATATCAAATGGTCATTATACAGGTTTGTCTAATAGTCATAGCAGTGAGTTGTCCAATAGTCATAGCAGTAGGTTGTCCAATAGTCATAGCAGTGAGTTGTCCAATAGTCATAGCAGAGGGTCATCAAATGCTACAGATCCTTTCTGGGTTTATAATGATCCTTCCTATTAAGACATTTATGTGTCGAGAAAATGCAGAAATAACATATCGATTTTATGTAGTTATTGTTTTTGTTTCTTTGCATTTTTGCTTGATTAAGGGGTTATTATGCGATTGTATTGTTATATAAATATATTAAACGGTGTCCCTTTAAGTATTATAACAAATGGTTGTGAGGCTGTTGGAAACGAGCGTCAAAAAAACCTAATTGTCATGGTTACGCAACTGTGTTTTGTCTGATCTCTCTGTAATAGTAAAAGGTAAAGGTCAATGCCTATTTAAGTTTTTCGGCTGCATTTCAAAGTCAAAGCGTACCAGAAATATGTTATTGAATAGCAAACAGAACATACATTTAAGCTTTTTTATACAGCGTAGAAAGTTCTATAGTACTATCAGTTAGGTGAACTAGTCTATGATTCCTATTGAAATCTGGTCAACTCAGATACAGCAATTTGATCAGATATTCAATCAAATTTTGTTTGTTTTCGACTGCTTTTCCAAATCATCAACAGCACTCTTGCGATCAGAAACTTTTCATCTCAAGGCAGCATGTTTATCTTCAAAGTCTACTTTCCTAGCTGAGAAATTACCAAACTCTATGACCGCATCCTGAACAGTATTTTTCTAATCCTAAATGTCACGATCATCAAATCGTACTTGATGTCGAGGCTAGATTCCCTTTTCAACTTCAGATATAAATGCTAGTATATGGAAAACGTTCAACATGACGATACGGGCGCCCAAAGTGGGTGTTTTGAACCTATTGTGATCGATTCTTTATACTAATGCGCCCTCTGATGTATAGAGAAGCGAAGGCAAACGCAAAT
The DNA here is from genome assembly GCA_029931535.1 of Margaritifera margaritifera. Taxonomy (NCBI): domain Eukaryota; kingdom Metazoa; phylum Mollusca; class Bivalvia; order Unionida; family Margaritiferidae; genus Margaritifera; species Margaritifera margaritifera. The sequence goes on along the minus strand of JAQPZY010001234.1, from coordinate 159,251 downwards.
GTACTAATCGAAGATCCATACTGATTAATGGCAACCTCATTGATACCAACTCAAGTGTATCTCATTCTTTTCCAATTCTAGAAGCAATTATGCGGCTTATTGACGGCCTATGTGCACTTTCTTGATCAAAGACAATAAATAGCTGCTTGAATGTCATCTATCAAACATAGAAACCTTCTACATACATCCAAGGTCAGCCTAACCAATCGTCATTTTCAACGTTACCTAATATCTGACATTTTTAATTTCTAATTTACTGCCCGTATAAAAGAATCCAAGACCAAGTTTAAATTATGCGTAAATTGTAAATGAATCCGTTTATATATATATATATATATATATATATATATATATATATATATATATATATATATATATCTATCTATATATACATGTGTTTGCGAGGCTGAGTTGATGATACATAAATATATTGTGAGAATCATAAATTATCAAGCTTTTTGTTTGTTGGACTGAAAAGGTTTTTGCCAAGCATTACCTATTTTCTCAGTAATAAAGTAAAAGGACAAATACATTTTCGTCTGGTTCTTTTTATGATTTCTCCTACACAAACCAGTGATGCAAATATTTGCTGAGCTGTGAAAATGATATAGATCCCCGGATCTTAGTACCACATGAGGCCTTGCAAGCCGTAGAATGAGTTTGTCCTTAAAGCCTATTACCATCAATATTAATCACGGACTGATGAACAAAAATCAACAACAAAAAAAAAGCAATAAGCAAACAAAAAGCAACTAAGTTTATAAATGCACAAAGAAGAAATATGATAACGTTCGAGCACGCCCAATAATCAATCAATAAATCTTTAATCTTTAATTTGTGAAAGGAAAGTCTTCTGTTCATTTTATGTACTGAATTGTATTTAAATACAATTGTACAGTAGTCATATAAATATTAGTTTTACGGGGAAAAAGTTAATTTAAAGACCCATTTGCCACTATTGGGAACCATTATAGAACTGACCATAACGTCCACGAACCGGCTTGTTTATGATTGCTATAGCAAAGTCCAAAATGGATTACTTCCACCTGAAATGTACTAAGTATTTGTGCGAATTTTCACAATAATTTTCAAACTCAGTTTTAGCAAATAATTTATTACATTGTGCATTTGAAATGGATAAAACATAAGATTTTTTATTTCAGGATGTTGCTCCAGAGCCCAATTAGTCGCATCATCCTTTTCTAGCGTTGAGAATGTTTGCCATTTTACAGAAGTTTGATTACCTATAAAACAGCTCTGTTTATACCAAAATAGGTGGCAATTTTACAGAGCAAAAACCGTGCGACAGAGGTGCCGATTTCGTAAAGAATTTTTATATTCATTGCAAAAGGGCGATTATTTAATGAGCAAATTTTAGAACTGGTCTGAAGTATTCGATTAAGGCTTGTCATTTTCAGGCTATTTTTTTTATTTTGCCACTTGGAAAAAGAATGTTTTCTCATGCACGTCGGAAATGTTTATAAGGTCTGACAACAGAATAAGGAAACCATTTTAGTTGCATTAGAATAGATTACTGCACAATTAGCTACAATTAAATGTTGACAAATCTTCAAGCAAATTAAAAGATATGTTGATCTGTTCTGCAGCGGATAGTAATCACGGTGTCACGATATTCCATCCTTAAATTAGCAGTTGTAAATGCATATGCGACTTTACTTTTTAGTGAAAACTGATGATGGATAAACATAATCTCTTGTGAACACGTTTATACAGCAGTAGCGTAACAAAATACCTTTCAAAAATTATATTTTTCTTTAATCGCTGATGATTAAAAAGATATTTCCTAGTCGATAATAGAATTCGTTTAAAAACAAATGTTGTTCTGCATGTATAGCCGGGTATACGATCAAACGCTTGAAGCTGCTATAATGTCTGCAATAAGATATATACTACATGCATCTCTATTCCTATGAGAAGATGCTGTCGTGTATAATGATTAGAGCAAGGATTCTTTGACTCCTTAGGAAGCTATTTGTTTTAAATTGCCAGCGACAAATCAAATATAAAAAATACAAGACAACAAAAAACAATATTTAGGTATACAATTGAATTATAACATTGAGAATAAATAAAGTCGATGATTAACATTTTTATTGCTATTTTTAAAAATCCTAACTGACAACTATTCTATTCATTAAAAAGTCGGAAAAGCGAATCAACAAACTAACGACCAAAGCTAATGCATTATGCATGTAAAGATATTAGTGCTATTGATACCACAGTATCCTTTCGACTGATAGGGACAAAACTTTACTTTGTGCTGTTTCATAAATATGAATCTTAGCAACGAACGTCATTATAGCGAGTCGTTGTCATTTTCAACTGTCATAGCATAGTCCATGTCCTATTGGCGTATATATTATATATATATATATATATATATATATATATATATGTAAGTCATTTCATTATTGTCATTATCTTACGCCAGTTAAACTTAGCCTGAGAGAGTAATTAGTTGTTTTACATTTAACTGTTAAAAGTCACACAATGTAAAACCTTAACTGTTGCAATCCGTAAAATGCCATGTTTGTACTTGCAAATGCCCCAATGTACTGTTGACTTTATACGCAAAGCCAGGTTAATTAAAAAAAGTATAAAAATAATGGCGGGGACTATTTTGAAAATGGCAAGACATTTGTGCACTTTCCTTTATTTTTCTCGCTCTATATGAGATTTTCATCACTAAAATGTCACACATTTGATAATTAGTCCGTAATATGTAAGCCTGGTGGAAACAAAATCACCTTTGTAGTTACAGAATCTTTGTATTGGGACAACGGATTTACGAACACTGAAAGGTGTAACATTATACATGAAATAAATCCTTATTACGGGTCAATATTTATATCCCAGATTAGTGATATATTGATGAGTGGTTAATTACACCTACCTTATTTACACTTACCATATGAATTTCACGATGAACTTCGTTCACGAGCGAAAGATCGAGCTCGGTACGAGTTACCTCCCTCGCGATGGTGAACTCAGAGAGAGAGAGAGAGAGAGAGAGAGAGAGAGTAAGATATCTTTATTTATAGTACTTTTATATATGTTATTTATTTTTCTATGTTACAAACCTTTTTGTTGTGGTCATAGGTAACACCATTATTTTCACTTATTATTATTTTGTTTTAATACTGAACACAACTATATAGTATTATAAAAAAAGGGCGTGACAACATTAGTGAAAATTAAAATTTTGATGCTATTAGTAATATAGTGTGCCGCTATTGCCTCAAAAATGACGGCATGACCCCAAATGGAATCAGCATTATGAGGCAATATGAGTCATTTTTGTCACATTGAGCCTCAAAAATAACGCCATGGCTTCGTGAAGATTTTAATATTGAGGATATTAAAATGGTCTTTATGGTTGAGTAGTATCTCTTTAATGAGAGATATGGGTGGCCCTGAAAAGAGGCGTTGCCTTGAAAAAAGTTCACAAAAGTCATGGATCTTCCATTATCAGCTGCAGCTCTCTTAATTCTTTTCATCGTCTTAGTTCACCGCCGCTGACGTCGCCGTCGTCCTCGTTGTAATTGCTTTAGCTGCTGCGGCTGCTGCTGATGATGATGATGGTTCGGGTATCTGAGGGAAAGACAGGTTTATTTTGAATTATTTGCCGAAGATGTTTGGTATAAAGTCCTCACCTCTTTAAGGCCATGCGGAATTTGATGTATGTAAGAATGAATGTTAGTAATCAACACATACAACCATTCTCTACCATCTTCTAGTTTGTTTGAAAGGATGAGTGTTGGATGATAAAAACAATGTACCTGTTTGTAAAGATGAGTGTTAGCGATCCTACCGATTAAATATCTAAGGTCCCCTTTCACATGAATTGGTATGTAAGTGCATGGGAGCTGGATTGTAAATAAGGTGTGTGAGATTGTAATTATGCGTGACAGTACTACTTAACCATATAATCTATATAACTTCTTTCAAATAAATTAGTATGCATGTGTGTGGGTGTTGGATAGTAAGAGTATGTGTTTGTTTATCTATAAGTAGGTGCCAATGATGCTCGCCTATCACAGTTCTCTTCTCTGGTTTGTTTGTATATGTGTTATTGGAAATTAAGGGTATGTGTGCTTGTTTGTCTATAAGTAGGCGTGAGTGACTAGCAAATATTCCCTTTCTCTTCTCTTTTTGTTTTCAAGTGTATGTTTGATTTTAAGAGAGTGTGTTTGTTTGTCCATAAGTAGGTGTGAGTGACTTACTAATATAACTTTCTCTTCTCTATTTTGTATGTGAGTGTGTATTGGATTGTAAAAATGTGTGCTTTCGCCATTCCATTATCTGTTTTGCTTGTATGGTTATGCATTAGACTGTAATTATGTGTATTAGCGCCATAACATAAATTCTTTTCATTCGTCAGTTTTGTTTGCATTTGTAGGTGTTAGATAGTCAATGTGGTTGATGGTGTTAGTCCATATGACTCTAAACGGTTGCATCAAAAGAGTTTAGTATGTGTTAGCAACCTAGACCTTATTTAACTCACAACGGTCCTTTTCATGGCCACTGAGATTTATAGAAATATAAATACTACTCATATTTCCAGCCCCAACATGTTTTCGTTGTACGTTCAATGTTTTTTTTAACAAAATAATTTTGTACAATTTTTAACAAGTTTAAATTGTGAAGTTTATTGACCTTTTTACAATTTATAAAAATTTGTTTTCAAAAGTGTTAATAATCTTTTCATCAGATGTAATGTGTTCAAAACTGTAAAAAAAATGTCCGGATTGTGCCTGTCTCCGCTAAATTAAATATCACTTTCATCATTTTAGCATGGCTTTTAGTCTCAAGCGTATTTTTAAAAAAAAAAAATTTTTTTTTTTTGGGGGGGGGTGTTTTGTTAGATTCTGCTAAATTCCGTATCGGTTTCGAATTTTAGAATTTAATTTTGTATATCAGGTATGTTTTTAATTTCTTTCTGAATTTGTTTTGTATTCTCTGAAGTCCGTAACAGTTTCGGAATTTTACTATTACTTTTAGTTTCGTTCATATTTTTTATATAATCTTTTAAAGTCCGTATTAGTTTCAGAATTTTAGAGTCTCAGTCATTTTAATGTGATGTTACTGGATTTTTTTTCTGTCTTATATAAATTACGTGAAAGTTGCGTAATTTTAGCATTATTTTTAATCACGGACAATTTAGATTTTTATGAGTTGTCTTCCTTTATGGCAACAATTAATAACATCAACACAATATATGCAAATTTACCGACACCACCAGCATAATCTGAGGCATAGTATAATGCTTTATATCCAAATATCCGATAGAAGCACGTAGCCACTAGGCAGCATTCTGTCCAAGAGACTTCCCTTCTTCTGTTTGGTTGGTAAAAGGATACGTGTTGGATTTTGATAGTGAGGGATTGTCTGTCTAGAGTTCGGTGTTAATCCTGATTACTTTACACCCTTACGTTTCATCTTGCCTTTACACATCTGTTTGTAGGTGTTAGTGTTGGTCACCAGGTCTGGTTGCTGGTCAAAACGTCGGTGTCTTGATTAGTAGGTGTGGGGTGCTGGTCAGTAGACTGTATTGATCAGTAGGTGTGTGTGCTGTTAAGTACGATTGCAGCTTGGTCGGTAGGTAAGGGTGCTGATGAGTACATGGGGCTGCTGATCAGGTGCGGGTATTTGTCAATAGCTGTGGATGCTGGACAATAGGCGTGAGTGATGGTCAGTAGGTGTGGTTGTTGGTCAGTAGATGTGGGTGTTGGTCAATAGGTACGAGTACTGGTTGGTAAAGGTTGGTGTTGTTAGTAGGTATAGGTGTTGGTCAGTCAATGAATACGTTCAACCTATAGACATTTTTAAACTTTACATTTTCCTTTGAGGTCAGAGCGTCATATTAATGTTAATTTCCCCTTGAGACCGTAGCGTAATGTTTCAGACTATCTTTAGTCTCAATGTTAGATTCACCTTGAGGCCATGGCGTAATTGTTTAAGGCTCAGTGTGACAAAAATGACTTTATGGCCTTTTAATGTTAATTCACTTTGAGGCCATACTGCCATTTTTGAGAACTTAGTGGCACAATACACTACTTTCATTTAATACATTTAAAAGAGAAAAATCGAAATTATTTGCTCACGTATTATTTTCTCGCTTCTTTGGTAGATAAATACGATTTACTGCGATGCTGATGTCGTCGATTGAATGGTTGTTGGAGGTGGCATGCCCTCATTTCAATGTTTACGTTTATGTACAAGCCAATGTTAAAGTATTTGTGAAAGTCAATGTTAAAGCTTTTGTGCAAGCCAATGTGAACGTCTAACTTCAAACCAATGTTAAAATTTTTGAACAAGCTAATATTTAAGTCTTTGTGCAATCGTTCAAGTTTTTGTAGATGGCACTTTTATAGCTTTTTGTAAGCCAATATTAACCTTTTTTGCAGATGTTAAACTCCTTGTACAATCCAATGTTAAAGTTACTGAGCCTATGATTTTCCGACCCACCCACTTTTGTTTACACACAGTAACTCCCTTAATTATTGTTTGACTTCAGTTTTATCTGATAAACATGCAGTTTGCACAAAATTTGAATTTTCTCTGTTTTTCGTTGTCATTTTTAATTAATTTAGAGTGTTTTGAATGAATACGATCTGCGTATTTTGTTTCGATCAACTTTCATGTATTTTTTTTATCAACTCATCACAAATAAAAATACAATAAGACCATCTTTGAGTTTGTACTGAGACAAAAGTTATAGTCAATGACTCTTCGACCCATCTGTCCCGTCAGTCTTTTAAACTATTTACTGATTTCTATATCTACCTTTTTTGTCATTATTCTATATATCCTTATCCTCAAGAAAAGATTACCACAGACCTCCTGTCATACCAATAATTTATAGACAGATGTCTAATGAATACAGAACCTTCTGTACAGTTTAAAATCTACTCTAACATTTCTTTAGCGTTTGATTTCTTGTGCTATGTATTTCTATGTGTTAGGAGTTCCCTCAGTTTCTGAGCTTTTGTTACATTTGTTTTATTAAAGAGGTAATAATATAGCTATTGAAGTCTTCCAAGATACTTGTAATCTGGACTCACGTGAAAATTCTGTTTCGATAAGTCACGCAACTAGGTTGCTAATTATTCTCAGTTTAGCAATCTCCCAGAGTGATCGAACATAACGAGCTGATGTTATTTTCAAGTACGTTCTGGAGACTTTGACAATTATGTTCCTTTTATTCTAAATGCGATAAACATTTACGGAACTTTGGTCTGAGATCGCCTTGCAAAATACGTCGATATATACAAAATAAAAATATTAAACTTAAATGATGATTCTTAATAAATGTTTCCATCCCCATAGTATAGGCAAATAAGAAAGTCATGAAATATATATGAAGCCACTCAAAGAAGAAACAAAGAACTTCCTGCTTTCTCAGGGACTAGCAGTTAGAAACCTATAATTAAGATAAGACTGCATTCAACATTTTCATAACGATGCTTCTTTGAAGTAAATATCAGTAAATGAAAGGTCACAATTAAGGAAATGATCACTTTCCATCGCCCATCACTTTAAAGAGAGGAGATAAAAGATGGGTTTAAAAAGCTAAAGTCAAGATTGACTTGACGCAAAGGGTAGTTAAATATGGAGGGGAAAAACCTGAATAGATTTTCCTGACAAACAGAGAACAACATATATATGTATGTATGTAATGGAGACTTTTGTGCTTTTTTGTGGTTTTCCTAAACTCATGGTCACTTTTTCTGCATTTTCATTTGTAAAAAAAATATACTGCGATTAAAATAACAAGGGCCAGATTCCATCAATTACTCCAAATAAAATTAAAATAACAGTAGACCTATTTCGTGGATATGATTCTTCGATAAACGCTAAATGTCATTAAATATAATGTTGGTTAAATGAGACGCTATATCATCTACAAATAAAGGCACAGTTTTTAAGATAATGTCTCACATTTGCGTCTCTTAGATTCGAAGCTAAAAGATTACATTGGACATCATTGCCCTCGTGATACAGGGAGGGGTGTCTGTGCATACATACATATCAACACATATCTGATTATACACAGAGTGGCAGATTGAATTAAATTAATATTCAATTTTAAAAAGATTTCAGATAGCTGCTATTTAGTGTAAACAAAATTCTCGGATATACAACTTGTCTATATACAATGGAAACTACTCGCATATACAACTTGTGTATTGTTACGAATCTATGGTCTAGAAAAATATAAAAGAAAGAAAGTGAAAACAACAATTCAAGTAAATATCAACAAGCAATTTATTTTTAGATAATTAAAATGAAAAATCAAAAAGACACTTACAGTAATGTGTATTAAAATCCAAATAATCCAATAAGAATTAGTGTTCTAATCACAAGTCCTAAATATAGAATATTCCGAATTCACGGCTGTATCCTTGAATGTTGTGATGTGCCAATGGTCTCTAAAGTCCTGATGTACTAGTAGTCTTTATTGTGCTGATGTCAAAATGAAGTACTCCAAACTATCTCTGAATAAGTTCACATCAATTCCAAAATCATCAATTAAAAATCCAAAAGTTTATGAGCACTGTTATAAACCAATGAATATTTTAAATAATTCCTCTCTTAGAATTTAGAATTACTTTCCACAACTGTAATAGCTCTTTACAAGACTGATAGTAATGTCGAAACTGAAAAACTGTCCACTAAACATGGTATATATAAAGATTGGTCACATGACAGAATGTTCTAGAATATGTGTCATCTTAATGGAATTTTACTTGTGTGGACATGTCTTTTTACACATAACTCTAAGGATTTTCCAGTTTTATCTGTAAATAAAATCAACCTTGACCTCAAATTTAGAAAACATTTTGTTGATCAAAACTATCCTTTAGCTCAAATCTGAAGTAAACAACCTAATTCAAGGACACTAGTTAAATATGTTTTTTTCTGATAAACAAAATTAAGATTTAAGCAAATATTAAAGTCAAGAAACATTTATAATTTCCTAATATATCTATAATATTATATAAACATCATACATAACAGTATATACAATGGAAACAACTCGAAAATACAACTTGTGTATATACAGTGGAAACTACTCGCATTTACAACTTGTGTATATACAGTGGAAACTACTCGCATATACAACTTGTGTATATACAGTGGAAACTACTCGCATATACAACTTGTGTATATACAGTGGAAACTACTTTTGTGACAGAAAGTGCAATCCATTTCATTTGGTAATTCAGTATGACATATACATTTGTAAATATACAATTTGAACTGTTATATAAATTAACCGCTTTTATTTTATTTATTATACCTTGCAGAAGTTCTGTCTCTGATACATAAAACCTATATATATGATTGAACTCGGTCTTTATACACTCTTTAAAACTAATCAGGAGATACTTTGTCTCGTCGATCTCAGGATTGGCAGGCGGCACGAATGATTCTTGTTCCTTGTCTATGTCAGGTTGATTCCCAATATCCATGGCTTTGTTTTTCGTTTTAAACTAAGTATAACGCAGGTTTTAACTGCGCAAGCCGAAGATCGGCAGAGTGACTGAAAATTCCGACGCTTGTGCTTTGACGTTGAGACCCTCACACCGAATGGTGTCTCTAGATGCAAAAACGTAGACGCAAAACTATTTGTAAAGCTTTCGTATAAGACGTCATTAGTTGAATGATCACCGTTGTATGACTACATTCATACAGATTGAAAGCGTTTCCCACGATCCGTTGCCGTGACGTCCATGAAAGTTAATGAAGTACAGTCTAGCGCTTGGGACGGTGATAGTGTCGCTAGTGTTGCTGAGGGTCAAACCACAAATGTTTTGAAAGTTTTGCTTTTAACTAAATGCATTTAGCGCTGTACTCCTGCTGTGGTATAGCTGGCCGTTAATTACATGACCGCTATATATGGTACCCAATGATGAACGCCGCCCCGGCAGACATAACGGTGGTCACTGAATAAACCAAATGTGTCGGCTATGTGAAAACCACATTACCAAGCTGACAAGGCAGGCTCCGGACCGAAAGACGATGTTAGTACGAAGCCTCGTCGGGCAGATCTGGTACAAGGTTAGTGGCGAAGGTTTCAGTAGCAGCATTGTGATGGTCGAAGGGGTCACGAGCTTTTTGATTAGGTTGTTGTTCATCGTCAGCGCACCACTCATTGTAGCTCCGGTATTTGATACCTTCAAGTCATCACCATCGTCAGTATACCTTTTGATTTATTTCATGGACACACTGCCGTCGCTGTGTGCACTATTGACGTTGAAAACTGCAACGTTGTCGGCTACAACACCGACTAGTTTGGGGAGGAGCTTAGAGATATCCTGATTCTCGGAATGGACTTCTTGCTGGAAATTAATGAATTTAATGACTTATTGAAAAACTCAGAGAAGAAATTACTGTTAGGTTTCGCCGATAATGAAGACCAATCGCACCGAAAGTAATGCTTTATACGACACTAGACACGAAGGCTGGATTTTTATGAACATGCCGTTGTTCAAACTTTAAATGCTCCTTCCATATTTGATGGCACCTTTTATAAGTTAGGGAACGCCTTGAATGAATACAAGTTATTTATGATTTTTTCTTCATATTTTGTCATCTTTATTGTATTTCATAAAATAATTTGGTTAATCTCGTTTCAAGGAAGTGCATAAAGAAAACGTTTGACGTTGTACTGAGACAAAAGTTTTAGTTTATAACTTTACAGCCTGCTGTTCTGACTGTAGGTCTTTTTGTTTATAACTTTATAACCTGCTGTCCTGACTGTCTGTTTTTTTGTTTATCTAAAAACAATATTTGCTTTTCTTTCAATGCTACTCTGTATTCAAGTCCTCCTGACGAAATCGATACAGCTCTCCAGCTCTAAAATTTAGAAGCTACCAATATTTTATCGACATATATCTAATGAACAAAGAAAGTTTCTCTGCAATGAAAACAATGTCTCCAAATTCCCTAAGCCTTCAAGTTCTTGCACTGGTAATTCTTAAGTTTTATGGATTTCGATCGACTTCGAATTTCTGATATTTTGTTTTATTTGAAATTGTATTAATAGTTAGGGCTATCTATGATTAGAAGAAAAAATGTTTCTATTTTGCTTGATTTAACGACAAACCTTTCTTTTTCAATAAGCCACGCAACTAGACTCTGAAGTATTTACAATTAAGATATCTCAGAGTGATAGATAATAAAGACCTAATGTCATTGTCTAGCATTACCTCCATAATAAAGACCCCGAAAATTATGTTTCTTGTATTCTTAAAACCAAAAACCAACGAATAGAGAATATCAATGGAATCATATGGAGCATTATGAAATAAGAGCTTTGCCCGGGTAAAATAGAAAATAAATAAATATAACAAGATTTTGAATAACTGAAGCAATACTGCTAGTCGACAAAACATTGTTGGTAATTGTTTGGTCGGCTTTTAATTACACCTTGCTATATATCAAAATTAATCCCGGTAAAGGTATTGAAATATATATGTACAAATAATATTTTATCATCATTACACACTAAAATAGTATTCAAATTCTTTTATATCACCAGAGTTCAACTGTTGATACGGAAGAAGTCACTAAATTCATATATAAGTGACTAAAGCAAGAAACGCCTACATTATGATAGATCTGTAGTCAGACGCCTACAATCACAATCAATTAAGAAGCTATGTGTCAGTAACACAGGTTATATGTTTCTTGTGTGTGTGAGCGTATATATATATATATATATATATATATATATATATATATATATATATATATATATATATATATCTTAATGTCTTGTTTCAATTAGGTTAAAACAAAAAGTCAGTCTTTTAGCAGTTTCTGAATTTCTTGTTCGGGAGTATAAAATTGACCACATCCCATTGTCAAATAATTTTAAGAGAGAAATACTTGGATAACAGTTTGGTTCTTAGAGACGAAAATATATAGAAACAAGGGGTTGCGAAATATCCTTGATTCACCACATATATGATTAAAACTGTAAACTTTAATCGTTCTTGTAAATTTGTGTCATCCGCATTTCATGTTTACGTTAATAATAAAAACAATGTCGGCTACAATATAATGTACAGTTTATTTTACAGAATAGACGAGAATTTCATCATGTTATTTATCGATTTTGTTTTAAATTGCCGAAGCAATAACACTATAACTGATCTCGTCTGAGTTGAGAGTACACCTGTCTGGATGATTCTACGGCATAACCCGTAAGTAATTAATGACCAAATGTATAGCGCAATAACGAATGCTAAAGCCAAGAAGAATTACCAATGCTAAACCGAAAAATTGGAAATAGCTGCATCTCACGAGACCCCTAATCGCAGTACGGTCATGATATAGATAGAAGGACATGATATACCAAATTAATAATATTTCCCCACAGGAATTTACCGAGGTACCCTAAGCCTGTATCCTGTCACTTTGTCTTACTGTCGCATTGTAGTCAGGTCCAAATACTTTGTCACTTTGTCTTACTGTCGCATTGTAGTCAGGTCTAAATACTTTGTCACTTTGTCTTACTGTCGCATTGTAGTCAGGTCCAAATACTTTGTCACTTTGTCTTACTGTCGCATTGTATTCAGGTCAAACATCTTTGTCACTTTGTCTTACTGTCGCGTTGTAGTCAGGTCCAAATACTTTTGAACCTTTCGACTACAGATATCTCCTTAGAGAAAAATTTACAGTTCTGGCAACAACAGGTTTGTATGTCGATATTACGTCCAGAAATTAAACCATGTATTTTGAAAACCAATTACTATTTCAATCATGCGCATATTTTTGACATCAATTAATATATATCTTTCTAACGAGTCGGGCCAGCAATCTTCTGACAACGTATTAGAACACAGAGTTAAAATCACATTAACTATACTGGATTTGAATAACACATGTCCTCATTTCAGGCAGTAATATAGTTGACGTATTCAAATATTTTCTTGGTGACTTTCGCATTTAAGATAGACAGCTTTTGCAAAATCTAAGTTTACTGCGCAATCAAAATTAAATGATTATTACGTTATAATATCATTGATATAATGTCACTTTTTACCTAGATGACTGGACGTAAAATTACAATTAAACTCCCAGTGATAATAGAATGATGTTACAAGAGTAGATATAATGATAGACCTTAAACTATCAGAGATAAATAGCATGATACTACAAGAGTACATATAACGATAGACATTCAACTTCCAGAGATAATAGCATGATGTTACAAGAGTAGATACAGTGATAGACCTTAAACTTCCAGAGATAATAGCATGATGTTACAAGAGTAGTTACAGTGATAGACCTTAAACTCCCAGAGATAATAGCATGATGTTACAAGAGTAGATACAGTGATAGACCTTAAACTTCCAGAGATAATAGCATGATGTTACAAGAGTAGATACAGTGATAGACCTTAAACTCTCAGAGATAATAGCATGATGTTACAAGAGTAGATATAACGATAGACCTTAAACTCCCAGAGCTAATAGCATGATGTTACAAGAGTAGATATAACGATAGACCTTAAACTCCCAGAGATAATAGCATGATGTTACAAGAGTAGATACAGTCATAGACAGTAAACTCCCAGAGATAATAGCATGATGTTACAAGAGTAGATACAGTGATAGACCTTAAACTCCCAGAGATAAATAGCATGATGTTACAAGAGTAGATACAGTGATAGACCTTAAACTCCCAGAGATAATAGCATGATGTTACAAGAGTAGATACAGTGATAGACATTAAACTTCCAGAGATAATAGCATGATGTTACAAGAGTAGATACAGTGATAGACCTTAAACTTCCAGAGATAATAGCATGATGTTACAAGAGTAGATACAGTGATAGACCTTAAACGCCCAGAGTTAATAGCATGATGTTACAATAGTAGATACAGTGATAGACCTTAAACTTCCAGAAATAATAGCATGATGTTACAAGAGTAGATACAGTGATAGACCTTAAACGCCCAGAGTTAATAGCATGATGTTACAATAGTAGATACAGTGATAGACCTTAAACTCTCAGAGATAATAGCATGATATTACAAGAGTAGATATAACGATAGACCTTAAACTCCCAGAGATAATAGCATGATGTTACAAGAGTAGATATAACGATAGACCTTAAACTCCCAGAGATAATAGCATGATGTTACAAGAGTAGATACAGTCATAGACAGTAAACTCCCAGAGATAATAGCATGATGTTACAAGAGTAGATACAGTGATAGACCTTAAACTCCCAGAGATAATAGCATGATGTTACAAGAGTAGATACAGTGATAGACCTTAAACTCCCAGAGATAATAGCATGATGTTACAAGAGTAGATACAGTGATAGACCTTAAACTATCAGAGATAATAGCATGATGTTACAAGACTAGATACAGTGATAGACATTAAACTATCAGAGATAATATCATGATGTTACAAGAGTAGATACAGTAAGTCATTATTTTAAGTAACTTCCATTGATAGTTTTGTTTGTCCTAACTTCGTGTGTGCATTTTGCTTATTTGTGTCGGTCTTAAAGAACTAAACAAATGGGATCCATCAATTTTTGGAGTTTTTGCGCTGACAATACGTGTTCTTGAACGGTGTTGTTTCTAACGCACCTTATCTATATATTTAAAACAATCAAAGGCTGGCTTGTTTTTCCGTCTACTGATTCCTATTCAGTGGCATTCACTTGCGGCTCGTAAACTGAAGGAATCACTCAAGAACTGAGTTTGCTCGAAAGAATCTTTCCAGTTTTGAGGAAAGAAGAGTCACAGCTTATTTTGTATGTTAACCTTCATCTACCTTTGAAATAAAAAGGCTTATTAACATTTGTAACCTAATTGATAAAGAGTTTAATGGTCTTTCATGTTGATGTTATTTTTTATCATCTACCATACCTTGCACTTGCTGTTATTTTGTATCATCTACCTGGCACTGATGATGATTTAATGCGTCCGATAAGATTGTCGATTTTTATTAGCTTACGAAAGAACTGCCATCTTCCTAGAATATCAAGTATTAGCTTTGCTCGTAAAGGATGACTTACAATACGTCTAGAAAAAGCAAAGGAATCAAAGATTACACTGCACTATGAAAACAAAAATTGCAACATTTTGTATTATTGTTCATCATAAATCATTGTATGACTGCTATATGTTTGTATGTAAAAGAAATGCATTTGGCTTAATAAAGCTTAATACATGTTGTACCTGAGAAAATTAATCAGGTGATAAAAATATATGCCAATTACTCCTGCTATCCTGCATGTCTGCTTTGCAATGATCTTGAACCCAACGGTATTATTGTGCAACGTATATTTATCATGTAGATATTATATTTATTTATTCTATCTCTGATGAGAAAATGACTATTTTCATATGTAATCAAAGAAAGCGTTTTCTCTAAGATTACAAAACATTTAACATACAATTTCGAAAATATTAATTGTTTTTCCCATATACAAATTTAAAGCATACGTTTCGAAAAGACAGGTTTAAAAATAGTCATCTTTATCTTACAGGAAACAATCGATAGATTGTCTTGACAGAAAAAGGGGGATGGAAAGGAGATTTTTGAGTGGTTGTCCTAAATTCACCACAAAATTCCTTCGAATAGTGTACGTCTTATTCTATGATTAACACATCATCAAGAATTCAAAGCCAATGAAATCTTTTGGGAAAAAAAATACAAAATGTTTTCAAGAACAGCCGTTCTCGCCATCAAGGATGATAAAGATTTGTGGCCGTGGTGGGATCTGAATATATTTTGTTTGCTTTAGTTATATTATAAATGTTATCAATATATTACTACTATGGGAATTAAATGCAGACACTGCAGATGTTTGGCTCCTTTGCACTATACTTATTTTATCTGGTATTCCTGGCTCAAGTTTTGTGTCGCTTTATAATACCACATGCCAGAACTGGTTTTATAGGCACCTTAAACTCCTTGTATGTTGGTAGGTATGCAACTGTCTGTCGGTTTATCAATTCATCCATTTACTTCTCTATTATGTTTTCTATATTCATATGTAAGAGGAAATTACCACATTAAGGGTCGATAAAATGCCTCATTGATTTAAGTGACAGTATTAAGATGGAATAAATATATAAATGAACAATGGTAAAACACAGTACAAAGGCAATACACAGTACAATGGCAAAACACAGTACAAGGGCAAAACACAGTACAATGGCAAAACACAGTACAATGGCAAAACACAGTACAATGGTAAAACACAGTACAAGGGCAAAACACAGTACAAGGGCAAAACACAGTACAAGAGCAAAACACAGTACAATGGCAAAACACAGTACAAGAGCAAAACACAGTACAAGAGCAAAACACAGTACAATGGCAAAACACAGTACAAGGGCAAAACACAGTACAAGGGCAAAACACAGTACAAGGGCAAAACACAGTACAAGAGCAAAACACAGTACAATGGCAAAACACAATACAAAGGCAAAACACAGTACAATGGCAAAACACAGTACAAGAGCAAAACACAGTACAAGAGTAAAACACAGTACAAGAGCAAAACACAGTACAAGAGCAAAACACAGTACAAGGGCAAAACACAGTACAAGGGCAAAACACAGTACAAGGGCAAAACACAGTACAATGGCAAAACACAGTACAATGGCAAAACACAGTACAATGGCAAAACACAGTACAAGAGCAAAACACAGTACAAGAGCAAAACACAGTACAATGGCAAAACACAGTACAAGAGCAAAACACAGTACAATGGCAAATCACAGTACAAGGGCAAAACACAGTACAATGGCAAAGCACAGTACAAGAGCAAAACACAGTACAATGGCAAAACACAGTACAAGAGCAAAACACAGTACAATGGCAAAACACAGTACAAGAGCAAAACACAGTACAAGGGCAAAACACAGTACAAGGGCAAAACACAGTACAAGGGCAAAACACAGTACAAGGGCAAAACACAGTACAAGGGCAAAACACAGTACAAGAGTAAAACACAGTACAATGGCAAAACACAGTACAAGGGCAAAACACAGTACAATGGCAAAACACAGTACAAGGGCAAAATACAGTACAAGAGCAAAACACAGTACAAGAGCAAAACACAGTACAATGGCAAAACACAGTACAAGGGCAAAACACAGTACAAAGGCAATACACAGTACAATGGCAATACACAGTACAAGAGCAAAACACAGTACAAGAGCAAAACACAGTACAAGAGCAAAACACAGTACAAGGGCAAAACACAGTACAAGGGCAAAACACAGTACAATGGCAAAACACAGTACAAGGGCAAAACACAGTACAATGGCAAAACACAGTACAAGGGCAAAACACAGTACAAGAGCAAAACACAGTACAATGGCAAAACACAGTACAAGGGCAAAACACAGTACAAAGGCAATACACAGTACAAGGGCAAAACACAGTACAATGGCAAAACACAGTACAAGGGCAAAACACAGTACAAAGGCAATACACAGTACAATGGCAATACACAGTACAAGAGCAAAACACAGTATAAGGGCAAAACACAGTACAAGGGCAAAACACAGTACAAGAGTTAAACACATTACGAAAGCAAAACACAGTACAATGGCAAAACACAGTACAATGGCAAAACACAGTACAAGGGCAAAACACAGTACAAGAGCAAAACACAGTACAATGGCAAAACACAGTACAATGGCAAAACACAGTACAAGAACAAAACACAGTACAATGGCAAAACACAGTACAATGGCAAAACACAGTACAAGGGCAAAACACAGTACAAGAGCAAAACACAGTACAATGGCAAAACACAGTACAAGGGCAAAACACAGTACAAGGGCAAAACACAGTACAAGAGCAAAACACAGTACAAGAGCAAAACACAGTACAAGGGCAATACACAGTACAATGGCAAAACACAGTACAAGAGCAAAACACAGTACAATGGCAAAACACAGTACAATGGCAAAACACAGTACAATGGCAAAACACAGTACAATGGCAAAACACAGTACAAGAGCAAAACACAGTACAAGGGCAAAACACAGTACAATGGCAAAACACAGTACAATGGCAAAACACAGTACAAGGGCAAAACACAGTACAAGGGCAAAACACAGTACAAGGGCAAAACACAGTACAAGAGCAAAACACAGTACAAGAGCAAAACACAGTACAATGGCAAAACACAGTACAAGAGCAAAACACAGTACAATGGCAAAACACAGTACAAGAGTAAAACACAGTACAATGGCAAAACACAGTACAAGAGCAAAACACAGTACAAGGGCAAAACACAGTACAAGAGCAAAACACAGTACAAGAGCAAAACACAGTACAATGGCAAAACACAGTACAAGGGCAAAACACAGTACAAGGGCAAAACACAGTACAAGAGCAAAACACAGTACAATGGCAAAACACAGTACAATGGCAAAACACAGTACAAGGGCAAAACACAGTACAAGAGCAAAACACAGTACAAGAGCAAAACACAGTACAATGGCAAAACACAGTACAATGGCAAAACACAGTACAATGGCAAAACACAGTACAAGGGCAAAACACATTACAAGAGCAAAACACAGTACAAGAGCAAAACACAGTACAATGGCAAAACACAGTACAATGGCAAAACACAGTACAAGGGCAAAACACAGTACAAGGGCAAAACACAGTACAAGAGCAAAACACAGTACAAGGGCAAAACACAGTACAATGGCAAAACACAGTACAAGGGCAAAACACAGTACAAAGGCAATACACAGTACAATGGCAAAACACAGTACAAGGGCAAAACACAGTACAAAGGCAAAACACAGTACAAGGGCAAAACATAGTACAAGAGCAAAACACAGTACAAGGGCAAAACACAGTACAATGGCAAAACACAGTACAAGGGCAAAACACAGTACAAAGGCAATACACAGTACAATGGCAAAACACAGTACAAAGGCAATACACAGTACAATGGCAAAACACAGTACAAGAGCAAAACACAGTACAAGGGCAAAACACAGTACAATGGCAAAACACAGTACAATGGCAAAACACAGTACAAAGGCAATACACAGTACAATGGCAAAACACAGTACAAGGGCAAAACACAGTACAAAGGCAAAACACAGTACAAGGGCAAAACACAGTACAAAGGCAAAACACAGTACAAGAGCAAAACACAGTACAAGGGCAAAACACAGTACAATGGCAAAACACAGTACAATGGCAAAACACAGTACAAAGGGAAAACACAGTACAAGGGCAAAACACAGTACAATGGCAAAACACAGTACAATGGCAAAACACAGTACAATGGCAAAACACAGTACAATGGCAAAACACAGTACAATGGCAAAACACAGTACAAGGGCAAAACACAGTACAAAGGCAAAACACAGTACAAGGGCAAAACACAGTACAATGGCAAAACACAGTACAATGGCAAAACACAGTACAAGAGCAAAACACAGTACAAGGGCAAAACACAGTACAAAGGCAAAACACAGTACAAAGGCAAAACACAGTACAAGGGCAAAACACAGTACAAAGGCAAAACACAGTACAAGGGCAAAACACAGTACAAAGGCAAGACACAGTACAATGGCAAAACACAGTACAATGGCAAAACACAGTACAAAGGCAAAACACAGTACAAGGGCAAAACACAGTACAAGAGCAAAACACAGTACAAGGGCAAAACACAGTACAAGAGCAAAACACAGTACAATGGCAAAACACAGTACAAGGGCAAAACACAGTACAAAGGCAATACACAGTACAAGGGCAAAACACAGTACAATGGCAAAACACAGTACAAGGGCAAAACACAGTACAAAGGCAATACACAGTACAATGGCAATACACAGTACAAGAGCAAAACACAGTATAAGGGCAAAACACAGTACAAGGGCAAAACACAGTACAATGGCAAAACACAGTACAAGAGCAAAACACAGTACAAGGGCAAAACACAGTACAAAGGCAAAACACAGTACAAAGGCAAAACACAGTACAAGGGCAAAACACAGTACAATGGCAAAACACAGTACAAAGGCAAAACACAGTACAAAGGCAAAACACAGTACAATGGCAAAACACAGTACAATGGCAAAACACAGTACAAGAGCAAAACACAGTACAAGGGCAAAACACAGTACAAAGGCAAAACACAGTACAAAGGCAAAACACAGTACAAGGGCAAAACACAGTACAAAGGCAAAACACAGTACAAGGGCAAAACACAGTACAATGGCAAAACACAGTATAAGGGCAAAACACAGTACAAGGGCAAAACACAGTACAAGGGCAAAACACAGTACAAGAGCAAATATTACCACCATAAGCATTCTTTAAATCAATGGATGTCTTTCATTTAAAACCTAGAAAAATACGCAAGATGTGGACACAAAACATTTTTGATAGTTACCGATGTATTTCAGATACTATTTTTTTCCACATCAGCAGATATATATATATATATATATATATATATATATATATATATATATATATATATATATATATATATATATATATATAAATGATTGCCAAAAATCTAACTGGTTTACTTTCACTCGCTTATTTCTAATAATTCAAGTTATATATTTGTAAAATTTATATTTAAAAAAAATTAAAGAAAAAATCTTCGCACAAATCCTGTGTATCTTAAATTATTGAAAGAATGTTATCGCTTTCCTTATGTGGTTACCGTTTCAAAACGTTTGTATTCATAGATATCCAAGCGTGTCTATGCGTCTGTCTGGTATTTCTTATGTATTTTAATTTAGAGTCCATTCTGTAGAATATCAACATAATATCATCCAGAATTATCTGTCAATCAAATGTTGGAAGGACCTTATTGTTGTTCCCTAAGATGCTTGCCTATATATAAAGGTGCCTTTTAAAACATCATTTAATTCTTGAAACATCGTTTAGATCTTGAGGCATCTTTTAGTTCTTGAGGCATCTTTCGTTCTTGAGGCATCTTTTAGTTCCTGAAACATCTTTTAGTTCCTGAAGCATCTTTTAGTTCCTGAAATATCGTTTAGTTCTTGAAACATCGTTTAGTTCTTGAAACATCGTTTAATTCTGTTCTTGAAACATTGTTTAGATCTTGAGGCATCGTTTAGTTCTTGAAACATCTTTTAGTTCTTGAGGCATATTTTAGTTCTCGATGTATCTTTTAGTTCCTGAAGCATCTCTTAGTTTATGAGGCATTTTTTAGTTCCTGAAGCATCTTTTAGTTCCTGACACATGTTTTAGTTCTTGAAACATCTTTTAGTTCTTGATGCATCTTTTAGTTTTCGAAGTATCTTTTAGTTTCTGAAGCATCTTTTAGTTCCTGAAACATCATTTAGTTCCTCAAACATCTTTTAGTTCTTGAAACATCTTTTAGTTCTTCAAACATTGTTTTGTTCTTGACATATAGTTTAGTTCTTGAAACATCGTTCAGTTCTGTTCTTTGAACATCCTTTAGATCTTGAGGCATCGTTTAGTTTTTGAAACATCTTTTAGTTCTTGAAACATCTTATAGTTCTTGAGGCATCATTTAGTTCTCGAGGTATCTTTTAGTTCCTGAAGCATCTTTTAGTTTATGAGGCATCTATTAGTTCCTGAAGCATCTTTTAGTTCCTGAAACATCTTTTAGTTCCTGAAACATCTTATAGATCTTGAGGCATCGTTTAGTTGTTGAAACATCTTTTAGTTCTTGAAACATCTTTTAGTTCTTGAGGCATCTTTTAATTCTCGATGTATCTTTTAGTTCCTGAAGCATCTTTTAGTTTATGATGCATCTTTTAGTTCCTGAAGCATCTTTTAGTTCCTGAAACATCTTTTAGTTCTTGAAACATCTTTTAATTCTTGAAACATTGTTTAGTTCTTGAAACATCGTTTAGTTCTGTTCTTGAAACATCGTTTAGATCTTGAGGCATCGTTTAGTTCTTGAAACATCTTTTAGTTCTTGAGGCATCTTTTAGTTCTCGAGGTATCTTTTAGTTCCTGAAGCATCTTTTAGTTTATTAGGCATCTTTTAGTTCCTGAAGCATCTGTTAGTTTATGATTCATCTTTTAGTTCCTGAAGCATATTTTAGTTCCTGAAACATGTTTTAGTTCTTGAAACATCTTTTAGTTCTTGAAACATCTGTTAGTTCCTGAAACATCTTTTAGTTCTTGAAATTACCGCTGTCAAGTGCTAAAACACATCTCTCTTCGTAATATTGTTTCAGCAAGGCATAATTTGCAATGATATCCAGAGAGCAAGTTCGTGACATGGATGGATTGATTGATAAAACAGGATGGAGCCGGGTTGGGATTGGATTTAGCGAAGACACCTAAAAAGCTATTGCGTTAATGAGAGGTTTATTTATAATGCAATTAAACGACGAATGAATCTGACACCATTGTAACAGAATGATATAAGAAATGATATAGTTCCTAACATCGAACTAATCAACAACAAGTAACTCAACGAGAAAATCAAATAAGAATCAACGAAGGAACTTATAACCAAATATGAATACTGTATCATTAGTCCACAAGTAAGACGCATGTATTATGAATTTATCAATATATCACTCATTTTGCGATATTTGAATTATGAATTTATCAATATATCACTCATTTAGCGATATTGAAATATACCAATAAAAAAATGGAACACACATATATATATCGTAGCGTCCAGTTGACGACCAAGATATATATCCGGTTCCCCCGCTGTAGTGAATGGCCAAGGAGCCACCACGCATGGCCCACCCCTCCCAGTATGTTGAAGGATCCCTCGAGAGCCTCTTCATTCAACACCTACCCACTGGTCGCGAAGCCTCGGTCCCTCACTTCGAGAACACCAGTATTCTCTTCTAAGCCAACGTCACCAGACAGCAGCGTACAGGTTACAAGGAACCCAACAGAGTTCTACGACTCGACATCACCAAACCATAAAAACAGCTAAAAGTATAATAACTGAGCCGTGTAGTGCATATGGCACAGTTATTTACGAATGCAATGATATGTGTAGTACATATGGACGGTTAAGTACGAACGCAATGATATGTGTAGTACATATGACACAGTTAAGTACGAATGTAACGATATATGTTACGCATGCACGCACATGAATTCGTTTTGTTACACATTACATTATTTCATCATTCAATGCATGCAGCGTATAATTAAATTCAGAGTGTCTGTTCAGTTACAACAAATGGCTAACTTGAAACAGACTATAGTCTTCTTAATAGCATGGCGTTACATGACCTCTGTCTTGACTCCTTGTAAAATTTAGAATAAATTCTAAAACGCCAAATATATAAAACAATTCTGTCATATAAAACGGATAGTAATATTGAATACAATCTTAAACCTCTACAGCCAAAGATGCTCCCGTAAAGTGGTTAGCTTCCTGGCAAGACTCGTCGTAATGTAAATGTACGTTGAGAATTCGCTCTATAAGTACCCTAGCTGTGATGAATATGCGCAGCTAGAGAATTCGGGGTACTTGGATTTTCACTGCAAGCAATTTGCATGCTGCATGGGATGAATCGCACTCAGTATTTCGAAATAACTAGAGCCGAAAAAGAAACCACCCTCGGGTAATGCTGTACGCGGCAACGAAACCCGAGTACATTTTCGTTCACCCATATACATTTTTATAAAGTACACACAATTCTGTGACAATATATATATATATATATATATATATATATATATATATATATATATATATATATATATATATATATTGTTCAGACTCTGTGGTCTAAGACAAATGTAACAGAAAGAAATTGAAACCAACAAATCAAGTAAAAATCAGCAAGCAATTTATTTCTTGATAATAAAAATGAAAATTCAAAGTCACTTACAGTAACGTGAATTAAAATCCAAATAATCCAATAATCCTAAGTGTCCTAATCACAAGTCCTAAACATAGAATGTTCCGAATCAATGGTTGTGTCCTTGAATGTGTTAATGTGCCAACAGTCTTTAATGTCCTGATATGCCATTAGTCTTTAATGTGTGGATGTGCCAAAATGAAGTACTCCAGAATATTTTTGAATAAGTTCACATAAATCCCAAAATCATCAGTTGAAAATCCAAAATCCAAAAGTCTATGAGCACTTTTATAATCCAATGAATATTTTAAATAATTCCTCTGTCTGAATTTGGAATCATTTTTCACAACTGTAATGGCTCTTTAAACACGGATGTTAAGGTCGAAACTGAAAACTGTCCACTAAACATGGTATATATAAAGATGGGTCACATGACAGAATGTTGTAGAATATTATATGGTTTGTGTGACTTTTGATACACGACTCTAAGGAAATTCTGGTTTTATCTGTAAACAAAATCAGCCCTGACCTCAAATGGAATAAACAATTTGTTTGCCAAAAACGTTCTTGAACTCAAATATTAAGTAAACAACATAATTCAAGTACAATAGCTAAACAAGTCAACATTATACTTAACATTAAGGTTTAAGCAAATATTAAAGTCAAGAAACATTTATAATTTCCTAAAATATTAATAATATTATATAAATATCATACATAACAATATATACATATACATATACATATATATATATATATATATGACAATATATACATATATATATATATATATATATATATATATGTATATATATATATATATATATATATATATATATATATATATATATATATATATATATATATATATATATATATATATACTTTGCAGTATGAGATAGATATGTAGCTTACCCGTTTTAGGCCATTTTTAACTTCGTCTTCTATTGCTCATCCTTTGTTGGTTATTTTCCCCCTCATTGAAAACGTAGGAATCAATAATTTCACTTGGCTTTTTTGTTTAGTGTTTGTTTTGTGGCTGTAAATTGTATATATATATCAGGGGAAAATGCGCTGCTGGACCTATCTACACGGGCGATCTGCCACTTGAGCTATCCATCCTAGCCGACGTGCCCAGTCCTGCCTGTTACACACACACACACACACACACACACACACACACACACACACACACACACACACACACACACACACACACACACATATATATATATATATATATATATATATAATACCAAATAGCGATTGATTATGGATGTCAGCGTAGGAACTTCTTAGATTTCCAAACTTTTTTTAGCTAATCAACCCCATTGTCAGAGAAGAAATAGGCAGACACTTATAAGGAGAACACATATAACACAAAATCCAGAAGAACAAAGAATATCCACATGATTCGATGAGCAAGAGAAATATTTCATATATTGAATAAAAGAAACGAATACACAACGTAGGAAAAATATACTTCACAAAGAATGCTGTTCATTTCTACATATATCAATTTTTAGTATCATTATATATATATATGTATAAAAGGGAAAAATGCGCTGCTGGACCTAACTCTACACGGGCGATCTACCACTTGAGTTATCCGAGCCGACGTGCCCAGTCCTACCTGTTATACACACACATACTACACACACACACACACATATATATATATATATATATATATATATATATATATATATATATATATATATATATATATATATATATATAACACCAAATAGTGATTGCTTAGGGATGTCGGCGCAGGAACTTCTTGGATTTCCAAATTTTTTAGCTAATCAACCCCATTGTCAGAGAAGAAATAGGCAGACACTTATAAGGAGAACACATATAACACAAAATCCAGAAGAACAAAGAATATCCACATGATTCGATGAGCAAGAGAAATATTCCATATATTGGATAAAGGAAACGAATACACAACGTAGGAAAAATATATTTCACCAAGAATGCTGTTCATTCCTACATATATCACGGGTGATTAAAGTATCACAGAATTTTCAACAATAAATTGAAACAACTAAAGTGATGGAATATTGACACTGGCTAGTGAGTGGAAAATTAAGCTTGAAATATCCCAGATCGTTCGTGTACGAACCAATAGGGAAAAATAACCAACAACATAATAATAATATGTGATCAAAGGCAACAAATTTCTTTTATGATATTTTAGATAACGTGTTTAAAAGGCTGAAGGTCGTTGAGTGGCTGAAAATTTTAATGTGGAATGGTTGTTTTTTATAAGCATATTACATAAGGGTAAATTGTATGCAATAATAGATATTACGTAAGGGTAAATTGTACGCAATAATAGATATTACGTAAGGGTAAATTGTATGCAATAATAGATATTACGTAAGGGTAAATTCTACGCAATAATAGATATTACGTAAGGGTAAATTGTACGCAATAATAGGTTTGAATCTAAACCGTTTTCATGGTATCAAGGTTGCCGCACAGTTACTACTGGATGTAAACGAGGAGATCTTGCCGGACTATAAACGAGGAGATCTTACCTGACTATAAACGAGGAAATCTTGCCGGACTATAAACGAGGAGATCTTGCCGGACTATAAACGAGGAGATCTTACCGGACTATAAACGAGGAGATCTTACCGGACTATAAACGAGGAGATCTTACCGAACTATAAACCAGGAGATCTTACCGGACTATATATTTGTTTTGAGTACCTACAAGGGAATTATACTCAAAGGCGGACATATACGTTTCATCGTTTTATAAGTTTCCTATTGGATAGATCGTGAACGGAATGTAAAACGTTTTTGCCAGTATTAGCACGAATATACAGTAACTTGGCCAAACATTAACATTATGGTTTATGGGAATTGAATTAGGTCTTGTGTCCTATGAGCAACAAATACACACAGTCGAAAAGGACCCGGATAAAATATGCTGAACCCTTTTCTCACTGGTTGTATCAGCCAATTAGGTTGAATTTGTTTGTAATTTTAGGAATAAGTTGTATGTTCTGTACGTTTTAGACCGTTTTACTTACAATACCAATTTTTAGTCAAGCTTGATTTTAAAAAACAGGTATCCTGGGACAGCTTAATAAAATGCTGTGTAATGCATTTTCTCAGCAGTGCTATTATATAGCACATGAATGTATCAATAAAATAATTAACTTGGAATTTCATTAACGTTTCATTAACAAGGAAAAATGTTGTTGACTATCAGTGAGTATTATTGGAGAGTGTTATTTGATTTTAAGTCACAGGCTATTACTTACGTTATGAGCTAAGTAAAAATCCTGTGTGTGGTGGTATATTAAATACCATATTTTAAACATGAAGATGACCTATAGAATGAAAGTAACTACTGGAATAAATAATGTAATTGTTTTGAGAAGAAACTACGTATGGGTAAATTGTACGCATTAGTAGACTTGAACCTAAAACCATTATCATTTCGTCCCTGTCGACGCACGAGATACTATTGGCTGTAAACGGAAGATCTCACCTGGCTGAATTTTTTATAATGGGCGCCACAATGTAATGTTTTTTTCAAACCTGGCAGCTCAACATATCATTTTTATCATTTCCAAAGTTTTCTCTTGATAGATGGTACATGGGATGTACGCTTATTTAGGCGGTCTTACCTCGAATGTATAGTAACTTGGCCAAAATGAACATTACGGTCGATGGAAACTGAATATGCTGTTTGTGCCCATATAATGCCACAAACTTGTATAGCGGCAGGAGCGTTTAGAGGGTTTCCAAACATGTATAGCCTGTTAAGCTTTTATTCAGAGTTAACAAGGGGATCGGAGCAATTGCAAAGACAAAAATATGCATTAAACTTCTGGTGGCAGCGGTGAGATGTTGGAAAACTTGGTGATATTCGGGGGAGGGGTGTTGTTGTTGTTATTCTTTTTTTGTGGGAACTGGTGGAAAAATGCGTACACGTAATTGGATTTATATAATAGTAAAATATTATTGGATAGATGTATTTTATTGTATAAAGGAAGAATTTTTTTAAAAAATTCTTTTTGTCTCCAATTAAAGGTTAGCAGATAAAGTCCTTTATTAGTCGATGCTACTGTAGGATATACTATTGAGGTCAAGTGGTGTATATTACAATGGAGGGCGGTCAGATCTTCCTATAAACGAGTCGCACATTTACGTGACATTAGGCTAATTGAACTGTAGTTTGAGCTAGAAAATTAATTACTACAACTGAATAATATCTCATTAAAAGCATAATAATGATTTTTTTATGAGTTCCTTCACAGTCAGGATTCAGGAATGTATATCTTAGTGTGTTTGATTGTAAAAAGGAAATCTACGACAGCTTTTACTTCTAACTCATCTCCCCACTATCCTCCAGTTGCCCATCTACCCCATTATTCCCAAGTTCCCCATCTCTCCCACTATCCTCCAGTTGCCCATCTCTCCCACTATCCTCCAGTTGCCCATCTACCCCATTATTCCCAAGTTGCCCATCTCCCCCATTATCCTCCAGTTGCCCATCTACCCCATTATCCTCCAGTTGCCCATCTCTCCCACTATCTTCCAGTTGCCCATCTCTCCCACTATCCTCCAGTTGCCCATCTACCCCAATATTCACAAGTTGCCCATCTCCCCCATTATCCTCCAGTTGCCCATCTACCTCATTATCCTCCAGTTGTCCATCTATCCCACTATCTTCCAGTTGCCCATCTCTCCCAGTATCCTCCAGTTGCCCATCTACCCCACTATCTTCCAGTCGCCCATCTCTCCCACTATCCTCCAGTTGCCCATCTACCCCACTATCCTCCAGTTGCCCATCTCTCCCACTATCTTCCAGTTGCCCATCTCTCCCACTATCCTCCAGTTGCCCATCTACCCCACTATCTTCCAGTTGCCCATCTCTCCCACTATCCTCCAGTTGCCCATCTACCCCATTATCCTCCAGTTGCCCATCTACCCCACTATCCTCCAGTTGCCCATCTCTCCTACTATCTTCCAGTTTCTCATCTCCCCCACTATCTTCCAGTTGCCCATCTACCCCACTATCTTCCAGTTGCCCATCTCCCCCACTATCCTCCAGTTGCCCATCTCCCCCACTATCCTCCAGTTGCCCATCTCCCCGACTATCCTCCAGTTGCCCATCTCTCCCACTATCCTCCAGTTGCCCATCTCTCCCACTATCCTCCAGTTGCCCATCTACCTCATTATCCTCCAGTTACCCATCTACCCCATTATCCTCCAGTTGCCCATCTCTCCCACTATCCTCCAGTTGCCCATCTCTCCCAGTATCCTCCAGTTGCCCATCTCCCCCACTATCCTCCAGTTGCCCATCTACCCCACTATCTTCCAGTTGTCCATCTACCCCACTATCCTCCAGTTGCCCATCTACCCCACTATCCTCCAGTTGCCCAACTACCCCATTATCCTCCAGTTGCCCATCTACCCCATTATCCTCCAGTTGCCCATCTCTCCCACTATCTTCCAGTTGTCCATCTACCCCATTATCCTCCAGTTGCCAATCTCTCCCACGATCCTCCAGTTGCCCATCTACCCCACTATCTTCCAGTTGCCCATCTCTCCCACTATCCTCCAGTTGCCCATCTACCCCACTATCTTCCAGTTGCCCATCTACCCCACTATCTTCCAGTTGCCCATCTACCCCACTATCCTCCAGTTGCCCATCTCTCCCACTATCCTCCAGTTGTCCATCTACCCCACTATCTTCCAGTTGCCCATCTCTCCCACTATCCTCCAGTTGCCCATCTCTCCCACTATCCTCCAGTTGTCCATCTACCCCACTATCTTCCAGTTGCCCATCTCTCCCACTATCCTCCAGTTGCCCATCTCTCCCACTATCCTCCAGTTGCCCATCTACCCCATTATTCCCAAGTTGCCCATCTCCCCCATTATCCTCCAGTTGCGCATCTACCCCATTATCCTCCAGTTGCCCATCTCTCCCACTATCTTCCAGTTGCCCATCTCTCCCACTATCCTCCAGTTGCCCATCTACCCCACTATCTTCCAGTCGCCCATCTCTCCCACTATCCTCCAGTTACCCATCTACCCCACTATCCTCCAGTTGCCCATCTCTCCCACTATCCTCCAGTTGCCCATCTACCCCATTATTCCCAAGTTGCCCATCGCCCCCATTATCCTCCAGTTGCCCATCTACCCCATTATCCTCCAGTTGCCCATCTCTCCCACTATCTTCCAGTTGCCCATCTCTCCCACTATCCTCCAGTTGCCCATCTACCCCACTATCTTCCAGTCGCCCATCTCTCCCATTATCTTCCAGTTGCCCATCTACCCCCGTATCCTCCAGTTGCCCATCTCTCCCACTATCCTCCAGTTGCCCATCTCTCCCACTATCCTCCAGTTGCCCATCTACCCCACTATCTTCCAGTTGCCCATCTCTCCCACTATCCTCCAGTTGCCCATCTACCCCATTATCCTCCAGTTGCCCATCTCTCCCACTATCCTCCAGTTGCCCATCTCTCCCACTATCCTCCAGTTGCCCATCTACCCCATTATTCACAAGTTGTCCATCTCCCCCATTATCCTCCAGTTGCCCATCTACCTCATTATCCTCCAGTTGCCCATCTCTCCCACTTTCTTCCAGTTGCCCATCTCTCCCACTATCCTCCAGTTGCCCATCTACCCCACTATCTTCCAGTCGCCCATCTCTCCCACTATCCTCCAGTTGCCCATCTACCCCACTATCCTCCAGTTGCCCATCTCTCCCACTATCTTCCAGTTGCCCATCTCTCCCACTATCCTCCAGTTGCCCATCTACCCCACTATCTTCCAGTTGCCCATCTCTCCCACTATCCTCCAGTTGCCCATCTACCCCATTATCCTCCAGTTGCCCATCTACCCCACTATCCTCCAGTTGCCCATCTCTCGCGCTATCCTCCAGTTGCCCATCTCCCCCACTATCCTCCAGTTGCCCATCTCTCCCACTATAATCCAGTTGCCCATCTCTCCCACTATCCTCCAGTTGCCCATCTACCCCATTATCCTCCAGTTACCCATCTACCCCATTATCCTCCAGTTGCCCATCTCTCCCACTATCTTCCAGTTGCCCATCTACCCCATTATCCTCCAGTTGCCCATCTCTCCCACTATCCTCCAGTTGCCCATCTACCCCACTATCTTCCAGTTGCCCATCTCTCCCACTATCCTCCAGTTGCCCATCTACCCCACTATCTTCCAGTTGCCCATCTACCCCACTATCTTCCAGTTGCCCATCTCTCCCACTATCCTCCAGTTGCCCATCTCTCCCACTATCCTCCAGTTGTCCATCTACCCCACTATCTTCCAGTTGCCCATCTCTCCCACTATCCTCCAGTTGCCCATCTCTCCCACTATCCTCCAGTTGCCCATCTACCCCACTATCTTCCAGTTGCCCATCTCTCCCACTATCCTCCAGTTGCCCATCTCTCCCACTATCCTCCAGTTGCCCATCAACCCCACTATCCTCCAGTTGCCCATCTCCCCCACTATCTTCCAGTTGCCCATCTCTCCCACTATCCTCCAGTTGCCCATCTCCCCCACTATCCTCCAGTTGCCCATCTCCCCCACTATCTTCCAGTTGCCCATCTTCCCCACTATCCTCCAGTTGCCCATCTCCCCCACTATCCTCCAGTTGCCCATCTCCCCCACTATCCTCCAGTTGCCCATCTCTCCCACTATTCCCAAGTTTTTACTGAGTGAAGCTTGATTACGTTCCTAGTTTTTAGAAAATCCCCGCATCTATGGGCATGTACTTGAATAATAATCATTAGTAGGCAGCAAAATAGTCATTTTATTTCGCAATAGGAAAATTTATATAAGGATGGGCAACTCCTGAATCCCCGT
Organism: Margaritifera margaritifera; assembly: GCA_029931535.1. NCBI lineage: Eukaryota > Metazoa > Mollusca > Bivalvia > Unionida > Margaritiferidae > Margaritifera > Margaritifera margaritifera. The sequence goes on along the minus strand of JAQPZY010001234.1, from coordinate 127,545 downwards.
GGTTGTTGAATGGTTGGACTGAGGTCATCCCAGTGCTGTCCAATAGGTTGACACGACAAAGCCGCATTGATAAGGCAGATAGCCTTGTGCACTACGGTTGTAAAATATTTTGTAATTATTTTATTTGATCCTGAGATTTGTGTGTGAAGACGGGATGCCTCTGTTTGATCCTGAGATTTGTATGTGAAGGCAGATGCCTCTGTTTGATCCCGAGATTTGTATATGAAGGCAGATGCCTCCTTTATTTATTTTGCTAAATTGTTCTGATTAATCATGGGTAGTAATAACTGCATTGGTTATAAGTCGTCAACGTTTAGAGACACAGTTCTAGATAACACCACGAATTGTTAAAGAGCCGATTAGTATTATTCTCATAGTGTGCGTTGGCGTAATATTTTGTCATTGGAATTAGTTTAAGAGTGAAATGTGACATTTTACATTGTGACTGTTTAAATGCTGTTGAACAGGTTTCTGTCCCTGTAGCACGTGTGTATTGGTTGTGATGTTGATGTGAGAATGTATTGTCAGCTAGCATGGTCTGATGTCAAAGATGAGTTTGGCACTATTTAGTTTGGAGCGCCTCGAGTCTTGAGAGACGTTTGGTTTGGTAGTGATGCGTTGTCCTGTAGGAAGTCTTATCTTTGTACCTGAGTTTTCGACGTGGTTAATGTATGCGTTTTTGACCTGTTATAGGTGTGCTTCCTGCGAAGCTGTTGCTACAGTTTACCTTGAAAACTGTTAGGTACCGGCACAGCATCGGTCATAGTCTCCTAAGGTTTTCGTCATGCGTAGATTAAAGAATAAGTTAGTGGAGATCAGTTTTCATTGGGAAATTGCTGAAAGTCTGCTATTAGTACATGCAAATTACTTAGCAGCATTAATAGATGGACTATTGCAATGTTATGTATAGAACTGGTTTATCTGTATTCTGGTAGAGGTAGTTATCATTGATTATTTGCAGTCATGTTTGTAATCATGTTTGGGAATCACGAATCGGTTTATTGGTTGATTCTGGGTGAATAATAAATTGAATTTATGACAACAGGAATAACGTTTGTGATCACTCGGGGACGAGCGATAATCGGAGGGGTGGATAATGTAACAAACCTAGGGTATGTGATATTTTGTAGTTACGTCTCCGTTTATAGCTCTGTTCAATTTTATTAATTATTTCTTTGATTATGGAGAGTCGGTGTTTGGGTAAATATTTTTCAAAATGAGTGATAACCAATTATTAGGAGCAGACGTCATAATGTACAGTATTTACGAGGTCTTTTGGTAGCATGGATTAGTTTCGCAAAATGGACCCTTCTTAATTTCTTAGCATAATGAATTTTCTGAATATTCTCACGTATAAGTGTTTGATCATTGGAGGTAATAATTCCGTGTGTTAGGTGTTTAGGTCATATTTCGAACTACGTGGCACGAAATACTAATGTACAGATCATTTTAAAGTATTAAAATGTCTGAAGGTTTCTCTCCCTATCTCATTCTCTCTCAGTGTTGTGTTTGTTGCTGAGTCAGCATGTCAGTTTTATCTCAATTGATCAAGATCACTCTCTCTCTCTCTCTCTCTCTCTCTCTCTCTCTCTCTCTCTCTCTTTCAATCTATGATGGTAAAACTGACTGACTAATCGACCAACAGAGACACAGAGAAATGGACGATATAAATAATCTTATAGTCAGTCCCCACCCACCCTCACCCCGCTCTCTCTGTTGGTTGGTCAGCCACCGTGTCAGTTTTACCACAATGGATCCAGTTCTCTCTCTCTCTCTCTCTCTCTCTCTCTCTCTCTCTCTCTCTGGACCATCGTTGCAAATCACGGGTGAAAATCCGTAAAAATGGAGGTTTTCCAGTGGCATGTGACAGTGTCTCTGGACCTCTGATGGTAAAACTTGCGGACAAACCGACCTAGAGAGGGAGAGAGAGGATAAGAATTATTTTATGGTCAGTAGCAATGGTAAGTAAAGCATAATAATGACTTAGATCAACTGTAAATAACTTTAAATGTTTGAATTACCTCTTGCTGTTTTGTAATTTCGCTTCAGCTATTCCCCACTCCTTTTGATGTACTCGCCAGTGATCGAATGGCCGCGCTTTCACTGTTTGGGACGCTAGCCATGTACTGTTTATAGTGCTCTGCTTTCGTCATCTAAACCAACTTTCACGTTTAAATCCTAAGCGTCTCTTCTATTTATTTAGTCAATAGGAATGAAAATAGAAGTTCAAACAAGAAGCAAAAAAGTATTGTGAATAGCTAAAATAAATGCTGAACTACGTTTTGTAGCGGTCAAACAGGGAAAGGATGTTCACTCCCTCCGTCAGTACACATTTTCCTGTAGTCAATCTTAAACTCCACTGGAACAAAAGTATATGCATTTGTATGTGGTATAAACTTGTTGTATACATTCTTCTTTAAAAGGAAACACGGCAAATCTCGTTTCCTATTAATGAAATATTTATACAACTCGATGTACATCAAAGGTGCAGCATACATACTATACATATATGTATATAGTTTATAAACAAGGTAGAAAATTTGTAAACTAGTCTGGTGTTCCATTTAAACTCAGTCTTTGTGATTCTCGTAAAGGATTTTTTCGTAGAAATTTGTAAACTGACTTGTTATAAAACGCAAGAAAAATGGTTGTTAGATTACAAGATGAAAAAGGACAAAACGCATAGAATGCATTGAAAATAGAGGTATATAAGACACGAAGTCGCACCCCATACTAATATTTGTGTCTCATTAAACTGCATAATTCACCCCCCACACACACACACACACACACACACACGCACACACACCTTTGTATGGAATTTTGACAGTTAGGAACGCACTTCATGAGCATTATGTTTCCTTTTTTCCTTTTTTTTCGATTATCTTCTCACTTATCTCATATGGATTTCGACCAATGTCATTACGAAGGTAAGTCAATTAAGACCATCCTTAAATTTGACCAGAGAAATGAGCTTTAGTTAATGTTTCTGAGATTTAAATTGTCCTGATTATTCATCTTGATACGTTTTATTATCTTAACGTCCGTCTTTTTTTCGTTATTGCTCATCTCAGCCCTTTCCTCAAGATAAAATAGCTGCAGATTTCCTGTCAGAAATATTGGAAGCCCCCAATAATTTATCTAAAGATGTATAAGGAATAAAGAATATTCTCTACGGTGAAAAAAGTTTCTGAATGCCCCAGCGTTAGTCTTCTTGCACCATTGATTCCGAAGTTGTTTTTTGTTTTTGTTTTCTCTTCTTTTTTTTTTAATTCAGCTAAACTCAGATATTTGTGTATTATCAAAGAGGTGATGATCATTACAGCTATAAAGGTATTCATCCTTACACGCAGATACAGTGTAATCTAAATATATAGACAAATATTTCTGTTCGATAAATTGCGCAACCAGATTCTTAAGTATCTCTAATTTAGAAAACTCAATCAGCAATGGAAAATAACGAGCTAATGTCATTTTGAACTACGTTCTGCACTATAAAGACGCGTGAAATTATGTTCCTGGTATTCCTGAAATATGTAAGTAGGAATATTAATGCCATTTTAATAAATAGAATATTAAATTGGATCTTATTCTCTGGTAAAATATATTGATACATAAGAAATATAAATATTAAACATAACACATGGTTCTGAATATTTTATGGTATATCGCTTGTTGACAAGTTGTACGTGTCATATAAAGTATATTGAATCACTGTGCACATATTACCTTTTAATATAATCGCTTTCAAATTCTTTCTCTATCACAAGAGGTCCGACTTTAGTGCGTAAGAAGGTAAGAAAACAATATAAAACCGTTAACAATGAAGAACTTCACGCTTTCTGATACAGTAGTTGTCAGAAGCATCGAATTTAGATCAATCTTTATCAGTAACACTGTGTTCTATATTTTCTTGTCTATGCTTTTTTATTTTGATGTTACTGAATCGTCACCATCAGGGTAAAATCCAATATTTATATAAATATCTGTTCTCAATTTCTTGTTACAAAACAAACAATTACCTTTTCCTATCGCTCAGCCCTTCAAGAGAGGAAAACTTAGAGAAAAAATGGGCTTTTAAAGATATCAATACAATTGACACAAATTGTTGTTAAATATACATTATTCAACCTCGATATGTATTTATTAAACTGGAACTCAATCGTTCTCTTTAAAATGTTAGCTGCTTGAGATGATATTGCTTAGCCAAATTTCATGTCTACTTTCAACATCAATGAAAACGTCGATTAGAGGTTCTAGATTCCAGCTGTATCATGCCATTTATTGGTTTGCTAAAGCTGTGACACATTCTACTATTACTGGTCTTGTTTCAAGTTTCTATCAACCTTTTGGAATGATTCTTACAACTAACCGATTGTGCGTGACAAGTAAGCAATTTATAAATGTATATATAAACTAACGGCACTCAACTTAAAAGCAAAAGAAAAATATACCGAGTCCGGACATAAGAAAAATAGACAATACTGGATATTAACTCAATCTCTTTCAGAACAACATTAGAAGCCTTTCCATGCATTCTGAAATGGAGACATATTACATCATGTTTATCGCACTTTACAGTCATCATTGGATGTAACGTGTCTGTTATCGAGCAGGGGGAGCCGTTGAAGCTCGGTCAGTAGATCGTTCGATTCGTAATCCAAGGGCAGCGGGTTAAATATCCGCCCATGCCAGCCGGGTCTGCTGTCTCTGTGAGTCCTTGGGAAAAGCACGTTCCTCTCATTTCCTCGACATGATATAGCCAATGATGTGTTAAAAGTGACACGCAGATCAACCAACCAACAACTATTATATCGAGCAGGAAATGAGAAGGAAATATGCGTTCCGTCTTTACACAACACATAAACATTAGTAATGTGGTGGTATGTCTGTCATATTTTAAGAGACAGTTTGTCATGGATGCAAATACCATTAAACATATGCTTTCACCCTTAATGTGTGTCTCTTGTTTGCAGTTTGAGGTCTTACAGATATAAAATGGTGCACATATTTCAAACAAGGAACCCAAGTATTGTGTTTATCTTGTCCGGGACTTCTCCATGATGATCAAGCCCAATCTCCAAACTAAGAAGTACGTTTATAATTACATACACATTTTCTTTCCATCATTCATGTTTGAGAGGTAGGGTTACGCATTTTGTTGGTTGGTTGTAATTTTTATAGATTTGTCGTTATGCAAGTTAAATTTAACATTGCAAAATGCTGCTCTCATTAGATACTATTTACTTATCAACCGACTATCGTACTTTTTCCGTTGTCACATTGGTATAAACTATTTATTTTTGTACATGGTAAATGTTAAGAATGGTTTCAATATCATGTCATTCCATATAATTCTTATCATGAATAGATTTTAATGTATTACTTGAATATATATGATGTAGACACGTGTATATCTATATCTTACTTATGGATGTGAGTTATATTTGTGAATAACGAAATGCAAGATTCAGTACACTTTCAGCTGACCGGAAAGGGTAATACTAATGTTAAATCAAGTTGTATCACGGCCACGTTCAATCTAGTTCAGCGTTGCTGTGGTTTGACAGTCTCACTCTAATAACTGATTTACCCATACCTTCTGTCTGCACGCGATTTGGGCCTCCATTAAGGATTCGCCCATGTGGAGACCGGTAGCAGCAAATCGTGCCCACATAGGGGCGTCAATTTGACGCAGCCTGTTATTGGAATAGGACATTTTTTTGTAACCTCTTATTTTAATGGGACAATTTCTACAAGATAACATCTAAATAGGGAATATTCGTTTGAACGTTTTTTCAACATTTTATCTTAAAATGAAACCTGCATTTTGCTGTCCGAGTTATAATGATGTTATTGTATGTAAAATAAACAATTTCATTAACAAATAAAGTGGTTAATCTTAAGTCACATATTTAGTTCTAAGATGGAGACATTTGGTTTATGAGTGATGTTATAATCTGTTCATATTCAACCAGTACGATTTGTATTAGGATTATAGTGTGGGTCAATGAACAGTCATATTATCGTCGATTGGTATTTTTTTATTTTTTATTTTTTTCTTAAATATATTTTTTTCTTTGAAATCTGGCGTTTGTCCTCTCACTAATGTATTGTCGCTCAGTGCATGCATGTGACAGTTCTTATTGCGTACTTCTTATTCTGTCGAATGTACTTTCTCTAAAGGAGATATCTAATTTTTGTTTACCATATGTTCTTGATGACACCGCCGACATTGGTACATCTCATAATGCCATTAATCACGGAACAGTCATGAAATTAATATTCGGACTTGATATATAAAAGTAATAATTCTCCCAGACAGCAATTTTTCAATGCGCTATTGTGTTACTTAATGTCTTCACACATGAATTATACTACATTGGAGAGCGACATTCTAATAAATTTTATATTTCCCCATAGTAAAATCGACAGACATAAACCCAGTAAGCAGTCTAACAAAGAACCCAGGGACAGATTTTGGCACAAGAGGATTCATTTCTTGATTTTACGTCGAGAAATTAAGCATAGTATTTAAAAAAAAAAAAACAGTTCACTTTAAATTCAGTGCATATTTCTGACGGCATCAATGGTAACGTCTTTGATCTCCTTTCAGCGATAATTATACAGGTAATGTATCAAGTAAAGCATAAGAAATATAGTATAGGTTACTTTAACTTTGAATATCACACATGCGGTTTTTAGTCAGGAATACTGTCATCGATTTCAAATATTGTCATTAGTGACAATGGCATTTCCAATTCCAGAGGAAACTAGAATGATATTTGGACCTTAAGTACTGTAGATTATTTTTGCAAGTTAATTTATTAAACTATTTTCTTTGTCCATATTTCGCGTGCACATTACTTAGTTATATCTGTCTTAAATAATTTTGTATCCCTCGATCCCGAGACTGATTACCCTGGTAACATTTGTGCTTGAACTGTGTTTTGTCATGTATCCTTCATATAGTTCAAACTCCATTAATACATGTAAACAAATCAATGGCGATATTTTACTGATACTTTGTTGACGACATTCACCAGTCTGTTATTAAATGATAGCAAACTACATATCCATCACCAGTCTGTTGTTAAATGATAGCAAAATACATATCCATATTTGCCCCACACTTGATGGACTGCAATATTTTTGCCTAACAGATGGTCGACTGAACAAAGGACGAGATAAGTAGTTTTAAGCGAGAATGTTCCGACTTTAGGAAAGAACCATCAGTTACTATTTTATTCACGCGGGAGTCACGTGATACCAAAAAAAGAAAAAAAAGAAAACGCATTGACATGTGCTGTCTCTGCTTGATGACTCTGGGTTTCTCCAGGTAGCTACGACAACGATACATTTCTGGTCGTTGTTCTCGGAATACATATGTTGAGAATTATTTGTCCTTTCTTTTTTTGTTAACAAATATTACGTGACTTTCATTTCATATTTTCTAACTTTTCGTACAACAAGATTGGAAATGGGTTTTTTTTGCATATATCACGTGACTATTGGACCTCTCATGTCATGGACATGTAGGTTGCGAGATTTGGGTAGTCGTGTGACTAGCAATGCAAATGGCGAGTACCAGGTCAAAATTTTTTCAACTCTGTAGCTTCGTCTCGTCGGTCAACGAATTAAAGACATAACGAATGTTATACCCGCAATTTCTGAGAGGATACATCATCTTCCTGTCGATTTCATGCAAGTATGGCTCGATATAATGTCGTTGAAGTTTGCTAGACACGGTAATAAGCGGCTTTTCGATAGGCAATAGGCTCTGACCCCAACATACATTTCAAGATATCTAAAATGGGGCGGGAAGGGTCAGAGCTAACTCACCCTTATCTTAAGCATGATTTTACCTTGAATGGACAAGGCTTTTTTAACCTTTGAATCATACATAACCAGAGTTTAGCGGTCTCTTGTATTTATACTATTTCTTCTACCGCGATAATTAATCATCCATACCTGTCTCAGAAATAACTTTAAAAAACTCAGAGTAACAAAACGTAATTGTTCTGTGAAGTTGAAGCAGAGTCCCAAAAATATATTTAAAAGCAGAACATTTTCGACATCAGACTTTAGCAGGCTGCCTAACTGATTGCCCTGGGCTACGTATTGTACTCAATCAGACTTTAGCAGGCTGCCTAACTGATTGCCCTGTGCTACTTATTGTAATCATCTAGAAAGATGCAGTCTAGTTTTATGGCCAAGACAAAGTTAATTCTCTTTTCCTTGAAATCAATGTTGTTAAGCTTTGACTGAAACATAAAATGTACAATGTGTCTAAAACTACAAAATGTACAATGTGTCTAAAACTACAAAATGTACAATGTGTCTAAAACTGCATAAAATGTACAATGTGTCTAAAACTGCATAAAATGTACAATGTGTCTAAAACTACAAAATGTACAATGTGTCTAAAACTGAATAAAATGTACAATGTGTCTAAAACTGCATAAAATGTACAGTGTGTCTAAAACTACAAAATGTACAATGTGTCTAAAACTGCATAAAATGTACAATGTGTCTAAAACTACAAAATGTACAATGTGTCTAAAACTACAAAATGTACAATGTGTCTAAAACTGCATAAAATGTACAATGTGTCTAAAACTACAAAATGTACAATGTGTCTAAAACTACAAAATGTACAATGTTTCTAAAACTACAAAATGTACAATGTGTCTAAAACTACATAAAATGTAAGGAACCAAGATCACGTTGGATATTACACGTAATCATAACTTTTAATTTAGTATTCTTTACTATAAATCCTTTTAATTTAGTATTCTTTACTATAAATCCTTTTAGACAACTTCATCTTTTTTATGAAAAGCATGCAAATACGGCTTACAAAAAACAAAACAAAAAAAAAAAAATCAGCAGATGAAAATGTAGTGATAGTATGAAAGATATACTGCATGTTTGCTTATCGGTGATTTTGGATCCAACAGAATCTTGGTGCATTTCGCTTTTTCTTTACTCTCTAGATGTTATGCTTATATATTCTATATCTGTAACAAAATAATATCTAGTTTCATCTGACTTAAAAATTAATCATTGGATCTAATGGTTACAAGTGATTAATTATAAGGCTAAGTCATGGATATATATTTTTGGGAAAAACAATTTATATAAATCAGCATCGGGATAGTGACCTGTATATTCGTAATAGAGACCCTCAAGTTTAAAATTATGATCGCCATAATAATGCTGAAACATTGTAAACAGTCACCAGAAAATGTTTCAGCTCATACAACTGTTATGGCTAGATATGGATTTCTTCAATGGATGTAAAATGAAGGTTTCATTGACTCTATTATAGTACAGTTTTCCCTGACTGGTTAATTTTTATAGTAATAATTCCTTGCCAGATGCTTCTTGATAACATGTGGTTATGAATGTGGAGGTTTTGTTATTTGTGAATACTAGTGCATGTATCCAACGAAGACCTGCAGTAAATAGGGTTTAAAAAAAAAAAGTAACTCCATACTTCAGAACCTGAAGGTCATTCTATTGGTATTTAAACTCGCAAAACTCACAGTTATAGTAGAATAAAAACTGTTGCAGTTCCTTTCAGCATTATATGAAATCAATTGGAGTGGCATTCTACTAGCCAAAAATAGATGTTTGGAAATCATGAAATGACCAAGTTGGACATTCAGTCTGAACTCTTTTCATTTACAACCAACTATACCTTTAGTAGCAATAGAAAACTTTTGTAATCGGTGGATGACAGACAATATGCCATTTAATAAGTGTTTTATTGGTCCCTGACCAGTACAGCTAAAAATGTTGAAGAAATCGATTACTATGATCATTAAAGTGGAACTTATATTATTGTCATGTTAGAAAACTTGGATTTTAGGCTGCATGCTTTTTTTCTGACCCTCACCTTCCTATGTTTCAACCGAAAAATATTTAAGTTACATATTCTTAATCAAAATATGTGTAATATTCACAACATTATTCATAAACTGTATAATAAATATTTGTATTTAAAATAAATTATATTGTATGAAATATGATATAGCATGAATAAATTGTATAATATATATATATATATATATATATATATATATATATATATATTGTAATGTATGATGTTTATATACTTAACTTTTGTCTATGATTGTAAGTTGTATGGTTATTTTAAAATACATACTTAACTTTGGTCTAGTTATTTAGATAGTATTTTCATAGGCATTTTGCACATAGACTTTTGTGACGTGTGTCAGGTAGGCCAGTATTTTCATAGGGATTTCGCAATTAGAGACTTATGTGACATAGGTCATGTAGGCATGTGTATTTATATACAGATTTTGGTAAACAAATTCATTCCTATTCTTGAATTTCGGTTCTAAAAGATCAGTCTGTAAGGAATATATTTTAGTTGTGTTGTTGAAATCAGATATAATTTGAGAGGAATTATTTATTTACAATATTCACTGGAAATGTAAAAGTGCTCACTGACTTTGGGATTAATACATGATTTTCGGATTTATGTGAACTCATTCAAAATTACATTCTGGATTACATCTTTGTGGTACATCAGGACATTCAAGGCTATTGGAATTCATTCCTCCATTCTATTATTTTAGACTTGTGATTAGGACATTTAGGATTATTTGGAACTTAACTCACAAATTCTAAGTGTGTTTTAAATTTTCACTTTAATTATCTGGAAATAAATTGCTTGTTGATTTTGCTTACATTGTTGGTTTCATTTTCTTTCTGTTACATTATTTTAAGACCTAGAGTCGCAACAGAAATTGGAGGCTCATCCGGGATGTGAGTTTCTTTAAGTTAAAATTAAATTGACTTTGGTTTTGAATTTTCATTGTTCCTTGTAAAGATTTTATTTCAACCATTTGAGAAATCTTTAGTGAAACCGGCAAGCATTCACAATGTCATCTAGGGTTGAGAACTTCGTTTAAAGTCCTACCCAGGTGGGGTGGAGTCTATGAAAAAGCACGAGTTGCTTGAGCTTGCCACACATTACGATCTTTCTGAAGCGAAAGCGTCTTTGAAAAAGCAAGAGATTAAGAATATTTTAATTCCATATTTGGTGGGAAAGGACATTTTGGATAATAGTGCCTTGGGTTTAATTGACAAGTCTGTATCTGGCTTTGATTGAAAAATAAGTGAATTACAGCTAGCAAAAGCCAGATGGAATTAGAATTAATACAGTTTCAGCTTAGAAAGAGGAAAGGGAAATGTAAATGCTGAGAGAGAGAGAGAGAGAGAGAGAGAGAGAGAGAGAGAGAGAGAGAGAGAGAGAGAGAGAGAGAGAGAGAGGATGCGAAGAGAAGAAAAGGCAAGGCAATATAAGGTTTAGGAATAGTAGAAAAGAAACTGGACAAACTCATGTCGAATTTGCACGGGAAAAAGAACTATTTGATAGGTGGTGCTCAGCCAGGAAGGTTGATCAAGATTACGATAACTTCAGACAGCTCGTATTAATTAAAGAGTTCAATAGGTGCATCCATAGTGATGTTAAGACCTATCTTGACGAGCAAAAAGTGGACACTTTGGAAAATGCTACTCGCATGGCTAATAATTATTCCTTGACTCACAAAATTTCATTTGTCAGTAAGTCTCCCTCTCAGCAGTTTTCTGGGAAAAAAATCATCTTAGTCTCAAACGAGTACTTCCAAATTTCAAAACAGCACAACTGTTAGAAATTAAACATCTGATAAGACTAATCAGAAATCCTTATCTCTTCCTAGGTGCATTTATTGTAAAAAGAAAAGGCACGTCATTTCTGATTGCTACAGGTTGAAAAATAAGCAACAGAATAAAGACAGAGCTATTCCAAACGCTTTTTTTTTAAAGAGGTCAAGGTCTTGTATTGAAAGCAATACAATTGTTGGATCAAACAAACCCCAGTCTGATCCTATTTTGGAGACTTAAGAACCATTCATGTCAGAAGGTTCTATATCACTTATTGGTGATTCTGCCAAGACTATCCCTATTAAAGTATTAAGGGACACAGGAGCTTCTCAGACTCTTTTGTTATCAGGTATTTTGCCTTTGTCTGAGAAGCCTTCTTCTAGTTAAAGTGTACTTATTCACGGAAAAGAGTGCGGCTTGGTAAATGTTCCTCTCCATTGTGTCAATTTGGCATCAGACTTAGTTTCTGGACATGTGACTGTTGGGGCAGTGACTTCTTTACCTATAGAAGGTATCCATTTGTTACTAGGCAATGTCCTCGATGGAGATAAGGTCGTGGTCAATCCACTTGTAACTAACAAGCCTTGTTTGGATCAAAGAGTTGATCCTATTGAGATTGAAATCCGTGATTTTCATCCTGCTTGTGCAGTTACCAGAGCTGTGGCAACAAAGAGCCCTTGAGAATGATGTTGATCAGGAAATTATTCCTTTAGCTGACACATTTATTGGTCAGTCTTTTCATGAGGTCACTTTCTCTCCTTATATTGATCAATCAAAAGGTATTGATCACAGTGATCCTGTTTTTACAACTCATTCTCTCAATTCTAATCAGGGTGGCAAAAGACAATCGCTCGTTGTCTTACAGGAACAAGATCCTGAGATCTCCTGTTTATTTCAGAGGGCTATTAGTGAAACTGAAGCCACACAAGTCCCAGATTGTTACTTTGTGAAAATGGGGTCCTTACGAGCAAATGGAGACCACCTGAGGTACCCGCTGGTGACGAGTGGTCAGTGAGATATCAATTTGTCGTTCCGAGGTCATATGGACAGGAAATTCTTAGTCTAGCCCATGAAATTCCCATGGCTGGTCATTTAGGAGTCAATAAGACTTATCACAAGAACTTTATTGGCCGAAACTTAAAAGCGATGTTTCTAAATACTGCAGATCTTGTCGCACTTGTCAAATGGTAGCAAAACCCAATCAGAATATACCTAAGGCTCATCTGCAACATATTCCTGCATTTGACGAACCATTTAGCAGAATAATGGTAGGCTGTGTCGGTCCCTTACCTAAGACCAAGTCAGGCAACCAATACTTGTTGACCATAATGTGTGCGTCTACAAAATTTCCAGAGGCAATTCCTTTGAGAAATATTAAAACTAAAACTATTGTAAAAGCTTTGGTGAAGTTTTTTTGTAATTGTTGGCCTTCCCAAATCTGTCCAGTCGGATCAAGGGTCAAATTTTATGTCTGGGATTTTCCAACAAGTTATGCATGGATTAGGCATCCAACAGCTTAAATCTACTGCCTATCACCCGGAAAGTCAAGGAGCTTTGGAAAGATGTCATCAAAGTTTGAAAAATATGATTGGGTCACATTGCTTTGATACAGGAAAGGATTGGGATGAGGGTGTTCATTTGCTGTTCTTTGCTGTTAGGGAATCAGTTCAAGAATCATTGAGTTTCAGTCCTTTTGAACTGGTTTTTGAACATAACGTCCGTGGACTGTTGAAGTTATTAAAAGAGAAACTTCTTTCAAATAAAGATTCAGAGGTTAATATTCTTGACTATGTCTCTGATTTCAAATACAAGTTGTCAAAGGCTTGTGAAGTAGCAAGAACTAATCTTCACTCTGCTCAGTCAAAAATGAAATTAAGGTATGATAGAAATACCCAGGAAAGGAGTTTTCAGCCCGGTGATAAAGTTCTGGCTCTCTTGCCCATACCTTAACATCCCCTTCGGGCGAAATTGTATTGTCCTTATACCGTTGAAAAGAAAGTAAATGACTTCAATTATATCATTATCACTCCTGGGAGGCGGAAATCGAAACAACTTTGCCACATACATATGTTAAAGGAGTATTTTGACAGAGATATTCAATCAATTTGGTTGTACCTATCCCACACAGTGAGGATGTAAACGATGGAATACAATCTGACTGTAGCGACTCTGGTTTATCCAAACTTCGGAATTCAGAAATATTAATCAATCTGGACCAGAAATTGTTACATCTACAACAAAAGGAAAAGAGTAAACTAAAACAGCTATTACATGAGTACGAGCACTTGTTTCCTTATGTTCGTACACGAACAAATAAAATCTATCATGACAATGACATTGTAGATTCTACACCGTGTGAAAAAGCATCCTTAAGGGATGAATCCTCTCAAACAGGAATATTTGAAAAAAGAAATTCAATATTTACTGGAGAATGATTTTATCGAACTAAGTAAAAATAACTGGAGTTCACCATGTCTTCTTGTGCCTAAGGCAGATAATACATTCCGCATGTGTACTTACTATAGAAAAGTCAACAGTGTCACCAAAACGGATTCATTTCTAATGCCAAAAATGGATGACTGCATTGATAAAATTGGAAATGATAAATATGTCACCAAGTTTGACCTTTTAAAAGTATTCTGGCAAATTCCACTCACGGAAAGGACAAAAGAAATGTCAGCATTTGTAACTCCAGATGGGCTTTATCAATATAAAGTGATGGCTTTTGGTATGAAAAAGTCTCCGGGAACATTCTAGCGTCTTATGACTATGATAACATCTGGTCTAGATAACTGTAACGCGTACGATGACGTCATCATCTACAGAGACACTTGGGAAAGTCACTTGGAAACGATTCGGAAATTCTTAGAGTGACTCAATGATGCAAATCTGTGAGTTTTGCCATGCTTGTGTCACATTTTTAGGACATATTGTGGGACTAGGTCAAGTTAAACCTGTATAAGCTAAGGTCAAGCCTATCTCTGAATTCCCTGTGCCTGTTTGTAAAAAGCAACTGATGCGATATTTAGTTGGCTGGATATTATTGGAACTTTTTTTCAAATTTTTCCATGATTGCCGAACCTTTGACAAATCTGTTGAGTAAGAAATCCAAGTTTCATTGGTCTGACCAGTGTCAGGAATCTTTTGACAAATGAAAGGCCATGCTTAAGAATGCATTTTAATTATTTAAAATGATTGTTGATGCAAGTGATGTAGGGGTTGGTGGAGAATTGATTTAAGAAGACAAAAATGGTTTGGATTATCCAATGTGTTATTTTTCTAAAAAACTAAACAAGCATTAGAAAATTATTCCACAATTGAGAAGGAATGTTTGGCTTTGATATTGGCTTGACAACATATTGAAGTGTATGTTACCTCGGCTCTTTCTTTGGTTATTGTATTCATTGATCACAATCCCTTCACTGTCATAAACAAAATGAAAGATAAAATTCGGAGATTGTTGAGATGGAGTTTAATGCTGCAAGAATACAAGATTGACATTAGACACATCAGGTGAAAAGATAATGTGAATGCAGATGCACTCTACCGTGTATAGAAATACCATATTGCTTTATTTTGTGTATATTTTGTGTGATTCAGCTAAGTGTCATTCATAAGACATTTTCCTATGTAATTTTGATTAGTATAGTATCAGATGCATTTTCAAAAGAAAGCTTTATTGCATACATCTTTCTTTTTCTTTATGAGGGGAGGTGTTATGTATGATATTTATATACTTAACTTTTGTCTATGATTGTAAGTTGTATGGTTATTTTAAAATACATACTTAACTTTTGTCCAGTTGTTTACAAAGTATTTTCATAGGCATTTCGCAATTATACTTTTGTGACACGTGTCAGGTAGGCCAGTATTTTCATAGGCATTTCGCAATTAGACTTATGTGACACAGGTCATGTATGTATGTGTGTTTATGTACAGATTTTGGTAAACAAATTTATACTTATTCTAGAATTTCGGTTCTAAAAGATCAGTCTGTAAGGAATCTAGTTTAGTTGTGTTGTTGAAATCAGATGTAATTTGAGAGGAATTATTTATTTACAATATTCATTGGAAATATAAAAGTACTCACTGACTTTTGGATTAATACATGATTTTCGGATTTATGTGAACTCATTCAAATAAATTCTGGATTACATCTTTGTGGTACATCAGGACATTCAAGGCTATTAGAATTCATTCCTCCATTCTATTATTTTAGACTTGTGATTAGGACATTAAGGATTATTTGGAATTTAACTCACCAATTCTAAGTGTCTTTTAAATTTTAACTTTAATTATCTGGAAATAAATTGCTGGCTGATTTTACTTACATTTGTTGGTTTCACTTTCTTTGTGTTACATATTTTTAAGACCTAGAGTTGTAACTATATATATATATATATATATATATATATATATATATATATATATATATATATATAAAATTTGTGTTTATTTTTATATTCAATTTATTGAAATATAGCCATAAGGTAGCGAGGCTTATGAACAGACATACAAATGGATGAACAGAGGTGAAATCAATATTCTCACGCTATTGTATAATGTATATGGATACAGAAAAATCACTATGGAATACAGAATAACTTGTATAGTGTAAATAAATAAAATATTATTTGGAATTAAATATTGCAAAATTTGCACAAGTGAAATAATTGCAATTTTTTTTCTTCACTTTTATTTTCTTGGGATGTAGTTTATGATACACACCAGTCTGTATTGCAATGTTTTAACATACTGCAGTTGCAGTTCATTATTTCCAGGTCTTATTTGTAGATTACATGTAAAAAGAGAAAGAAAAACAAATGTTTAACCTTTGAACTCTCTCTCTGACAGTGCCAATGATTTTTACTTGGCCAAAAATTATTTTTAGTTTTTTTTCCCCATCAAGAGGATATATTTTTCCCCTATCTATAGCATAGACTTTTTTCCATGCCAAAGTTATAATATTTATAGCCAGATTTGCAAAAGTATGTTACCTTTAAAATGAAAACAACAAAATGTACAAACGGACAGAATTTTTATCAAATATCTTGGGGGAGGGGGGGGGGGCACATAAATCTCCAATTAACCAACAGAATTATTCACAATTTAAATAGGAAGCACAAATTTTATCTTTCAAGTATTTTAAAAAATAATGCTTTACCTTGCTTAAAAAATAAATTGAATTTATTATTGGATTATAACTATGTAAATAAAGGCAAACATTGTAATAAAAATAAAGGGGCTATATGACTGATGTAATAGTTTTTTGGGCACTTGAATATGGGTGTTGAATATAAATATATGGATTTAAATAAATAAATGAAAGGTCAAGCTATTCAGCAATCGTATAAAATAGTGTTTAAGATAACATTTCAAACAAGTGAAAAAGATCAGCAGGAACATTTTCATTATTATTATTATTATTATTATTATTATTATTATTATTATTATTATTATTATCCAAAGCTGCTTACTGTGCATTTCTTTATATTCAGAGGTTGATAACATTTATTTTTAGGCAATTTCTTTCTTTGGTTGGTTTTTTGTTGTTGAAATTGACATTTTAAGTGAAAGTAGAATGCAAATTAAAGAAAACTATAGACGATGCAGATGATGTTTGTTAACCTGTGACACGCGACAGTTCCCATAAGGCTCAGTGCTGTATCAAAAATGGACTCTTCCACAACTCCAGGACGAACATGGCGGATTACATGGACGCAAACCAGTCTTTTTCAGCATGTATAGAATGAATGGCGTAGCGCTGTATGTTGATAGAATTATGTTCAAATCATTCGTGCACGAAACGAATTCGGTAATTTTAGCTATGTTTCGAGAAGCTGACTATAATATAGTTATTTTATGCATATAAATTATACTACTACCACAACAACAACTTCTACTACTAAACTTATAGTACTGTTGCTACCACCACTACTACTAATCATTATTATTATTATTCAAAATATGTCAATAATTATCATGATATAATTGTAAAAAAGCGTCATTTCTTGATCTTTAAATGGAATAATAGCCTTTCCAGGTAACTTATCCATTGAAGTATTGATTGCATAATTTCTGTTCTTCACAAACATATGTGTGGAGCGTATTCTCATTCACAAACTAAATATTATTTTCGGTTAATTTGCTATTAGTGTGAGACGATATCGCTCCTGTAATTCTCTAATGTCCCTGTATGCTGCAAACAGAAAAGATATTTTGGTAAAGTATAACAAAATCGCACAATCAATGTTGTATTATATCAATTAGATGCCATCGAATAGCTAATTCTGGCTCCATTTAAACACTTATGGATCCTAAGAAGCACTTCTTTATATATGTAGCTCTTTGTAAAAAAAAATTATATATAAAAAAACAATCATGGGCAATTCATACATAAAATTCGACGATACAAAAAGTCAACGTTTCCCATAATCTTTAGAACAAAACAACAAAATGCGATTTCCACGTAAAAACTGGTGGATAGATATCTATATTTTTGAACATTGCCAGAAAGAGAAAAAAAAAACATGTAAAACTTCCTGTGTGAATGTTGAAGATAAGCGCATATAAAATATGCCCGTTGTAATACTTAAAGTTTTCTCGTTTCTGGAATTGGTATGCATGTATATGACGTACTGTGATGATACGGATGTCCACATCAGATTGTTGGAAATGATTAATTAATGCAATGCATCATTATATATTTACACAATAAAGTACTTTACTGAGTCACTGGCATGTGAAAAACATGATCAAAATTGATTGCAAAAAAATTCGTGTGTTTGTCTGCAAACGAATATGTCAAGAAAATCTATAAGCATTCAGGTTACAATGAGATTTAATTGAATTTCTGGAAAGTCCTTGATCATTCTAAAAAAAAAAAAAATGTAACAATTTTAAGGAATTGAAAGTAATCTTATTATAAGTGCAGGATGTTTAGAAAAAATAAATCAAAGACTCAGCAATACTATACATGCTAGGAACACTACTCTAAGACATTAGACCAGTTTCGTTTATTTAATATTTGAGAAACGAATGATTAGGGAACACACCCTCAAGGTCAAAAGCGTATACTAAAGGGAGTATAATCATGATAGGAGTGGTTTTTTTGTTCCAACTTTTTAAATGAAAACTTTGGACTTGTCTCTTCAATATGTAATTTGAGCTATGTATTGACTCTCCATGCGAGAAAATAGTTAAAACCGTTGTATCAATTTGACAAAGATATATAGCTACCTACTTCCTGTCTAGTTCTGTTTGTCTAGTGTGATTGCCTGATAAATTCCAGCTATAAAGCTGGATATTTAATTCGCGTTAGGTTGATGAAATTATAGTGTGCAACGAGGTTGTTTATGATGTCTCTATGGCCAATAAAAGTCAATAATTATAAAATTTGCAAATAAATATATATGTAATGATATTTCGAATAATAATGTTGCTAGTTAAAAGAAATTGTACTTATACTAATTTTAATTTGATGAATATGAACTTATTCTCAGACTATCAAGAAATATAATATATTTATACAATAGTTGCCGTGCTGTTGTTTAGCTACAGGGATAAGATTGCTAGCTCCCTTTCTGTGTACATTAATGTTAATGTGGCGAAATAAACATATTTGTACACTAGATGCACCTGGACACAACGCATGACTGAAGTTAGCGCAAACTTTGCGAACAATGAAAATGGGGTGCTTTGATGCATTTTTTCCAGATGAATGTCCCTAAAGCGGATTACAGGTAAAAGCTACCCTAACGAACATTCTCACACAGAGTAGGCACAAGGTAATTTTGGCCTGACTGAAGAAAAAAAAAATTGAATCGTATAAGTGTAAATACAGAATATATGAAACAACTCATACTGGTCTCGGAAAATTAAAAAAAAAGAAGGAAAAGCCCACTCTGATGTTATAGCCAATTGTCCTGTCTCGAAGTATTAAGTGCGGTATTCAATGCTCCCTCCCCCCACTTTGAGACTGGTATCCTGTTCAATTAACAATTAGTAGTTAGAGTTCTACGAGCGTGTTATTTTCAAGATGATATTGCCTTGTGAATGCCTCCTTTGTAATAGGTTGAAAAAGCTTGCTCCACGATTAGTAATTGATCATTTTTACGTTGCTATCACACATCAGATATCTACTTGCTATAGGCGAGAAACACACACACAATATCGCAAAGGAGAATTAAGGGAAATTCCATTTTAAGGAGGGGGAGGGATTATTCATATTTAATCTAGGTAAGCGTCGTAAAGATAAATAATATAACTCTCAAGTGTTTCTTCATCCCTATGGTAAACCGCACGTCAGGTTTTATTTAGTCTATTCTATCTCTGCTTTAGGTTCTTACATTTCTCTTGTCTGAATATATCAGCAAATTACACGTCGCAAGTAATCTGCATCATTTACAAAATTTCAATTTAGCAGACGCTTTGAAAGCACAGTGTATAATTTTCAGGCCACTTGCAAAAGTGCGTTACTGAATTGTTGTCTGTCAAGCAATTATTAATAGTTGTCTTGATTGCACACTAGGACATAGCGTTCTTAATGTTGTAACAGACACAATCAAAAGGATATATTCATGCGGCACATGAGTTGTATATATTTAGGGTCATATTGTCAGATAGTAACCAGATATGAATATTGCAGATGTAAATCACAAATAGTCCAAGAATAAAAGATCCTAAGTCAAGCGCTTTAAACAATCTCACGAGGCGATCATGTATACACTAAATTCATGCTTCACAGAGGAATCTGTTCTGTTTTTACATTTCGATACTATATACTATTCTATGCCTGCTCTGTAAGGAAAGGAATTCGAATTGTTTGAATTTTTTTCAAAAATTAAAAGAAAGATTACATATAAACACAGATGAAAGTCGAGCATCTGTTTTAAAAACAACACTCGCGCGTTAGTGAATAGATACAAAAAGGAACATATATTTAACTTAACAATGTTATTTTATTTCCATTTTCGAGACGTGTATAGTTTACTCATGCAATACTCTTTCTCTCTCTCTCTCTCTCTCTCTCTCTCTCTCTCTCTCTATATATATATATATATATATATATATATATATATATATATATATATATATATATATATATATATACGTATATAGGCAGGCATTGACAGGACCGGTCTTACTGCCTGTGCTGGCCGTTTGTTTAGTACAAAATGTCATGCTATATTATTCATCTTTGTTTATTAAAATATGACGGCTTTTATTGTGACTTTGGTCTCATACGTGGCCGCTGTTCTCCAATTGTGTTATTGTCACGGAATGGTTCGCGTAAACCTTTCCACATTATACATACGTTTGCCACTTACTGCATATGCTCGTATTATGCAAATTCAGTATTACCTCTCTTGACCACATTTTCTCGCATACAGCTTGACCCATTGTGTATATCCTTGATTTTTAGCTCTACTGGTCATAGACCAGAAGAGCTGATGGGATTGTCTTTCGTCTGTCATCTGTCGACCGTCGTCCGTTAGTCCGTTAGCACAAGTTTGTTATCGCTACTCCTCCTCAACTACATGGAGGATTGCCATGAAACTTTACACACACATTCATCCCGTGGTCTAGTTGGTACTAAATGAAAATAGTGCAATTCTGATATCCAATATGGCCGCCACAGCATCCATCTTGAAAATATTTTTATCGCTACTTCTCTTTAATGGATGGTCATATCAACATGGGGTTTTCACAAAAAGACTTCTTCTGGTGTCTAGTTGGTCCTAAATGACAATGGTGCCGAATGACGTCCAATATGGCAATCATCTTGAAAATCATGTTATCGCTACTCCTCCTGAACGAAAAGTCACACTGGCATGGAGTTTTCACCAGAAAACGTCTTATGATGTATAGTTGGTCCAAAACGAAACTGGTGCCGGTCTGATGCATAATATAGCCGCCGCAGTGGCCATCTGGAAATTCTTGTTATTGCTACTTCTTCTGAATGGATGGTCATATCAACATGGAGTTTTCACGAAAATACTTCTTATGATGTCTAGTTGGTCCTAAATGAAACTGGTGCCTAACATGACATCCAATATGGCTGACACGGCAGCCATCTTGAGAATCTTGTTAGTGCTACTCCTCCTGAATGGAAAGTCATATTGACATCGGGTTTTCACCAGAAGACTTCTTATGGTGTCTAGTTGGCTCTAATGAAAAGGGTGCCGATCAGATATCTAATAGGGCCGCCAACGCGGCCATCATGAAAATCTTGTTATCGTTACTCATCCTGAATGGATGGTCATATCAACATGGGATTTTCACAGAAAGACTTCTGATGATATCTAATTGGTCCTAAATGAAAATGGCACTGCTCGCACATCCAATATGGTTGCCTCTGCTGCTATCATGAGAATCTTGTTATTGTTACTCCTTTAGAATAAATGGTCGTATCAAAATGGTGTTTCACTAAAAGACTTCTTATGATGTCTAGTTGGTACTAAATGAAAATAGTGCCGTTTAGATATCCAATATGGCCACCACAGTGGTCGTTTTGAAAATCTTGTTATCACTACTTCTTCTGAACGAATGATCATATCAGCATGGGGTTTCACTGAAAGACGTTTTAAGATATCTAGCTGCTTTTAAAGGAAAATGGTGCCAATCTGACCTCTAATATGGCCTCCGCAATGGCCATCTGGAAAATCTTATTATGGCAACTTCTCTTGTTATTGTTACTCCTCCAAAACGGAAAGTCATCTCAACATGAGGTTTTTACCAGAATACTTTTTATAATATCTTGTTGATCCTTTATTAAAATGGTGCTGATGTAACAGCCACCATCGCCACCATGGTGGCCATCTTGAAAATATTGCTATCTCTACTCCTCCCATATGATAGGTGTATCAACGTGGGGTTGTCTCCAAGAGACTTCTTATGATACCTAGTTCGTCTTAAATGAAAATGGTGCCAATCGTACATCCAATATGGCTGCCACAACGGCTGTTTTGAAAATCTTGCTGTCGCTACCCCCCCCCCCCCCCGGACTGGATGATCATATTGACTTGAGGGGTTTTCACCAAATGACTTCCAATGATGTCTGCTTGGTCCTAAATGAAATTGGCGCCAATCTGACATCCAATATGTCCACTACAGCAGCTAATTTGAAAATCTTGTTATTGCTGAAGAATATTAGAAATCGTTTCGACACTCAGCAGTTAAAAGGGAGAAATTGTCTTATCTTGAATTCCTGGATATTCTTTTCGACCAGTAGAGCGTCAATCCCTTCAAGGGACTCTTCTTTATATTAGTTCTCGTGTGCCCGATATGAATAATGAGTAGTTTTTAGTGAAAAGTACGATTTATTTTCATCAAGTTTAGTTCATTAATTCATATATAACACTGGTGATGTTTAACAGAAAGCACAAGCGCGCCTTTGTGTGTCAGTACAGCCTGAGATGATGGTGGATTTTCCCATGAAACTGTGTAATGTATTTTTCCCCATCCTTTTCTCATTTGTGTTCGTTTCGTGGATAAATTGCGCCGCCGGGAGCTTTTTTTTTTCTTTCTTGCCGCTGGAATAGTATTTTACCTAACCTTAGTGTAACGGGGGCAATTCTTCACCAACCTTATATTTAGATGTGGGGTGGGGGGATGCAGGTTGGCAACTGACATAAAAACTGTCCTCTGTGGCAAAGTAAGAGGGCCACTAAAGAACATTGCCCCCTAGCGGCTTGGTAGGGGCGCCACTAAAGAACATTACCCCCGGGCGCCTCGAACCCTCGCGCCGCCACTGTGGGTACGGCAATGACGACCTTTTTCATATCAGGAAATCTTTTATGTTGATGGATTAATGTTATATGTAGATTGCGCTGCATTTATTTAATGAATGTTACTGACACAAATGTATCATTTATAAATGCGATATTACTTAGTCAAGTGGCATTTTCAGCTGCCTGTGTACTGACCGGTTTATCTATCGGATGGAGCTGAGTGGTTGAGCTGATTGATTGTTTAAAAACGGTAGACGGCTTTCATAGTCTATTGTCCGCCGTGATCTAGGTCAGTGATGCAGAGATTGGGAGTTGGGAAAGCACTAAGCCAATAGGTTTTAATTTCTCCGTGGAACACGATTCTCCATGTTATGCCGGCATGGTCAGTTTGATAGATGTGACCTCTAAAGAAATGTACCCTGATTTGATCCGATAGAATTCTGGCCATATTACGACGTCATAGTAATGTGAGCCGCCTTAGGGAGTGTTCATTGTTACTGAGTAATACATTATATTGCTGGATATAGACATTTGATAGTTCACATAGTATAATTGTAATTTATGCGGAGCCACTAGACATCCAGTAATCGTTGTAATTTTCACTGAGCCACTAGACATCGAGTAAGCGTGACAGTATTTAAAGTGTAATCACTTGCTATTTAGTAATACAAACTATAAAGGATAGATACATTCTATAGTATTTGACGTATTAAAGGAAATTAATATTTTTATATGTGCCATGAATGAATATACAAAGTGAATGGAAATATATATTTTAAAAACTCATCTAAATCCACCTAGCGGTTTAAAGATATGAGAGATTAATTTCAAACATTCGCGTCCATAGTCTGAGCTGCTAAAGTCGCCATTATAGATGTCCCAGTGATGTCAATAAGTCGCATCCGGTCTATAACCGACACATTCTGCTATCTTTTCGTTGCCCTAAAGTTCACTTTTGAACTGTCAAACACACACACACACACACATACACATACACACACAACAACAACAACAACAACAACAAAAACAACAACAACGATCTTAAAGTATATAGTAAATAATAAATATAAATTCAGATTATGGAGGATGAACACAAATTTGTATCTTCGAGAAAGAAAATGATATTGTCACATTGCATGAACAAATCGGTGGCAGTTATCAAGATAAAGGAAAACTGTTTTCACCGAACAAATAACACGTATAGTATCGACCAAAGTTAGCAGGAAGCACTGACAGCTAAATTGGCAGTAACTTCACGTAATAAAAAGTTTTCCGTGAAAATAATATACTTCTAAAATGTAGTAGAGAATGTGGCAATAAAGATTTTATAATATGTTAATATTTCATTTCGATTTCAGATTCTAGCAAAGTTTTTGCGGTTATTTGAGGAGCAGGTCATCGACTCTTCTCTCCTACTACATAGATCTTTACTTGGAAAAAAATAAGTAAAAAAGCACTTTTTGCTGGCGGGAATGATTATCAATTAAATGGAGAGAGTATGAAAAAAAGATCATTCATTAATAGTATGACTTAAATGTATTAGTCCATGGGAAGCAACTTGGACATATTGAGCATCTTAGTGGTTAGTACGATAATTTATTCGTACAATAATATGTCAGAGTTTATCATTATCCCATATTTTATAGTAATTTATTTGTACAATTATATGTCAGAATGTATATTTATCACATATTTTATAGTGAACTCATAATCTGAAATAATCGAGCGAAGAAATAACACTGAAATGAACCAAATCTATAGGAAGAAAACTACAAACAAACAAACCGAAAACAAGAGGTATTGTGATCTACGTCTTAAAATGAATGCTTGTTTAGTAGACGATGTGTTTCATCTGTGTATATCCTGCAACGAGTTAATTAAAAAATAAATGCATTAACGATGATTATTGTGTTAATCCGTCTGTAGAAAGATTTGTTTTATTGATGAGTAATAAGAAGATTATTAATGTAAGTAATATATAATATTATCTGCAGACAGCATTCCGTCGTAGAGAAATACCTATCTTTGAAATGGACCAAAGCTTTAAGTCAAATAGGTTAATAATAATAACCATATTATTATTGTTATTATTATTATTATTATTATTATTATTATTATTATTATTATTATTATTATTATTGATGTTGTTGTTAAACAACCATCATCGTTCTAATTATCTTAATACTTTTTTGTCATGAACATGATCGTAATCGTTGTCGCCGACTTAGTGGTCGTCTCCAAAATTATTATGGTCTTTGTGGCAGTAGATTCAAATAAATTTTCGAATGTTTCTATCGCACAAAACCTAGTGCATCATTAAAACTGGACGCAAATTTCATAAAAGAGTTTTCATTAAAAAAAATAAGCAGATATTACATCTGTCATTTTAGTGGCATTTGTATCCTATGCGATATATTTGATCAAAAAATAATTGACCACACGCTGAATGGGCATTCAGCACTATTTTTCAAAAGTTATTAGAGGCCATCAAATCTGTAATAGTAAATTGGCATACCATCACAATTACCACGAAATACAACCAAACCTCCTAGTATAGCCCAGATAAGTGCTCTTGTTTAGTCCAGTACATTTTTTATTTTTTTTTTGTTATTTGTTTACAATTACCCTTTCATAAATATAGGCATCATTTGATATTGCATCAGAGATTTTTCCATACAATTGTGTTTATTTGTCACTCTTTTCTTTCGCTTAATTCTACTGGTTTTATTCTGGATTCTTAGTATGTTTCTTTATCAGGAGATCTGGCCGAGAATTTGTTTTTAAAGGAAACAATCTGTTGGAGAAACACTCCATATGTATAATGAGTGTGTTGGAGAGGTCAATTCCCTATGCCATTCATTAGGAATATAAATACACATACTTACAAAAAGAGACCTATATCATTTTGTAACACGCACAGGGGTTCCTCAACCGAGCGAATCAAATACCTGCGTGAGGTCGGGCTGGAAGTGCCTTGCTTTCCCCTACTCCAAGGACTTCCCGACAACATTCGTTGTCAACTGGAAGTTCTCGTAACGCGCCCAGACTATGATAGCTACAATTTTTCTCTAATCAATCAATAAATGACCACAATATCACAACTACAACTTCACATTTGGATGGCTTTTCTTCACATTTGCATGGCTTTTCCTTGTTAGCATTGCCGTGGCATGAAGCATACATAACACAATTCAAACTCCCAATGCAGGGAAATACTAAAACTGCATCAATAGAATCTTGTCTCTATTTATTTTTAGGTACAGATAGGATAAGCTCTAAATATAATTCTTTACTAACATTTCACTTTTCATTATTAACCAATGATGGACCACCAAACCCGTATATTCTCTATTGAATCTGAACCCATTTCTAGACTCGTTCACAGTTGTTCTTACGAAACCAGTTCATGTCACTGCCAAGTCTCTTAACAACTCTAAGTATGACGTCTGTTCCTAGAAATTGGCTAATTACTCGGGCTGGGAAATATTTTCCCAACACCGACTTCCCATAATCAAACAACTAATCACTAAAATCTAACGAACCTATAAATGGAGACGTAAATACAAATGGAACATACCCAAATTTATAACAATATATACCCTCAACAATTAAATAAGGAAAGTGTCTTTTAAGGAGCCTTCAACCTTAAGAAATTACTTCAAATAGAAAAGGAATTCAAAGTTCGCATAGACATGAAATATATAATGTATAACATTATGGCTTGTTGCTCCCCATAAAACAAAACTTTTATCACAACAGAGTCCTACCTTTGAGAAATACAAGACATGATAGTTTTGCAGTTGGAATCATAAGCCATTTACGTTTTATAATCACAGAATATAATTTAAAGAAAAAAAAGCACTGTCAGATAATTTATACAATCTAGTCTTTGAAGGCGCATTACTGAAAGTTATTATATATTTAAATGTCAGCTAAGATATTATTTAAGATTGAGGTTAATCACAACATACACAAAAATGATTATCAGCTCATGATTTGTAATGTAAATTCAGGGATATATATATATATATATACACAGAATGTACAGTTGTAATATGTCACTTGTCATTTTCAAAAAGATATGACTAAACTGTTTGCATTCTAGTATCGGAGTGCAAAACTGTAATGGATTCGTTTTAACTGTGCGCTTGTAACGTATCACTTTTTACACCCCCCCCCCCATTAATTTAACGCATCTATATTATGAGAGCCTTAACTCAATCCAACCTCTTCTATGTTTTGTATAATTTAATAGTTTTGCATCAGAGCGGTTGGATTCGTTTATCTCGTTCTCTAAAACTG
The DNA here is from genome assembly GCA_029931535.1 of Margaritifera margaritifera. Lineage (NCBI taxonomy): Eukaryota > Metazoa > Mollusca > Bivalvia > Unionida > Margaritiferidae > Margaritifera > Margaritifera margaritifera. The sequence continues at coordinate 99,832 of JAQPZY010001234.1, read as the reverse complement.
ATAGCTGTAATTACTACCTGCATCTAATAGTTAATTAGCTGTAATTACTACCTGCATCTAATAGTTAATTAGCTGTAATTACTACCTGCATCTAATAGTTCAGACTTAAAGAAGATTCAACTTCTATTACCAACGCCTCTTTTGTTTGCTCGTCTGCTGGTTTGCCTAATATGCTTTACTGTTATGGATTGGTTCACATTTCAAATTCTTTATGTAAAACTTTATAGCGATTCTTTTAAGTTTTGATAGTGAGCAAAATTACATATGACTAAAAATGGGTGAATTACGCATTCAATTTATCTAGATGTTTACTGTATGTGGTTTTCTGTTGCTAAGGTTATTAATTATTCAAAATTATTCTTTTTGTTCAGTTATATCCTACTCAACATTGCTCAGTTTTGTTTCCTTCAGATCATATTGAAAAAAAGTAATATCATCATAATAAGGATTCGTTTTAATGTATTTTATTGTTAACGAAAAGGACGATATCATCGTTTTAAGAATAAGTGTAATGATTAGAGAATGACGATTATTCATTCAGCGCCAAGTTATAATCAAGCTTTTACTCAAGAATCAATAATTTCCTTCAAGAGCTGAACGGAAATCTAGCTCAATGCATGGAATTTAAAATGGATACTTGAAAGATAACGTCTTTGAAGAACCTGCACTAACTGGCTTTTACGTGCTGTACGTGCACTATTGAGTTTCCGTCTCATTCATATTCACTATTATTAAATTTGTTCGCAAATGTTATCGACATTGCTATTTATTGAGAGATTTTGCTTTTGAAAAATGTTTCCTATTTATTAAGAGATTAGATTAATGTAATCTTGTGCTATTTATTGAGAGATTTAGCTTATGGAGCTTGTTGCATAACATCAAATACATATTCACGAGGACAGAAATGTTCGCTTATACAAGTTTATCGTCTATAAATTTAAATAATCTGGCTGCTATATCCAACAATATTAATTTATTCGGTACATCTAAGTCGTACAAATTAAGTTTGACATCAATATTTTCAAATACAACTATTAAGATAGATGCTTTAGAAGCAAAGACCTTATAACAAAATAGTAATTTAAAACTATATTTTGTCTCATATTTATTATCACCATTTTTTTTCTCCATGTTGTAAGCTAAAAATAACTGGAAATTATACCATTACTAGAGATGTTATCGCAGAATGTATATGATATTTGATTGTCTTCGCCAATATAGATTGCTAATATTTGCAACAAAACTGTCAAAACTGAGGCCGTCAAAATTGCTGATTAATCACCCCTGTATAGATATTGATTCATTTTTATAACAAATCAGGCCTCGTTATATCTATCATGCACCAATGAATATTTTCGTATCAGGGTTTTGCTGTCTTTCTTGTTGCAATAGTCTAGCATTCAGTGACATTCTCACATTGTATCGAGGAAAAGTGCTAGATTGTATGCGAAATAAATATTTCGTCCTATTAAGTTTTAAAACTAAGAGTTCAATATTTTTGTCCATAACACTACATACCTAATTCCTCAAAGAGTAAAAGCTAACAAAATGGACATGTTTAAGACTGAAATCTTTTCACTAATAGTAGTAGGGATGCAATTTAATGTTCAAAATGCAATGTCATTTGTACATTCCATTTACAATAACATTGTTATAATTTTAACTTATGAATAAGTATTTGCTTAATGTTTTATTATCATAAATCGCGTGTCGAAAAATATATTTTAGGGTTGTTGGACAGCATCTGGATTGTCTTTCAGAGTAACAATAAACATCTGTTTCAAACTTTTATTATCTAATCAACGTCACTTCTTCAGAATTGTTGTGGCCGCTAAAAATAACGAAAATTTACTCCAATGGATTTGCTACTATTCATGTAGGGTTCCTATCTCACCTAAATGTTTTCACCGTTTGGTCTCATAACTTATATTTTATTATTCTTTAAAGAACATTGCAAATTAATTGTCCCTTAGAAGTATTCATTTAAGTTCAACAATTCAGTTTTAAGGAACGAGAAAAATGTAATTTCGGAGCAATAACTGCTAACCATTGTAAATAATCTGCCTTAGGACTGACATTGTGCTTTTAAACTAACAATGTATGTTTGTTTTGGGCTTCATACACTAAAAATGTTCTCAAATTCAATAATTCGAATTCTCAGATTTTTTTCTTCTTTATTTGCGTAAAAATAGATGAATATTTGTTACACTACATTCCTTATGTGCTTACAATCTAGCGTCCTGAAAGGTTTTGGAGAAAACATATCAATCTCAAGGATGATTGTTATCAAGCAAATAGTTCACATTTCTTAATGATAGCATCTGATAGTAATTATTTTCACAAAAAGATGTAATTTGCAAAGCGTCTAAAACAGAATTGCATTTTAAATTAGGCATTAAAAATTACTTTCTTAAAGCAATTATTCCAAGAACTGAAAAATCGGAACAACTTCATGTAATATACATTAATTTATATGAACTTAAGAAATCCTTTTTTGGGATGAATGGGTGGGACGTATTTACTTAGTGATTCTGTAAGATTGCTAATAGCTCAATTATTCATCTGTCCTCGTAAATGATTACCCACTGAACAATTTTAATATATTGTTTTGCTGAAATATTAGTAAAGTAATCCATGACAAGATGATACTACAAAATAGCGATAACTATGGTTCATAGGAGCTCTAATCATTACTTTATGCTGGGAGAGGATTATATGTCATGGAGTTGATGTTTCAAGTAGATTACAAAGGAGGCAATGTTTTAAAAGAAATGAGATTGTTGATGCAAAATGACCGAGTTGCATTTAAAATGGTGTCAACAAATGTACATTTCTTTAGGATAGAAAGGTAATATCTCTACGATGTAGAGCCTAAAAATGCTAGGATTAACATAATAAGGTCAGATTTTAGCGATGAATCTTATGTCTTATAAGGAGCCAATCTAATGTAAATTGTTTTTTTATCAAAAAGGATCAATTACCCTGTTGTTGTTTTTTAAGCATTATCTTATATGTAAATAACATAGATAAACATAAGTATGCCCATATTTAGTTTGAAATTTCCTGTTTTGAATATGCGCAGAGTTGAAAGCTATTCATATTAATCCTTTTGTTGTAAAGCGAAAATGTTCCCATTAGGATTATTCATTCATTCCTTTATTTTTTATTTCCTCCATGAAGAAATTTTCAGATATATACATGACAAACAAGACCAAGGAACAGAGAAATCACATGTAAATTATGTTCAAATATGCAAAAGTTAGCTTGGATGATTGTACAGTAAATCACATGTAAATAATGTACAAATATGCAAAGGTTAGCTTGGATGATTGTACAGTAAATCACATGTAAATTATGTACAAATATGCAAAGGTTAGCTTGGATGATTGTACAGTAAACACAATATAAAGGGCACAAACAATGGTATCTAAGCGACAGTTAGAGAAGGATGAAGTAAATATGAAGACGATATCTGGAAGCAAACATATGAACCAAAAACATTAGTTTAGAAACATGTGTATGAACAAGGACTCTATACATGCGCAGATTTAAGTTTATATGTAATATTGGTATTTTCCTGGAATCACAGGTCTAGAGCATTAGTTTTACCCAGTAAATGGGACCCATACTTACAAATACATAGTGTTGTGTTAATTCATCATCAGCATATACCCTATACTAGAAAATGTAAGATGTGATGAAATTAGGAGATTAGTGTTACAATTAAGGTAGGGAACAATATATTCTCGATATCAGAATAAAGATTTGGAATGAACTAATGAGAAATTGGTCAAGCTGAGTTTTGAATAAATATCATATCTAGGTCGAAAGGATGTATTTACTGTCTTGTAAGATCATCATCTCCCAGACAATTTGGTTCAATGAACAAAACTAACCTTGACTCCAACGAAAATTTGTAAATCGATATATAAATTACAGAATGCGCAGTTTAGTGACGAAAGTTTACTTTGACGTAGGATGTCTGTCCGATGCAAGGATATTTCATTCCTAAAGAAATGAGTTCAGTGGGGCTCCTGTTCGGCGCCATCTTTAGTTTATTACAGTACTACTGCACATCGTATGAAAGTACTAGACTATCGAAAAGTGATATAAAGAGTGACCGTTCCTGTATCACTCATCTTTCAGCAAACAATAGTGTCACCAAAACATGTCAGCATCTAAAGAATATTAGAGTTGCATACAATTGGTATTGATCCATCAGGACTGGATCCAAGGAACTCGTCCAGTTTTCATAAGTACAATGGATCCAAGGAACTCGTCCAGTTTTCATAAGTACAATGGATCCAAGGAACTCGTCCAGTTTTCATAAGTACAATGGATCCAAGGAACTCGTCCAGTTTTCATAAGTACAATGGATCCAAGGAACTCGTCCAGTTTTCATAAGTACAATCTCGTTTGTGGACTGTTCCGAGCTGATACCCCTCATATTGATATTTCACCATCCTCTTTTTAACTGTGTTATTGCGTTTATGTGTGGGTGCGTCGCCCCGCTCTTCCGGATAAATGCAGTTGATTAATAGTAAATGTAATATAGGTAAATCTTTTCTTTGTGCGTTATTTCTTCCTTTGAGTAAGCCTCTTCCTTTTCGTTATAATACAAGCCATATAGATAAACACAATTATGCCCAGAGTTAGTTTGAAATTTCTAGTGTTGAATATGCGCAGAGTTGAAAGTTATTTGGATGTATGCGTTTTTGTGAAATGAAAATGTTCCCGCTAAGTTTAAATACTTGACTTGTTGGAGTTTGAACAAAAGATAAAGTAAAGAACATCCATGATTTACGATATAAACATAGTGGCGTTTGGCAAACTGTGCAATACAAAGGGATTAATAAATATCATACTTATTGTTTGTAATATCCTCATCTCCCCGACAATTTGGTTCAATGAACAAAACTAAACTTGACTCAAAAGAAAATTTGTAAATTGATATGTAAATGACAGAATACGCCTTTTAGTGACGAAAGTTGACTTTGACGTAGGATGGCTGTCAGATGCAAGGATATTTAATTTCTTTAGGAATGAGTTTAGGAAGGCTACACATTTGAAACAGAATTTTTTTCTCTCCCGTTCGATGCCAGCTTTAATTTATTGGATTAAGACTACATCTCGGATAAAAGTACTAGACAAACTACAAGTGATATAAAGAGTGACCGTTCCTAAATCACTCATCGATTTAGCAAACGAGAGTGTCGCCAAAAAATGCTTGCATCTAAAGAATATTAGAGTTGATTACAAGTTGTATTGATTTTTCAAAAACCAGGATGGGATCCAAGGAACTAGTTCAACCTTCTTAAGTGCAATCTTGTTTGTGGACTGTTCCGAGGTGGTACTTTTCATATTGATATTTCACCATCATCTTTTTAACTGTTTTCCTGTATTTAGGTGTGTGTGCGTCGCCCCGGTTTTCCGGCCAAAAGCAGTTGATGGCTAGCTAATGTTATATAGGTAATTCTGTTCTTTGTGGGTTATTACTTCCTTTGAGTAAGCCTCTTCTTTCTTCGTTATGATACAAGCCAGATATGCACTTGTGGATTAATAGCATTTAGTTTTGTGTCATTGAAGGTGCCACTGATATTTTCATATATACATTTCTTAATTTGCACGCAGGATAGCGGTTACACTAATATGTAGTCATTACTCTTTCAGTTTTGGTTTTAGTTTTCCATTGAAAACGTTTATATATCTCTCTTTATTCTGCAACATATATAATCTTCAACCGCTCGTAATTGAAAAAAACTGTTTTTGGATATGATTTTATATTGATATCCTAAAAGGTATCAGTGGGGTAATTAATGATCAGTTATATCATTTACCGGTATTTTTCAGGAAAGTCTGAAAGGTGGAGTAAAGAACGGTAGGTTTGTGCAAGCTGTTCTTAGCTGAAGCATAAGTCGTATATGGTATAGAAAATTCAAGACATATAAAACTGAAATGATGTATATCTTTTTTATATTGTTTATATTGTGTTCAAACATGTGCATGAACAATCTCTTAGAAAAAAGATCCTAAAATGCAAAAATCATAAATATTAAATAAGCGAATATTCAATATGTAGTATCGCATTAAGAAATTTACCATGGTTGTATAAAGTATTCTATATAGTGTGGGATAAAACTTAAAACAGTGTACATTTTTGTTCCTAATCATGATCATTTCCAATTATAATTGATCTGGTTTGTCAGGTTTTAGATTAAACCATTTTTATTTAAAAATTATATTTCTAATTTATTTTGTCGCAAACGTCTATTTTTCAGTCTCTCTGATTTCTGTCTAATATTTATAAGCTCTTAATTGTGGGTTTTCGACTCTAATAGTAGTTTCCTTTTAGAATGAGCATCTTATTTAACTCGATATCACTGTTGTGTTTCAAAAACCCTCTCTGAGATGCACACACTCGTTTTCCAGAATAAGTAACCAATTAAATTGGAAATCATTAAGTGAGAGAAAATGCTGCAAGATTGCACTTCTTCAGAAGCCTGAAAATTATTACTGTCTGATGCACATGATTTTATCGAATGCGGCTAAAGGTCCTGCCTACATTCTTTACGAATTGCTATTCCTGGTTAATTCAGGAAGAGAGAACTTGCTGGCTTTTTCAGATTCGGAAAAGACTAAAAGCATCAATCGTTGTATTGCACCAGGACGAGGAAAATTACAGTCGACAGGTTAATTTGTTTGTCCTTGAGTGACGCTTGCCAATCAGTAGACACATCAAGGATGTCGGCTCGAGAAATGATTTCCTTGTGAAAGTGCTTATTCTAGTAGTGATAATATTTCTTGTCAAGAATTAGATAATATTTGATGTGTGATATCTCAGCGAAATAAACAGACAATAGCCTATGAACAGCGCAAAACGTACAAATCAATAACAATAAAAAAATTGTTTTATCTTTTGACTACGTTCTTTGTCCAAAAACATTATTCTTTTCAGAATAATCTTGTTTGGTGTAGTCATGAAGTGTCCGAAGTTATGGAGTACAAGAGTACTTCACCTTTTGAGTTATGGAGTACAAGAGTACTTCACCTTTAGATGACACTTGTTTGGTGTAGTCATGAAGTCTCCGAACTTATGGAGCACAAGAGTACTTCACCTTTAGAGTTATGGAGTACAAGAGTACTTCACCTTTAGAGGACACTTTTACGCCGATTATTAAAAATTGGTTTGTTTGTTTGTTTTGTTTATAAAAATATGCATGCAATTATATTGTTACGACTAGGGGTTAAGTTGGGACCTCCAAGGGTATGGGTAGCAAAGCTAATGCCCTATCAGCTGGCTGAAAACTCCTACACTCACCCCCACCCCCCGCAACAAACAACAATAACCGGACACCTTCATCCTACTCCCTTTCTGTTCCACAACAATTCCCAATTATACTCTATCTCATAACAATATGTTTTAATTATTCGTTCTAAAGTCTGATATAATATCAACTTAAGAAGACCAAACTGTGTGAAAAACTCGACCAAAGCTTTCACTATGGTCTTAGTTTTAATATTCCGAAAATGAATAGCTTTTGAAAAACTTGTAGACGCACACCTCGTCAACAAGTATTGGTTGCCTAACTTCGTCTCATTTATTTCTAAACGACCAGACAACGACGTTTCATGGGCTACACTAAGTATTTCCTGACGATAGGATCTAAGAACTATTGTTTTACTAACTGACCACTCGCCACCAGCAATTACCCCAAGCAGTCTCTGTTTCCTCATAAGGACTTCACTCGTCAAGAAGTAACAAGTAACTTCTTGCGTGGCTTCAGTTTCAGTCATAGCCCCTTTGAAACAAACAGGAGATATCCGAATCCCCCTGTTGTAAGACAACTAGTGTTTGTCTTATTTCACCCTGATTATTTTTATGAGCTTTAGTAGTTTCAAGAGTATCACTATGATCAATACTTGATTGAACTTTACTAGGAGCAAAAGTGACCTCATTAAAAGCCTGACCCAAAAAGGTGTCCGCTAAAGGAAATACATCCTGTTCAACAGCATTATTCTCAAGAGCACACTTTGCCATAGCTCTAGTAACTGCACAAGCTGGATTTAAACCAGGGATTTCTACTTCAATATGATCAACTCGTTGATCCATACTAGGTTTATCAGTTACAAGTGGATTAACCACGACCTTATCTCTTGCTAGGTCATTACCTAGTAATAAATGGATGCCCTTAATAGGCAAAGAAGCCACTGCTCCTATGGTTACAGGTCCCGAAACTAAGTCTGATGACAAATTAACACAATGAAGAGGGACATTAACATATCTACATTCTACCCCCTGTATTAATACACTTTCACTAGTAGAAGTCTTCTCAGAAAACGGCAAAGTACTATCTAAAAATAGACTCTGATACGCTCCTGTGTCTCTTAATATCTTAATAGGAGTAGACTTACCCAAGTCACCAACAAGTGACACAGAACCCTTCGACATGAATGGTTCGTATTCCTTCATTACAAAATCAGACTGAGGAGAGCTAGCCTCCAAACAAATATCATCTTTGATATATGACCCTGACCTTGACTTCTTAATAACTAGAGCATTTGGAACTGCTCTATTAAAATTCCGTTGCCTGTATTCCAACTTTAAGAAATAAGAAATAACGTGTCCTTTCATCTTACAATAGGAACACGTAGGTAGAGATAATGTTTTCTGATATTCCCCATCAGAATTTTGATTCCGCACAGTTACATCACCCTGAGGTCTGAAATTACTTAAACGTGTCTGAAATGGTTTCTTAACATAAGCTTGTTGAGAGGAAGATTTATTTACAAATGGAACCTTGTGTATTGAAGAAAATTCATCAGCTGTGCTGGCAGCCTTTTCTAAAGTCTCAACTCCTTTCTCATTAAGATACACCTTAATATCATTACTGGCACAATTCTTGAAATCTTCAATCAATACCAGTTGTTCAAGATTATCATAATTCCCTTCAACCTTTTAAGACGTACACCATCTTGTAAACAAACGTTTTATTCTCCTAAGTAAATTCTACATGAGACTGATTAGTTTCCTCTTTACATTCTCTAAAGTTTTGACGATGAGTTTCAGGTACCAACTCATAAGCCCTCAAGACATATTCTTTGACCACTCATAATCAGCAGATTGTTCAGATGAGAGTGCAGCATAAACATCACTAGCTTTGCCAGTAAACACACTCTGCAATAATGAGGTCCGCTTCTCTTTCGGCCATTCCAGATTCTCGGCAATTTTCTCAAAACTGAGAAAATATTTGTCTACCACCTTTTCTCTAAAAGGGGGAACCTGTCTCATATGTTTGGCGATATCAAAGAATGAACCCGTATTGTCATGAGAGTGCCATTTGCTGGTCAATTCTAATTCCCTTAATCTAAATTCCCTATCATTATCTTTCTCCTGAAATTCCCTAACCTCCCTCTGCACTTCCCTTTCTTTATCCCTTTTTCGTATCTCATTATCCCTTAATTCCTTCTTTATTGCATTATCTCTTAATATATCCCTCTCTCGTATCTCATTATCCCTTAATTCCTTCTGTATTTCTCTATCTTCCCTTCTTTCCCTCTCTCATATTTCCCCTCTCTTAATTCCTTCTGTATTTCTCTATCTCTTTCCCTTTCATCCCTTCTTCCCTGCATCTGCATCTGTTCACATTGTAATTCAAGTTTTTCCAACTCTAGATCCTTAGCTATCTGTAATTTCTTTCCCAAACTAGATGGAGATTTTTTCTTAACACTTGAAACACCCTCTTCAAAAATACCCGTTTGTACCAAATAGTGTATCAAGATACTTCTAATATCTTGTTTTAACATGGAAGCTTTCGCTTCAGTCAGACTATAATGTTTAGCAATTCGAAGTAATTCGTCCTTCTTTGAGGACTCAAATTTCTCCTGGGTAGGATCAGCTACGAAACTCTCTACTCTAGATGTCATTATGAAAGCCTGTTCGTTTATCTTTATTTCTTAATCTGGAAATCAAAAAGACCACTAAAATTTCAAATAATGAAATTCAAATCCCAAAAAGAAAACTTTCCGAAGTATCAAAATCTCTGAAATATTAAAACCTCGAAAATATTTAATTAAATCTAAATCCCGAAATTTTCAAATTCGGATCCCGAAATTATTTAAACTTCTAATTCCGGACGAGCCCCCAATTTCTTCGGTTGCGACTAGGGGTTATGTAACAAAAGAAAAGACTCAAACAAGCTTTCAAGATATAAAATACAAATCTTTAATTTCCTAAAATATATAAATATTATAACAAACAATTAAAGTGAAAGATTTAAAAATAACTTTCAGTATAGAATATCCTTCAAAATTCCTAAATTGTTTTAAAGTTCACTGTTCCTGAAGTTAATCCAACTATTCCGAATGTAGTATTCAGAATGAAATAGCCTTCACTGTGCTAATATGTTGAAAAGTTTAAGCATATCCAAATAATCCTTGTGAATCTGGAATCTCACAAGTTTTAGAAATGTTTCCGATAATTCCACGGAGCTGTATAATAATTCAGATAAAGACAGTACTGAATAATAAATGTGCTGTATTAAATAATAAATACATCTCCAAATAAGTATATCCCACACACAAACTGAATCAATTTCATAATGACCTCTCTCTTCAAATGTAACTGTAAAACTGTAAAGAATATCTAAACACAGGATTATTTCATATATATATATATATATATATATATATATATATCATTAATGCTCAGAATCAAAATAAAAACCCATACTACGTCTTCAATAAACAGGGTATTTCAAAATAATGCAACCCTCTCCGAACCAATCAGGAATTAGGCTATGCGTGATTCTGCTAAAGTTCTCGAGTACCAGTGTTTTAAACAGTAAACACTGTATTGATTCATTCTTCGAATGTGACCTTAAACTATAATTCCTAGTCAATATCATGTTTACTCCTAAAAGTACGAGAACTAGGTCGAAAGTTCATTAGCTCGCGCGCGGAAAATACGTCACATGACTAAAGCTACAAGAAACTAGGTGAAATATCGATCGAAAAATACCGTATGTGTACTTACGGCAAGACGACAGCTGTCAGACTAAGAACAGAGATCATAAACAAATAAACTATACCATTATTAAAAGGAAAAATATATATAATTCCGTTACAATATGTCATATTCTTCAGAGTATGAACTATCGAATAGGTACACTGCCGTGATAATGTGAATCATTTCTATTTATTAAATCTCATTAATTTGCGATGCAAAGACAGCAAAGCCTGATATTCCTGATGGCTTAATTTAATAGCAATTAAATTACAAAATATTTCAAAGAATGTCTTTTCTTGGAAATCTGGAAGGATGTCTTATCACTACATGCGAGGTTAATTACACCAAAGAACGCCTTCATGCCGTCTCCGTCATCATCCAGATTCATATAGTATGTTTGCTGCAGCTTCACTGGCCTTAATATTAAAATAACGTGAATGTTACAGGACAGATCCGAAAATCAAAGCCTATTTAAGCTGAATCATAAATACGAACTCCTGCATGTGCATTTCGCAATTTTTATACTTTAAATTTGAAACTTTTGATCTGTGTTATTATTAGTATTTATAGATTCATTCATTACAATATTTATTCCTTAAGGAAGGAAGAGACAATTATAGATATTATCCAGTTAAGTCAAGGCGTTTTTTTTTTTTTTTTTTTTTTTACAACGGTTAACTTTAAGATCTATGTTTATGTTAAAGGTTGGAAACACATATCTCTATATTAATTCAGACCTGCTGAATCCACAAATTCTAGTTACCAAGCTGTATTTTGCCTATTTAGGGTTGTAATGTGACGTCTAAGTGATGCACATAACATTGATTCAGTAACTTTTAATATTAACTTTTCGTTTGTGAGCAGTATGCAGTATGGTTTCTGACAGAGTTGATGGTTAGAAATTCTAATGCATATGTTCCTGTAATGCAATCAAATCGACTGCTTAGCAGAGGCGAGAAATGTGTCTTACTCATTCCGTTGAACGCGTGGACCTGAAGCCAATACAGTAGATTGAAAATCTGGTATTCGGCAATAGGGTGTTGAAGGAATATTTGTATTTTGCACTGAATCATGTTTCTTGTGTAGGTTGTTTGTTTTTTTTTTTGTTTTTTTTTTTTGTGTCATCAAACATCCGAGTGAGAACCTGAATCCCGGGTGGACAGAGATCAACCATTTGCAAACCACAGCGAACCCAAGAATAGCAACAATCAGATGTATGCAAATTATTTGCACGCAATTTACAAGATGGAAACCCTAAAATCATTTTATAGAGACGAGGAATACATGTCACATACTTGCGAACAGCGGTGGATGTCGACGAAACCCTTACTCCAAGTTGTTGCAGTTGAAGTGTGCAGTACCTGAATACAATGAATGGTGTATTCCCTTCCTTCCAAGGATACCATGCTGCAATTAATTTTCAAAAGAGTACAGGTTACAATGACGAGGGATTGCTTTAGGCAGTTGCTTAGATAGAAGGTGGTTCTGGTAGAGCGATGCAGGCACACATACATGCACACACATTTCAAGCCACGAAGTGCCTGCTCTTCCCACTAATCCTTGACTTAAACGGGGGAACTTCATTTTGACATATTCAATGCTAGTGTATCTGGGACAGATTCATATGTAAACATCACAATGAGCCAGCAACACCTACAACAAATATTTAAACAAAATACAATATCAACTAAGGTTACAAAAATCTATTGCTGCATGATGCACTCATGGGCTAAGAGCAGTTGGGCTGCTTTGTATAAACAAAACGGCTAATGTTACTATAGATGGGAAAGAGGCAAGTGAATCTACAATTCAGTGTTTAAACAGTCAGCATAATTTAACCTTTACGAAAAGAGAAACAAACTTCCTTGGGAAAGACAAAACTCTTGAAGGTAGACAGAAACGTTTATAAGTGCTTTGTTTAGGAGTAAAGCTGCGAGTTTAGTGTAGCTTAAATATATTGTAAAGCATCAATTTATGATTTTCCTTTGGCGCTCCCTCAGACATTTGACCGCTTAACAATAGAGATAACGGCAATACTGGATCACACTTGCTTCGAGAAACTGTAAAAGACCAATAAACCTTTCAACGCGAAGACATCTGAAGATGATGGATACGTGTTTTCTGCATCTTTACTGAATGTAGCATTCGATTAAGATTATCAAGTACAATCCCATGGCAAAGCATATACAAGGACTATTTTAAACTGTATTCACAACAAAGTTGTCAGGTTTGACATCGCAGCTATTTATACAGATGTGTTTATTCTCTCAGCAGCCGTAAGAAGCAGAATAACATGCAGGCAGACAACTTTAGATGAAAAATGGAACAGTGCTCCGAAGTACCTAACTGTCTATGAGATTTGTGAGCTTCATAGCTCTGAATTACAAGACAGTAAATGAAATTTGTTAGACTTTTGGAATGAACGTGGGCAATCTGTTCTGGAAAATTAGTTAGACACAGCAAGAAGTCAGCGCGTGGAGTCTTTTAGCAGAGATTGGAGCTATTATCAAGCCTTGAAAACAATAAATTGGAACCAGAAAAGGTCAGGGTTACTGAACGGTTCTCTTGGAAGATATATGGCTTTCTAGAGGTGCAAAACACCAATGGCTTGCATGAGGTCCAAAGCACAGATAGCGCATGTAACATCTTGTTCACGCAATGTCGATCACACTAGGCACTCACACAAATAAATGATACCCTTCATTGTCATATCAAGAGATGGCATTTCCAAGTCATGGTATTGGGTCAGGCACACGTTTAAATTAAAATGTTGCACTCCCAGCCAAATACAGTAAACTAGAATATGGTTGCGAAATGGCTAGTACCAGAGCTAAAGTTCTTGCAACCAATACGGCAAGAATGCCTTAAGGAAATTGGCCTTACTCCCCTTTTTTGTAAGTATATTTATTTAAAACTGACGTTTCTTCTCCCTGGAAATGTCAGCGTGATTGCTGAAAAATATTTCAGTAATGCGCGAAATTTTAATGAAAACTACGAAAAAGCGCAGAGTTATACAGATGAGACACTATACATGTTATATACCCCAAAGTGACTAGATGGTCCACTCTGCTGAACAAAAGCTTGTCCAACTACCAACCTCTACCTCTGAAACTACAATTAGGTGAAGATTTACAGCCATCATAACTTGGTAATCAGATTGGATAGCGGTTAGTATGAATGTTTGCTATACGATAGTTGCATGAGATATGAAATGTACAGCTGAGAGGTCAAGTGAGACATGCACTGTACAGCCGAGAGGTCCACTGAGATATGCCTGTACAGCTGAGATGTCAATTAAGATATGCACTGTACAGCTGATAGGTCGATTGAGATATGCCTTGTACAGCTGAGAGGTCAAATGAAAAAGTTATTTATGCCGATCCTGAAATGTCAATATTCGCTCAGTTCATGCAAGTGGATATAAGTAGAACAGAGATGTTTCTGCGTCAGGGCATGCATGTGGATACAAGTAGAATAGAGCTGTTGCGGCGTTAGGGCATGCAAGTAGATACAAGTGGAACAGAGATGTTGCAATATTCATATATCAGAACGAACGGCAGACTAATAACATATGATGGAGGAGCGTTAATAATGCAAATTACACTGGAATTTGGGAACTAGTATTATCAGTCAGTGTGTGACTCAGACGCATAGAAGGACAGAAGTGATAACATGGAGATTTTATCTATAATGCAAACAACATGTTGCAATCAAGAGAACATTTTCAGGGAACGAATAAGTTTGGCATCTTAGAATTTGCATCTGAAGTATAGCTGCAAATTTCTTTTCAGGCTGTATTTTGCCTGTCACATGTTACCAATAAATATTACATGGGGTTAAAGTTCATTAGATGCAAAATTTAAATCTGAAACGTTCTATCGAATGGATTTGAACAGGTGTAGATGATATAGGAAAAAATAAACCAAAACGGCAAATATCAACTTTAAAATGACCTGAACCTTGGCTAATTGTGTATTGAGGATATCATTTCCACACCAATAGCTAACCGTTTGAATCCTTTTATTTATAAACTAAGGCATATGTAAGTAATAATAATGAGAAACGAAAATGTTATCTAGAAATAAATTAAAAATATAGTAAACTGATACTAATTGACCGCCACAACTTAACTTGTTTAATGTCACTCTTCATATTTATAATCATAAAAAAATAAAAATTTGAAAACAAAAGTCTAAATAAAATCGTCTAAATAGTAACTAGAGTCATTGAAATAGTTATCACACTTTTTATTATGTGGTTATCGGAGTCATTGAAATAGTTGTCACAATTTTTTTTATGTGGTTATAGGAGTCATTGAAATAGTTATCACACTTTTTATTATGTGGTTATAGGAGTCATTGAAATAGTTATCACACTTTTTATTATGTGGTTATCGGAGTCATTGAAATAGTTATCACACTTTTTATTATGTGGTTATCGGAGTCATTGAAATAGTTACAACACTTTTTATTATGTGGTTATCGGAGTCATTGAAATAGTTATCACACTTTTTATTATGTTGTTATCGTTTCAAAAGACTTTTCTTTCATTGATTCTCTAAGAGTCTGAAACAGTTTGTGTTTCTAATGGTATTGTAATGTAGTTTAATTCAGAGCCAATCGTTTAAATAAGCACGTTAAGACATCATACGAAATTATACGTGTATGGAAGAGTGCAAGGGGCTCTTAGTTGTCCATTAGGATGTTCACTATACATAATGGTGCACTACCAAACATGTTTTCAGTCTTCTACTTGATGCTGTCAGGTAATATAAAATATATCTTTTTTGGCTAATATTACATTATCATATTGTCAGTTTAATTTATATATTCATTCGTTCCCTTGAGAAGTTCATTTTCGCAACTATATACAGCGTACAATAGTCATTAAACGCAAACGTAGCCGACTTTACAGTTCCATAGACCTTTTTATCAAGCGTAGCCTGTATCATCAAACTATAAAATAACATTTGCTGCAAAAAATATAAGTTCATACCTATTAGAGGTAGGTTTTTTTTGTTGGATCAGTTGATCTTGAAAATATATAATACAGTTTCCAGTTTGGGTATACTCCTGTGCTGCGTGGGAAGGGAGACCTGCAACTCTTCTTACACGCAGTAACTTTACAACTTACAAAAAAGAGCAGCCATAGTGATTTTATATATGAAAGATATGTTAGCATCAACATTATTTCTTTCTTACACTTTTAGATATATTCCTATTACGGATTAATTTTAGAAATCATGTTCTTCTTTTCATGGTCTTCAATAATTTAGCATCAATTAAGTTGAATATTTTTACGTTGTAAGGAGCATCATCACAATGAGTAAACGGTTGAGTGAAAACAATTATTTAGCATACTAAAAGTTCGAACAGAGTATTTTAAGAAATATTTTGCTTACTCCGGTGAAGTTTTATAGAACAGTTTCCAGCATGATATTAAGCAAGCATCTAATGTTTCCGCTTTTAAGTATACCTCTGAAAGTATTTTAATGAGCAATCCTGATTGTTGGACATTTTGTACGTGGTAAGTGTGATTTATCAGTGCGATAGCAGTATACTACCTTAAGTAATTTCTATTAATTTCTGTGTTTTCTCTTTGCAGATGCTGTTAATCTAGTTACTTGTATGTTTTATTTGCAGTTCTATAATGTACACTAACTTCTAGCCAATTATGTAATTATGGATAAATAGAAAATATTATTATTATTATTATTATTATTGTTGTTGTTGTTGTTGTTGTCATTGAAGTGAGAGGGATCTCTCTGGAATCCATTTTGTCTCAAAGAATAACAGCTATGCCTGTTGAATAATTGATTAAGAACGTCTGTAAATTACTCGTGATCTTCCCATTTCAGCTCTCGACATAGATCAATCCAGATATAATGAGCACATGGAAAGACATTAGAAAAGAAGGAACAGTACCGGTACACGGTTGCTACAGCTGCATTAAATTCACCGTTCCTTATGTTTGCTTTTTTTAAAATTGTATGTAAATTAACAACTAAATTTTATTTTATTCAATACAAAAAATTTCCATTTGTAGATATTTACTTTCTGACTTAATGTGTATGGTCATAGTCAAAATGAATGTTAGTAATGAAGATACGTACAATTGGCATGAAAGATTGCAATAGTAGTAATAGCAGTTGTAATAGTAGCAGTAGTATTAGTAAAAAGACAGTAAAATTTACATGTTGGATGCAACTAGGATGTGCTTGTATCTGAATGGCTGTTTCCTGTCAAAGGCCTGAAAATCTAAATCACATACACGGATGGTTTAGTAAAATCTCTAACTGAGGTCTTTGCTTTATAATAAGATAAAAACATAAGAAATTATCAAGCCGAAAATCTGATGGCAAGAAATACGTGGGAAAGAAAGGAAGCTAAGGGATGAGGTGGGAGGAGGATGACGTCCTCTCCTTGATCGAAGTTTCTCTTTGTGATTCTATGCCTATTTCTTCTGATTTGATTGACATAACCAATCTATTCCGACTTGTAACGCAGATAACTACGACAGTGTCCTCCGTATTCAACTTTTGAATCATTATATGAGTTCGTGAACTGCATCTGTTTGTGTATAATATAATTGAGACAGTTGTGCACCGTTCTTCCGCACAATCTGTGTATACGATTTATTAAGATTAACGCTGAAGGCTAATGCATTACGCATACACAAATAATTTTTATATTCATAAAAATAATATGTGTACAATTGATACAGTTTAACTTGTCTGTGTGCTGTCTTATCCAAAAGATATAAATCTTACCAATGAAAGTCAGGCTAAAGACTTATTGTCGATGATTCGAACTGACTCATACTGTATTGGCGTATGTAATTTGTATATGTAAAGCATTGTAATTTGTATATGTAAAGCATTGTAATTTGTATATGTAAAGCATTGTAATTTGTATATGTAAAGCATTGTAATTTGTATATGTAAAGCATTGTAATTTGTATATGTAAAGCATTGTAATTTGTATATGTAAAGCATTGTATCGATGTCATAATTTGCCTAAAATAATAGTCGATTGTATTGGACTATTAAAAATCGTACAGTTAAAAACTCCTATATTGCAATTCTTTGTCTGTATTAGATTCTAATCATAAAAAAATTCAATAACTTTCAGTTCTGATCGTAATCAGCAAGCGTGGTAGAAGACTGCTCTAATCTCCTCGCGTTCGACTTCTTTCACTATTGACTTTCAAGTTTAGGCAGACTCCGAGCTTATGATATGTTTGTGTTAGAGTGGTGATGATAGCTAGACTTATAAATATAATACTTCTTAAATGCAAGAGCTTTGACATCTGGATTTAGATAGAAGCTTTTCTGTTTTGATATGTTACGCAACTTAACTCATATGTATTTTCAATTTAGAAATCTCCAGAAGCAAAGCTAAATACGAGCTAATGTCATTTTCAACAAAGTTCTGCACTACAAAGACGCTGAAAATTATGTTCCTTGTATTCTTCAAATCAGTCAGTAGGAATCAAAATACGGTAATTACGTAAGGAGTTTTCGATAGAATCTTAGTCCCAGGTTAAAATACATTGATGTGAAAAATATTAAAATATTAAAAATAACACATGATTCTAGATAATTTGAGTTATACCTCGTGTTGCCATGTTGTACGTATCGCACATGAAAAGCAATTTCTTGTAAAATCTATTGAAGCTAAATACACAAAAATATCTATCGTCAGAGTTCAAGGTTGGTTCGGAAGACGTAACACAATATATATGAATTCGCTCAAAACAATGACACCCTGCCTTCTGATTGAGTTGTTGCTATAAGCTTATAATTAAACACATGTGACAGTAACCCAGAGCTCTAAGTTATTTGAAATGCTGTTTTGTGGGGAAAATAAACGAATTGGTATAAAGTCAAAGTTATATCTGTGTATATGTTTCTTAATTAAGCTAAAGCCAAAGGTATGTATTTTTATATTTTCTCAACTAGGATAAAGTCAAAGGTATGCTTGTATATATGTTTCTCAAGTAGTGTCCAGTCAAAGGTATGCTTGTATATATGTTTCTCAAGTAGTGTCCAGTCAAAGGTGTGTATGTGCGTAATATTTCTCAATGCTCATATAACTTTCCTTTAAAATACATACATACATCAGCTGAGTGTGCTTTGACGACAGGAGATATCGTCGTTGTGTTTACAATGTGTTTTTGAGGACACCAAAGATATTACGGCATCACATACCACCATTAATAACAAAACAATCATGAGACTGATATGCGTGCTTGATACTCGTATATCTCAGGAATAATTTGCCGAGGCAGTAATGACCCAATGCACAGTAAGACTTCACGTTGCCATCGAATATTTTCACACTGGTGAATATAATAACCACATATATTTGCACATGAGAAAAATTTGAGCGAAATAAATAAATCCAGTGTTACGACTCTATGGTCTAAGAAACATGTAACAGAAAGGAAGTGAAACCAAAAATCAAGTAAATATCAACGAGTAATTTATTCTAGATAATTAAAATAAAAATCAAAAGACAGTTACAATAATGTGAATTAAAATCCAAGTAATCTAATAATCCTAAGTGTCTTAATCACAAATCCTAAATATAGAATGTT
Source organism: Margaritifera margaritifera (assembly GCA_029931535.1). Lineage (NCBI taxonomy): Eukaryota > Metazoa > Mollusca > Bivalvia > Unionida > Margaritiferidae > Margaritifera > Margaritifera margaritifera. Next base: position 80,229 of record JAQPZY010001234.1, on the reverse strand, counting down.
CCGAGTGAATTACTGTATCCCTGAATGTCCTGATGTGCCAATAGCATGGAATGTCCTGATGTGCCAGCAGTCTTTAATGTGCTGATGTGCCAAAATGAAGTACTCCAGAATATCTTTGAATAAGTTTACATAAATACCAAAATCATCAATTCAAAATCCAAATTCCAAAAGTCTGTGAGCACTATAATCCAATAAATATTTTAAATAATTCCTCTCTCTTAATCTGAAATGATTTTTCACAACAGTAATGACTCTTTATAGAATGATGGTAAGGTCAAAACTAAAAACTGTCCGCTAAACATTGAATATATAAAGATAGGTCACATGACAGAATGTTCTAGAAAAGTATGGTGTATGTGACTTTAATACACAACTCAAGGAAATTCTAGTTTATCTGTAAATAAAATCAACCCTGACCTCAAATTAAATAAACAACTTGTTTACCAAAACCGTCCTTGAACTCAAATACTAAATAAACAACCTAACTTAAGAATAATAGCTAACATGTAAAGCTTATACATAACATTAAGGTTTGAGCAAGTATTAAAGTCAAGAAACATTTATAATTTCCTAAAATATTTATAATATTATGTAAACATCATACATAACACCAGCAATATAATAAACGAAACCTCCCAGAGAAAAATCCGCTAAACGATTATTTTTAAACCGAATATCTTCTTCAGTCTCGTGGACATATTTGATATCATCAACCGGCAAATTCTTTGCAATCTGTTTAAACCGGCAAGAAACGGGTACGATATTAGAGTGCTGAGTAAGAAAAATAACTTTCAGTACCGTGAACATTTATAATCTAAAGATATATAATTAGTAAACATACATAAAAGATGCAGACTTCCAGTCGCTTGGGGGAGATTTTGGGCAGTATTTTCTACAAGACAATTCCACGCATTTTCTTGGAAACTTTTTTTGAGTAATTGACAAACATGATGAAATATTGTTCTTCCGTGCTCAATATTATGTATACTTAATGTTGCCTCTATCGGTACTTGTCATCCATATTACTTGTGAAAAAAAGAGCCGGATATTATCAACTTTAAATTATATTCTCTTTGTGGCACAAGTTCTTATACTATATATTTTAATTTGCTAATTTGTGGCAAATAAAATGTAGTGTCTTTGATATATATTAGTAATTTTAGATACAAACAAGCGATTTCCTATCGCTAGCGATAATTTCATAAATGTAAGCTGTCCTCAAAAATAAGCAGAACAAATTTTTTTTTATTCATTCATATAATTTATTATTCATTCATATAATTTATTGTTCATTCATATAATACATTGTTCATTCATATTATGCATTATTCATTCATATAATTTATTATTCATTCATATAATTTAATACTCATTCATACAATTTTCGAATTTCACAGTTTGAAAATTGCTGCATTAATTGCATTATTATTGTTAAGTGGGGAGTGGCAGTAGAGAATAATTAATAGTATTTTCGATTGTTAAATATTGCTCTGAAAACACGTTCTGTTGCAATTCCTACTTCGTACGCCAAGCCTAGTAGGCGTTTAAATAAATTACTTTACTTAAAACAGCAAGTTGCATTCAAAACATATACACCATTTCGTGATACAACACACATGCCCCATTTTTTTATACCAAAAACCTGCACTTATATGGATTCTTCTCACAGTGAATAAGTTACTGACGTTAAATAAAAAATATATTGTAAATCAAATAAGTAGTCTGTAAGCGTCGTAAGAAAAGGTACACGTTTAATTGCAGCAAAGTCTATATTGACCAGGCCACCTAACCATGAACATAACAGGAAACAAATTAGAAATGTGCAATGTACATATCTGTCCCAGATTGGTGCCATTAGCATGAGTCGTTACGTATACCTATCTTGTCATTTAAATGCCATGAGCATGAGTTGTTACGTAGATCTATCTTGTCATTTAAATGCAATGATCATGAGTCATTACGTATACCTATCTTGTCATTTAAATGCCATGATTATGAGTCATTACATATACCTATCTTGTCATTTAAATGCCATGATCATTAGTCGTAACATAGACCTATATCTTGTCATTTAAATGCCATGAGTCATTGCATATACCTATCTTGTCATTTAAATGCCATGAGTCATTACATATACCTATCTTGTCATTTAAATGCCATGAGTCATTACATATACCTATCTTGTCATTTAAATGCCATGAGTCATTACATATACCTATCTTGTCATTTAAATGCCATGAGTCATTACATATACCTATCTTGTCATTTAAATGCCATGAGTCATTGCATATACCTATCTTGTCATTTAAATGACATGATTACGAGTAGTTACCTAGACTTATCCTGTTATTTAAATGCATTGATCATGAGTCGTTACGTGGACTTATGCTGTCATTTAAATGCCATAATCATGAATCATTACGTATACCTATCTTGTCATTTAAATGAGATGATCATGAATCAATACGTGGAGATATGCTGTCATTTAAATGCGATGTTCATGAGTCGTGACGTAGATCTATCTTGTCATTTAAATGCGATGATCATGAATCGTTACGTGGACTTATCCTGTCATTTAAATGCCATGATCATGAGTCGTTACGTAGACATATCTTGTCATTTAAATGGCATGATCATGAGTCGTTACGTATATCTATCTTGTCATTTAAATGCTATAATCATGAGTCATTACGTAGATCTATATCTTTTAATTTAAATGCGATGATCATTTGTCGTTACGTGGACTTATCCTGTCATTTAAATGCCATGATCATGAGTCGTTACGTATATATATCTTTTCATTTAAATGCTATGATCATGAGTCGTTACGTAGACCTATATCTTGTCATTTAAATGCCATGATCATAAGTCGTTACGAGGACTTATCCTGTCATTTAAATGCGATGATCATTTGTCGTTACGTGGACTTATCCTGTCATTTAAATGCCATAATCATAAGTCGTTACGTATATCTATCTTGTCATTTAAATGCTGTGATCATGAGTCGTTACGTAGACCTATATCTTGTCATTTAAATGGCATGATCATGAGTCGTTACGTGGACTTATCCTGTCATTTAAATGTCATGATCATGAGTCGTTACGTGGACTTATCCTGTCATTTAAATGCCATGATCATGAGTCGTTACGTGGACTTATCCTGTCATTTAAATGCCATGATACTTTCAGTTGTCACATTTACAATTATCGTGCAGTTTCTTAGTTAGAAATCTAAATCTTTTGCAGTAGATCGCGAGTTCAAGATTTGTATTTCTTCGTTCATTTTATAGCAGATAATTTCAAATGCTAGTTGTTGTGGGTTTATGTTTATGGTTATGAACGGGATAGAAAAAAGTTCGGCAATACAGTTGAACCCAGATATTGGAATTGTCGATGCAAACTTCTTGTTGTAAAACGATAAACTGGTAACTTATTGGAAACAAAGAGAAGCAATCGCTGTTAGGTTTTACCCTGAATAATGTCCCAATGCCTCGAAGATAATGACATGTAATACATCATATCGCACCTCAGGCTGATGTTTATATCACATAAACCTTGTCCTTATTCCAATTTTCAACACTCCTCTTTTTTATGGCATTTTGGGTCATTTTGGAACACCATGAATGAATATTATATAATTATGTACTATTATTAGTTCCTGCCCAATTACCTTACTTGTGTTTCACATAGAACTGGGTCATTTTTCATTACAATGCCATAACAGTCCATTTGTCCAGGCTATCTGTTTTGTTTTGTTTATATTGTCTCAGTATCTGAATTTTCTTTCATTGTTATAAATGAATTTCTGCTTACATGCAAACGTTTTGTAATCTAAAGTTAAAGTCAAAATTTTCGATAGTGAGAAGTCCCGCGGCTAGATTCTTTATGTCTAATTTAGAAATATCCCAGAGAGATGGAAAATAACGAACTAATATCATATTCAAACACGAACTTCACTCTGAATATTCTAAAAATCAAATTCTGAGTTTTCTTGAAATCAATGAGCATTAACGAAAACACCTCAATGAGCATTAACGAAAACACCTCAATCATAAATGGAATTATGAAACTGGACTAAGCACCAGAAAAAAGTATATTAACATATAAAAATTAATATCCTTAAACATAATACATGATTCTGAACAATTTAAGCCAAACTGCTTGGCGATACATGTATAAAACTTAATCTCTGATAAAATGATATTGAATCTAATTTCAAAAATAAGCTTTCCATATCTTCCCACAATTCACTCGCATTCCAATTCTTTCTCTAGTACAAGATTCAACCCTTGGTCCAGAAGAAACAAAAACCTATATAAACCACTCAAAGCAAACACTGTGTGCCTTCTGCAACAATAGCTGCCAGAAACCTATATAAACCACTCAAAGCAAACACTGTGTGCCTTCTGCAACAATAGTTGCCAGAAACCTATATAAACCACTCAAAGCAAACACTGTGTGCCTTCTGCAACAATAGCTGCCAGAAACCTATATAAACCACTCAAAGCAAACACTGTGTGCCTTCTGCAACAATAGTTGCCAGAAACCTATAATTTTGATAAGTTTGTGTCAATAACAAAGTGTGCTAAAGTTTGTTGTCGATGCTTATTTGTAGTATGCATCTATAAGAGTTGTCTTAATTGTGGTAAAGTCAAAGCTTGTTTAAATACATTGTTTTTTTGCTTTTTTTGCTGATAAGAAAGACCGATTCCCATTGCGTATCACTTTTAAGAGCGGAATACTCTGATAAAAGCGAGGTTCTTCAAAACGAGACAAAGACTGCTAAAAACTTTATTCAACCTAGATGTATGACCATTAAACTGTTAAAATCAGCCAATCTTGCAACAATTACCAACTTGAGGAAATTGTTGTCATATTTAGTTCATAATTACACTTAACAGCAATAACAACGTCGGCAAGAAACATGGGGAAAAATTTTCATTACAGTTTTGAAGCCAGATATAATAACTCTCATCATGTCATTTATTGTTTATTTTAAAGACCGTCTGTTAATACATTTATTAATCTTTCTTGTGATAAGTAAACACCTTTAAATTAAAATTTGACTCAGAGGGACAATATAAGTATTTCAATGCATTCTAAATCCTTTTTAATTATTAATTAATTCGACCAATCTGCTGGTAAATGATCAAATGATAACGTAAGACAAACAACGAAATTTACAAGACATGTGAGTACCATGAGTCGTGCTTTTAGGCAGGAATATTGTTCGCAAATTCGAATATTTTCATTGCTGACAGGCATTTAAAACTTCAAAAGATAATAGTGTGATGTTCGGACAGTACATACTATAAATAATCGTGTTAAGTAACTCCATTAAAGCCTTCTTTTTTGTTCTTTTGTGTGTCATATTTCATGCACAAATTTATAAGAACATAAATACATTTACAAAAATCTTTGGGGATATTTTACTGGTTTCTAGTTGGTAACATTCTCTTGCGGACCGTACCTCTATCGTTAAATGAAAATAAAACACGTGTCGACAGAAGTCAGAGACTTGGTGGATAGCAATACCTTTGTCTTTCAGATGGTTGACTGAACTAAGAACGAGAGAAATAGTATCGAGCAAGAGTTCTTCCGGTTTCTAGCTCACCTGGCCGTAAAACAAATCGGCTTATGGTAGAGCCCTGCCTCCACCTTGCTTCATCTGTAGTCAGCCGTGCATAGTTCGTCAGTCAACACTTACTTCACCTTGTTCACAAAAAGAGAAAAAAAGAAAGAAAAGAAAAATAGAATAATTTCAACTAGACATGGAAAAGTTTAATCTGGTAGCAAGGCCGTTTAATTTGCATAAATGAATTGATAACATATGGCCGCAGTTACTAAAATTAGAAGAAAAAACTATAATCGGCCTCTTATAAAAAACCGCTAAAGAAAATTTGACCCAGTTTGATTCAGGCATTCTGGAATAAACAGATTTTTATAGTTGTACGAACGATGTAGATCCACCTTTAAATATGGCCACCGTAACTAAAGGAACAATAAACACCCAAACGACTTGAGAAAAAGTATTCTGGCATTAAGGCTTTTAAGTATGTTACAAATCATAGAGATCTATCGTCAATTTTGGACGCTATTACTAAACTTTGAAAAATCTTTAAATCACCTCTTCTCAATAACCGCTGAACAGAATGTAACCAAACTTGACAGAAAGCATTCTAGCATAAAAGCTTTGTAATGATATCAATCCGTCTTTAAATATGGCTGCCGCTGCTGAAGTTTGGAATCTTCAAGCGACTACTTTCCAAAAACCGTTCAACAGATGTTGAGAAAATTTGATGGAAATCATATTGGCATAAAAGCCCTTCCATTTTTTTCTAAAGATCCCTAACTGTCATAAAATACGTTACCAGTATTAAAATTAGACAAACATGTAAATTATTTCTTCTCAAATATTGCTGAACGAATTTGACCGAATTTGACAGATATATTCTGGAATAAATGCTTTCAAATTTATACAAATAATGCCAATCCCCGTAGTCCAATATGGCTCCCTGTGTTAGATACAGAAATACCTTTAAGCAAATTAATTTCAAAATATGCTGAACAGATTGATTACGCGATGTATTGACTGGTTGATTGGTGTTTAAGGGCACATCAAACGTGAAAGGATATATCGTACCAAGGCAATTAGAGTGACGTGCCTAGCACAGTGACACATCACCACGACCGATCCGGCTAAAACTTTTGACCAATTTGACAGAAAGCATTCTAGCATGAAGGCCTTTCAAATTTTTGCAAATGATGCAGATGTACTTTGAACTGTCTCTTTTTCGAAAACCGCTAAATAGAATTTGACCTAACTGGATAGAAACTGATAGGACATGAAGGTCTTTGAAATTTGTATAATTTATGTCAGTGAGTCAAAACAAAATATGGCCGCTGTTTATCAAGTATGAAACAAAATTAAACAATTCCTCATAAGACATTTAACAGAACATGACCAAATTTGACAGAAATCTCTCTTTCGTGAAGACCTTTCAAGTTCTTACAAATGGTGCCCATCCATCGTCACATGTGGTTGCTGTTGCTAAAATGCAAAAACCTATTTATGACTTGTTCTCAAATGGTACTCATATAATTTGATCCAATTTGACATAGAGCGTTCAAGCTTTCAGACTTTTTAATTTTTTAATAATGATGACGATCTGACACCAAATATGGCAACAGCTACTAACAGTTACTAAAAAATAGAAACACCCTCTAAACGACTTTAACTCAAAAACCGCTCAACTGAATTGAACAAAATTTGAAAGAAAGAGTCATGGCATAAATGCTTTTCAATATTCGATAAATGATGCTGATTAGCGATCTACAATGGATCAAGATACAAAACAGAGAAACATGGAAACAATTTTTTCTGACGTATGCAATAAATATAATTGGAGATAAGTTCTGCAGAAATCACCATACTTCACCAGATTTCTTGGAGAACTTGTACATGCATTAGGCTATAAGGCAGATGTCAGACAAGAGAACAACGTTAAGCCCACTTATGCCTCTTGATTGGAAAGATGTTCCACATTTTCTGTCTTAAACTACTTTCTTACAATTTTAATTGAAAAGTTGGAAAGGCTTTATAAACTTGTGCAACCTAATTGAACAGAGTTTAGTGGTCACGAATCTCAATGCTAATTCTTCTACCCCACAACAATAATTCAGCCATTCCTGTATGAGAGATCTAGAACTTTAAATTACTCTTACAACTTAAATTAGGGTCAAGTGAGCTTTAAAATATCCTATTAAATCAGTTTACAAAGCTTTAAAAGATCCTATTCAATCAGTTTACAAAGATGTCACTCCAAAATGTCAATGCTTTAACTGTTCGAATAAAACACGCATTGTCAGCAGAATGCAGCAGTCTGCAAAATATCATACAACAAATACAAGTCGATGCATCAAACATTTGTGAGACCCGCACACCAGGAGTTGGCTATTAGGGTTGCATCTATCTAGAATGATGCAGCCAAGTTTTATGAGCTAGACAAAGTTTTTCTGTCTACATAGGAAACCAAGCTTTATGAGCTATCCAAACTAGTTCACTCAACCTTGGAAAACATTGAATTGGTACAGATCAGTATCAATTATGACATAAACATTAACTATATCATTGCTACACACGACTTTAAAATACAAGGATTAGACATTTCGAATTTTGTTTTTTTATACAATATTCTCAAGCAAAAGCGTCTCAGAAATGTTAGTAAATTACAATCAATTAAGTCATGTCATTGCGGTTTAATATTTTGACTGTTTCAATGTTTTCTTCCTTGCACACTCCAACAAGCGTCATTTGAAAAGCTTACCTACGCTTTATACATATATATATATATATATATATATATATATATATATATATATATATATATATATGCGTGTGTGTGTGTGTGTTATCAAGGGTTAAAGACGCATTATAACACTGTTCTGATTTCTTTGACGATAAAAATGTAAAAGGACTTTCTTGTCTTTAACTGCGATTGCGAACACCTCACCTATGCCGACTCTATATCCTAGACGTCGAAGATTCATTGCCCATGACAAAGTGTTCCAGAGCTACAACAGCACAACTGGACTGTCGAGACTGCAAAACTCATACCTTCTGAATTTTAATGTTTGAAACAGCCCAAAATTATATATATCTTTAAAAAATTCACAAGATTTATGACCTAATCATGCACAGGGGTACAGATTGGATTCAAGTATTCTACAAAAGTTTAATTAGGATTGCAAAACTTGTATATGATGAGTACAAGTATTAACCCAATGGAATTTACATAAAATGATGAAATGTATTTCAAATTAACAAACCTTTGTGATAAAAAGTATTTGTTTAATTAAACAAACAAATGTTAAACAAATAGTTCGGTTAACTGGCACATATATAGGTCCTGTATATGACAAACGCCACCTCAACTTCGAGTGTTCAAAATTCATCCCGTTGTTCAAGCACAATCTTTCAGGATACGATTCATACCCCGTCGTCAAAAAGTTGGCGCGTCAAGACACTGTGAATAAAGAAAACCAATTTTATTCCAAATACAGACGAGAAATATATATATATATATATATATATATATATATATATATATATATATATATATATTAGCAAGGCCTTCGTGGTTATGTTCAAACAGCAACTGTTGTTACAACCTTAAAGAGTGATCAATACAACTTTTCGATAGAAGAACTTAACTGATTTTGAAAAAGACTTCAAGTTAACGAACAGCAGCCTTTTGTTAAAAGAGATGGAGAATATGAAAGGGAACTTAAAAGTTTATGACACTAGTGACTATCCAAAGTATAACCTGTTTGGTTTACTACAAATGAATAAAAAATATACCAGGCGTTTTCAAAGATGAACTAACTGGAATTCCAATTAGAGAGGTTTGGGGTTTAGATAAACATATTTTCATTCAAGACTGCGAAAAATGAGTAGAACATTTGCAAATAAAGCATAATATTTGTGATTCAAAATTTACAATTCGAGATTGCATATTTAACAACAAGTATAAAGAGATGAATTTACTCAGATCTTAAAATCACTATATGCATGGCGTAAGAATGAGCCAAGTATCATTCTCTATGTATGAAGATAAGAGTTTCTTTGTTATCAGTTTGAATACATCACCTCACAGTTATGTCGGCGTACCGTTCCATTCAAGATGCGCCTCGCCTCTACTGATGAAGGCAATGTGTACCTATGCTACAAACAATTTATATCCAAAAGGACACTCTAAACGCATTAAACTTTTGTTTCGTTTGTTCTGCTTCAAAATATCTACAATTTCTACTTTCATTGCATCCGAAATAATGTTCTCTCTGTTTCCGCTGCTATTTTGTCCTTGTTTTAGAAGACAACCACTGAACGTGTTCATGTATATACTCTAACATCTTTGATTACTGAGTTGTACATTTGCATGATCACCAATACTAATATTTCAAAATGTCTACCACTAAAAGCTAGTCCCCTAAGCTTAGTAGCTTTCTTTTGGACATTAACTAAATTCCTACAATCATCAATTAAATAAGTATTGGTTCTTTGGTACAAATCAACCAGTAATATATCTAGTTTATCCTCAGGATCTATCAAGATCCTCTTTTGATATTTTACTAACCACTTTCTATCGTAAGTCTTGTTGCGCAGAAAAGATGGACACATGAGAATGATGTAATAAAAAGGTCTCTATTAAATTCAGTTTATCATGATCATAAGTTCCTTTAGGTACATTTATGCTATTTATTTAAAACATAATTGACTTTAGCTGATTGTTTCTGTTGTTAACGTGAGTCTGATACTCAAACAAATTTACATTTTTGCGAGCATCTACAATTGTTTTTCCTGTTCACTTGAAAATGGGTACATTATGTACGTTGAATAATTGAAAACCGCAACCATGTAATATGCTATCTTATTAAGTCTAAAATCAAGCCAGATGCAATGGTTGTCAGTGTAAAAGTTGTTACTAGTTACATTACTAATTTATATGTACCATTGTTGTTCATCAAAGAAATACGTACCGTCTTCTGTAAACTGTTGAATCAAATGAAAATCCTCGGAATACACCATGTCCGGCTTAAATCTAATAGTCACTAACTTATTTTGCATTGATGAGTTCAAAAAGTTTCTGGATTACTTTCTCCACTCTTTCTGCACAATTCAAATCACCTTATAAACTTATCCTGGAATAATTAGGTTTGAGGTTTGTTAAAGATATATTGACAGCTATGCTGAAGTTATCTCCATAGTGATGTATTTCGTAAACGAAAGCTATTCTATTTCTGTACTTATCATTAAACGACTGAGCAATTGATTCGGACGTAATCTTGTCGTTCTGGAGGCAAATGTGTTACAGTTCGTAGTTCTGTCGTTAATTACTTCAGAGGCTTTTGCAAGTTTAATGTTGAATCTAACATCCTGAGGAAGAACACAAGGATACAGTGAACAATGATATGTTAGTATCTGATTGTCAAGTGGTATTCTAAAACAATTTACATACACCGCAAATCGTACAGCTCCTGTACGAGTAGTGTGTGCATTACAAAATCCTCATCGTAACTTTCTCATTTTTTTCATTCATATTACCTTGTTTAATCTTACTTGTTTTAACTGAAATAGGAGCCACAACTGTTTGTATGTCTTGAAAATGTTGAAACCTTGTAAAGATAAATGCTTCCGTATGATATTGTGATGTGTTTTACAAACATTCTACCCAAACAGTTTACGAATGTATTGTTAGCAACACAAAGAAACTACCCGGTACAGGCAATATATTTAGATTTACCTTTGGTATTCATATCAGTAATGTTTCTTCGCATTTAATGCTGTTTGGGATATATGTGATAAAATGTGTTTTTAATTTATTTATTTTTTCATTCGTTGTGGCATTTTTTCTGTTTGTGAGGAGCTTAGTATTTAATTAAGTTGACGTTTTATTCTTTATTATCCATAAAAATGAATGTGAATACGTCTTTTTTTTCATACAAATGAATGTGAATACGCTCTTTCTTTTTTAAGAAACTTGTAAGAAACATACCAACAACACAAGAGCTATAATTATGTACTCGTATTTTATTTATCATTGACATGTTGATATAAATAATTAATTTAGTTTACCTTGGTTGTGAACGTTTTGCCTGACCAACAGGATGTTTTAAAAAGATGTCTACCGTCATCATTATAGGAATACGCAAATATAGAATAAGGTTGTTTAAGCGATGAGTCACCACACCTTATGCTCTCGATCTTTCGTTCAAGTTGTCAAGTGTCTTGTATCATTTCTTATTGAACTCCTCTGTTTTTCTCTGGTATTCTTTGATGATTTTATCATGCTTAATTTCTATTCATGATTTCCATTTCAATCAAATAACTTGAACATACAGCTGCTTTATGCAAATGCTAGACCATTAGTTATTGCTCCTCCAATCGTGACTGCTGTTGTGGCCATAGATATTTTGTTTTATTTATGAGTAACTAATTTTGATATTGCTGCCCGTTTGTATGCTTGTATTGTACATCGTGTCTAATTAAGTGATTGTTTGTAAATTCCAATTATTGATAGATTGATTCTTTTACAGTATAAAGTCCATCTTCGGATTAGTTTTTGAGTTATGATGAGTAAGTAACACCTTGATTGTTTGCCTCTAATCCAATGAAATAAAAATAAAAAATGTTATATAGATATATATAAAGATGAAGATCTATATGCATAAGCTTGATTGTCCTATGTGAATGGCATATCAATCTGAAGCATATAGTGTGCTTAATTTGTATTCTGCACAACATGATGGGGCATAATTGAATCCGTAACTTTTACCTCATTATTGGGTTAAGTTTCAAACTTAAAACCGTCTAACGTCCCTTTAATAATTATTTATGCAGTACTATCTTTTCTCACTATAATGATTGTAAGTGTATTACTTGGACTTACAGTTAAATACTTCATGATTCAGAACAATACTAATAGCGCAAATCTATACAAATCATCGCAAACTTTAGTTATCTAATCAAAATCCATGTTGTCATTATCAATTCCTTTTTTCAAAATTATAAATATATGAATCAAATCAGTTGAAACCAGTTTCCGTGTTCATTCAGTGTCGATTGTATCTATGTTTTGCTTATTTCGATTGTAGCTGTATTAGTGTTGCCACTTTATGCGAGCATCGTTCTATCTATTTCATTTTTTAATACGACTGTATCTGTTGTAAACTGTTGCTCCAAATCTAGATCTTTTAAATCTGTTGAAGAAATTATATATATATATATATATATATATATATATATATATATATATATATATATATATAATTTTGGGCTGTTTCAAACATTAAATATCAATACTTTCTTTATTGTCAATATTTGCAGTTTGTCTCTCTTTTGTTCTTTTGATATACATTTCAAGGTTGCCATAACCATCAGAAATTAGAACATTTCTTCCTTCATTCTTGTCATTGATGTAGTTGAAGGTATTGTTTTTGAGTTCAAAATAGTTTCATATCCAACAACAGAATCTATTACCTGTAATGAAATGGATAGGTTGTCATTGTTGTCTATTATAATATATCTCTCCAGTTTTACTGGATAAATTAGCACAGCCAAAACCTAACCAGTCAATAGTTACAGTTTTTTATTTTCAACCTGTGTCGTCCTTTCCTGTAAAGCAAGATTTGTTCTCTTTCAAGTCAATTTCTTTGCTTCCTTTATGTCTTTTTCTGCATTCATTTTCTTTCCTAATCGTGATTTTTATCTCCTCGTATGTTTATGGTCAAAATAAACTTCTCATGGTTGGTTTTATTGTTCATGGTTGTTTTGGTTATTATATCATCGATACTGCTTAGCTTGGTAATGGCAGACGTTACTTTATCATCATGTTTTTGCAACAATGCCTTCTAATATTGTACTCTTCCACTAGACACAATCCAGCTGCAGCAACACTAGATTAGCTAAAACTGTTTCCATAATGGCCTCTAACGAATTTAAAGCTTTGTATGATATTGTGTCGTTATTATTCACTTTGCTCTTGTCTCCAATTTCCATGACCAAATCACTTTTAACATCTTAATTTGTTTTAACGTAATTCTATTTATTGGGTAATAATTTTGTCAGGAAAAAGTCCATTTACTATCAGGTAGTCAATTGTGAACTGGCTAAAAGAAGCTGAAATTATTAGCTTCATTTCCTCCACTGTAATACCAGCTAGATGTCATTTACTTTACACAATATTTGCATCTGTATTTTGTACTTTGTTTTTCCGTTTCCTTCATCAGTTTTTTTTCCCACTACATTTTTAAGTGTGTAACTGATTCCCAAATATGAAATCTACGAATTGTTATTTTGGAACCCCTCGCCTCCTGCGATGATTGTACTACGGCAACACCGCCCAATTTTGATTGTCCCATTTATTTCCGTAGTTTAATTTCAAATGCTACAAAATGTCAAATAAAAGTCCATGTTTATATATATATATATATATATATATATATATATATATATATATATATATATATATATATATATATATATATATATACACTGTTTAAGTGTACTGGCGTTTACCTCATAAAGTTTGTTATAAATTCTTCCCATTTCAACTGATTTTGGTTAATTATGTGATAGTTCTTTGTGATATAAGGTTTCATGGAAGCGTTAAATTTGAACGTGATTAAAATATTATCTAAGAAAAATGCATATATGATTGGGAATTTGTGTCAATCACTACTATATCTTCTTTTAAAGAAATTTTAAAGAAGTTTAAATCTAGTCATGATTGCATTCAACGTCGATATGTTTCATATACCTTTTATATTGTTCAAGATCTCGTATACCAAACTAAATGTAGTCTTTTACATTGTACTTGTGTTTGAACTATTTTAAATATAATGAAAATTAACTTAATATATTTCGAAGTAATCTCTTTTAATTTCTCCTATGGCGTAATTTATTACTCAACCAGGACATTGCAGATAATTTTGTATCATTTTGTTGATGAACTGTGATGCTTCTGAATTACTTTTCTATTTCTCTCTGGTTTTGTTATCAATACGAATTTGCATGCCGTTAATTTCAACGTCGATATGTTTCATATACCTTTTATGTTGTTCAAGATCTCGTATACCAAACTGAATGCAGTCTTTTACATTGTACTTGTGTTTGAACTATTTTAAATATAATGAAAATTAACTTAATATATTTCGAAGTAATCTCTTTTAATTTCTCCTATGGCGTAATTTATTACTCAACCAGGACATTGTAGATAATGTTGTATCATTTTGTTGATGAACTGTGATGCTTCTGAATTACACTCCGATTTCTCTCTGGTTTTGTTATCAATACGAATTTGCATGCCGTTAATTTTTTACTCCTTCATTTTCTAATGCGCTGTTGTTCCACATCTTTCACATTCTAGAAGCTCGCAATCTTTGAAAAAGCGAAGTTTTAGTCTACGTTTTACTGCCATTTCAGCACTCTTCCTCAATCGTCTCCAATGTAGAGGTGTACTTTCTGTACACCATATATTTGAATGGAGTAATGTTTTCAACTGGTTCTCAAATGAAGAACGTTTGATCATATCATTTCCATTTCGCATGTATTTACCTTTTACCGTTCATTAGTCTTCAAAATATGTTTCACTTTGTATATGTCGTTTGTTTGTCTTGTAGAGATAACTCTTTTCCTGAAAATATGCTCTCCATGTTTTCTCCCTTTAAATCTTCTAGTTTGTGAACAACTAGATCACCTTAACTTACATGCCTGATTTTAAATACTTCCTCGGTAAAATTATAAAATCGCCCTTTGCAAATATGGTTTAATATTTTGAAGTTCTGATTGTTTCATTGTTTGAATCTAGGAGTTACAACCATTTAAGTTGACAATAAACCGAATAGATTGTTCCATACTTTTGATCTGTTTTCTTCTTATTAGTTTTACCTGGAGTGATTTATATTGATGAGTGATGGATGTTATTGTATCCATCATTTAGTTTTGATAAAACGGCAGCTGATTTTCTGCTTTAATGTGGGTGAAATGCTTAAATAGTTGAGTTTCTGTTAAACTTTTCCACTTAAAATGCGTTTTTGTCTGAATAAGTTGAAAAATACTCGATGTTGTTCTTTCGTCCACCAAATCCTCAACGCTTTTGTTGCAAAACTCTTTCCCTCAACAAACTATATATTTTGAGGCTTTCGATCTTTAAAGATTTCTCCAAAAGAGTCATCTCCCTTTTACCTTTATACTGTCTCAGCCGAAGAGTAAAAATGTATTTGTATCCATCGTTGCATTTTTGTAGGCTTCCATGTCAACAATGACAGTCTGCAACTGGTCATGCAAGTGACTAACAAAGACCTTCTGGAGGAAAATCGTTTTCGCGCTTGTTTTCTTTCTGTTCCGTATAATCTGATTCCACAGTTGTTTGATATTTGTATCAGCAACTGGACTTTCAGGATCGTAGTAAAGATGTAGTAAATAATATTCATTTTTAGCCATTTAAAACGGTATTTAAACATGCAAAGAATACTTTACGCTGGACAAATTATCTTTTGGTGTTATCAACAAGTCAAAATGACATCCATCCGCAACAGTAAGTATTAGTTTCAACAATTTGCAACGTTTCTTCAATTCCTTCAAACGTATGAGCGTTTTCTGATTTATGTATATGTTGCCATTCCCGTGCTTGAATATGAGGCAGTTACGTCTTACACTGAATAACCATGAGCTGTTTTGAATCGAACATTGTTCTCCATAAATTATGTGTATGTTGTTGTTGAATCATTGTAGATTGATTGTAACATTTTGTACATATTCAAGTTGTACTGTAAATTTTACGAATACAAATTTGTACATGTATCTACATCAAATACGTAATTTGTTCCTTCTTCATACCATAATGCTTTAATAATCCTGCTATTAGGATTGATGATGCGGATCTCGATGTTATCAACACTGAATCCAATCGGTAAATCTTTATCTTTTCTAAAACATTCCAAGATATCTTTAGGGATGTCTGAAATTTGGAAATCAATAGTTTTATTCTCGTGTATGTTAATTTGAAACACAACTAGCTTTGTCCACACTTTCATCTCATCCAAACTTGTAAACAAATGCACTTTAATTTGTCTTACCGAGATTTTTGATTTTTACGTTAAACTCATTAAATATTTCAACTACCTTTCTGAAAACCGTTGAAATGATAACAAACCGGCACTGTGCCATTATTTATACTGTGTCAAATCTTTCAAATTATGTTGCGCTCCACTCAACGCACAATCAAAAAATGAGTATTTCTTCTAAGGACTAGATGGTATTTTTGTTTTATACTATTATAGTGATCCATGTACTCGATGATATTTTTGTTTAAAAAAAAGTATGACTGGTGTAGGAACTTGAGTTTATTTTATTTTATTTTTTTTAAATATAAGTGGTCAAGAAATGTTCTTGTATCCTTATAAAATATTTTAAAATATGTTGTAATGTTTAAGTGGTCCAGTACTCTGTTTCTTCACATCACTTTGTAGATGACACTAATGTATAACTTCAGTCCACTGATTCGAGGGTATTTTTGTCTTACAAAAATATGAGTGAACCAGAAATGTTCTGGTTTAGATAAAGATTTATAACTCAAATAATTGAAACATGTCTCGTACTAAGTTTGAAAGTCAGCACCACCTGACGATGCCAGCTTTATACCTTTTTTTTGTGGTAACATCTTTTTAGCGGTTGTCCGTTTACGACCTTCATTTTTTTTTTTAAAATGGCAATCATTCTGCAGTCATGCCTTGTTCTAGCAACGGTTCCTACATATTCGTCTTTTCGCGACTGAAACCACTGTGTCAGTGGTTATATTGCTGTTGCCTAATTGATTGTGCCTGAACTACAACAATTAAGATGGTATGAAATATCATGTTTTATCGATATCAAAAATTATCGTGTGATTACATATGTCAGCACCCTAGACCTAGGTCCGCCAGACTGTTATATCTTTGTGTGCTCCTAAATTTGAAGGAAATTTTATTAGCATAGTGAATGATGCATCTAAGAACAGTTTTTATCATTTTTCAAGAGTTGAGGTTCATCCCCTAAGCGCTAAAGTCGCTTCGATCCACACCATCTTCTTCATCCGATCTACAGGTGCTATGCAGTACTCAAAAATACAAGGACCTCTAAATTATACTGCACCGAGATACATAAAAAAATACAAATATTAAGATTCAAAAGAATCCTGGACGAAATCATATTAACATGATAACTATGAGGAGGCCGGTGATAAACTTTTTAAGACAAACATATTCAGAAAATTTTAATTTACTGCAAATCAGTTAATTATTTATCTATTTTAAACATATGATGAAAGTAAACTTCTAATTCAAAGACAGCTGCACATTCGGTCTTCAATGAAAATTCCACTACTAATTGAACGGCGTAACATTTAAATGATTGGTTTATTAAGCTCTAATGGGTGAATCATTTTTTTTTTTAAAATTCCATTCCAGTATTAATTTCCTTTAAGAAGTGCCTTATGCGTCTTAATACATCAATACCAAAACAGCAAGATGTTTATTGAATCATCAAAATAAATTCTAAATTGATATCCCCTTAATGTTTGGCATATAATGGTAGCTTTATAATGAGATGATAATAATTTCATTTGATGATATAAACAAAACGGCATAAGAGTGATTTTGCTCGTCTGACTTGTACTGACTGACATCTTAGGCTCGTGGCTTAAGACGACAATGTTTTACTTTTACATTTCAATAACAGTGTTTTATGCCTTACCTAAATAGGATAATTCAGATCTATAAGGAAAGGATGACTTAGCAAATGATTCATTCGCACTGTTTAAATTTTTTTAAGTAAAAAGTATTTTTACGTACTTATGAAAAAGAAAAATTAGCATCCCCTTCAAATGCGCACACAAGCCTTAGTGATCAGAAAGAAAAGGAGTACATACATGGCTTGACTATATTTTGTCTCAATGTTTTAATGGCATTTCTTTACAATATATACATGTGTTATATTTTGTCTCAATGTTTTAATGGCCTTTTTTTACAATATTTAAGTGTTTTATATTTTGTCTCAATGTTTTAATGGACTTTTTTTTACAATATTTAAATGTATTATATTTTGTCTCAATGTTTCAATGGCCTCTTTTTTTACAATATTTAAATGTATTATATTTTGATCATGTACATCGACATTAATATTTTATATTTTGCTATACCAAATGCATATATACAATAACAGAGAACTGGCCTTGACCTGACAGGTTTTCTGTCTATGCTGACCGTTTGCTCAGTGCAACAAGCTTTATTCGTCACCTTCGTTTATTAATAACACTACACTAGTTTATTTTGACTTATTGTCTCATATTAAGCCGATTTTCTCAAATGTTATATTCTCACGTGATGATTCGCGCAAACCTTTTCCATCGTATATAAGTGTGTAAATTGCTGTAGATATCATATCATGAAAGTTCAGTTTTCTAGTACCTCTGTTGGCCGTGTTTTATGCTGGGTACAGCTTTACTCACTGTGCATATTCTTGCGGCTGTTCCAGTTTTCAGTAATAAACACTTATTGCTGCTCAGTAATCGATCTAGCTAGTTTATATATTCGTATGTAAACCATTTGAATTTTAATAGAAAACACAGGCTCACCTTCATGTTAAGGAATATCCTGAGATGGTGTAGATTTTCGCATCAGCTAGGATTGGTAAATTGTCTGTACTATTGAGTAATACATTCTATCTTTAGACAGAGACATCCTAGAGTTCATTTTCGAAATATTGTAATTTATACGAAGTCACTTCCTAATGAGTAAACGTAACGCAGTATGTCGTATGAACATTACTACTTAGTAATAAAAACCATCTCTGGATAGAAACACTTCATACAAGTATCGACGAGATAGAAGCGTATGTGTGAATATTTTCAACTGTTAATCATCAGTTAGCTTGTCGTACTCAGATAGAGTGGACATATCGCGGTGACCTACACCTAAATGCTATTAAGACGCCTAGAGGTTTTTCTCCGAATTTACAAATGATTTGGCATCGATTTCACAAAAATTCACCAAAAGTCCCCTGAAATTGAGATTTGACATTATCTTGCTATTATTTTTCAGACAATATCAATATTTTTGTTTGAGGTAGAGATATATGCAAAATCAAATTTTAGGGATAGAAATTAACTCATGGAAACCGTTTTATTCTCAGAGATAAGACAAGACTGCCTTAAGGAAAATTCAAGATTGTATGAATGTATTTTAATCTCCGATGCCTGCTGTGACAAAATTAGTGTTGCCAGCCAAGCAATAAGAAAGATTTTCAAACATCTCAACTTGAGGAAGAAAATTGTGTATGCTTATTAAACCTTGGACGTGATACATATTGATTATTTAAACTATAGTTTATATGTAGAAAAAAGCATAGTCAATGGATTTCAGAATCATATACGTGTCACAGACACTGTGGAGCAATTTCTTTCCTCTTAAAGATAATACTGCACGAAAAAGGAAACTAAGAGATAAAAGGAAAATATTTTGACTACGACAGTGGAAATCAACTCAGACTCACACACACACAAATAAAATTAAGTTTTTTTATCTAATATATAGGAGCAGTTCATGTTTCAATGTATGTATTCAGTCATTTAGCGGTAAATGTTGCGAAAAAATTGCCACAAACCGCATTATTTTGGGTTATAAAAACGAGAATTAATTAAAGACAGTTATTTTATTTTCAGCACGCACGTTTACATTTAGCAATCGTACTTGAAAGACGTTTATACCTGATTCAGAGATGCATCTTCGGCGTGTAAAATGTTAATCATAGATACTTTTTCAAACTTCGGCCACACAAGAACCTTCGTTAATCAACGGCATCTGCACACAATGAATACCGCCTTTAAAAGAAAATCAAGGGACCATACAGATTGGATCTTCATGAATAGGTGTCCTTCATAAAGAGGTAAAGTACCGTCTCTACTCGCGTATAAGTCGAATCCAACTGCAAACTGCACAGACCCAGATCTGCCAACGCATAATGCGCCAGTAGAACTGGATATATGCAGTTTCTTAGAAGTAATCAGTAGAACAAACAACATAGACTCTGATCTGCCGCGCATTATGACCGCATAATAGAGCACACCAAGGTCATACATGTATATAATTCTGCTTAGAAACAATAGGAACCCGTCCAACGTCAAGACAGAGCAGTTACAGATGTCTTTCGAATATAGCTGACAGAAATAATCAAATCACACACTGACTTGGCTAGAGTCTAAAAAAGGGTGAAAAATAAAAGTAGATACCCAACGATTCGAAACCGATGCTTGTGAATTAAAAAACCATAAACTCAGATACAGACTATGTAGACTGGATCTAAAATGTACCACTGGTCTATTCCGCAGCGCAAGATTCCCTACATAAACTCAGATACAGACTATGTAGACTGGATCTAAAATGTACCACTGGTCTAGTCCGCAGCGCAAGATTCCCTACATAAACTCAGATACAGACTATGTAGACTGGAGCTAAAATTTACCACTGGTCTAGTCCGCAGCGCAAGATTCCCTACATAAACTCAGATGCAGACTATATGTAGACTGGATCTAACATTTACCACTGATCTATTCCGCAACGCAAGATTCCCTGCAAAAAACCGACATATGAAGAAAAATCTTGAATATCAAAGACTGCGGTAAGTGTTTTCACCTCAGAAAAGAGTGGGCAAGAATCAGATATCTCATCGCATACTACATATAAAATAGAATTTAAGCAGAAACAGAACTTCAGTGGCTACCATCACCACCTCCTCTAACAACAACAGTAACGGCAACAACAGCAATACGAATAACAACCACAATAATAATAACAATAATAATAATAATAATAATAATAATTTTATGAATATGAATAATATGAATAATAACAAGGTGACAAATAATTAGAAAGTGTTACAGAAAAGAATCAAATTGAGTCATGTGCAGTTGTCATCACATTCAGCGTTCAATTTCAAATTTATTTCCTTTTTAATAAAATAAAAATCTCCAAATTTGATTTCTTTGAGCCATACTAGTTAGGACTGTCTGCTATATACTATGACCATCTGTTATATTTGGATTATGAGCTTTCAGTGGAAGACAATATTACTTTCTTCTCTGCATGTCGTGTTCGCTCTGTTAGCTAAAACGTGCAATAAACTGATTTATGGTATATATAAATTAGGTCTTCTGCCGCTTTCCAGCCCTTAAATCCAATAAAATGTATGCGCCTTAATTGCAGTGGCCCCATTCAGCATGATTTAAGACTGACAAGAAGGAAGTAATTTGGCTTGACGAGATGCAGTTTACGTGCAGACAAAATATGCAAATAATAAAGCATATTTTCCGGCAGTTAAAAATTGCACTCAGTTTCTCGTGGGTAAATTCCACTGAATTAAATTTGAGTCACGATTTCAAAATATAATATTTGGAAACATAGTTATAGATACATGCTATTTGTTAAGTAACTCCACTGACTTGCTAATTAGGGACTAATCTATGAATGAGGGATGATTTTGTTTGTAATATATTAAAGGCTTACATTCCGTCGAATTTCGAAAACAATAATATATTTTAATGTTTCACCACGATTTTAGCATATCACAACGTTATTGAGACTAAATGGAGAGTATGTTGTCGACATTTGTCCACAACAATATATCCCTTTACTTTCCCTAAAAATGTCATTCTAAAAACAATATTGCGTGTGCGGGAGTGGTTGTTAAAATAAACGTAGAGAGAAATGAAAATAGGAAGACTGTATTGAGTCATGAGAAGCTGGGGACATATTTTCCATACAGGTTGTGTATTTCAAAACGCTTAGGTACCGATCTTTTAATAATAATACAAATAAAAATAATAATAATATGATTATACTAAAAATAGTGATGATAATAATATTTGTTATAATAATTAAAATAATATTAATGATAAAGATTATAAATATTATTATTATTATTTGTATTATTGCTGCTGCTGTTGTTGTTGTTGTTGATGATAATGATGATGATGATGATGATGATACTGTTAAAGAATCATTATCGTCATCATCATCTTATTACGAATGTTATCATCATGAACATTGCTGTCGTCAACAAAACTACCAGTCTTTCTCTTTCACAAGTTATTGCTGTTTAGTTAGAACTACTTTTAAGTTTCATATCAGAGTTTCTATAAGAAAATAAACAAACAGAAATCTTTCGTTTTACTATCATACAGAGTAATGGTATCATTTGCCAGTTACTAGATCACAAAGCAAATGATTGGATAACACGCATTCCAGAAAAGGAGTTAAGCAAACTTTGCAATATTCAATTTATATGACCATATCAATAATCATAAAATAGCACAGAATTTCGAAACATAATGACTTTCGAAATATGTGCTTTTCATTAGCCCCGGACAAGTTAGAATTTGTAACAATTACCCATCAGGCCCAAATGCATTAGATGCAATTTACCAGAGTATGTATCATGCAAAACTAAGTAGTGTTTTGACAAATTCCATTTGTCGTCTATTAGATTCTTACACTGTTTATCTGTAACAAGAATTTGCCTATAAGCTAAATATTTATAAAAACAAAATGTGGAAGATCAATAGTACGTCATCTGTAATATTAATGTGGTGTTGTTGTAATATTAATGTGGTGTTGTTGGGGTCCAATAATTCAAATTTACATTACATTCCTTAGGATATTTGAAATATATATGTTATAGAAAAGACCTCTCTCATCCATGTGCGCAATATAAAACTTCAAATGAACATGAAAGATATCACGCAACAGTGTTCAGACAAGGTTGGTTGACGCCGTCAAGACATAAATTTGATCCCAACAGTGTTCTATTCTTGTGAAACACGAGAAATGAAATCAGATGTAATAATAACCCGCTACCTTTTATATTTTTGTCTAGAATCTACTTTTCGTTAAAATCTGATAAAAAGAACGTCATCATCGGTTTAAAATGAATGTAATACACAGAGGATGACGCTCATTTATTCAGCGCCAAGATATAATCAAGATCTTGATTAATAGAATCATGAATTCCTTTTAATGTCTGAGGGGAAATTGAGATCATCGTATATAATGTTAAACGCATTATTGAAAGAACACTTCACTAAATAGTATGTACCTAACATACACCATGCAGTTTCTGTCGCATCCATATTCATTATTTATTGAATTATGTTTGCAACTGTTTACCATGATTGCTATTTATGGATATATTAAGCTTACACAATTTGTTGAATAATAGCAAATAGATATTCAAGAGGATCGAAGTGTACGCTCATAAAAGTTAAACGGCTATATATTTTCACAATATGTGTGCCATTTTCTAAAATGTTCGTTTTTTCTGTACATCTAAAGCATGGAAATTATCTTTGTTATCACTATTTTAGATAAAATGGATACGACTGGTAGTTTAAAAGCCAATAACATATCCCAAAATATTATTTTAAACTATAAATTGTATCATAATTAATATCACCAATGTTGCCGGCAATTGTAAGCTAAACTAAGTGGCAATTATACGATTTAAATAATATGTTAACGACAGAATACAGACGATATTCGATCGTTTTCTACATTATGTTGCTGTTATTTCGAAGATAAGCTCTTTAAGCTGGGAACCGTTAAATGTGCCCATTCATATAAATATTGATTCATTTTTTATTACATATTTCAGGCATCTGTATAGCTCCGCATTAGGTTTTAGCTGTCTTTTTGTTGAATTATTCTAGCGCTGAGTGGTATCTTTACATTTTATAGAGCGAAAAGCAGGAAGTAGAGTTTCTAGGTGATAAGCTTTTGATTAAAATATTTATTCTCATAAGTTTTAAAATTAAGAGGTAAATATTCTTCTGCATTACACTACAAAGCTATTCTAAAAATTATAAAACGTTTCAGACAAAATGTCTTCAATGATGGTAGCACTCACAAATTTGTGTTTAGAATCAATTGCCGTTTGTATTTTTCCTCCACATTAAAACTGTTAACAGGTTCACTTATGAATATATGTTGGCGTTACTTTTAATATTTATCAATTAATATAATAAGTATCCAAAGAAACTTAAACTGAATAAAATATACTTGTAGTAAACAATGTTTTTCAAATACTTTTTGAAAACAAGTGTTCCTCTGCAAAAATAATATTGTCTGTCGAGAAGTATTTTTATGGCATTGTTGCACAGCATCTGGACTGTCTTAAGAACAAAACTCTATAACTGTTTCTAAATTTCCCCGTCTAGCCAGCTTCTCTTTATTTTAACCGTTTTTGCCGGAACCAAAAGATGTTACTTCACTGCAAGCTATTGGTTACTATTTATTCAGGGTTCCTATGTCAAATACACCTCTCCAACATTTGGTCGCATACATAAATTGAAATCGAACAACCCACTTTCAAGAAATGACAAAAAAGTCAAAGTTTACATCATAGTTCCAAAGGAATAACTAGTGACCATTTTACGTTGTCTGCTTTAGTAATGACATTGTGCATTTAAACTAAACCGTACGCCAGTCCAAGAGCTTTATGCATTAAGAACGTTTCTCAAACTTGAACATTCACATTTTTATTATTTTCACAGCTGTAAGTATATTTCTTGCACTGCATGCCTAATACGCCTAAAATCAAAAGTCCTGAAAGGCCTCAGGGAAAGCATATCAATCTCAAGAACAATTGTTTATGAATAAATAATTCACATTTGTTAACGATATCGTCTGATGTTAATTATATTCATCAAATAAAATTGCCGTCTAATTTAGGTGTGGAAAGTGAGCACATTCATATTATTCTCAGGAAGGGACTAATTAACAGCTGAATGAGGACAAATTATAAGAACTTCATCTATAATACTGATTTTAATTCCTGTAAACTTAACAGAGCTTTCTTGAAGGCAGCCTATATCCTTTGTAAATCTGCGAGATCGCTAGTTGCGCAATAGCTAACCTGCCCTAGTACAAGTCTTGAACAGAACCGAACAAAACTTTATTGCCAACTCGGATCTAAGAACAGGCATATGAGATTAAGTACAAATGCTAATTATTAATGGTAGTGGCATAGTGGATACAGAGAGATAGAAAAAAATGGTAGAAAGAGATATATTCTGACCAATATATACGTAACAAAGTGGAAGAAAAAATATAATAGACATAACTATTTTCAGTTTACATGTGAACAGATTGATTTAAATATTAGTTCTGTAAATTTACTTAATCTAAAAAGTAGATTAACATTTAGGTTTTTTAGATACTCACAAAAGTTCCATGTATTTTTCTTATGCATCTTACTAATATATTGTTTTCTTCTTTCAGCAAATTGTTGACATTAAAAAAGGCAGTAAAATTCATCGCCTATATATTGTGAGGCGCATAATTCACCTTTTCTTTCAAATGTGTCCAAATGCATTCACCTTCCAGTTTCAGTGAAGAATCTATGATTCTTTGTACATAACTTTGCTAAAATTATTCGATTCTTTTCTTGCATACGTGTTAAAAAGTATTGAAAATTTAAAGACCTCTAAAAAAATATCCGATAAGTTCTACTTTTAGAGAAATCGGAAACACTAGCATGCCAAGTTTGTATATATTGATTTTATAGTCTCATTGTGACTGTTTTCTTTAGCCAGTCAACATAGTGGAATGACAGAGATAATAATTAATTATTCAGACCTAAATCACCCGAGTACCTTTTAAGGGTGAAATTCAGTGTATATACAACCAATATTATATAAGCTCATTGCACAGTCAATATTTTATTTGTTCATGACACGGTGTGATTAACCAAAGGATATAACCGATAGTACATGCTTTATAAATGACAAGACAATATTTTATTAACTTCCATTAGCCCAAATGGACTGTGAGGATACAAACTCGGTACATAAGTAGGACATAGAGCAATACATGAACATGGTTACAATAATGTATATTGAAATTACATGCATCTTCGGAAGCAACAAGGAGAAGAAGAAGAAAGAAAAATCAAACTGTATCAAAAGACACATGCACCCCTCCACCCCCAGCCCCCAAAAACACACACAGACAGATGCAAGCAGACATTGTTCTATCGAAGAAGATTTAGGAGAAAGATTAATCTGAAACCAACATCATCATCTTCATCACACATCAGTTGTTTAGATATATAGTTCAAAACCTTTAAATATATATAAACACCTAAGCTGCATATTATAGTAGTAATATTTGAAATTATACCCTCTAAAGGGAGCCCCCAATATTAAACAGGGTAAAAAAATGTATAGCTTCTAACGGGAAATTAATATTAGTCCGCCATTTTGAAATGTATGTTTGGATAGATCATATGTTTTGCACGGAAAGAGACTGGAAACAATCCGGAAAAATGTACAAAATGATGGCCTAGACTAAAAGTAGTACTAAAATTACTAAACAGTCACGGACTTTAACATAGACTGAAAAACAAAAGACGGAACAATGTAAAAAAAAACATTGGCCTAGACAGAAAGTAGTCCCAAAATGACGAAATTGTAACGGACTTAAGTGGAGACTGAAAAAATCCAGACAAAATGTAAAAATGTATGGCCTAGACTAAAAATAGTAGACAAATTACATTACCGTCACAGACTTTAGCGGATACTAAAAAGTCCAGAAAAAGATTTCAAAGTTTCTGGCCTAGACTAAAAGTAGTACAAAAATTCTGAAATTGTGACGGAATAAGGCGGAGACTGAAATAAATCCGGAAAAATATTTAAAAATATGTTTGAGGCTGAAATTAATACTCAAATCCCTAAAATAATACGCAATTTAGCGGAGACCAGATACACAAATCTCAGATATATGCATATAGCCACTAGACAGCAGGTCACTGCACACGCTTTGTTGATGGTATGAAGTGGGGTGTTGGATAGTAGATGACTGAGTGTTGGTCACTACACACCGTGTGTTGGAAAGCAAGTGCAGGGTATTTGTCACAGCGCACGGTATGTTAGATGGTAAGCTTGAGGTCGTGGTTACTACACATGCCATGTTGGATAGTAAATGTGGAGTATTGGACAGTAGATGACAGAATATTAGTCACTACACACGGCGTTTTGATATTATAGTCTGGGGTGCTGGATAGATGACCTAGTATTGGTCGATATCTACGGCGTGTTGCCCATTCGAGGTCAACAACTACTAACAATTTAACAATGTAATACAATGTGCTCTCGACACCATAGATGTCATTATGCGTATGACGTAATACGTCATTTCAGTTTGAGAGCAGACCGACGGATATTGTTACACTGTTACAAACATACATTTCAAAATGGCGGCCTAATGCTAATTTCCCGTTAGAAGCTATACATTTTTGACCCTGTTTAACATGGGGGCTCCATTTAGAGGCAAAGTGTCACATATTACTACTTATAATTCTAATATGTTTTAAATTTACAAGTTTAATAAATGTAAATATGTTTAGTAGTTTTCAGTAATTCTTTTGTATACATTTAATTCCTAAATCTTTGTATAACTAACACTCTAAAGTAAAATCATACTAATCTTACAGTGTATTGTACATAAAACATAGTCTTTCTTCATGTTTTGTACTCTCTTGCGCCCATACCGGCCTCGGTTTCCAATCTATGCGATGACATTCGCAATCGAGCTATATACTACTTCTATATTTTGAAATGTGAATATTATCACGATACACTTTAGACTGAAATGAAGCTCTGTTAGAATTCCGTAACATCCCCATCCAAACTGGAATGAAATTATCACTCAATCTTTGTTTGAAAGTACCCAGAAATATAACAATATTACCTACACTTAGATTGATCCAAGCTTAATGGAATCCTAATTTAGAAAACAAGTCTCTAGCTAAACAAGCCAGTTCACCTTAAGTGGTAAACCATACCAAATGATCCTGTATATATGCTATACATATATTGTGTGTACCCTCCAGCTTGAGAAGTCAGAACCAATATTTTTTAATAATATATATTTTGTTACGACTCTATGATCTAAGAAAAATGTAACAGAAAGAAAGTGAAACCAACAAATCATGTAAAAAATCAACAAGCAATTTATTACTAGATAATTAAAATGAAAAATCAAAAAGTCACTTACAGTAATGTGTTTTGAAATCCTAACAATCCAATAAGAATGATTGTTCTAATCACAAGTCCTAAATATAGAATGTTCCGAATTCACGGCTGTGTCCTTGAATGTTATGATGTGCTAATGGTCTCCAAAGTCCTGATGTACTAGAAATCTTGATGTGCTGATGTCAAAATGAAATATTCCAAAATCTCTGAATAAGTTCAGTTAAATTCCAAAATCATTAATTAAAAATCCAAAATCCAAAAGTTTATGAGCACTGTTATAATCCAATGAATATTTAAAATAATTCCTCTCTTAGAATTTGGAATGAATTTTCACAACTGTAATAGCTCTTTACAAGACTGATGGTAATGTCAAAACTGAATAAATGTCCACCAAACATGGCATATATAAAGATTGGTCACATGACAGAATGTTCTAGAATGTGTGTCATCTTAATGGAATTTTACTTGTAAACAAAAATTCAACCTTGACCTTCAAATTGAGAAAACATATTGATCAAAACAACCTAATTCAAG
This sequence comes from Margaritifera margaritifera, assembly GCA_029931535.1. Lineage (NCBI taxonomy): Eukaryota > Metazoa > Mollusca > Bivalvia > Unionida > Margaritiferidae > Margaritifera > Margaritifera margaritifera. The sequence continues at coordinate 51,077 of JAQPZY010001234.1, read as the reverse complement.
GACACTAGTTAAACATGTTTTTCCTGATAACATTAAGATTTAAGCAAATATTAAAGTGAAAAAACATTTATAATTTCCTAAAATATTTATAATATTATATAAACATCATACATAACAATTTGCACAATAAAAGAGGTTCTTCCATGTTCATGATACATAAAGTCATTCTGAATTCTTCTCTTAATTGCTAAAACTTTTCACACAACTGTAAAAATACCTTTTCAATATTATTAGCTGGTGTAAAACATATTGCTTGACGGGCCTGGTCAGCTAACATATTATGTGCGTCTTGAAGCGATCCACCAGCTGTAAACAATACTAAGGTGTGTATATTTGTTTACTGTTTCTAGAGTAGTGTCGACATAAGTAAAATACATACTTATTGATAACCTACCACCTTTTCTAAATATCACAATCTTTGTCTTAGAAAAGTTCACTCTAATTTTCCATCCGCTGCAATTTGTGTTCAAAAAGTCTAAACTTGTACGAGTATTAAAAAACACAACAATATCACACGTAGGTCAATGTCCGCTATACCATGATGTATTAGTTACTCTCTCTTCTAGATCATTTCAAAACATTGAAAATAAGAAAGGTGACAGATTCTCTCCTTGTCTTACTCCTATGATGCACGAAAATGTATTACCAATCATATAATTATATCTAATCACAGATTTAACAGTATCATACATAGATGTAATAATAATATCCAAACTATTTCCCTGAGATCCAATATAATAAGCTTATGCCACAAATTATCTCTTACTACCTAATCAAATGCTTTAATAAAATGAATAAAAGCAGAAAAGAATGTATTGCCTTTATTAATTGTATGTGAAATAAGGACATGCAGAGTAAAAACGTTAGTAACACTACTTATATATATTTTCTAAATCCTGCCTGAGCTTCGATAATTACATGGTAATATTCCGCCCAGTCCATTAATGTACTATTTGCAATCAGAGAGAATAGCTTAGCGATGCAACTTAGTAAAGTTATACCTCTGTAATTGTTAACATCATTCAAGCTACCTTTCTTAAGCAGAGGAATCACCATTCCCCCAGACAACATCTCTAAAAATGTCCCCTTTAAGACATATTATTAAGCTTAGTAATATTTTCAATAGAAAATATTTACCATAAATTAGAAATTCATTGATAAAAAGATCTGAACAGTCTATCAGACCAAGTTTTATTTGATGCAAAGTCTCATAAATTTAGATAAATTAAATGTAAATATTTAATAAACTAAGCATACTTTGTTAAACTCAGTTTGTATATAGTTCTTATTGAAGTATAAAATATAGTCATCTGGTACATACTATTGGTCTAAAGAGTTATTGCCCTAAAGTATTGCTCAAAGGCGTCCTTATTAATATTAGATGTCTGAAGATTAGCAGAAAAACTTTCAGCAATTTCCAATGTAAATTTGCATTTTTGAATATCATTGCTTTAAAATTCCATTGTTTTTTTTTTTGCTTTTTTGTGTTTTTTTATTTGTTTGTTTATCATAATCATAATCTGACCTAGCATTTGTCAGAGCTATCCTTTACACAATACTTTACGCACGACTCAATCGGGAGTTTTCTTTTGATTCCAACACCGTAGGTGTGACGTTATTGCCGCCATAATGCAGTCTTCAACTGTGATCAGTTATTGCTATAACTGAGATCAGCATTGTCCATTGTGTAGCACTAAATTGTTCCAATTGACAAATAAAAGACAGGCACAAGGTGCCAGCAGTTGAAAACAAATTACATGTTTAATCTACAATTTTGTGATCAAAATAATATTTCATCAGGGTCTGTTCTATAACTGACATGTTATGACGGGAGAATTCCCCCCTTCATTTTTTTTTTTTTTTTGCGGGTCGGTGGGTGAAAAACATGGGCCAACATTTTCTAAATATAGATGAAATTTAATGAATTTATAATGGTAGAGTTTGAAAATAATAATGACGAGTTTCGCGCATTCTGTTGATTTCTATGTTTGGCGCGATTTGTGAGAAATTAGCGTAAATTAGCGTGAATCCCGCAATCACGCGTCATTGAATAGGCATTGTTTGATCACTTTTAACACATGATCTCTCATGATTTCATTTATATAGTCTCAATGGATTGAGGTATGTGTTTTTTTTTCAACTCACGTCAGTGATATAAAAAGCCTTTGAAAAATCTGCCACCGTTTTCATCTAACAAACGGCATGACTCTTAAAGAAAAGTCACAAAGACTGCTGTTTTCGTAAATGTCACTAATAATTTATGTAGAACATACTTGCTAGAAACGTTTAAAGAAACGCTTCATCCGTAAAGTGACCATAAATTACACCCGAATACTAATATTTATAGAGAACAATGAATTTGCCAAGACGTTTTGTGGCCTTCTAACAGTTCTCGACCGTCTACGCCAAATGTATCAAATTTTGCAAAATCATCTTTGGTTATGAAAAGCCATTTTCGTTTAGAGAAAAGAAACATTTTGAGACATCTAAGTCATTTTCTCAATGACAAATAGCATATCGTTGGTTAGGATCGACATTTATATTTAAAAGAGAGAGAGAGAGAGAGAGAGAGATAGAGATAGATGCATAAGTAACTTTTGCAAAGACCTTAGCAATTTTATCATTCCCTGTGAATTTGTTTTCAAAAAAAATTATTCAGAAATTATTTTTCCAAGAAGGAAGAATTAATTTAGTTATCACTGTGTGCGTTAAGGTTTTACGTAAAAAAAGGGGGTTTTTTCTCTTCTTTTTTTCTGAATTAATTTAACATACAATCCCATAAATGAGCTGATGTCCTGAAAATAAATTGTTACTGGTTTAGATAATCAGTGATAATTGCTGAATGACGAGTTGCATCAAACACCAAGAATGTCCTTACTGAAGCTCAGTGTCATTTACCTCGTGGGTTAGGCGGTCGCTATTTACAAATGCAATTCAGCAACCATTTTACATTGAACAAACCAAATGACCAATTGGATGTGTTTAATAAGACACTTTTAATGGTCTTTTATCGCAAACTTTACATCCTAAAATTTAACAAAAATTTGACTCTAAAAGTATTTAAATAGATTCTTCTGCCATAATATTAGCAAGTCCTCCATCACCTATACCAAAAAAATCTGAATCCGAGCTGAACAATCTATACAATACCCAAAATACATGACATTGTGATAATACTGAATAGCGTTAAAGACTCCACTTATTACTTGATGCTGCGAGAGGATTGCATGTGATTTAGTAGAAGTTCGAAGCAGATTGAAAATTATCAAAAGGCTTGAAAGAAAGATAATTGATAATAAAGTTGAGGCGAGCCTTGCGTGGTATGTTAATTTGTTCCCATAAAACTATAATTTCCAAATGGGAATTAAATGTCTTTAAGATGTAGTGCGTTGAAAACTCTGAATAACATAAACAAAGCCAGAATTTAACGTTTGACGGGAAGCATATCTAAAACAAGTTGCGCTCTTGATCAAATTAGACCAATTATCATGTTGATCTATAATAATGTGACCCTAACGTTTGACTTGGATTCAGAAAAGATCCGTAGTAGTGTAGTGAAAATACACTTGGTTATTATTTTATGAATCATGTTTTAAGCAGCAAAAACTCAATGAAGAGCAGTGTCAGATGTTCCAGCAGTGGAACCTGCAGCAACAGCAGTAGAAGCAACAAAAGTAACAGCAACAGTCACCAACAGAAGAGCTAATCCCGAGGGTGGAGGATTGGGAAAGTGAAGATAATCAGCCTGATTTTATCCTGTCTGTCTCTGTAGATCCATGGCGACAGGATAGATGGGGAAATATATGTTCTGCATGTGGAAACCAACCTTCGAGGTGTGGACACTTACTCTCTTTTAGATAAATTTGGTCCTTCTCAAGGGTAACCAACGACCATTTTCAGCACCACACAGATTTTTAGAAATCTATAAATACTACTCAACATTGCCAACGTCAAAATTATACTTGTGTTTGTTTGCATGTATGTGAATGTATAAGTTTCTCTAAACATTTAAAATTTATTTATAATTGTTAGGGGGGGGGGGATATTTTGTTGGGGGGGGGTAGTTCCAATGGTTTTGGAGGAATTTATGTCAATTATTTTTTAAATTATTTTTTAACTTAGTTTTATATTTTTTATTTTTCAATTTGTTTTCATTTTTCCGGTTTTTTGTTATTCTCCGCTAAATTCCGCGTCAGTTTTGTAATTTTAGTATTCTATTTCGTCTTCGTCAATTTAACAAAATATTCCGGAGTTTCTTTTAGTCTCTGCTAAATTCGGTGTCAGTTTCGTCATTTTAGTATTACGTTTAGGGGGCGCTCTACAGATAATACATGCTTCTGAGAGAGTGACAGGTGTAAGATGAAGTATTTTGCATTTGCAACATGCACAATGGAGAGAATGTTGCTATACCTCTATGTTACTTTCATGAACTGTGGCTGAAATTTCTTTACATATTGTACTTGTGGAAACTGGACATGATCTAAGCACGCAGCAGACAAAACGGCCGCTCCAAAGTACTCGAAAAATCAGCCTGAATTAGTCAAAAGTGCACTATTTTCAGCAGTTATTAAAGTAGAGAAACGAATTTTGCCAGAGCAGACAATACCAGCCTCTGAAAGTACTATGAATGAATTACAAAATATCTAAAAAGTAAAAAAAGTTATTGGCTCTTTTTTTTAAAATTTACCTTTGAAGTCCAGGAAGTGAAAATGACCAAGCGGAGCTAGCAGGTTTTTTTAGCGGTGCACATCTTAAGTAAGACCAAGCTGTATACTCTATAACCCAAATTTCACCCATCAATTATACACCAAAATAAAGGGAATTCAAAGTTCTTTTAACAATACCTAAGATATACAAGGTCTTTTTTAAATAGCCAGGACAGCCAGTGAGGAAAACCTGGGTAATTCTTTTTCTTTAAAAATCTAATGCTATGCAAAGTACGAAACTGGAGAGCGCCACCTTAGTCTCGGTCATTGTAATAAATTATTCCTGATTTTCTTTAATCTCCGCTAAATTTTGTGTCAGTTTAGGAATTTTAGTATGTCTTTTACTCTTGACCAGATTGTATAATGTAATATTCCAGATTTTTGTTTAGTCTCCACAAAATTCCGTGTCAGTTTCGTAATTTAGTATTACTTTTAGTGTTAGCCATTTTAGAAAAATATTCCTCTCCTTGTTAGATTCTATTTTATATATTTTTTTAAGTGCGCGTGAACAAATATTTTTTCAAGTGTTCATCTGCAAACTTGTTCAGTGCGCAAGGGCAAACGTTTCTCTAGGACATACTCAGATATATCTAATGTTGAACTACTATAAATAACTCCATAGGTTTAATATTGCGGCGGACATTTTGAATTCAACATGGTCACATGTTTCCTCATGTTAAGTCTATGGATGCCAGACAAGCATTATATCATCAGTGTGTTGAAAAGATATGTGTTGCATTCAATGTTAGACCTCTATACCGTACCTCGAAGTTAAATTCCCATAGACGCCAGGCCGAGCCCCAGTGTTAAACCTATGGAAGTTTTTAACATTATATTTACCTTTTTCCCAGATCAGCTCAATCCAAGATGGCCGGAGAGTGGACTCTCCCCTTGACCTCAGACCAGCCCATAATCGCCAGACCGACCCACAATGTTAAATTCCCCTTGTGCCCAGGGTGGCCCACACTAGTAATTTTAAACCTATGTACGTGTTTAATATTCAAATCCCATTATCACCAGACTGATGTATTTTCAATATGGAGGTGTAGAGTTAAATTCCCTTTGTTCCGGACCGACATTTGTGTCTCCAGACCGACCCAGATAACTCTGATAAATAAAATACAATTACCGCTTCAGATAAAACTGCAAGATGGTGATACACGCCAAAGGTAATGTTGTGTACGAACTAGAAGGAAATTTGAATCATATGATCTGCTATGTAAAATATATATTTAATAAACACAATCATGCCAAGAGTTAGTTTTAAATTTATGTTTTTAAATATGCACAGAATTGAAAGAAAATAGTATTTATGCTTGTGGAAAAAGTATCCAAGAAATTAAAATTATCCCATCAAGATGAAGCACGTGGATGGATGAAGTTTGAATAAATCAACTAGCCACACCTAATCTTTTTTGATGTTAAAGTGGTGGCTTTTTGGCAGAGCGTGCAATATAGAGGCAGTAATAAATAAGATATCTATGATTCAGGGATAGCACTTGCTACTCTATAAATAAGATATCTATGATTCAGGGATAGCACTTGCTACTCTATAAATAAGATATCTATGATTCAGCACTTGCTACTCTGTCTTCTGCTTATTTGTAAATTTCTATATTAACTTCGATATACCCTGATACATGATAATTAATAATGAGTGCGTCTGCTACGCACAATTGCCTATATCCACAACTATGTTCTATCCTTTTTGGGTATGTGCGCTCAGTTGGGAGGGTATGGGGATTGGTGCGTGCAAGGCAAGGCGATGGGTGACGTAACCCGTGGACCCCGGTTTTAAAAAAAAATGATCTAACCTGTATGATAATATTCTTTCTCGATATATAATTTCATTTCATATTATCACGCAACCTCCTGTATAATCCAGGTATAGCACTTTCCACACTGTCTGGTGCATATTTGTAACTTCGTGTACTAACCTCCACATGCCCGAATGCCTGTCAGAGGAATCCAGAATGAATGTGGACATTGATGAGTGTTGATTACTGGGTCGACATTTGAGTGTGTCTGCTACGCACGAATGCCAAACTCCATGACTATATTCCATCCTATTTTCGAAATTTGCTCTTAATCAAAAGAGTATGGGGGTTGGTGTGTTTAGGCAAGGCGATGGGTGCAGTAACATAACAACTGTTATGTTACTGAGTATATAATGTAACTCCACACAACTGTTACGTTACTGAATATATAATGTAACTGTATACAACTGTTATGTTGTTGAGTACATAATGTAACTCCATACAACTGTTATGTTACTGAGTATAAAATGTAATTGTATATAACTGTTGTGTTACTGAGTATATAATGTAACTCAACAACTGTTATGTTACTGAGTATGTAATGTGACTCCATACACATGTTATGTTATAATGTAACTCTAAACAACTGCTATGTTACCGAACCTTCTTTCACAATCACACACAAGTTTATAAAAAGTAATTAATGAAATTGTAAATTGTTAATCGAGAGAAAACCATACAAGATTGCAAGAGCCGATAAATAATAATCGTATGATGTATATGCTACTGTTTAATCCGATTAATGGACTCAGGTAAATGTTTTCATTGAAATATCTGGATAATTCGGGAAAAGAGTTTCGTTGATTATTTCAGCATCAAAGTAGGCTACGATCATCAATGGTGATATTTGCAAAAGGATAAGGATAATTCAGTCTACAGGTTGATTTATTTGTCCTTGAATGATGAATGCAGAACAGAAGAGATATCATGGATATACATTCGAGAATGGATTTCCTTGTATGGCACTTATTTTCACTAATTAGTTTTCATTATCAATTATAGGGTGTTATTTCATGTATGATATCGCATTGAAATCAGAAGACAGTACCCAGTAACAGCGTAAAACTAATTGTAAAAAATAACGATCTAAAAGTAGTCCTTTGTGATACAAAAACCCTCCAATCCTTGTTAAAATAATTGTATCTGGTGTAATTATGATGTGTCTGAGGGCCTAGAGTACAAGAAGTTTGACAACTTCATCTTTAGGGGAAATGGCTAAACCGAATAAATTCATGTATTTTAGTTGTATCAATGTCTGCATAAAGTATTAAAAATATATACTTGGTAGTTTTAAGTGAATCGCCATGATAATGAGAAGCCTTATTATTAACTGAATTTTATTCATTTGAAAATTAAAATAAAATCACATTCTCGTTTATTATAGTTTTTATATTAAGCGATGCTCACACATAATATATTTTTCTTTCGCACAGGTCAAGAATATTCTGAAGTAATTGTATTCCTTTTTTAATTAACAGAGTTACAATCCCAGAATATTTCTGTGGATATTAACTGTGCGTTTATCAAGTTGACAGCCCGTATATCAAATCATACTCTTCGGAATAAATTGCAGTTACTTATTAAAAATAAGTGTTGTAAATGATCTATATCAAATACTTGGCTGACAAATACGATTCAGTATATACCCGTATACTGTGTCGTATACAATATGCACAGTACTTGACCATGTAGAGGAAACAAAACTTGAGAATAAGACATTAATACCATTTCTCTGCTTTGACCTGTTCATCCATAATTGGTACTCTGAATAAACTCAAAATTGCAGCAGCCTATCAATATTTCCACTAATGACTGTGTTTAAAGCAGAGACACAAACACTGTATTTATATGAATAGAACCTGGGGAAATAATTTTCAAAATTAATTTAACATATTAAAATGTATTCCTTTACAAATTCCGTCAACCGCAAGGTGTTGGTTTAAATATTGCAAGTGATTTTAGCTTTACTGAAAAGAAGGGGCGATACTATTTCCATAATGTACTTTTCCTAAAATGCAGTTAAGGTAATGCAAAAACACACAAATATTTCAAAACATCAATATTCAGAGATATAAATCGGGTAACTGTATCAGCATGTTGTTTCAAAATGCATCAAAATGACGAGAATACTATTTTTGATTATTTCATTTTGATGGTATATTAACTGATAAAATATTTTAGAATCTTTTCTACTAAATCAGGAACATGGTCTTATATGATCACGATATGCGCGGTTAATTAACCTTAGACCACCTTTATAATGTCTCAGTCATCAACAAAATCACTACTGTATGTTTGCTGCTCCTTAGCCTACTTTAAAATTTAAATAGCATGAAAATTACATAGCAAATCTGAATATTGGTTATTTATATTTAATCTATGATGCGTGTTTCAATTTTCTCCATGAAGGTAAATTGTACTTTAGATTCTTCTCACTTGTAAACAGAATGTTTATAGGCATTTGAGTTCAAGGCCAGTCTTGTTGACAGTTAGACTGGGTTTTTTTTTCATTGTATTGCTTCACATCCTGTTGCAATATAGGTCAAGTAAAAATGTGTATAAATAGGGATATGGTAAAAAAATAATTCATTCATTGTTTCAGATCAGTCAGTGGGAATCCATTTTAGATCAGATTTCATAGTTTGTGCCATTTAAATCAGATATAATTCAAGAGGAATTCTTTACTTAATATATTCATTGGAATTACTAAAGTGCTCATTGACTTTTAAATTAATACATTACTGAGGACTTTTCTGAACTAATTCAAAGAAATTCTGGGTTGTATCATTGTGTTATAGCAGGACATTCAAGACTATTGAAACTCATTCGAAACATTCTATATGTTTGGATTTGTGATTAGGACATTTAGGATTATTTGGAATTTGATTCACAATATTGTAAGTATCTCTTGAATTTCACTTTGTCTTGTATGGAAATAAATTGCTTGTTTATATTACTTATATTGTTGGCTTCACTTTCTTTCTGTTATATATTATTTAAGACATAGAGTCGTAATAGAAGTTGAAGGCTCGTCCAAGATCGGAATTTGTTTAAAACATTTTAGAGATATTAAAAATTGACTTTAAAGTTTAAATTGACTTTATTTTGGAATTTTCATTGTCCCTGGTAAAAAAAAACTTTATTTCACATATTTGAGAAAGTTTTAGTGAAACCAGCAAACATTCACTGTGTCGTCTAATGTTGAGAATTTTGTTTAAAATCCTACACAGGTAGGGTTACAGTCTATGAAAAAAGATGAGTTGCTCTAGCTTGCCAGACATTACGATCTTTCTGAGGCGAAAGCATCTTTAACAAAGCAAGAGACAAGGAATATTTTGATTCAGTATTTGGTGGGAAAGGAAATTTTGGATAATAGTGCTTTGGATTTAATTGGGAAGTCTGTATCTGGTTTTGATAGGAAATTAAGGGAATTACAAATAATAAGCCATTACAATAATTACAGATGTAATTGGAATAAAGAAAGTTTCAGCTTCAGGGAGAAATGATGCAAATTCAGAAAGAGAAAGAAGAGAAGGAAATGCACATTCAGAGAGGGAAAAGATAGAAAGAGGAGAGGAAAATGAAGGAGAGGCAGATGTAGAGAGAGAGGGGGAGGAATGCAGATGCAGTGAGAGAGAGAGAGGAGGAGGAGGAAAATGCAGATGCTGAGAGAAAAAAGGGAATTGCAATATAGATTAAAAGAATTAGAACTGGCAAGCGGAGCACTCTCCCCCACCCACCCACCTTTACACACAAGTTCAGTTTTGATGTTACCAGATAGATTTGACTAGAAATAGATACATACTTTCTTTACTCTGAGAAATAGCCGAAAACTTTAAATGGCCAAGAGAGCATTGGACTTTATTACTACAAAGTGTACTTATTGGCAAAGCTCATGAAGTCCACACTTCATTGTCAGTACAACACAATGCTGATAATAATGTGGCTTAAGGAATATAAATTGAAGGGTTATGAGCTGGTACCTGAGGGATATCAACAGGGGTTTAGGAATTGTAGAAAAGAAACTGGACAAACACATGTTGAATTTGCAGGTGTGATAAGTGGCGCTCAGTCAAGAAGGTTGATCAAGATTACGATAACCTCAGACAGATCGTATTAATTTAAGAGTTCAAGAAGTGCACTCATTGTGATGTCAAGACCTATCTTTATGAGCAAAAAGAGGAAACTTTGGAAAATGTTGTTCGCATGGCTGATGATTATTCCTTAACTCACAAAATTTCATTTGTCCGTATGTCTTCCTCTCAGCAGATTTTTGGTGAAAAAAAAAACAAAAAAACTCAGTCTCATACATGTACTTTCAAATTTCAACCCGGTACAACTTTTAGAAATCAAAAATCTGATAAGACTGATCTCTTCCTACGTGCACTTATCGTAAAAAGAGCACCTAATTTCTGATTGCTATAGGTTGAAAAGTAAGCAAAAGAATAAAGACAGATCTATTCCAAATTCTCTTATTTCAAAGAGGTGAAGCTCATGATCTTGTATGGAAGACAATACATTTGTTCGGTCAAACAAACCCCAGTCTGATTATATTTTGGAGACTTATGAACCATTCATGTCAGAAGGTTCTATATCACTTATTGGTTGTTCTGTCAAACCTATTCCTATTAAAATATTAAGGGGACACAGAAGCTTGTCAGAGTCTTTTGTTATCAGGTACATTGCTTTTTTTTGAGAAGTCTGTTTCTTGTAAAAGTGTACTTATTCAGGGAGTAGAGTGCGGCTTGGTAAATGTTCCTCTCCATTGTGTCAATTTGGCATCAGACTTAGTTTCAGGACCTCTGACTGTTGGGGCAGTGACTTCTTTACCAATAGAAGGTATTCATTTAATACTGCGCAATGGCCTAGCTGGAGATAAGGTCGTGGTTAATCCGTTTGTAACTGACAAGCCTTGTTTGGATTAAAATGTTTATCCTATTGAGATTGAAATCCCTGATTTGTATCCTGCTTGTACAGTTACCAGAGCTATGGCAAATTTCCTGGTGTTGATCAGGAAATTATTCCTTTAGCTGACACATGTATTGGTCAGTTTTTTGATGAGGTCACCTTTTCTCCTGGTAGTCATCAATCAATAGATATTGATCACAGTGATTTTCTTTTAACTACTCATTCTCTCTTTTCTAATCAGGGTGGCAAAAGACAATCGCTCGTCGAACAAGAACAAGATCCTGAGATCTCCTGTTTGTTTCAGAGGTCTATTAGCAAAACTGAAACTACACAAGTCCCAGATTGTAACTTTGTGAGAAAGCGGTTCTTATGTGAAAATGGGGACCACCTGAAGTACCTGCTGGTGACGATTGGTCAGTGAGCTATCAAATTGTCGTTCCGAGGTCATATCGACAGGAAATTCTTAGTCTAGTCCATGAAATTCCCTTGGTTTGTCATTTAGGAGTCAATAAGAGTTATCACAAGATCTTGAATCATTTTTATTGGCCGAAACTTAAAAGTGATGTTTCTAAATACTCTAGATTTTGGCATACTTGTCAAATAGAAGGAAAACCTAATCACACGATACCTAAGGCAACCAATACTTGTTGACCATAATGTGTACATCTACAAATTTCCAGAAGCGATTCCTCTGAGAGAGATATTTTTTTTTTTTTTTTTTTTTTTACCACTTGTTGGCCTATCCAAATCTGTCCAGTCTGATCAAGGGTCAAATTTTAAGCCCGGAAGTTTCCAATAAGTTGCGCATGAATTAGGCATCCAACAGTAAAATATCTTCTGCCTATCACCCTGAAAGTCAAGGGGCTTTGGACAGATTTCATCAAACTTTGAAGAATATGATTGGGTCATATTGCTTTGATATAGGAAAGGATTGGGATGACGGTGTTCATTTGTTGTTGTTTGCTGTTAGGGAATCAGTTCAAGAATCATTGGGCTTTAGTGCTTTTGAACTTTTTTTTTTTTTTTTGACAGACTGTTCGTGGACACAACTTTCAAATGAAGGTTCAAAGATTAATCTTCTTAACTATGTATCTGATTTCAAATATAAGTTGTGAGAGGCCTGTAAAGTAGCAAGAACTAATCTTCACTCTACTCAGTCAAAAATGAAATAAAGGTATGACAGAAATACAAATGAAAGGAGTTTTCAGCTTGGCGATAAAGTTCTGGCTCTCTTGCCCATATCTCAAAATCATCTTCGGGATAAATTGTATGGTCCTTATACCGTTGAAAAGAAAGAATATGACACAGATTCTATCATTAGCACTCCCGGTAGGAGGAATCAGAAACAACTTTGTCATATAATTATGCTAAAGGAGTATTTTGACAGAGATAGCACAGTTAATTATTCAATGAATTTAGTTGTTCCTATCCAACACAGTGAGGATGTAAACGATGGAATGCAATCTGACCATAGTGACTTTCGTTTAACCAAACTTCAGAATTCAGAAATATTAAACAATCTGGACCAAAAACTTTCACATCTGCAACAACAGGAAAGGAATGAACTAAAACAATTATTACATGAGTATGAGTACTTGTCTCCTGATGTTCCAACACGAACAAATAAAATCTGTCATGAGGTTGATGCTGTAGATTCTACACCTGTGAAGCAGCATCCTTATAGGATGAATCCTCTCAAGCAGGAATATTTGGAAAAAGAAATTCAATACTGTAATATCATTTATTTTCGTGAGATAAATGTTCGTGGTTTTTAAAAAAAAAGCAATTTTCGTGGGTACTTAAATTCGTGGTAAAAGTTTGCATATTAGTAATATTTAATTTCTTGGTTTAATCTCTACAATTTCCCACAATAAAGAATACAAAAGAATAAAACTATGCCGACGCAAAAGGCGGTCTCTTGAATGTTTAAAACAGTACTGATACATGTATGAGCACAAATCAAAGACCTGACAAGTTTAATACTTATACCGTTTTTTCGCCCAAGTGAATAACATCAATGGAAGCCGACGCAGCCAACAACACTAAAACAATACTACCATCTCTATGAACACAAATGAAACACATGTCAAGATCAATCACTTACACCGTTTATTCGTCTGAGTGCTCAACAGCAAAGGAAGCCGACGCAGCGAACAACACTGTGTCAATCGGCTAATAAAGTTTATCTGTATGACCTCTTTCTTAAACCACTGCCCATAAAGTGAACAAAACACGTGACCGACTGACCCTTGCTCAATGCAGTCCGCAGGCAGTGTCAATATTTGATGTGTTTAGAGCCCACCTAAGTGCGAAGATGCTAACTAAATTGAAAGACAGTGGAATGACTCATTTGTTAGTGCCTACTTCATGTACAGACCAACTTCAACCACTAAACTTGACAAAAAAACAAAAAAAAAGTACAAAGAAGAATTAAAATAACACTTCCACAACTGGTATGCTAAACAGGCCATGGAAGTAATCATGGAAAAGCAAGATGTTACAACCTCATTAATCAAGCCAATTCACGATGAATAGATACTTGCAGATCACGCGACAGTGAGTGAAAGATCGGACCTAATTATTAGTGGTTTTGAGAAAGCTGGACTTGTTTAATTCTTCAATTTGGTGATTATTTTACCTTACAAGCATGTGTGTGTAGCAAGACACTTGACTGACACGATGTTGATACAATGGCTTTGTCCGAAAATCAGTGAAGTGTGAACTTTAATGCTCTGCTGTAATTAGTGTATGCACACAGTGTTTCATTAATAATAGTGCTTCAAGAAATAGTTCTAGTATTTTACAGGCTTGTTGTTCTTTTGGATTAAAAATGCATGGATAAAATCAAATGTGCTTTTAGGAGGATTCAAATGTTTCAACAGCAGCTGTACTCGAATGAACGATCGATTTGAATAAGTATTAAATTCAATTTTCATATATTATTATTTTTTATCTTTCTTTCATTTTCTGTATTACTAGTGTTTGAATACCTTATGCTTTTTCTTGTTTCCCTCTATCCCTACTTATGTCACATATCGATTTAAGGCAGTGAGTGGAAATTACAGCTATCGGATACCTTATCGATACGTGTGCAGTGAAACAATATTAAATGCTTTATAATTCGTTTTTCAAAGGGTTAAAATAAAACAAACAAGTGTAAAAGCTAATAGTTTATTACTAGATTACAGTATTGATGTTGATTTATCATACTAGTAGCTTTGTATATCTCTATCAATGAAACATAGTACAAACATGGACGGGGGGAGGTCATTATCATATGTGGCTGATTTTTGGGGGGTATTTAAATTCGTGGTTCGGGGCAACAACGAAAACCACGAAAATTGGTCCCCAACGAAATTACTGATACTACAGAATGATTTTATAGAACCAAGTACAAGTAAATGGAGTTCACCATGTATTCTTATGCCTAAACAAGATAATACATTCCGCATGTGTACTGACTATAGAAAAGTCAACAGTGTCACCAAAACGGATTCATTTCCAATGCCAAGAATATATGATTGCATCGACAAAATTGGAAATGCCAAATATGTCACCAAGTTTGACCTTTTAAAAGGAATCTGGCAAATACCACTCACGAAAAGATGAAAAGAAATTTCGGCATTTGCAACTCCAGATGGGCTTTATCAGTATAAAGTGCTGCTATTTAGAATGAAAAATTCTCCGGCAACATTCCAACGTCTAATGAACATATTAACCTCTGGTCTAGATAATTCTGACGCGTATATCGATGACGTCATTATGTACAACGACATCTGGAAAGATCACTTGGAGACTATTTGGAAAATCTTCGATCGACTCAGTCATGTAAATCTGACGGTTAATTTATGCAAAAGTGAGTTTTGCCATGCTTGTGTCACATTGTTATTACATATAGTGGGACAAGGTCAAGTTAAACTTTCAGAAGCTAAGGTCAAGACAATCTCTGAATTCCCGTTGTCCAGTAGCACAAATCAACTGATTGCCTAGTAGCAAAAATCAACTGATGCGATTCTTAGGTGTGGCTGGATATTATCGGAAATTTTGCTCAATTTTTTCCATAATTTCTGAACCTCTGACAAATTTGTTGAGTAAGAAATCTAAGTTTCATTGGTCTGACAAATGGAATTTTTTGGCAAATTAAAGGCCATACTTGAGAGTGCACAAGCTCTTTCAGCACCAAATTTCAGCCAATAATTTAAAATGTCTGTTGATGCAAGGGATGAAGGGGTTGTGGAGTATTGATTCAAGAAGATAAAAATGGTGTGGATCATCCAATGTTTCATTTTTCTATATAAAAAAAACTAAACAGGCACTAGAAAAATTATTCTACAATTGAGAAAAAATGTTTGGCCTTGATATTGGCTTTGCAACATCTTGAAGCGTATGTCAGTTCAGCTCTCTCTCCGATTGCTGTATTCATGGATCACAATCCCCTTATTTTCATTAACAAAATGAAAAATAAAATCAAAGATTGTTGAGGTGGAGTTTAATGTTGCAAGAATACAACATAGACGTTAGACACAACAGGGGAAAAGATAATGTGATTGGAGATGTACTCTCACGTGTATAGAAGTACCATATTGCTTTATTTTGTGTATATTTTGTTTAATAAGCTGAAAGTAATTCATAAGACATCTTCCTATGTAATTTTGATTATTATAGTATCATATGCATATTTGACAAATATGTAAAAGAAAGCTTTATTGTGAGGGGAGGTGTTATGTATATTTTAATCTATGATGTGTATTTAAACTTTGTCCATGAAGGTAAGTTGTCCTTTAGATTCTGGTCACTTGTAAACAGAATGTTTACAAGCATTTGTCTTTTTGACAGACTCTAGGGGTAATGGATAGCATAGGTAGGGATAATGTGTATTAGGTCACTGGATATTGATAAGTAAGTGTAGTTTTAATATTAAATTTCCCGTTAGATCCATTACATTTGTATATTTCTATGACCTGCCCCCCCCCCCAAAAAAAAAGCGACACTCTGAAGACATAATGCTGATTTCCCGTTAGAATCCAGGGTTTTCTGTGTTCCCTTGATTTTCAAAGGCGACACTGCTGGGTCATAATGCTAACTTCCCGTTAGACCCCATAATTGTTTTCAAAGAGCGACACTCTAGGATAATAATGCTAATTTTCCATACACCCACAAATGACATTTTTTCCCTGAAGTTAAATCTCCATGTTATACTCACTTAGAGGCCAGAGTGTCATCTTCATGTTAAATTCCCGTTTGGATCATGAGTGTCATTCCCATGTTAAATTTCCCTCATGCACCGGACAAGGTCACGTATGTTAGACCTATGAACATTTTTAATATGGGATTTCCTGTTCGAGGCCAAAACAGACCCATTATGTTGCAATGTTGCATTACCCACTAATTACATATAAAGATTTCGAGGAGAGTGCATATGAGTGTTTGCTTGTCCAAAATCCTTCAATTTTCAAATCAGAAAACAAGAATTGAAAACAGCTTGTTTTATCTTTTTCCTATTATATAGAGAAATATTTCATAATTCTTATTTGAACTGCATTGTGATAATTCTGGTAATTTACATAAACCGTCCAAGAGGTCGATGGTTTCGTATCAAGCAACAAGAAAAGAAGAGTAGCAAAAGAAAAAAAGGAACCGAAAAAGTCGATAATACTCTGTAAACATACATTAATTGCAGTGCTTTTATGGATATTCAATATCATTCTTTAATAGAATAATAGTACCTTGTCGCAGAATACAAACAAGTTAAGACTTTGTCAAAAGAATGGAGAAAGAGTCATTATGTCTAACTCCTACATCCGTCCATCGGATCTGCTCATCAGAAATAGAAATTAAATGGGACGAGGCCTACCTTAATCTCAGGTGATGAATTTTACGAGTCCATAAATCATGTTAGCAGAAGATTCCTGAAATACTACACGAACCTGAACATACTGATCTTTGACAATTTACTAATGCAGCAACTGTAGAAAAATGCTAATGATATTGAATTAATTGTTTTTATATGGTAACGGTATCAAACTGTTTCCTCCAATTAAAACTTCACAAACATGTTTCGGAATAGCAAACTCATGCCTGGAGGTGTCATCACTCACATAGATCTAATTATAGATATGAGGTGGTACTGTGGTTCTATGACATACATACCTGACCCATGCATACCTCCTGAAGTGTGATCCTCGAACAGCGTACATGCCTTGTCAGTGTCCACTGTCAGCGGAACACACTCTTGTAGAGTGCATCGACTTCCACCCTGTTATACAGAATTTATTGGATGTCAACTTAATCAAACTTTTTGATGATATACAACCTAGGACAAAAGCTACTCAGGAGTAGGACAAAAGCCCCCCACACACACACACACACGCACACACACATACACACACACACACACCGCGGTTTACATTTCTTGAAATAAATAATTGTAAAATAAGCAAATATTTATAAATTGTTTCAAAGTAATATAATTGCTAAAAATAGATATTTTAATTATATAATTCTACACTTAGGAATGTTTAAACACTTAACTGTTTACAATTGCAGTTATCCAAGATGAAGTGGGTAATTATCTTTGTTTGCGAAAAAGGTGTAATGAATCAGAACTGCACAATGAACTGCAATTGAATGTGAAAGTGACAAAAGGTATTATATGGGAGTAATTTTGTTCCAATAACACCTGTCAATAGCAAACATTTGTTGAAACCACATGGTGTTGTTTTAATGACATGCACTTCAAAAGCTGTTTATATATTAAAGAATGCAACAATCACAACAATTTTGAAGTTATTTCCATATAAAATGATGGGGAATCTGCTCACAAACCATTCCAGCTTTTGCAATCGTGGAGTTCATTACTAATAACAAGGGTGGATTTAAACTAGACTATCAAGGATACATGTACCCCAAGAAGTCAGCAAACAAGTACGCTGTCAGATGGGAGTGTCACAGCTCAAGACCCTATGCTGCTGTGCCAACATAAGGACTAATTTAGAGGTTTTTTTGTTTAATTTGTGTTTATTTGTACCACTCCAAGTATAATAAAATAATTTTATCAATTTATTTTGTATATATCTAGCATTGTTTTGTCTGTATTTGCTTTTAGAAGACCCAGGTCCTTGGCTCGACAACTCACAATCACGCTGCTGGTGTTGTTGTAACATCAAGGACCAGGCCAACAACAACCGTGGCCGTCTAGCTCAAGCCCTCTCAGCGGGGCTCAGGAATACGGCCCCAGAGGTTCGTGCTGAACTGGGCAACATAGACTCAATCAAGCCTGGCATGAGGTGGTACAACCAACGTAAGTTACCTCCCATCCCAAAGGACCTCAAAGACATAGTCATTCCCCCTAAGTTCAGCACTACTGGTGAATCCCAAACTGAACCTTTCCTGCTTTATGACAGCGGTACTGAATCTTCTTCTATGATAGTGCTGTTTGAACCAAGGAAACTCTTAAAGTATTGGCTAGTGCAACCCAACTCTTCATGAATGGCACCGATGAAACCTACCCCAGACCCTTTTAGCAGTTGTACATCATACGTGCACCACTTGGGGAATCAGCTGGGACATGTGTCTCTGCCTACTTGTCCATCAAGACCCAGTCTGTATACGAAGAACTTATCTCTCCCATCATCAACCAGTGTGACGCATATAGATTTGACATCGAGCCCAACATTGTGATCACAGACTTCGACCAAGCTGGTATTGATGCTATAAATACCATTTTGCATCCATCCAAGGAGTAAAATGTTGAGTCCAAGGGCTGCTTATATCATCTGACCCAAAACACCTGGAGAAAGATACAAGAACTTTGTCTCGTACCGCTTTACAAAAAAGATAAGGAGTAAACACTTCTGTGGCATGACCAATGGGCTTTCCTCTCCATTGAGGATGCACCAGCTGGGATGGCTCACTTCCGTGATATTGTTCCAGATGCCCTTATCCCTCTGTTAGACTACTTCAACACCACTTATGTCACAGGGGGATATAAATGTGTTCGCATTGCTGCTCGTGGAGACCAGACCCAGACCTCCACTGTTTCCTTCAGCACTATGGAATGTGCACAATGCAACCCTTGATAGATCGGCTTGCACCAACAACTTTTGTAAGTATTGGAACTCTGGATTTAACAAACTTGTTAGCTACAGCCATCCTGATATTTGGACCGCTATACTCTTCATCCAGAAGGATTTTGCCCTCACTGGAACAGCTATTGTCCAGGTTGCCATTCGGCAACCACCATAGAAACGTGTCTGCCGTGCCACTGAAGACCTGCAGATGCGGCTGAACAACCAATGTAGTGACTATGTCACTGCAGGAAGGACCTACCAACCTTGTTGTCACAGGATGAAGCTGGGTGGGATTGGATTAGTGAAGACACCGAAAGCAATTGCGTTAATGAGATGTTTATTTATAAATGCAATTTAAAAATGAACAAAATCTGACACCATTATAACAAAAAATGATAAGGAAAATTATATAGTTCCTAACATGGAACTATCAACAACGAGTAACTCAACGAGAAAAATCAAAGATGACTTTAACGAATGGAATTTTAAACAAACGTGAATAACGTCCTATCACCAATCAACAAATAAGAGTATATCATCTACACCCCAATATAAACAAGGTCTTATTAAGCACCAAGGGTGACCAAAGCATGTGATTTATGCACTTATCAATATAACACTCATTTATTCATCAATCTATCAACTCATCGATTTATCAATTCATCAATTTACCACTTCATCAAGCGATATTGGAATATGTATGAATTTATGAATCTATCGTTCATATAACGATATTGAAATGGGAATGCATGAAATTATGAATCTATCACACATATAGCGATATTGAAATGTGAATGCATGAAAATTTTGCTCAGATAGCAATAGTGAAAATAACAATAACATGGAACACGTAATATATATATATATATAACTATCGTGGCGTCCAGTTGACGACCAAGATGTATTTCCGGTTCCACCAGCTCTAGTCAATGGTCAAGGAGCCACCAAGCATGGTCCACCCCTCCCAGTCTGTTGAAGGATCCTTCGAGAGCCTTCTCATTCAACACAGACCCGATGGTCGCGAAGCCTTGGACCCTCTCATCGAGAACACCAGTACACTCTTCCGAGCCAACGTCACCAGACACAGCGTACACGTCACAAGAAACCACACAGAGTTCTGTGACTCCACATCACCAAACCATACACAAAGACAGCTCTACAGCTGAAGATTGCTCCCGTAAAGAGGTAAGCTTTCTGACAAGACTCATCGTATTGTAATTTGTTTATAGAGAATTTGCTCTATATGTACCCTAGCTGTGACAAATATGCGCAGCTAGGTACTTAGGTGTTCACTGCAGGCAATTTGCACATGCAGCATGGGTTGAGTCGCGCTCAGTATTTTGAAATAACTAGAGCCGAAAAAAATAAACCACCCTCGGGTAACGCTGTACGCGGCAACGAAACCCGAGTACATTTTCGATCACATATACATATTGATATAAATCATACACAATTCCGTGACACTTGTTACGTGGACTCGGCTATGTTATACTGCTTAAGTAACAGTGTAATGATACTTATTTGATTGCGACATGATTACATTGTATGCTGTGCAATTCAAACTGTTAAGTTGTAGGATTGTGTGGGTTTAATTAGGTATTACAATGATTATACGAATGTTCTTAGGTATATTATGCATGTTGGATTATTCTGTGTAGTAATGATTTGTAGTCTAGTGTGAGATACACAGATGGGTTCAATAAATTTGATTATTTTGTATGATATTTATGAAAATATGCATGTATTGCATCAAAAGAAAAAATATATAAAATTCTTTTATTAAATTGTTTCGTAGTCATTACACAAGATACACATTACATTACTCACTATAAAAATGTACTAAAGGGTGCAAGGTGGACCATTGTACATCATAGTAAATATAATTAAAATAAAAATGTATTAAAGGGTGCAAGGTGGACCATTCTACATCATAGTAAATATAATTAAAATAAATAAAATCTCAATCAAATACATAAACGGTTCTATAAAAATGAACAATGAAAATGCATAAAACTGTAAATATCAAAGATCAAGAGGTTTTTTCCTATTACAAGTTGGCTTTTGTCCAAGAGGATTTTGTCCTACCCTTATCAGAAGAGGGAATCTGTCCTATGTGGCTTTTCTCCTAGGGGGCTTTTGTCCTGGAATCGGTCAATAAGCGTCATGCAATCAAGAACATCCATGACAAAACAATGAAGAACCTTTTGGCCAGTAAACATGCTGCTCGTAAATAAATGACAATCACCCTCAAGGCAATTGTTTTCAGTTTGAGGAGTCATGAAGCTAGAAGTATTAGTCACGTGATACCAAAATAGTATTACTTTCTTCTCACTGGTATACAGAACTACTTGCAACAAGGATCCTTTGATGTCTTGTTGCTGTCATCTCACTGGCCCTGTTGTTAAAATTATATTCAATCACAACAAGAGCATTCTTTTCTTGATTTCACTGGATTAAAATTTAAAGCTGGCTTGACACTGGTTACTAATGAGTAAGTGACGAAAAGATGCTGTCGTTTGGTTTTTAACTTCACATTCTTATTTATTTGACTATATCATGCCAATCGAAGCTAAGTGCCTTTCCCAAGAACTCATTGAAGCAGCCTATACAGTCTGGCTTGGGCGGGGCACCGAACCAGCGATCCGTGGATTACGTTTCCGACACTATTCCAACTAAGTTACCTCAGCCTTGAAGAAGAAGAAGAAGAAGAATATGAAGAATGAGAGAAAGATATTTCAAATTTTATTACATCAGTACCGTGATTCAGCTTTGCCATGAGTGTGTTTTGGGGCAGTCTTGCAAGCAAATAATAGTACTGCAAAGAATGTTTTAGCACATAGGCAAATGTGCATTCTATTAACTGGAAAGACAGAAAAAGTCCTGATACGTGAAGAGTTGTTTTTCTTTATGCCTGTGTGAACCGTCAATAAATAAGACACATAAAGAAACTTTTAATTTTTTTAAAAAAAGGATACCTTAGGAAAACGAATACATACATGCATGCACAGATAGACAAATATACAGGCAGTGACATAAAGAACCATGCTAATACATCTGTTACGACCCTATGGTAAGAAAAAACGTAACAAAAAGAAAGTGAAACCAACAATGTTTGTAAAATCAACAAACAATTTATTTCTAAATAATTAACGTGAAAATCAAAATTCACTTACAGTAGCGTGTATTAAAATCTAAATAATCCAATAATTATTAGTGTCCTAATCAAAAGTCCTGTATATATAGAAACTATAAAATGTTCCGAATGAATGAATGTTCCAAGTTAATGAATCTTCGTAATGAACGAATGTTCCGAATGAAAGATTGTTCCGAATGAATGGGTCTGGAATGTCCTGATATACCAACGATAATGTAATCCAGATCATCTTTTAGAATGTTCATCGGCATCCAAAAGTCATAAATATAAATCCAAAGGTTGATGAATACTTCAGGTAACTCCATTGGATGTTCCAATAAATAATTCTAGTCGAATTATTTATAAAGCATTACAGCATTACGGCATTACAATATTACAGAACTACAAGATAACAGCACGACTATATTTCCAAACATCTGATGATTTCAAAGGCTGATCGTAAAAAACATGTTTTCAACACAGGATTTAAAAATTGGAATGAATATAATTCGTATATCAAGATCTTATATACTCTATGCAAATGACCTATTTCACAACAGGACACGTGTCATATTTAGACCCAGAATGCAATACTAAATGCATCGATTTAGTAGAAATTTTCTCAAGGGATGATAAACTACTCTGACCTTGAACAAAAGGTCAGTGAACATGTTGTTTATTTGACTAAAGTACAACTTAACCAAACTTAAAAATGACTCACTATTTGACACAATTTTAAAGTACAGTCATAGGCCAAACGTTTAGGCACATTATTGATTCCATATACATAATTCCGTAACACATCTTACTAACACACGAACCACGTTTAAATTTTATGTTATCATAGTTCAGCAAAGGCACCAAGCTTACCATATAATACTCAACAGTTGACAGATAAGATAAACAAAAGACAGTCTCTTTCTCTCTTCAGTTTGAACAACGTCTGGGCCTAGAGTGTAAGGTGATATTACATGGTCTGGTCTGTCGGATACCTAAGACAAGATTAGTTTCAAACGTCTTATTGAAAGGTTCTATACGGCGTTTATTATACATTGCTAGCTCAAACTAAGTCTACTTTGTTGTGTAACAAACTGCATATTGTCAAGGTTATCGCATATTCGTATATTTTGTGCCTTCTTCGGTGTTTAAAACACAAGCAAATGAGCGACACGCCAATTAAAAACTAGAAATCTTGCAAACGTTTTGTAAGTGCATTGAACTTTGATATACAGGGTGAAGTATTACCAGACCTACGAGGCGCCATTTCTGTTTCTTTTGACATTAGCCTACCTATTCAATAATTGAATTTCTTTCAGAATATTAGTTGTACGTTTGGAAAATTTGTTTACTGCAATTAGAACTATCCCATGTCGAATCCTGAGGCGATAATAAGATTGACACCTACTTAAAAGTCAGCAACGTTTTGCCCTCATGACGCAATTATGGTTGCAATTTTGTCATTTATCCGGAACATTCAATTTTTTCTAATCCATAATTAACAAAACTTTCACGATCGATCCCGCAAGTCACATTTTCAAAAACAATTCCATGAATGAAAAGTGATATATACAGCAAAGGATAACTGTCATCCAGTGTTTTCCTACATCAATGTTGCGTGTCATAATATATAATCAATAAACAAATATACATCCAGTGTTTTCGTACATCAATGTTGCGTGTCATAATATATAATCAACAGACAAATATACAACTAAAAGTAAACAATCATTATGATAATTTAGATATAGTAACATGCATCTAATTGGGGATGATTTTTTTTTCTTGAAATGTCCATTGTTCAAAATTATAAGGAATGTGGGTAATAACTGTGCATTTACTTGTATATACATAGTAGCAACTTTAAATTAATTAAGTTATTAAATACAAGGTTTGTTAGAAAGTTGAGACATTTGGTTACATATCATTATATATAATTATCAGGGGAAAATGTTATAATTTAAATGGACACCCTATTTTACGTATTACCATACGAACAATATAAATTATATAAGTAGTTATAGATTGTCATTGCTCTTTTTATTAATTGTCATATGCTATATAAGTTTGAAAATGTGATTTGGAAGTAGTAATTGTCGTTTCGATTTTGACTTGACCTAAGGTCAACTAATAACAAAATTATGGTACTTTTCATATATGTAGCAAAGATTAAGTAATACTCATAAATATTGAAATTTATATCATGAAAGTTTGTTTTTTTAATAGATTCCGAAAGACAAAAAAACGAAACATTTATTATAGAAATATGACATCAGCATTCTTCATGTAAGTTTACTCTCCAAATAGTTCCTCACATTGTTTTTTTGTATCTATAGCAAACTATGGATAGCGCACTCATTATACAATACACGTCTTTTCTTTGTTGGGGGGGGGGGGGGGATTTTGCTTTTGGCAGTACATCTGATTCCATCGGATTTTTTCTAGAAATAAAAACAAAATTGAGTTAAGAAATTTTAAAAACGCAAAAACTGGTTGAAAGACATTAGTTTTGAAACTGTATTGATTCCTGTTATATATTTTTTTTTCTAAAATAAAACTTAATGGCTATGAAAACATTATCTTGGATATGCAAACGACAGCAAGTATCGTGTGCAAAGTTTCAAAGCAAATACTTTAATTTAAGATAATCTTATGTTTATTGCCAAAAGTTTAAAAATTTACTCAGCTTGATATTTATATTTTTGCATTTGAACTTCACAATACGTCTGTATTTCATTTCAGTAAAACTACTAGGGATAATATCAAGGAATAAAAAGTAGAATTTTTACTGGTGTGGCACATAAAATAAAAATCTGTGATAAAGTCGATATTCCATTTTTGATCTGGAACATACTCCAAGCTGACGAGGCCAATGCAAATACCTACAACAAAAAATTAAAATCTAATAATTCTTGTTTGCTTTAATATAACCGGACGCATTTTATTTTTTATACATAATAACTTTACCGTAGGATATTCACGAGTATATCATCAACATACACTGATTCGAATATTCTGTCCCAGATTATGAATAATAATTTTCATACTCCTGAATTCAAGCTCTTAATTCATTAATAAAGTTCATTACATATTTGCTTCATTTTTCTACATTTTTAATGAAATCCAGTGCGGTGAATATACATTCAACTACGATATTACTAGTATTCTTGCGTTTAATACTAACTTAGATACAACATGTTAAAAAATCAGCATAGGTTATTTGACATTTTCTGAAAACAGTTGCATTTAAATGAAATGACTGGAATATGTTGTGCAAGTGACCATTCCAGAACCGTCCAAATCACACTAGCTTGCTTTTTGCTAATTCAATAAACAATTTTATCTGCTTAGTCATTAATGCTGCTTTTTATTGAATACAAGTAGCATTCTACACTGATCATCAGGAAAACCAGAACAAGTAGCATTCTACACTGATCAGCAGGAAAACCAGAACAAGTAGCATTCTACACTGATCAGCAGATCATCAGGAAAACCAGAACAAGTAGCATTCTACACTGATCAGCAGATCATCAGGAAAACCAGAACAAGTAGCATTCTACACTGATCAGCAGATCATCAGGAAAACCAGAACAAGTAGCATTCTACACTGATCAGCAGATCATCAGGAAAACCAGAACAAGTAGCATTCTACACTGATCAGCAGGTCATCAGGAAAACCAGAAACAAATATTAATGATTTTTATTGAATACAAGTAGCATTCTACACTGATCAGCAGATCATCAGGAAAACCAGAACAATTAGCATTCTACACTGATAAGCAGATCATCAGGAAAACTTGGGATTTGCTTCGTTTATCACAGTGATCGTGCCTTGTATCGTTCATCTCATTGATCGTGCCTTGTATCGTTTATCTCACTGATCGTGATTTGTATCAATCATCGCATTAATCGTGATTTTTATCGTTCATATCATTAATCGTGATTTGTATCAATCATCGCATTAATCGTGATTTGTATCGTTCATCCCATTAATCGTGATTTGTATCGTTTATCTCATTAATCGTTATTTGCATCGTTTATCACATAGATCGTATAATGTTAATTTATCATGTTGTCAAGCTTCATGTCTTGGGAAAAAGTAAATCAACTTATATATAAGAAAGATCGTATTAAAATCCTCCTCAAGTATAAATTGTTTCAGTTTGTACATAATTAACTATCATGCATTGTACCCATCCTATTTAAATCGGTGAAATCGAGTGTGGACATTTGTAATGTTTTATCAATTACCTACAAGCCCTGTAATGAATAACCTTACCAAAGCATGTGTTGCCCTTTGTCTGAATTAGAAGTATACACCCCATTTTTGATAATTGCATGAAGTATATACCCCATTTTTGATAATGTTCGTGTTCAGGGGTATTAATTTACCCATAGAAGTTTCCGTCCTTCACACCTAACTCAAAGAACAAAAATAATACGTTCATTTTGCCCAAAAGCTTCAATTGCCACCGATAGGCGTCAAATTAGTAGAATTGTTACCTCTCACTGGGAAGCTGTGTAATGTGTAGACAAAACTATTTGTATATAGAGAATCTCACACGAGTGTTCATTTGATATAAGGGAACTGCGGTGGCTCGGCAGTTAGCGTGCCAAACTCAAGACCGAAAGGGTTCAATTCGAATCCTACCATCGGACCAGCCTGGGTCAGATGCCGTGGTGTGTCCTTGGGCAAGGCATTTTACTCCAATTGCCTCGGCACTAAATAATCTACTTGTGTTGCTGTGCCGT
This sequence comes from Margaritifera margaritifera, assembly GCA_029931535.1. Lineage (NCBI taxonomy): Eukaryota > Metazoa > Mollusca > Bivalvia > Unionida > Margaritiferidae > Margaritifera > Margaritifera margaritifera. Next base: position 23,695 of record JAQPZY010001234.1, on the reverse strand, counting down.
AAAGCACCAAACGCATCCAAAACAATCATTTGATGTAAAATGTATAGCACTTCCAGCAAATGGCATATTGTGTTATTAAATGGGGCTTCATTTGATATAACATGTATGGTACTTCCAGTACGTATCATATTTGTATTATTCAAAATATTGGATATAAAATGTATAGTACCTCCAGCAAATAGTATATTGTATCATTCAACGTATTTCATAACTGTTATACGAAATGAGCACGAGTTTAAGATTATATTTATCACACAACGTTAAGCACATGGCATTACTCAATGTGACGTTGTTAAGTGTTACCACACAGTACTGACAACGATATTTATGATACGAAATCATGTCTCTAATATAGTTGAGCGTTATGTGACAAAGCGGAATATTTATTGTACATAATAGAGTACATAAGCAACAAAGACAAACAATTCAATTGCTATCTCATTAAAAAAGATTAATATTAAAATAGGCAGAACTTTTTAAAATCCGTGTTTTGGTCATTATATTTAATCGATATAAAACAAATATTAGCAATCAGTTCAGGACACAGCGTTGCATCATGAATCAAAATGTCTTACTGTTAATGACAAAAAGTATTTTTCTCAGTGACGATATTAGAGGCAAACTATAATAAGAGACACGTTAAGTTATCTGAATCTGTTAAAAAGTGTGTCTAGCATGAAAACACACATTTTGGATCTTAGACAACTTTAAGGAAGGACCCATTACGTAAGAATCAATAGTCATGGAATACGCGGGCTTTAGGATAGTATGCGATTACAGACATAATTATCTACTATAAAAGGTGTAACCATAGTGACAAAATATATTTTGGTAACACTAGCGTGACAGGCAGATCGGTACACATGTCATAATCAGACATTCTGACGTTCTATAAAAGTAAAAATATGTCAAAATTATTAACAATATAGACATATACATGCATGGAATATCGAACGCATTTTGTAAAAAGCAAGAAGTACACCATGTCAATTCAGTCCTAAAATAGCACTGGTCTAAATTTTCTAGTAAATGTATCGTACTGTATGTTGTTATCTGCTTAACCATGACGTACGTATCATAGGTCTTCAAAATTTTCAAGCCAGTTCTGTTTGTGTTACTATCAGCGTGTGCTCACCTGCCTTATTAAATTGGCAGTTCAAAAATGTTTTGAAATTAAACTGTTTAAAGAATTTAAGCTGCATTTCGGCGTTCAAAACACTTAGCCCTTGACATGATATCTATAAATTTGTCGCGCGGGATCAACTACTCCCTTACTGACTTGATTATCTGAAATTGTATTCAGTTCATTAGGTCTGACTTTCAGTTAGATGCAATCTATTCTTAAAATGTAAGTTATATCTTTATTTATAATGAATTGAATGCGTAAATGACAGTATCATTGTCATCGGCATCAAAGGCGTATTGTTGGATAAAAAGATAAATTTTTAAAATAATTATTGATTTATTTAGAGTGATTCTTCTTATGGTACTCTCACATTACAAGAGGAACAGAAGCTTATTTGGACGTAAGATATTAGGGAAGTAAATCAAGGAGGATAGAATGACAACAAAATGTCAAAACAAAACTTTATATAATTTCTTATTCAACTGAGAAGCGAAAGTTGAATCTGAAGTCAACCGAGTCATTATATTTTTTCCAGTATTTGAACGGGCCTTTATCTGGATAATAACTTCCAGTTTGAATAAAGGATCTATCTGGCAAAGTAACAGGATTGAATGTGTTATATTGTATAGTTTGTTAAGAAAGGCAAATATTGATTCTTCTGTCCTAGGTTTGTTTGGTTGCTTATAGACAAATAAACTACCAATAAAAACAATTATGTGATAAGAAGAGCAGACTAACGCAACAATTAATAGCAGACAAATACCATAGCGTTAAAGACGATTTTTGTTTTCATCCTTTACATATTTTAGTTCGACTATTTTAGAGCCCACGTCAAATTGAAGAAAATGTTTTGTCGAAAATAAGTGTCAAGAGTGTAGGATTGAATACATATATTTTGGCACGCAACATATACGCCTCAAGGACGCTAATTAGGGGAATATCTAAAAGCCAGATGGTTAGATACGATACATTTCAAGGACGCTAATTAGGGGAATAACTAAAAGCCAGATGGTTAGATACAATAAATTTTCCCAAATATGAGTGCATTATAATGCAGATTAAAGTTTGTTTCTAAAAAGGAATTACTGAGGACTAAAACCACAGTGAAAACTGTCCTAAGTATCATTTCAGAAAAGACGAGAAAATACAATTATTTGGGAAAATTTATCGTTTCTAACCATCCGACTTTTAGATATTCACAATGAGTGTCGCTACTTCCTTTTTAAAGGATAAGAGTTCTACCAATTTTACAAGTGATCGAAAACGTCAGTGTTATATATGTGTGCTTGGAAATACCATCGCTTTTGTGGCTTAAGGAACCAACAAGGACAGTTTCACGTGTTATATCGACCAATTACTAAACCGAAAGGTAATGGGAAAGCCTAAACTTGTTTATGCTGACGAAGGTGTGAAATCTTAGTATCTGCCTCCATTTTCGCGTTGGGAGTTCCTGAAATCCAAGACAAACGTTTGGACATTGAATTTTGCATCAGATGCGGAAATGTATCAATTGAAAAAAAGAAAACAGGGACTTTAAAAAGATCAATAAAGTCTCCAAAACTAACTTACCTCATAGACCATCAGCATTGATAATCCCAAATTTTCAATTTGAATCGACCAATAGTCCTCTTGATCGTCTATGAACAATGCAAGGTATGCCCAATGATAGCTGTGTTACTATTATTTAATCCAATACATTTTAACGAAGCGAAACTAAATCATTGTTTTCGTTCCCTGTAATATGGTTCTTATTGTACTTCATTATAGTTCTTCGTCTAACATGAATGTTGAAAGCAGGTAAGAGAATCAGTTCTCAGCTTTCATAGTTAGAAGAGCTCCTCCATATTTAGTATCGTTCAACCATTTCTTTTGATTTTATTCTTTATAATGAACCACTTGTCACATGACATCAATGACAGCAACAATTGAGACGATAACGCAGAGAAATGTGATGAAAATCGGCTCTAGTAAATGTCACATTTTTGCATAGTCGCAGTTCCTTCGTAACCTTTTCCTATTGGTAAATCTGTTCTTTTTAACGTCTACACCTTTATGAAAATCGTGCTGTATCCTACTCGAAAATGGAGGCAAATAATAAGACGTTTCACCCCCATCAGTATGAAAAAGTTCGAAGTCTTATTTATAGGGCTATAACAGACTGCTGCCTACACATTACAGCTCCTTTTACGCAAGAAATGCGTCTTTTTAAACATACATTTTATGCTTTTTTTTGGAAATCTAGGACAACGCTAATATATAGATACGTATTTCCTAAGGAAATAGTAGTCAGATATAACTTGGGAACTAAATGATAATAATAAAATGGATGTAGTCATTCTGAATGGGGACTAAATGATAATAATAAAATGGATGTAGTCATTCTGAATGGGGACTAATGATAATAATAAAATGGATGTAGTCATTCTGAATGGGAACTAAATGATAATAATAAAATGTATGTAGTCATTCTGAAAGGGAACTAAATGATAATAATAAAATGTATGTAGTCATTCTGAATGGGGACTAATGATAATAATAAAATGGATGTAGTCATACTGAATGGGGACTAAATGATAATAATAAAATGGATGTAGTCATTCTGAATGGGGACTAATGATAATAATAAAATGGATGTAGTCATTCTGAATGGGGACTAAATGATAATAATAAAATGTATGTAGTCATTCTGAATGGGGACTAATGATAATAATAAAATGGATGTAGTCATTCTGAATGGGGACTAAATGATAATAATAAAATGTATGTAGTCATTCTGAAAGGGGACTAATGATAATAATAAAATGGATGTAGTCATTCTGAATGGGAACTAAATGATAATAATAAAATGGATGTAGTCATTCTGAAAGAGGACTAATGATAATAATAAAATGGATGTAGTCATTCTGAAAGGGGACTAATGATAATAATAAAATGGATGTAGTCATTCTGAATGGGGACTAAATGATAATAATAAAATGGATGTAGTCATTATGAATGGGAACTAATGATAATAATAAAATGAATGTAGTCATTCTGAAAGTGGACTAATGATAATAATAAAATGGATGTAGTCATTCTGAATGGGGACTAATGATAATAATAAAATGAATGTAGTCATTCTGAAACGGGACTAATGATAATAAAAAAATGGATGTAGTCATTCTGAAAAGGGGACTAATGATAATAATAAAATGGATGTAGTCATTCTGAAAGGGGACTAATGATAATAATAAAATGGATGTAGTTATTCTGAACGGGAACTAATGATAATAATAAAATGGATGTAGTCATTCTGAAAGGGGACTAATGATAATAATAAAATGGATGTAGTCATTCTGAATGGGGACTAATGATAATAATAAAATGGATGTAGTCATTCTGAATGGGGACTAATGATAATAATAAAATGGATGTAGTCATTCTGAATGGGGACTAATGATAATAATAAAATGGATGTAGTCATTCTGAAAGGGGACTAATGATAATAATAAAATGGATGTAGTTATTCTGAACGGGAACTAATGATAATAATAAAATGGATGTAGTCATTCTGAAAGGGGACTAATGATAATAATAAAATGGATGTAGTCATTCTGAATGGGGACTAATGATAATAATAAAATGGATGTAGTCATTCTGAATGGGGACTAATGATAATAATAAAATGGATTTAGTCATTCTGAATGGGGACTAATGATAATAATAAAATGGATGTAGTCATTCTGAAAGGGGACTAATGATAATAATAAAATGGATGTAGTCATTCTGAAAGGGGACTAATGATAATAATAAAATGGATGTAGTCATTCTGAATGGGAACTAAATGATAATAATAAAATGTATGTAGTCATTCTGAAAGGGAACTCAATGATAATAATAAAATGTATGTAGTCATTCTGAATGGGGACTAATGATAATAATAAAATGGATGTAGTCATTCTGAATGGGGACTAAATGATAATAATAAAATGGATGTAGTCATTCTGAATGGGGACTAATGATAATAATAAAATGGATGTAGTCATTCTGAATGGGGACTAAATGATAATAATAAAATGTATGTAGTCATTCTGAATGGGGACTAATGATAATAATAAAATGGATGTAGTCATTCTGAATGGGGACTAAATGATAATAATAAAATGTATGTAGTCATTCTGAAAGGGGACTAATGATAATAATAAAATGGATGTAGTCAATCTGAATGGGAACTAAATGATAATAATAAAATGGATGTAGTCATTCTGAAAGAGGACTAATGATAATAATAAAATGGATGTAGTCATTCTGAAAGGGGACTAATGATAATAATAAAATGGATGTAGTCATTCTGAATGGGGACTAAATGATAATAATAAAATGGATGTAGTCATTCTGAATGGGAACTAATGATAATAACAAAATGAATGTAGTCATTCTGAAAGTGGACTAATGATAATAATAAAATGGATGTAGTCATTCTGAATGGGGACTAATGATAATAATAAAATGAATGTAGTCATTCTGAAACGGGACTAATGATAATAAAAAAATGGATGTAGTCATTCTGAAAAGGGGACTAATGATAATAATAAAATTGATGTAGTCATTCTGAAAGGGGACTAATGATAATAATAAAATGGATGTAGTTATTCTGAACGGGAACTAATGATAATAATAAAATGGATGTAGTCATTCTGAAAGGGGACTAATGATAATAACAAAATGGATGTAGTCATTCTGAAAGGGGACTAATGATAATAATAAAATGGATGTAGTCATTCTGAATGGGGACTAATGATAATAATAAAATGGATGTAGTCATTCTGAATGGGGACTAATGATAATAATAAAATGGATGTAGTCATTCTGAAAGGGGACTAATGATAATAATAAAATGGATGTAGTCATTCTGAAAGGGGACTAATGATAATAATAAAATGGATGTAGTCATTCTGAAAGGGGACTAATGATAATAATAAAATGGATGTAGTCATTCTGAGTGGGAACTAAATGATAATAATAAAATGGATGTAGTCATTCTGAATGGGGACTAATGATAATAATAAAATGGATGTAGTCATTCTGAATGGGAACTAAATGATAATAATAAAATGGATGTAGTCATTCTGAATGGGGACTAATGATAATAATAAAATGGATGTAGTCATTCTGAATGGGGACTAAATGATAATAATAAAATGGATGTAGTCATTCTGAATGGGGACTAATGATAATAATAAAATAGATGTAGTCATTCTGAATGGGGACTAATGATAATAATAAAATGGATGTAGTCATTCTGAAAGGGGACTAATGATAATAATAAAATGGATGTAGTCATTCTGAATGGGAACTAAATGATAATAATAAAATGGATGTAGTCATTCTGAATGGGGACTAATGATAATAATAAAATGGATGTAGTCATTCTGAAAGGGGACTAAATGATAATAATAAAATGGATGTAGTCATTCTGAATGGGAACTAAATGATAATAATAAAATGGATGTAGTCATTCTGAATGGGGACTAATGATAATAATAAAATTGATGTAGTCATTCTGAATGGGGACTAAATGATAATAATAAAATGGATGTAGTCATTCTGAATGGGGACTAATGATAATAATAAAATGGATGTAGTCATTCTGAAAGGGGACTAAATGATAATAATAAAATGGATGTAGTCATTCTGAATGGGAACTAAATGATAATAATAAAATGGATGTAGTCATTCTGAAAGGGGACTAAATGATAATAATAAAATGAATGTAGTCATTCTGAAAGGGGACTAATGATAATAATAAAATGGATGTAGTCATTCTGAATGGGAACTAAATGATAATAATAAAATAGATGTAGTCATTCTGAAAGGGGACTAATGATAATAATAAAATGGATGTAGTCATTCATTCTGAGTGGGAACTAAATGATAATAATAAAATGGATTTAGTCATTCTGAAAGGGGACTAATGATAATAATAAAATGTATGTAGTCATTCTGAGTGGGAACTAAATGATAATAATAAAATGGATGTAGTCATTCTGAATGGGAACTAAATGATAATAATAAAATGGATGTAGTCATTCTGAATGGGAACTAATGATGATAATAAAATGGATGTAGTCATTCTGAAAGGGGACTAATGATAATAATAAAATGGATTTAGTCATTCTGAATGGGAACTAAATGATAATAATAAAATGGATGTAGTCATTCTGAATGGGGACTAATGATAATAATAAAATGGATGTAGTCATTCATTCTGAGTGGGAACTAAATGATAATAATAAAATGGATTTAGTCATTCTGAATGGGGACTAATGATAATAATACAATGGATGTAGTCATTCTGAATGGGGACTAAATGATAATAATAAAATGGATGTAGTCATTCTGAATGGGAACTAATGATAATAATACAATGGATGTAGTCATTCATTCTGAGTGGGAACTAAATGATAATAATAAAATGGATGTAGTCATTCTGAACACAAAGCCTCTGAAACAGTATTATTACCAGTTATGACAATATTCTCAATAGAAGTTCGCGTAAAGGATGATATAACATGTAACATAAGTTAGTAGTTGTAGTAGTAGTAGTAGTAGTAGTAACTTAATAATTCCTTGCCCTGAAGAAAGAAGTTAATTCAGGGTAAATTTGAAATGACGTTTGAATTGATACACATCACTTTAACGATTTAGGCTGTATTCACAGTTCACAGCGTTTGCATTTGTGTATTGACCACATTATGCAATGATACCAAAAGACGAACAGCAAGAAATAAATCCATTTTTAATTATGTGAGATCGCAAAACAGAAAAGAAATACTGAGGTAATTTCAATTCAGTTATGACATACAGTTCATTGTAATTGCTGTTATGGGGGGGGGGGGGGGGAGGCGGGTATTTAAAAAAAGAAAATATATTTTATTGCATATATTAGAAAAGAAAAATGGTTAGGCACACTTTCTTCCAACTTAGAATAGCCTTTCCCGTAACAAACGCAGAGAAGATAATATTGCATGCATCAGGTGAAACCTAAAAAGAAACTTGAAATAACACTTGAATGAGAAAATAACTAAAATGATCCAAATCAATCATTCTTGGAACTGAGAGATTCTAAAGGACTAAAGATGAGGCACCATAGGAGATTGGGTTACACACAAATTCATAAATACATATTATACAAATCTATGAACAGTTCTTATATTATTGAACTTTTCACTGGCATTCCTGGACGAATAAATTAAATCATATTTGAATTGTAGTATAATAGCTTCGTATAACATGTAAACATGTATGCATATAGATATATACACATACACACACCAACACACACACACAGACACACACACATATATATAGATAGATATATATATATAGAGAGAGAGAGATACATACTCATGTATATGCATGCATATACATACACATACATACATACATACATACATACATACATACATACATACATACATACATACATACATACATACATACATACATACATACATACATACATACATACATACATACATACATACATACATATATACATGCGTATACACATATGCACATACACACCTACATATACATTCATACTTACTCACACATATATGTATATTGCTTAGTTAAGTGATGCTCGGGGGAGAGAAAACCAAGGAAATCTCTTGCGGAAAATAATAATAACAGTACTCAAGACTTAAAAACCAAGACAAGGATATTTTTAAAAAAACACATTTGGATCTAACTTTCTTGAACTCTATTGTTAGATCTATAAACTCAAAAGCGGTTAGTATGTCTGAGATAAACCTGAACCTGCTTAAAACCTTCAGTATTAATTGTGTCATTAAGAGTATCGTCGCCAAAACAAAAGCATGTCCAGGTCATTATGAACTGGAAGTTTGAGCAGGTTATTATATAGTTTACATTCAAAGTAATAGTGGTAGGCTGCTTTTTTTGATTCAGAGCAACTACAAAATGGATTGGCAACAATGTGGTTCAAATATAGATCCGCCTTAAGCACTGAACAGTTATTCCTCAGTGTAGAATGCACGATGGATATTTTTATTTCACCTATGGAGTAGTAGGATAGCACTTGGTTGTTTTTTTTTAATTGTTTTTGGAAGACAGCTATAGAATTGGAGTTTCTTATATTGTGATATAGATTGTTCCATAATTTGGTTGTCGAGTGTAAAAAGACTAATTTGTTAACTGTAAACGACAAAATGGTACTTCAAAATTGGTATTGGGTCTTAAAGAATATCTTTGGCTCCCACGTTGAGCAACCGTTGGTGGAATAATGTCGTTTAAAAAGTCTGATGTCTTATGATTAACCATTTTATAAAATGTAACAAGTTTGTGGACTTTTCCACGTTTTTTTAAAGGTAGCCAGTCACATTCTCCATATAGCAATTCAGACCTTACACTTCTGATAAGTTCTGTTACAATTCTTGCTGCTTCCTTTTGCATATTTTCAAGTCGGTTAGAATCCGTTTTACGACACCTATCCCATACTACATACGCATAGTCTAAACTGGTCTGATAAACTCTCAACATATTTTGCTCAATGAATCTCTGAACGTTTTGAACTTGAGCGCTCACATTATTCCAATCATCTTTGATGATTTCCGAATAAGTTCTTCAATGTGATTTTGCCAACTTCCATCACTGGTCAGACTAACTCCAAGGCATTTTGAATAATACGGCTTCTGTTTTTGATGGATTTAAAGGGACAAGCCATTATTTGGTCCATCTATGTAGTCTTTGCAGGTCTTTGTTCATTTGATGTTAAATAATATTAATATCTGTTGAAACGTAAGACAGAAAACTGTCGTCAACAAATAGTCTTGTTATGCAAGACAAACCGTCTGCAATACCATTAATATAAATAAGAAAAAGTAGTATACCAAGTACGGATCCTTGTGGGAGGCGTGTTTTAATGTATTTCATGCACGATGCATCTGCATTTAACATAACCCTTTGCCTTCTTAATGATAAATAATCATAAAACCAGTCTTCAGGTATTTTTCGAATTTAAAAAGTAAAATTTAAAGTTTCAATAGTTTGTACAAAATTTCTCCTTTGGTTTCTTTTTAATATTATTCACTTCTAAGTTTCTTATAAATGTGCTATTTATAGATTGTTCGTCCTTAATGCAACTTTCTTAGCTTTATCACTTTTTTTTTACTGAGTTTTCGTACCATGTTGTCGAACCAAGGCTGATCACTTGAACGCACATTAATATGTGTATGAAGTATGTAACTCAGAGCCATGTCCAATAATATCGATGCAAAAGATTCGTTAGCATCATCAATGGTTTGTTTACAATTACGAAATTCCTTTCAAGGAACATGCTTGTAATTGCTGATGGGAATGTACAGTGTGTAAGATGGATTTCAAACAAATAACAATGATAATGAAACGTCACTTAAATTTGCCTATCATTATGAGTCGGGATTAATCACATTTTTAACGTTTTTTAGATTCGATTGCGTTATATACTGATGTTCATTTTTTATCACCGTGAAAGGTTGAACCAATTATAATAGAATCTATGGAGTTTTCAATGGTTTGTATGTTTTGGGAATGCATTATAGGGGCCAGGAGCCGTGACCCAGATTTCGCAACCAAGGCTGTAGATTGTGTCAAGTACATATCCTGGTGGTGGTGGTGGGAGACATGTGGTAGTGCTGCTAGATTCTCTTTGTTGGATACATTGGCAATAATTAAGCTAATTGCATATTTCGGTTTGTCATTGATCGACCTGTAATTGTTCAGAAACTGGACATTTATGTGATCGGTAACATACACTTGAAGTTTTACGAACACTTGCGTTTGTAATGTACTTGCCTTCAGGTAAGTCAGCATTTTTTGCCATTCTTTTCATTAATTAATTTAGTTTGTTAACACCCATGATTTTAAATATAAAAACACTTCCTTTGACCGTCATCAAAATACGTAAAACAAAATTGTCCCCGAATCAGATTAAAGATCACGTGTGAGGCAGAATAAGGATTTTCCGCATTGGCGTGCCGCCTGGAACAGCTCTATCCATACTGATAAGGAAAGTGAGAAAATAATTATATTATTAAATAACCATGTTGATCAGGCGTTTAGTTCAGATGTTCAATTCATAATTCCGTTACACGCAAGCAGAATGTAACTAGTTATGTGTTTTCCGTCTATATTTATTGACGCATTGCATTGAACATTTTATAAATCCCAATTCCTTTGAATTTCATTTGTACTGTAAAGCTTAAAATGTTTATAGAGCGTAAATGATGGGGTATGTAATAATTACAAAACGGCATTCGTGTTCTATTTCTAATCCGGGGATATTGCTCATGAATATGTCTCGGCCTGACGGCCTTGATGTATCTCTACGCCATATCAAACTCGTTCTTTCCGCCGACTCAGAAAAAAACATGAATATAGCTTTGTTTATGTATCATACCTATATGTCAGTTTGTCACTTCGGCCGATCAGGTAGTTTTCGTATGGTGATTTTGGTTACATTTCCATGAAAATGGATAAAATATCTTCCGAAATTAATATACTCGGCTCCTTAACCCGGAACAAGAAAACAAAAGTTTTGATTTTCTTCAACCACGAGCAAACCGTTCATTTTTAATTACCAATTTATACAGAGATATTTTGTTGATTGTTAATACTCAATTTTCATGTCTTGGTGTACATTGGCATATGTGCTTTTACAGTATTCTGGCTGTCTGCATCCCTTTGGTAATGGTTGACTGATTCAATGATGATGCCAAACAACTTGACTTTGTCTTCGTGATCAACATGAACTCACCATACCGCAGATTAATATGTTTGCAATGAAACCTAGAGAACAATGTATTTGGATGATTAAATCGTATTTATTCATTCGCGGATAAACAGTCATTGCTTAACATCATTAAAATGTGCTGAAAATATGAAATTTTTGTACAATTATTAAAATACCAACTTTTGTTATACAGTTAGGACCGATCAATTTTAGACAACGACCTTGTTATTTTAATGGTGATAACACATTTTCGGCAACGTATCAGAATGGATTAAAATAAGAATTAATGCCATAAGTTATCCCCGACACGAGAACACCTTATCATTGGAACACCTTATTATTTGAACACCTTATTATTGGAGTTAACATATTAATATCTTTACAGCAGGAGCGTGGCGCTAGGTAAATAATATAATTCCTTGTTTCTATATCTATCGTGCCATTCATATACCTTTTTAGTTACCGTACTTGCGTATAATTCGATACCAACTACAAACTGCATAGACCCAGATATGTCGTCGCATAATGCGCCGGTAGATCTGGGTCTATGCAGTTTGTAAGAACTAATCAGTAGAACAAACTACATAGACCCTGATCTGCCGGCGCATTATGCGACGACAGATCAGGGTCTATGTTGTTTGCATCTGGACCCGGTTTATACGCGAGTATATACGGCAATTGTCTCTGTGAAGCAGATCGTGAAATCTCTCTATACAAGCATTTGCAACAATTGCATGTCGTCAAAAATCTTCGTGAGTCATTTGCCGGATTCAATACAAGTGTATGGCTTATAGATAAATATTTTGCTGAGGTACAAATTTGAATAGTAGCTATTATATAACGGATAGCAGTTTTATCATCACAGCAACTATATTGATTGATAACTAAGTAAATGCTCTAAGCGGATGACTTCGATTAATGAGAATCTTTTGACAAGGAAGTGAAATTAAATTAGATCCCATGCTCAGATTTTAACGACATAGATACAATCTGGAATCAATCATTGTGCCTTTAAATCTAAATTCATACTGAATTATGATTTTTAAAATCCCAAAAGGCGATTAAATAACTTGCAATGAGATTACGGCAGAAAACATTACATTTATACATTTATATCGATCACATTATTAACAGTAGTCTTATTCTACTATCTGGACAAGCAAATGCTTCATTTTTTTTTGGGGGGGGGATTTTAGAAGAAACAAAGTCCTTATTCACCTTTTTCCCCTTAATTCAGCAGTTCTTTCACATAATGATGTGATGTTAGAGACTTAATAATCCCATATCGACATTCATTTAGACTTCTACTGTATATTTCATATCGACATTCATTGAGACTTCTACTGTATATTTCATATCGACATTCATTTAGACTTCTACTGTATATTTCATATCGACATTCATTGAGACTTCTACTGTATATTTCATATCGACATTCATTGAGACTTCTACTGTATATTTCAAAAAGTATCAAGTTTTCTTCATGCTCAATATCTGAGTTACTCTTATATACAATTGAACATAATACAGACTTTCATATTTTCTCTGTTGATATATAACATATGTATCTACTTTTATTTGATTTTTAGGTATTTTTCTGTAATTTCATTTAGACAAAGAGGTATTTTCCTTAAGCAAGCCTTTACACTGACGTTTTGTATCTCATTTATATATTAGTTTTGTTTCTTATTCATATATTAGTTTTTTATCTCATGTATATATTAGTTTAATCATTTACATACTCTTTTCAACGTATGCTACTTAAAATATTTGTTTTCCAACATCTGGGCGCAGACAACTAATTGGATTTCCATAGACTGTAACGTTAATATTCATATAATTTACCTGTATGCAGGTTTCTTTTGACAAATGACGTTAATTGTTTCCGCTAATTATATTCAGCAAATCAGCGACCTTCATTCTTTTAAATATGGTATTTAATATACTACCACACATAGGCTAGTTCCGTAGCTCATAAAAAATTTAGTTGCCTGTGACCTAAAATCAAATTTTATTTTCATAATAATTATTCATAGTCAATAACACTGTTTCTTGAAGCCTCCTTCAAAATCATAGTTGCCTCGCAATTACCTTTTGAAGTTGTTTTAATTTGGGAGCCTGCTGTAATGATAAATTGATGACATTTTCCACAAAAGAATAAAAGTTGCCCTCTGAAACTTCTTTATATATGTGGATATGTAGTGCATATCCTCAACTAAAATGAATTTCAGCGCACATTGCAACACGACTTTGACAAAGGGATGTAATCCGGGATTGTTACATAGGCTCCAAATCGATATCAAATATTCAATATTTTTGCGTTTCTCAAAACATTACTCAACGTCATTGAATGTGCCGACATAAAATTGGTATCATTTGCTTTCTTCTTTAGAGAGCGATGTCAGGCAAATGTTTATACGAAAGCTGTGCGTATACAGTGATTGCCAAAGAAAACGGAAGTAAATCTTGGAACCCACTCCTTCTTCATACACTTCAATTTTCACCACGTTCGAGAAACCAAGCAGTCCCTTTCGGTGGTAATAAAATCTCAAGTTAAATATTTCATCGATTATCAAAAGTAAATGTTTCCTCGACCATTTGAAATATTAACTTGTAGGTGCCCACTATAAAAATCCAGCCCGGTAAGATCTCCCCGTTTACTTCCAGTAGTAACTTTGTGGTGACAGCGATGAAAGCGAAATGGTTTTAGGTTCAAGCCTGCTAATATGTACAATTTACCCATATGCATGCTTCTTCTGAAAAATTCAATTATTTGTTTCCGGTAATTATTCAGCTAATCAGCAACTTTAATTCTTTTAAATACGGTATTTAATTCACCAACATACATAAGCTGATTCAGTAGCTCATAAAATAATTAGTTGTTTGTGACCATCCACGACAATCTCTTTAAACTTAAAAATATCACAAAGAATGTGATTATTAATTTTAAAAATTAATTTATTGTTGTTACTAGAGCAGATAAAGAGACACAAAACATTTACATTGCCTTGTGAGTGTACTACCAGATGTTCAGTTGTAGCATAGAGGAGTATTCTGAGCAACTGGAAATGGCTGCTAGTGGAATGGATTCTCTGTTTGTAGCAAATATTGTAATATAAACTTTTGTGCAACTAATGTTTAGCACAAATGTCGCGAAGCATCCAGCAATCGCCTTGGGAACTGAAATCAAGACGAAAATACAGTAAATATATTTTCAGAATTTCTACGTTGTTTTGAATCTGGCCAACTGTTTTGATCAGGCATCAGTTATAAAAGCGTGGATATGTAACTTTTTGAACCATGTGTAAGGCAACGCAACTTATTCTTTATAACAATACAAGATGCATACTTTCTCTATCAAGCAGTATCCTCGTTATTTTGATCATCTGTTTTATCAAAAGTGTAGCACAAATCTGAGAAATTACGACAAAGAAGCTACCTTAATTTTTGCAATGACAGATTATACTTTGATATAAGTTAAAAGATCGGGCATTAATGTTACGAAATAGTCTTGCAGAACGTTTCAACACTTTAATATTTCCTGAATTTTTTATTAGGTACTGACGTTTTCGTGTCACATTCTACTATCACATTCTACCAAAATGAACACTATCTCACTAACAATACTTGACAATAACAAAAGACGATTCAATTCTAAAAAGAATACTTACCTAATTGGCACAGGAAAGATTACTGAATATGAACGACATAATTAATTAGTTCACATACGGATATTCAGCAGATGCGTGCCAAAGGCAGCCGCTTATGTTTTTGCCTTTTCCGATATATTTACTTTTCATCTTACTTAAATCAGCATTTCATAGCTGGACTCAATCGATAGGCATTAGGGATGCGGGAATCATACCTATTGCATGATTTAAGAGTGACATTTCATAGCTGGACTCAATCGATAGGCATTAGGGATGCGGGAATCATTCCTATTGCATGATTTAAGAGTGACATCCCCTGGCACTACTCGACATATTTCCCATTTGTCCTTGTAGAACTCTATGCCATTTTCAACGTTTGTCTGAAACGTACGTAGCCTAAAATAAACAAATGGCATAACGTCATTATATGAATATGTATATATTATGCCAGCATTCTAAACCGCGGTACTTTCGCGCTTCAATTATTTCCTTAAGACATATAAGACGTAATACTATGGTTATTTATAGATTCGAATTCTTTAAAAGTAAGGCAAATCGCAATTGAAACATACTTTCAACAGTAATATTCCTTTCATGTGTATTGTAAATTCCCAATGTAGAGGATGATCACTTTAATGTCATAATTATGAATTACCTAATCAGTCAGTGCAGCAAGTGAGCCCAATTTCAGTACAAAGGTTACAACTGCAACCTGACCTTTCATATTCAAGCTGTCTCAGAAATATTAGCTTCAGTTAACAAACATGTGGACCACAGAAGGCAAGGCAAAGTGATGGTTGGCAAAGATAGGAACCAGGCGTATATCACAGACATAGCAGTACCAGGAGATCTTTATAGCGCACATAAAGAACGAAGAGAAAAATAACTAATTACAGCGGCACGGCCAGAGAACTCAGAAAGGTCTGGAAAATCCATGCAGATATTGCAACCAATTATGGCGAGAGTACTAGCTGTAAATCCGCTAGTATGTATGTATGTCCATGAGATGAAAGCCGATCTCAAGAGAAAAACAGGAACCCAGAAATGTCACCAACAAGGCTGTGAAGTATGAAATAATAATAATAATAATAATAATAATAATAATAATAATAATATTATTATTATTATTATTATTATTATTATTATTATTATTATTATTATTATTGTTGTTGTTGTTGTTATCACAACTAACATAATGCAATACGCAGTACCTTTAAATAAAATTAGAAATACTGATTAAAAAAACGCATGCATTTATAACTATTCAAATTTATTTCTTTTTGGTACCATGGATTGGATCTATGTTGGTAAGACCAAAACGTACACACTAGGCCAGAGTCAAGTGTACACCATTGGGAAGTTCATGAGGAAAATTGGCAGCATATGTAATTTCTAAACCGACGATATAACAAATTTGAAAAATGAAGATGATAATCTCATAATTGCCCCACAACCGAAAGAACATATGGGTTTACACGTAGAAAGGTGTTATTGCTCATGTACTGATGCTGCATTCCTTTATGAAACCTGTGCAGAAAATGTAACAAATCTGCAGAGCCAACACAGAAATCTAGCTGTGCAGTTTAGTCGATTAAAAAGCATCTAGACACAAATAGACAATTCGTACAAGTCATTGGAATTAAAAAATGGATCCGCAACATCACGGATGAGTTACATGTAAGTGAAGAGAGCCTAATCTTATGACACTGAGTTCCTAAATTATGATGGTCATATGCCACTGTCATTTATAAGAACCACCAGAGATGGTGCATACACTCTTCATCTTGAAAAAATTAAAAATGTGTGAATACTATTCTACTAAGTTTAACTAATAAAGGAGTGTGCACCTTTATATCGCAGAAAAATGAAAACTTGTAGAAGGTCTGAACTACACATTATCCAAAAATAAGGAGTTGGAACTTGTGTTGCTAATAGCTGAAATATCGTATTCTGTGCAACAGTAATGGGTCATGGATTAGAAACTTGAAAAGGTGGACAGAACGATTTGATGACCTAACTGGAATGTTTTTGAATCTCTGAGGACGTAGTAGATTTTTCCCCCAGTACACGGGGTTCCAAAGCCACTTTCTGAAGAGTTCAATAGGTTACCTGGCATTTTTGTGCAATAGAAAGATAAGCGTAATAAGATGCCACAAACTATATATAAGAATTGGGAATCAATGTAAATTAATTAAAAATTGTAATAAAAAACAGATTTTTATGTAATTAAGATGATGATGTTTTTAAGATCGATATGAAGAAAGACTAGATAAATACTAGTCCTTTGTTTTTGGGATATTTCGGGTCATGTGATTTTCCGGTCACCAATTATGAAAGGTAAATCTAGAAGTTTGGAGAATCGATCCCAGAAACCTGAAAAACAGTGAAAACAACACAGCTTGAAAGTCTAAAATGGGATCAACCTTAATCCCATCGAATGTTGGTTGCTTTATGATAACAAAAATAAATCAATCTGTAGGTATCCAGTTGTTTCGTCTTGGACTGATATAGAAGTAAGAAAGTTCCATGACTACTTTCACAAGGGAAAGGAAAATATGACAGACTACAGAAGTTGCCCGTGTTGGGGATGAATTTCCAAAATGTAAAACGTTTAAAAACAAAAAATTATTTTGTATATGTTGTCCAGAGAATATACCTTATTTATTTGATCTAAACAAACAGCTATAATGTTATACTCAGTGGATTCAGTACTATTGTCATACAACTAATCTTTTGAATCATCAACTCGTACAATGAACATAAGAGGAAGCAAATATCAAACTAGTATACTACATAATATACTAACTTCGTTTTCGTTCCTATGCACTATCCCACATTGTGTATCCTCTCTGTGACTCCTATGCATTAGCCCACATTGTGTATCGTCTCTCTGATTCCTATGCACTGACCCACATTGTGTATCGTCTCTTTGATTCCTATACACTACCCCACATTGTGTATCGTCTCTCTGATTCCTATGCACTACCCCACATTGTGTATCGCTTCTGTGACTCCCATGCACTACCCCACATTGTGTATCGTCTCTCTGATTCCTATGCACTACCCCACATTGTGTATCGTCTCTCAGATTCCTATGCCCGACCCCACATTGTGTATCGTCTCTCTGATTCCTATGCACTACCCTACATTGTGCATCGTCTCTGTGACTCCTATGCACTACCCCACATTGTGTATCGTCTCTCTGATTCCTATGCACTACCCCATATTGTGTATCCTCTCTGTGACTCCTATGCATTAGCCCACATTGTGTATCGTCTCTGTGATTCCTATGCACTACCCCACATTGTGTATCGTCTCTCTGATTCCTATCCCCTACCCCACATTGTGTATCGTCTCTCTGATTCCTATGCACTACCATACAGTGTGTATCCTCTCTGTGACTCCTATGCATTCGCCCACATTGTGTATCGTCTCCTTGATTCCTATGCACTACCCCACATTGTGTATCGTCTCTGTGACTCCCATGCACTACCCCACATTGTGTATCGTCTCTGTGACTCCTATGCACTGCCCCACATTGTGAATCGTCTCTGTGACTCCTATGCACTGCTCCACGTTGCGCATCGTCTCTGTGACTCATATGCACAACCCACACTGTGTATCGTCTCTCTGATTCCTATGCACTATCCCACATTGTGTATCGCTTCTGTGACTCCCATTCACTACCCCACATTGGGTATCGTCTCTCTGATTCCTATGCACTACCCCACATTGTGTATCGTCTCTCTGATTCCTATCCCCTACCACACATTGATTCACGTCTCTCTGCTGCCTATGCACTACACCACATTGTGTATCGTCTCTGTGACTCCCATGCACTACCCCACATTGTGTATCGTCTCTCTGATTCTTATGAACTACCCACATTGTGTATCCTCTCTGTGACTCCTATCCATTAGCCCACATTGTGTATCGTCTCTATGATTCCTATACATTACCCCACATTGTGTATCGTCTCTCTGATTCCTATGCACTACCCCACATTGTGTATCGTCTCTCTGATTCCTATCCCCTATCCCACATTGTGTATCGTCTCTGTGATTCCTACGCACTACCCCACCTTGTGTATCGCTGCTGTGACTCCCATGCACTACCTTACATTGTGTATCGTATCTGTGACTCCTATGCACTGCCCCACATTGTGTATCGTCTCTGTGACTCCAATGCACTGCCCCACATTGTGTATCGTCTCTGTGACTCCTATGCACTGCTCCACGTTGCGCATCGCCTCTGTGACTCATATGCACTACCCCACACTGTGTATCGTCTCTCTGATTCCTATGCACTACCCCACATTGTGTATCGTCTCTCTGATTCCTATGCACTACCCCACATTGTGTATCGTCTCTCTGATTCCTATCCCCTATCCCACATTGTGTATCGTCTCTCTGATTCCTACGCACTACCCCACCTTGTGTATCGCTGCTGTGACTCCCATGCACTACCTTACATTGTGTATCGTATCTGTGACTCCTATGCACTGCCCCACATTGTGTATCGTATCTGTGACTCCTATGCACTGCCCCACATTGTGTATCGTCTCTGTGACTCCAATGCACTGCCCCACATTGTGTATCGTCTCTGTGACTCCCATGCACTACCCCACATTGTGTATCGTCTCTCTGATTCCTATGAACTACCCCACATTGTGTATCCTCTCTGTGACTCCTATGCATTAGCCCACATTGTGTATCGTCTCTCTGATTCCTATGCATTACCCCACATTGTGTATCGTCTCTCTGATTCCTATGCACTACCCCACATTGGGTATCGTCTCTGTGATTCCGATGCACTACCCCACATTGTGTATCTTCTCTCTGATTCATATGCACTACCCCACATTGGGTATCGTCTCTGTGATTCCTATCCCCTATCCCACATTGTGTATCGTCTCTCTGATTCCTATGCACTACCCCACATTGTGTATCGCTACTGTGACTTCCATGCACTACCTTACATTGTGTATCGTCTCTGTGACTCCTATGCACTGCCCCACATTGTGTATCGTCTCTGTGACTCCTATGCACTGCCCCACATTGTGTATCGTCTCTGTAACTCCTATGCACTGCTCCACGTTGTGCATCGCCTCTGTGACTCATATGCACTACCCCACACTGTGTATCGTCTCTCTGATTCCTATGCACTACTCCACATTGTGTATCGTCTCTGTAACTCCCATGCACTACCCCACATTGTGTATCGTCTCTGTGACTCCCATGCACCACCCCACATTGTGTATCATCTCTGTGACTCCCATGCACTACCCCACATTGTGTATCGTCTCTGTGACTCCCATGCACTGCTCCGCAATGTGTATCGTCTCTATGACTCCTATGTAATGCCCCATATTGTGTATCGTCTCTGTGACTCCTATGTGCTGCTCCACATTGTGTATCGTCTCTGTGATCCTATGCTCTGCCCCACATTGTGTATCGTCTATGTGATTCATATGCACTGCCCCACATTGTATATCGTCTCTGTGACTCAAACGTGTAGGTGCTCAGTACTTCATTTTCATTTTTACACGAGGATCCTAATAGATAGAAACTTTTTATAGGTTTTCATGGCTTCCTCTTCTTATAGGCATGCAGGTATGAAATCTTTTAGAAATAGTTTTATGTCAGGTTTAAAAGGTACCATCCAATCTTTCCTTGTATTGAAGTCCCTAAGCTAGCATGAAAGTTTTAATGTGTCTGATATGAATCAACCTTTTTATTCAAACTATAAGCAAAGACGCTAAAAATATTATTTTCTGTATTCAAGGATTCGAATTTGTCTTTGACAGGACAGCAATATAACTATTGTGTGGTGGCATAATGATGCTGCCAACCCAAATATGTTACAAACTTGTGACCATTGTTGGCAATTACAAAATGGAGAAATTGCTCCAAAATAATGTCTTTACCTCCATCCCCTGACACCGTGATTGGAATCTCTACAATGTGTTTTCCATACGTTATTGTGCGTTAATGCTTCTCCAGTACATTGTCATACATGTACTGCAGAGATATGTGCAAACATAATGCCTATAATTAACTATGTTAAACAACCATAAATTTTTCTATATGCATCTAAACGAGATGAAGAGGGGAAGAAACAGTGATTTGGGGCCATGTTTTGATATGACTTATACTCCATACATGTTGAATAGATGTGATGCTAATTGAAGTGAACTGTGGAGATAGTAAAAGGGTATTCAAGTTATATAAAGGTTTGACAAAGAACATCACAAAGACGATACTCAATACATCCATCACATGGTATATGAATTGGGGTTATTACAAAAAATAGGAATAAAGGTTGAGATGTAATATCGCTTGGTAATACAGATTTCGCATTAAAGATAAGTTATCTTTGGTTTCCTATTCTACCCGTATTTTCTTTCAGTCTGTGTTGATACTTCAATTTGTGCGGCAATGCAATACACTCTACGAAAATAGGAAAACTAAATATCAGAAAGCATTGCAAAATTTACATTTTCTTCAGATTGCTGTGACCATGACCTCTCACCTTTCAACTTGAAATGTAGTAGGTCTTTTGCAGCTTCCAGTGGAAATACCCTACATATTTTTGTTTTAGTTAAGAAGAGCAGCAATACACAACTGAAAGACGTCTTTTGACTTTATAAGGCTAAAGTGACAATGGTCTTCATTGTCCTATGTACCTCAAAGGCAACCTACTTGTTAATTTTGCAGAAGGTATAGACAGGTGAACACAAGAATTCATGTAAAGCCTGTTTCCTCTCTCTTGTGACCTTTATTTGTTTCTTTTGGACAGTGCAATGGAGAAACCTATTCGTCTCTTCGTTGACATCGTGTCTGGGCTGTTGAAGCTATGTTCAGTTGAACAATGAGCATCAAGTAAAACTTAAGCGCTCTGAAAAAAATTATGGTGACATTACCTTTAACTTTTAAACTCATAATCAGAAAACTTCTCTCTTTTCTACAAATCTACCTATTTTTAAAATTTGGTGAAATAACTTGAAGCAGAACTAAAGTTGTTACATGGTAACTAAAGCTAGTATATGTTGATATATGATGAAATATCTTTATTTAAGGATTTGTTTTGCCACAGGACCAAATTGCAAATAGCTAATATACATGGTAAATAAACACAGCTGGAGAGTGAGATGAGAACACATAACTGTGACAAATTCTACAGAATGTTTGCTATACAAGAGTCCTCAAGTTCCAATCTACAATACAATACAATATAAATCGACATAGCGAATTTAACGTAAACTTATTTTTACTTCTCAGGGTAGAACTTAAAAGCTGTATATACTAATATTTTGTTAAATATAAGTGTTTTTGAAGCTCAAACAGCGTACAATTGTACATTGGTTTCATGGTCAGGTTTATGGTCATACCTTTCTTTCCCTATTTACTTGACGATTCTAACAACTGCCTATTGCCTTAAAAAATAAGTTAATGTAGAATGGGTTTTAAATAATAGTTAGGTATGCTTCTTTTTCAAAGTCTTGCTTAATAATTCTGTAAACTCTTAAGCTGTCTAATTCATGTATGTTGCTACTCCAGGTGTTGATGTAGACAGTAACACATCTCTTCTTAATGAAATTTGTGAAAACTATTTCCTCACACACATACACACACACACAACTTGCTTAGCTTAAAACCAGCAGGCTTGCTCCCAAATTTATAAGGTGTTTAAAGGTACATACTTGCATTTTCCTGAAACCAATTAATTAAATTCTATGCAGTATCATAGTTGTAAAGAAGTTCTACTTACTGCACATTTTCAGTAATTTACACAGTATCATAGCTTAAGTAAGTCTAATGATACATTTTTCAGTAATTTAATCAGTATCTTAGTTCGCGTATGAGGAGGACTACATTTTCAGTAATTTAAAACAGTATCATAGTTTTAAGAAGGCGACTAGCTGGACATGTTTCAGTAATTACACTGTAGCTTTGCTTAGGAAGGCGTCTTAATGGACTTTTCAATTCTTTACATATGTATCATAGCTATGATAATAAGAGAGATACTACTAATGGACATTTTCAGTAATGTTTACACAGTATCATAGCTTAAGAAATGTCTACTAATTGGACTTTTCACATACTTTACAACATGTATCATAGCTTAAGAAGTCTACTACTCTGGACA